>OZ026504.1:5840112-7040112 GCA_964019985.1 Aurelia sp. 4 Dawson et al 2005 | reverse complement strand
CTTTTCATCAAAGTCGTTTTCACCGTCATCGCCTTCAATTAGATCGGCCTCATCATCACCATCGTCATTCACAAGCTCGTTGTGCAGCTGCAACTCTGCAACATCATCCGGGTAGTATACATCACTCCAAACAACTTATCCCCTTTCATCCCATCCATGATTAGCTGCATCGTCCATAGATCGTCCAGATCCATCATTAAGCAGCCAGCTTGCCTAAAAATGGATGCCACATAATTGGATCGCTTGATATGGAGCTTTAAATTGGCTTGGCAAGGAGGCAGCGAGCTTAAATCGGTTATTTTCTTTCCACTTTCGAATTTCTGTAAAAACAGTTTCTTCCTCACGTCATTTACCAATTGCATCCTTTCGTTTCCATAGGTGGCGCATACGAACCTTTCCAAACGTGCCTCAACTTCTTCAGATACGTGAAGAGTGGTCCCCAAATTTGCAAAAAGATTAACATATTCTGCCTTTTTGACCATTCTTCTCCAAAAGGCTACTTTCCCCTTTCTAAAGAAGCTAGAAACATAACCATTTCCAGAAAAGGTGTGAAGACCAATGAGAGCTCTTCTCTTGTCGATGTCCAGGGTTGAAGATGTTACATCTATTATTTTCCTATTGAGATTGGCTCCGTTGCAGAGGCGGCGTGGCCCACCGGGACACCGGGAAATCGTCCCGGTGGCCCCTGAAAATCGTGCAGATATGGGCCCCCTAAAGCTAAGCTAGAAGAAAATTATAAGTGCCCGTATTTCTTATAAGAATGTAAGACAAGGTAAGTTAAACATATGTGGTATTGAAGCATTTGTCCAACTTAGTGTCTAATACCTGAGGAGAAATAGCCCCACCAGTGACTGGGCCCATTTCAAAACTTTGAATCTTACGACCATTGGGCAAGACCCAGAAATTCAGTTGACACACAAAGCAAAGATCATTGATTTGCACAAACTTCCATGCTTCCAACCCGCCTCTTGGAGGCCTCGCTTGAGCGAAGTCTTTGGTGTCAGTTCAGAGATTTTTGAGCCCTTTGTTAAATCTTCAGTCTTTGCCTGATCTTCACTGAATCAGCTACTGAAGTGAGACGGAAGACCCCAGTAGCTGCAGAATTGAGGCTTGCGATACTTGATTGTTCATAATGGTGCAATGGGGTCTCTTATGCCTTTTAAAGGAAGACTTTGTATCTAATTGAAGTTGAGTGAAATTGCGTGTATGTCTCAAATCGAAAACAGTTGCCTTCCGTTAAAGATGGGTCTCGAGATTCTTTCAAAACAAGGAGAAAGTAGTCAAAGCTCGGTGAAGGTAAAGTAGGGTAAGGATACTTCCGAAAAATACTAGGAGGTGACTTGGAGAGTCGTTCTAAGCCAAAGTAAAGGCTAGCATTTTTGAAGACTTTCCTTGGCAAACTTCGTCAAGGCTTCCAACAAAACTGATTCATAGGCAATGGGGGGGGGGATTTTGACGTAATTTTTCAATCTAAAGGTATACCCAACTAATTTTATGCTAATTTGCTTTCACAATTTTTGCCGACTTTTGGGATTTGGAGGGACAAGTCCCCCTAGTCCGCTCTCGTGGCGCCCCTCGCCGCCACTGGTTGTGTCGATCATTACTGTTGAACCATAAATTGTAAAAGGGGAACAGGATTCTTATTTTCAGAAAAGGACATGAGGCAATCATGGGTCCTCTTCCATGAGCTTTTCGCGGGCCCTAAATTTTTGCCACGCCGCCACTGCTCCGTTGTCAATCAAAACTTGGACTCCTGCAAAATCATGGGCAACGAAGAGGGCTAGGATATCAACGCCCCCAGAAGGTGATCTGACCATTACACAGTCCCCAGTTGTTACGTTTGCAGCGTGAACTAAAGCGATCAGCTTTGTATCAGCTTCTTCATGGTTGCTTTCTAATCTTTCAGCAACGGTAACTTCGTCTTCTGAAACTCTAGTGCAGTGGTATTCATTGGAGAAGAAGATTGTCTTTCTTCGTAGCATGCTTTTGTCTTCTTCTATCGCTCTTTGGATTAAATCGAATAACATCGCTTTATTTCTCCATTTTGAAGGAAATTGTGAAATTGTAAGGAACCTTCATGTCAGGACTCGTTATAACCTATCGCTCACTAACTCCCCTTGCTTGTCTTTCACCTCCTTTGATGCTGGCGTCTTTGTAGGTATCACATGCAATAAACACACGCCTGTATTGTGAGGGAACCATTGCTAAGATCCTTGACGCCAGGTCTCTGATTGTGTTCATTGCGCCTACCAGACTCCGAATAGCAGCTGCAAGATCCAAGAAATAAGTGTAAAGTCGAGTAGGTGGTGGCATTGTGTCTTCGCTCACAAGATCCAAGTCGCTCATCGCAGCTTCGAATAGCTTGCTCTTACCTGTCTTTCTTATGGCACCATCTGCTGTGCTGAGAGGGATCGAAACTGGTGCAAGAGGGAAAGAGAGGACGTTTCGCACATCTATTCCTGCCTCATTCTTACTGGAATATGCTACCAAAATTCCCAGAACATTTCTTTGAAAGAGAAGCTCCTTCGTACCAAGACTTTGACTTTGAAGGAGCTTGTCAAAACTTTGACATGACAAAGAGACAAAACGGTCCCTAATCTGCCTATAAAACATTAACTTTTAGAATCAGCACACCAGAATTATCCACGTCCACCAAATTGGACAAAGTTCTGTAATGGAGAGGTGTCTTCTCAAAGCATTTTTGTCAGTTTTGCATGAAAACGAGATTTTGACATGAAATAAAGGCCAAAGACCCCCAATAAGCACTCATAACATTGATTTTTGGAATCAGCACCCCAAAATCACCTATATCCACATCATTTGACATACTTCCCAGGAGAATGGACCCTGCAGCAAGGCATTAGGCATTTGCTTTATTTTGCATGAAAAAGAGACTTCAACATGAAATAGAGGCTGAAGGCCCCCCAACTTGCCCGTATAACATCGATTTTCGTAATCAGCATCCCAAAATTACCCAACACCGCCTAATTAGAATTAATTCCCCGGAGGGGGACCCTTCCCCCATTCTCCGCCTGGTCTATAGAAATCAGGGAGAATTAAGTGGTAGAAATGACCAAAGTTAAGCGCTGGAAATCCTACAAGTTTGTAGCAAGTCCAGTTACGCGCTCGCTTCGCTCGCGCTTCACCATTCTCACTCAGCGCAACCTTCTGACAACATCTGGGATAATTCACCTCAAGTGTACATGTCCAGTAACCGAGGCTCTGAAAAGGACACCTTATAACTTAAAGACTGTACTTGTGGATGGAATGCCAAAATTTCTTGTCATGCACCCATAAAATGCTACAGCGCAACAACATCTGGGATAATTCACCTCAAGTGTACATGTCCAGTAACCGAGGCTCTGAAAAGGACACCTTATAACTTAAAGACTGTACTTGTGGATGGAATGCCAAAATTTCTTGTCATGCACCCATAAAATGCTACAGCGCAAAGTGTTATGCTGTCTCTTATTGAGCATGATAATAATACCCCTTCTGCTGTAAAAATCAGTTGTATGCTGGTTGATTCACAAAGCAACAATATTTTCTCGTTACATTGCTCATCAGAACTGATTGTGATTCACCTTAACCGTCACTTAGCAATACCAGGCCTCCGACATTATCGTACTTTTGATTCTCGAGTGAATTTTTACGGATGTTCTTAATTTCTACTCATGAAACTGTTCATTTTCACAAAAGATCTATTCAGGTTTCAGGTTTCGAATGTGGGTAGATTACATTTCTACACAACTGGTGGATCACCGCAATACTCGGGATTTCCTCTTTTAAACTTCCAATAGCAAAAGGGAATACCGAGTAGAGATTCTTTTTCATTAAGAGAGGAGAGGGCTGGTACATATGATACAAGCATCTACTATGAATCCAGTAATTTGTCTGATTTGATTAAAATAGTAAACTAGAGAGTTGAAATCATCAAAAAATGGCTTGATGCAAATAAATTATCATCAAAACATTGATAAGACAAACTATATTATTTTCCATTCTTCATCTTCAACTGTTCCTTCTGATGCTGTTGTTAAAATAGGTAAGAAAAACATATTAAAAAAGTGAAATTCGTTAAATTCTTAGGACTCCTCTTAGATGAGCATCTAATCTGGAAACACCATCTCAGCGAACTCTAAAAAATTACGTGTGGAATCTTTTTCAGAATTCGAGACTTACTACCGCTGGGTGTTTTGCTCCGCTTGTATAATGCTTTCCTTTCTTTTATGCAATATGATCTTATTGTCTGGGGTGGAACATATGCATCATACATTGAACCAATATCTAAACTACAGAAAAAGCAGTCAGGGCTTATCTCTTTCCAGCCTCGTTTGTCACCCTCTCTTCCTATCTTCAAAGATCTTGAACTTCTCAAACTCTCTGAGATTTTTGAACTCACACTCTTAATTTCTGTTTTTGAATCTGTCAACAAAACTTCACCTGGTTGCTTTCATAACTTTTTCTTACTCAATTCATCTGTTCTTCAATATTCCGCATGACAGGCTAGTCAAGGTGATCTATGTATACATTTATTCCGAAAAAAACATTTTTAAATATGGTTTTAAATCAATTCGCTATTTTGGTGCTAAACTCTGGAATTCTTTACCTGTGGAACTCCGTAATGCTGCATCTAAGATATCATTCAAAATACAACTGAAAATTTACTTATTGAGCAAGAACCAATGAATCTGATCTATTTGTAATCTTTAATAATTTCACAACTGTTAGGCGAATATGCCATGGTTTCTGTGTGCTGGGCTTTGTGGGTGGTCCTGTGCTGGATGAGTTGTCCTGTGCAGGGTTTGCTGTCTTGGGTGGGTGAGTTGCTATCTTTGGACGAGGATGATGGCCTGCCAATTACAGATGGTGGCCTGTGTGGGATGGTGGCCTGTGTGGGATGGTGGCCCATCTGGTGTGGGGTTGTGCGCATGTTTTGGTGCATAGGCTCCATAGCTCGACGAAACGCAATTCCGTCTACTTCTAAGGATAACTTTAATTCATCCAAAGTCAACCGATAGTATCATAGAAAAGGGGGCGGGAGCTCTCTCCTCGATTAGTTTACCTACTGAGAGAGCTCCTCCTTTAAGTAATTCCCTGCATACAATCTATCTTAGTGCCTTGTTTTGTATTTGCATGTTGTATCGATTTCTTACAGTATCTTTCATTATTTGTAATATTGTCTGATGCTCTTGTGGTTTAGTTTATATATATTTATATTTTTTACTGAATTGTATGTAGCTGAATTTAAATCATGAACTGAAACTGAAACTAACAGGCATCCACCAATGCCAAGGTAGGTCCAGATATGGGACATTAATACTGTGTTAAACTTTCATAATAGATTGTCAGACAGCAATTTGCTTCCGCTAGAAGGCCTTACGCAGAAATTAGCAATGCTACTAATAATATTGGGTGCTAGAGGGAAGCAATGACTTCTCGCCATTCTGATTGATAATATCAAAATCACAGATTCTGAGTTGATTCTACTACCACATTACACCACTGCGCCACAACACCTTCAACTGTTTGTCGTGACACTTGTAATTAAATGCATATTCTGGCTGCGTTTTCCAAAACAAATACAAAGTCAGATGGTGGCACTCTAGTGCCAACTACATTGCCTTGTCCTAACATTCAGCAGAGAAGAAGTATGCTCCGGGGTAGCATTGGCAGCTGAATGGAATGATGATTACGTATGAATAGTTCCAAAAATGTTCTTTCGAATGGTGTCAAATATTAATACGTCTTACACAAAAATTTGGACTCACCTTGACTTGGAGGCCAACCTGCAGGCAATACAGGTTTTGCAGGTTTTGGGATATGTGCAAAATCATTAAAATGTTTCTTAAAGGCACAGAGTCCGTATATATAGCGCGGTCATTACCAATATCAACTTCTTTCCACTTATAACACAACTGTGGTCATTTAATCCCTATTAAAATTAAACCAAAGAAACTCCTGCTGATAATGCAAGTTTTAAGAAGTCTTTTATCTCCACTGCTAACAACTTTTGCACTATTGTGCTAACAATGGGTCGTAAGCGTTTTGTCGACAAAATTTTCAGACAGCGTTAACGTTCAACTATTTATACGGACTCAGTTCCTGTAATTTCTCATTTGGCGATGTTTTAACGAATAAATATTTCTTTGACTAAAAGGACAACGATTTGCAAATATTTGTCTAGGGATGTAAACAAGTGAGGAGGGACATCTTTACTACCGATTTATCAACGATTTTCAGGTGACTATCGCCCTCGTAACACTAGGATGGAAAAATCCACCCAATTTCACTCCCTGGTGATGTCCTTGGCCACTTAAATCGATTTGAATTGAACAATGTGGTGGAATACACAATATAATTATGACAAGGAGGATGAGGCAAAAGTTATTTAAATCTCTGTTACATTCCTTATTGAAATAGGTAGGTAGGTAGGTAGGTAGGTAGGTAGGTAGGTAGGTAGGTAGGTAGGTAGGTAGGTAGGTAGGTAGGTAGGTAGGTAGGTAGGTAGGTAGGTAGGTAGGTAGGTAGGTAGGTAGGTAGGTAGGTAGGTAGGTAGGTAGGTAGGTAGGTAGGTAGGTAGGTAGGTAGGTAGGTAGGTAGGTAGGTAGGTAGGTAGGTAGGTAGGTAGGTAGGTAGGTAGGTAGGTAGGTAGGTAGGTAGGTAGGTAGGTAGGTAGGTAGGTAGGTAGGTAGGTAGGTAGGTAGGTAGGTAGGTAGGTAGGTAGGTAGGTAGGTAGGTAGGTAGGTAGGTAGGTAGGTAGGTAGGTAGGTAGGTAGGTAGGTAGGTAGGTAGGTAGGTAGGTAGGTAGGTAGGTAGGTAGGTATCATATTTAACGTGGCTAGCCTGCGAAAGTCTGAGAGACTTATTTCCAGCGGATGTTTTACCATCTACCCCCCGCAGCTACCAGATTTCCCTCACATGGCTCTGGTCGACCCAGGCTAGAGTTCGGACAGCGCCCAAACTGTCCAGCATGGGATTCGAGCCTCGGCGGTTCTGACCTTTGGTTTACGAGTCAATCGCCTTAACCACTTGGCCACACGCTCTGTAAATACGTATTGACAAGTTCAAGTGACATGCAGTAAACAGTGAAAACATCCCAGAATACAAAAATTGATATTTTACAGGTTGTCTGAGAAAAACTGTTCGACGTTGAACTAAACATTGCAAAATAGTGATAGCATGAAAAGGCTCATTGGAAGATAACCACGTACCTAAGACTTTGAAATAATTTTAGAGACCAGAATCTTGCAAATCGGCTGAAAATTCATTGAGTTGCGAGCTTTCAAAGATTAAAAATGAGCGACAGCTGAAACCAGAGACCCTCGGATTACTTGCAATGCCAAAATGTCGAATATGGAGGTATACAATGCCCTACCTTTCATTGATGTCAGAGCAAACCAAAAATGACTTCAAAAGTAATTTATCCTTATAATCATTGTCAAAAATAGGCTTAAAATTGCATGTATCCAAAAACAGTAGTTGAGAAGATAATCGACGAGAGACTGAATTTTTCCCCCAAAGCATCCATACGCTTGGAAGTTTGGTTATCGAAGACCTGTCCAAATCCCATTTGAGTCTCCCTGAAACAATAAGGAAATAACAGAGACGATGGCGCATGGAACTTACCAAAAATGCCTTTTAGATGCCTCTGGTTTCAGCTTTCGCACTACCTAGAATTTCAAAGGATTGTAACTGAATGAATTCTTAGCGGATTTGCAAGATTTTTGCGTCAAAAAATTAATTTAAAATCTCAGCAAAAAGGTTACTAGATCAAATGCCCATTCATCATCAAGCTATTTTTTAGCATTTAATCAAACGTCGAGCAATTATTGTAGACACGCAGTAGTTTGGCGTACAGACATTTGAATCGAAGATTTCGAACCAAAATTGATTTATCACCAACGCATCTATTTCAAGGGGTTAGTTTTAGTAACCAATTTGGTATCAAAGGGCTAGAAAAGGGCCATTAGATTGGCAAAATAGCTAGAAATTGGATGATTTTCTCGTAATTCAGCAAAGCACTGAGGTTGGAACGAATTGCGGGCAGACCCATCGAGCATTTTCATGCCATTCTTACTTGAAGAGGTTCCTTGTCGCAGGCGACGAGAGCGATCCTTTATCATGTAATTGCTTGAGTATGTTTAAAATAGAATCGAGTTCTTCGCGAAATTCTCTAATTTGATCATTCTTTGACGCGACTATCCTTCTCCACGTCGATTCACTGATCTCCCTTTCTACTTGTAGTCTCGGATGAGTTGATTTAAGAATGTTAAGCAGTTCACTTTCTCTCTCAATCTGACGCTGGTGCATAGTTGATAGTTTCATTTCTAGACTTCTGAACTGCTGCGTGTCTGGTGGCTGAGAATTTCTTTCATCTGCAAACTGTTTCTCAAGCAACTTTATTTGATTTTGAAGAACGTCTTCTTTCAACTGCAAAGTAATAAATGATATATCAAAAATCTATTTCATTTTTTGCATAGAAAAGTACAATTTGATAAGGAAAATTACGTGCAACTTCGTGCACCATTCTACCAATCGGAGAACTCAACCTTGTTCCCGCCCTACGTCATCAATGTCGGTCGTGGTAGCACCGGTTGCCACAAAATTGACCATTCGGGTGCCATTTTGTTTTGCATACATTATGAACGAGGAATCACTTCATGAAACACGCCCCCTCTGCTCTATGGTATCCTCATAAAATGTGAAATTGATGTTAAGGGGCTTTGAAAGTTGTGCTAAAACTGTCAGAATGATTTTCGTGATGAAAACGAAATGCACAGTTCTTCCTCTTGCCACTACTCGTAGAAGATTAAACAACATATTAATTTCATTCCAACCCAGTAAGACAACACTATCTTCTCTTGCGCTCGTATGCAAGGAGTATGGGCTGTGATTCATAAAACTTATACGACATCTTGGTTGGCATTGTTGGCCTCCACTCCCACAGATCACCTTCAGACTGTAACTATGGGGGAGGGGGTAGTTCGGGGTTTGCGGTGTTGTCGTATCGGGTGTAATCTTTGTGCGGTATTGCCGTATTAAGGGAAAAAAATTGGCGGTATTGCGGTATTGAATTTTCACAGCGTAGTGCGTACGCGGTATCGAACGATTATTAGCGCCTAAAGTTTGGAGGCCTAACGAACTCAAAACTCAAACTCAAACGCAAACTTTTCATTCACAGCAATATCCTAGTACAAAGTTTCAAAATAACGAACTACAAGCTAAATTTATAGAAGAAATATTATGTAAAATGGGTATATAGTTCACCAAAATTTGTTGTCGGACATATGGAAAAAACTCACGAGGAGCTATCTAGGCCATATGCCCGATTTAACGTGTGAAAAGAGTACAATATTTTTGTAGCGTGAAAAGAAGGTTGAGAAACTCTAACAATAAGAAAATGTTAGTAGGTTAGTATCATTAGCAGTGTTTAATATCTATACCAAAAGTATAATAATGCAGTGCATGATAATAATTCTATGATTTTACAATAAAGTTCAAAAGTACATTAATTCGACTCTAGAAGGTAGTTTTTCAGTTTTTTTGTGAAGGATGGCTTATTTGGCAACTTTTTTATTCGCAAAGGCAGAGAATTCCAGATCTTAACTCCTTCATAAATAATTGACTTTTGTTTGTAATTCGTGGAGACCAAAGGGAAAGAGAAATTGTCATTTGAAGATTGCCTTGTTTCGTAATGATGACGTTCGTTCGTTTTGATGAATAGGTCATTGAAAATTTCACCGTTTTCATGATAAATGTCGAACATAAATTTAGCTGCTTCTAGTTTATACATGTTATCAAAATTAAGCAAGTTATATTTTTTGAACAGTGGTTTACTATGAGCTTGGTACTTAGCAAAATCGATTAATCTGATTGCTTTACGGAGATTGCATTTCAACTGTTCCAAATTAGTATTATAGGCACTACCCCAGTTTAGTATGCCATAAAGCATGTTAGACTGGATAAAAGAATTGTAAAGTGTACATAGTGTTTTTTGAGGTACCATGTGTCTTGTTTTGTAAAGTAGGCCAATGCTCTTTGAAATCTTAATGTTTAGTTGCTTGATATGCTGTTTCCAATTTAACTGTTTATCTATGATTACGCCAAAGTATTTAGCGTAATCTTTTCGTTCAAGCCTTTCATTATCAATCTGAAGAGCAATAGGTTTATCAATCTTTTTTTGATGGGGGTCTATAATCAGAAAGTTAGACTTTGATACATTTAAGGAAAGTTTGTTGGCCAATAGCCAATCAGAAATATTTGTTAGTTCCAAGTTTACTGTTTGCTTCAAGTTTTGTAGATTTTTGCTTGAAAAAAGAAGACTATTGTCATCTGCAAACAGGTGAAGATCTAGTTTTTTCGAGGAAACATGAATATCATTGATGTATAGTAAGAATAGTAGTGGGCCCAAGACGCTTCCTTGTGGAACTCCACAGTTAATAAAACGATTTTTTGCAGTTTCGCCATTTACTGAAACAGTTTGTTGTCTGTCTGTAAGGTAGGATTTAAATCAAGATTGGGCGATTCCTCATATTCCGTGATGTTCCAGCTTTTCCAACAGAACATTGTGATTAACCGTATCAAATGCTTTAGAGAAGTCAAGGAATATACAGCATGAAAAACGTTTCCCTTCAATGTTTTCAACTAACTTGGTGTAGAGATCCAATATTGCTGATGTTGTTGATTTTTGTTTTTGGAATCCAAATTGGTGTTTGAAAAGTGTTTTCTGCTCTTCTAGAAATTTAATCATTCGTGAATGCATGGCTTCTTCTAAGAGCTTACTAAATATTGGTAAGATGGAGATTGGTCGATTGTTCGTAAATTCAAGTTTTGATTTCTCTTTTGTGTATTGGAGTTACCTTTGCAAATTTCAGTTTTCCTGGAAAATGCCATTTTGAAATGAAGAGTTAGCTATTAAAGAAAAAGGCAATGAAATCGTATGCCTTGCCAGTTTACAAGTTTTACTTGTATATCATACGAATCATTGGCTTTGGCTTCGTCTGAATTGGCGATTAAGTCATTGAATTCTTGTGGTGTAATTAGCTGAATAAAAAAGCTTTTCGTGTTTGGTGTTTTAAGATAATCCCTATAATGCTTTGTAGCAGGTTTCATTTTGTCAACCATTTTTCGTGCTACTGTTGTGAAATATTCGTTGAAACAGTTTGCTTAATTTTTTATTAGTGGTCAATTTACCGTTTATTAAAAGGCAAAAGTCTTGAGAATGCTTTTTTTTGTCTTTGAATAATGTCATTGATACCAGACCAAACTTTTTTCGAATTGATTTTGAATAGACCTTTTCACGGCAAGAAAAGCATGCTGGAAAAATGGGGGATATTTGGAGATTTCGACACCACGCAGCTTCGAATTTCACCAGGTTGTGCGATCCTTATTTTCGAAACAAACCTCTCTCCCTAAGCACGAACAAAGATATTAGATATCTTGTGTGCATATCGATAAACTCCTTACACTTCAGAGATAACGAAATAGCAATATGTTTGTGGATCGGATTCCTCTAAATCTTTTTATGGGACGAGAAAGCAACCCGAGGCCGCTTCGAGAATCACAGAATCATGCCTAGGCCCTTGCGACCAAACGCCACATTTAGGCACGTAATTCTGCGATCAATGGATGAAATCAACTGAAATTCAAAATGAAAGCACTTCATTTGTGTCTGAAGTCGGAAACAAATTGGCAGGCTGTTGCCTAAACGCATATGAACGGAGGGAGGTCAGACAGCTCAGATCACATGTCGTCCTTCCCAATGAAAAGTTTCGACTAAAGTATCTTTGCAGAAACCGGGTTCAATTTTCTTACAAAAGCAAAAGAAACCCTTTTACTGCTGATTTTTTCATTCAATGATTGTCGACTGATGTATTTTCTACCGTTTTACTGATATTTCTAGCAACCACAAATTTTGAAGTATTATCTTACCAGAAATTTATTTCAGCTTGAAAATCCAGGTCAGGCGTAGGCCTTTTGCTGTCCCAAGACTAAACGATGAAACCTGCAAGCGCCCATCTAAGATATTTTATGAGATATTCTGATCATTACCTCTTCACCTGGCATTCATGCTAAGCAAATGTATTTGGAATCATATTTAGGGCTAACGTTTCCTTGAGCTGCATGCCCTTCAGGAGAGGAAGATTAATTCTTGGACTCATTTTGAAGCACTTTTTCCTCACTATTTCTTATCGTTTCGATCTGTTTTCAAAGACGATTTCTTATTCTGATCGCCTCTTGCATCGCTTCTTTGTTTCACTGTAGCAACCAAAACAAGACATGATTCACTTCCAACAAGTCGAGAATCGGGAATAGATGCAGATAATTAACGATCTACCAACCTGAACAAACTTTCTTTCTTCCGGTCGTTTCTAAGTATATTTATGAGTTCTTGCACTCCCAAATCAAAATACTGTTTACGGGCTCTGAGAAAAACCTAACAACTCAGAAAGGATAAAAGAATTATTCTGCGCGTTTTCATGAACTCCGTGAGCCTGTATCAACATCGACTTGCAGCAACAAGCTATGCCTCCACACGAAGCAAATGTATAGGATATCCATCATTTCATTCTTCGTAAAATATTGTCCTGGCTTCTAGCTACAACTGTTCAAATCAGAATAAACTAGGTTTTTGATTACTGACGATTTTGGAAGGCTGAATTATGTGAGGTTGAAAGAAATTTGAGAGTAACAGATTTAAGAAGTTGTCAGTATATGTGTCTGTGTCATAATGAAGCAGATTAATAGTAAAGTCACCTGTAATGAAGACGGTTTTGTTTTCTTTTCTGATCTTACGTAGGACCGTGCTGGTTAGGTAGTCAATAAATTTAACCCCCTGTTTTTTCTTGGATGACGATATACTACGCCTATCACATAACTTGCTATTGGTGGAGCGGTAATTTCCATCCAGTTTGCTTCAAATTCACAATCTTTTTCTATGAATGAGTAATCTAGGTCCTTTCTTGGTAAAAATTTGATACCTTCGGAAACAAAGAAACCACAGCCACCTTTTAGACTGTTTCCATTTGTGCCATGATATTTCTGATAGCCATTTAGATGCAGATTTTTGGTTTTAGATCATTTTCCTTTGTCACTCAAGTTTCTGAAAGCGCTATAACGTCAAATTTATGTCCGAGTGTTGCTTGAAGGATTTCTAAGTTACTGATATTTTTATTTACTGAGCAAATGTTTGTGTGCATCAGCCTAAAAGGCATGTATTTAAATGCTTTTAATTTACGTTGCAGTTTATGAAATTCATGTGCTGAATAGTAATTGAAGTTACACTTGAGATTGACATTTTCATCGATGTCATTGTTTGAATTAGGATGAGCATCGTTTAGTTCAAGTCTATTAAAGTCGAGCTCTGAAAAAGATAGGAATCAGATGTTTTAGCCGATTTTTGCTCGTGGCCCGCGGCCGGAAACCTTCAAAGCCTCATTTTCACGGACCAATCAGACGGCGAATCAGCGAGGAAGACAGAAGAAATGTGTGAAAATTTCTCTCAACTTTACCTACCTTCATAAAACGCAACCAGGACAAAAAACTATTGGAAATTTCCCGAATATTTTTGAAGATATCTACTCACCAGATGTTTGGGTATCCAGATTTGGATGCCGGCTTAAATACCTCACTGTTTGGTGAAGATATAGCGTTTTCCGACAGGCAACATCGGCCGAGGCTTGCAAAGCCTTGTTTACGCCACTTCAAGTCAGGTGATAAAGCCTCTTGAGAAAACCTCCTTTCAATTTCAGCACTAATTTCGAACCATGGAAACTTATGCCATGAATGCAAAGAGTAGTATAATACAGAAATTTCTCAAGAGTATTGCCATATCACTTGAAATGTGTGAACTAACCGAAGCGAATTTCTTCAGTTCACATAGAAATCGAATGGGCATTGAACCTTGAACCAAAGAAACTGCGGTGTAAGGACAATAGCAAGAACAATTGGAAACGTAAATATTTGCCGTTCTGGGATCGTTCTTAAAACAATCACTATTGTTATTGCCATTGTCTCTAACCCAGAATTTCTATTGTTTAAGGTTGAGCGCCTCAACGGTTTTGGAAACGCCATAACTCCGAGAAACCATGAGATATTTAAACCGGCATCCAAATCTGGATACCCAAACATCTGGCGAGTAGATTCCTTCAAAAAAATTCAGGAAATTTCCAGCAGTTTTTTGTCCTGGTTGCGTTTTATGAAGTTAGGCAAAGTTGAGAAAAATTTTCACACATTTCTTCTGTCCTCCTCGCTTATTCGCCGTCTGATTGGTCCGTGAAAATGAGGATTTGAAGGTTTCCGGCCATGGGCCACGAGCAAAAATCGGCTAAAACATTTGATTCCTATCTTGCTCTGAAACCGTTTGGGTGAATTCTAGTTCATTTAGCTCGTGTGTCATAGTAGCACATGGACAAGTTTCGTTGGAATTAAATCCCTCAGCAATTAATTCGAAATTGTTTAACGAGTTAAATGGGAATATTTTTCACAGCAAAATGAACAGTACCAATTTTTTAATATCGCACTGGTACCATGAAATTGCCAATTAGGGAGTCGGCTACATTTTTTGTGGATAAAGCTTTGACAGTGGTGGCACGGAAGGCTTTTGGACGAATTAATTACACGTCGGGAACACACAGAGCAGGTGGTCTTAAAGGGTAGCTGTTTGACAAAATCCATAGGAGGCTCTTTAAATCTATCTTGTGATTCACAGATGAAATTGCGAAATCTTTGATTGTCAAGACTGTGAAAAGGATATGCTTCATTAGCGCACTGTTTACAGGACCACTGAGAGCTGTCATTTCCAAGTTGCATAAACTGCTTTTTTGACAAACCACTGCATTTCAAATGAATCCAGAGACCAAACACATTACAATGTATACTGAGTTATCTGTGCTGTCCGAAATAGTTTTATTACAGGTTGGACAGGGAATAAAATTTGTCATGCTGTTAGATTGATTTTTTGCACGAGATGTCATCGTTTATTCGGAGAGTACCCAGATTCAAGGTTATGTGACGGAATGAATAAATTAAGAGAGAAAATGGAAACGTCAGTATCACCAAGAACATCTTTGAATAGATGTCCTGCTCGTCCTTAATTCTCACAAAGTCAGTGTCTTTTTCTTTGCGCGCGTAAATCGTTCCATTCCTTGTCCAGACATATTTTCAACCAAGTTCATTCTTTCGCTCTCGAGCTTGCTTCAATAGGTATTTGTTTCTTGCGGTCAGCGACTCGTTAATATACACATCGATCTTTTTCTCTCGGTTAATCTTTTTCTCTCGGTTAGACTTGAAGCCCAGATCTTTTCTCTAAATAGGATTTTGCCCACTGAACCTTCAGCGTCAGAGTGGCAAAAGGTTTGCAAGTCTTTGGATAAATTCTCGTTTTGATTTGCGAAACTCTGAAGATGAGGCGAATTCGTTCGCGTTGCTGCGGTAATCGAGTCGGTGAAAATTTTTCTATGTGACGAAAGATATGAACAGACTCGTCTTCCTGTTCTTCAACTGGAAACCTCGATTTCGCCAGGATAAATCTGAAGACTGCCGTATGGAAGATTTTTGCTTGCAATTGGGAAATGTATTTCCGTCTCTGCGAAGTCCACCGTTTTCAGAATTTGCAAGGTCGTGAAACATCCATCAACGACCCCCCTAAAGATCGTAGCTACGGAATATGATCGAATGAACAAGTGGTCCAGTGGGCAAACAACGTTCACATAAGGCGAAAAACGTTGCGATGCACAATTTAAAAATAAATCGTTGCGCTAACATCGATGAATCGTTGAAAATTAAGTTGCTTGTTAAAGATAATTACTCGAGTGACCGTGGCCAGAGTGACCGTTGAAATTGTGCCAGAAAATTATGTACAGGGTGAGGATGGTCCCCAAGCGTAAGCGGTCACTCCGTCCGTTGTTAAAAGGGACTTTCTTTGAGAAGGTTCCTTCGAACAACCTTGAAAATGGTCTAAAATCACGTCCAAGTTTCACCTATCATTTCTGCTTTGCAAATATGAACTGAACATGTTCAAGTGTTGTTCCTTCGGCAGCATGAAGAAGTCATCCACACAACTGTAACAAGTTTATTCAAAGGAATACCTTTCTCCCAATAGTATTACGAGAACCGAAAGGTGTTGGAGACTTTGCTGTGAGGCAGGAAAAGTGACGAAATGAAATGATTCAGTCATCTCTGGCCATTTCTTATTGGCTTTGAAGAAGCCTTCTCGAGAATATCCCTTTTAATTTCAGAATGGAATGGCCGATTTAAGTTTGGTAAATTAAAAATGTCAGCCATCAAAAATGCTTTGGCCCATATAATCGATTTTATATTCAGGAAGAAATGTCTTTTCAAACAACATGCATTCTTTACTCATATGATACAAATGAGGCGCAAGAGCTATCTCCTTATTTGGATCCCCTGTTGACCGAAAAAAGTTCTCTTTGGTATCTAACTTGAGATGATAAATGTTTGTAGTGCAACTTTGCGATCTAACTTAAACGGATAAAGGCTCTTACCTTGGACGCTTGCAATAATTCCTTATCCGCAACTGATTCCAATACTTTCTCATTTAGTTTCCCTACTATAAGATCTTGATCTTCAATCTTCTTTTGCATTCTATATATTTCATTCCGAAGTTTTTTAACGAGAACTTCGTTTGCTGATCGTTCAGTCTGCTTCTGATCCATTTCTTTATTGTGTTTGATTTTCAAATTTTGCATATCAGCTTCTGCATTTGATCTAATTTCTGAACACTCCTTCTCGAATTCTGCCGTGACCGCAATTTGCCGTTCGCACTGCTCTTCATATCTGTTTCGTAAATTCTCAAGAGCTTCTTTCAAATCTGTGTTTTCCTTCAGGAGAGAAATATTCTCAAGTTCATACTTATGATGAGCAACTGGAGAAAGAGCAGGCTCAGCTAATGAATGTGGATATGAATCAACAGCCGTAGTAATAATCACCTTCCGATCATCTTTTTGTTCACTCGTTTCACGATTCTGCTGTTTTCCCGCTTTTCTTTTAGGCGGGGTAAATTCTCTGGCAACAGCTTTATAAGGCTCTATGTCGCGGCTTTTCCTTTCTTTTAAAATTAAGTCCATTGCTGACTCTTGTTCCTTTATTTTCTTTTTATGGGATTTCAGCTTTGAAGAGGCATCATGTAATTGATTTTGCAATACATTTATATGTTCCTCGTACCTTTTGCCCATGTCCTGATATCTGGCTTCAGAATTCATCAACATTCTGTCTGTTTCATTATCTTTCCTTTCGAGCTCTCTTTCAAGACGTTTGATCTTTTGGTTGAGGAACTTTTGAGCCTCTGATACTTCAATAGGTCTATTCACAAAATCTTGCTTAGCTGACTTTGGAATGGGTTGCAGGAGAGATTTTTGAGCAGCTTCTGCAGCTACAGTCTGCGTGGATTTATCCTCGAGCTTTATGCCAATCAAATTTCGCCCAGTTTCTGGTACCTTGCCTCGTAACAGCGCTGGAACTGCATCAGGATATCGACGTGAAATAATCTTCTCTTTTTCATTATTCTGTGAGGAATAAGATGAAATGACGGTAACACTGGGAACAATAGAATGTCTCAAGATTACGTATCGGCGTTTGCCGCAACGAACGACCATCAGTTATAATCATTAATTATCAATTACTTTAAGGCAAGAAACTTTCGTGGGCAGAAGCATTCACCTTTTGGCACTTTGCCAGAAATTTGCGACAGGCTTTTCCATACATGAATGTGAAATTCTTGAAAGTATTTTCTCGCAAAATTTCCTAAACAGGAAGGGTGGAACAGGGCTAGTTGTAAGACTTTTTGGAAAAAATTAAATTTTCTCCTTATCAGCAATATGCAAACTAGTCATTATACCACCATTTGTTGTGTTTGGCTATTGAACATATATTGTTTCGGAAATATGGTATTTTTTAATTTTCCATGAATGCAAATGAAACCAAGATCTTGCCCCGAGGTACGGGGGCAAGTAGACTTATTACGCGGGTACTTGTTTTCGCTCCACTTACCCTGACGATCATTTAATTCAAAATAACAATTCAATTCAATGGAGTAAAACTTAGACGAAAATCATCAGTCTCAAGGGCAAGTTGCAAGAGAACAAAATAAGCAGTGAATAAAGTCTGTATGCTAGTATCATCCTACTTTTTATATAAAACAAACTCACAATCAGGTAAAATATAATGAAATAAACCCAAAATAATAATGAATACGTTTCATTCAGTACATATTATTCATTATTTACACATCAGACGTTTTAGCTGCTTTCTCTTTTCATTTCCTTTTAAATATTTTCATTTCAAAAATGTTTACCCTGGGATACAATCCAGTTAAAAAAAATAGATTAAGTAACTGCTTTCCAATTGTCCCAGCAAAAAATAAAATAAAAAGCTAATGAGAAATAAACATATTTACAATATTTTCTAATTACATGGCTATAAAACGAGAAAAAGAAAAATAACGATGACTCTTTCGATGTAGAACAGCTTTCCTTGAATATTGTCAATTCAAAGCTTTTAGTTTCGTTTTGAATGACTGAATCGAGGGGCTAATTTCATTTCCGAGTCGAGTTTATTCCATGCCTTCGCTCCACGAAACGCAAATGATTTTTGGCCATAAGCAGTTCTCTTCTTTGGTACTGCAAGATTGCATTTCGTATCGCGAAGGACCCTGGTATGAACATCAGACAATTTGTAGAAAATGTTACATAGGTTTTCAGGCGCGAGTTCGTTCAAAGATTTATACACCATTGTAGAGGTTTCTCGATTGACGGCCAGCGAAGCAGCTGCAATAGAGGAGCAGCTGGAGTGTCAAAAGGGCTACTTGTAACAATTCTAGCAGCTCTGCTCTGTAATTTCTGCAACGTTTTCAGTTTAGTTGCCCCGCAGCATCCCCAAACAGAGCAATAATAACTGAAATGTGGTTGAACAATACTAAGATACATATTCCTTAATTTATCCTCTTGCACATAGTGTTTTGCATACTTCAAAAGTCCTATAGCTCTAGAGATCTTCTTCTGTGTACATTTAACATTGCTCTCCCATTTTAGATATCGTCGATCATGAGACCAAGATATTTAGTTTCCTTCACAAGATCGATATCATTTCCATTTACCTGAAAATGAGGAACCGGTACCATAGGTGTATCAATTTTCCTCAGCTTCTGCGACGATCCTATGATCATGGCCTGAGTCTTGACAACATTCAAGGAAAGCTTGTTACCATGTAACCACTTCTCAAGGCAGGCAAGTTCAGCAATGACAACAGCATCAATCTCTTCTATATTATCAGAAGAGAACGAAGTTGCTCTATCATCCGCATACATCGTTGCTTTTGCACGTTTTAATGCAAAAGGTAGGTCAATAATGTAAATCAAAAAAAGAAGCGGTCCAAGGCAAGAACCTTGAGGTACTCCTATGTTGATTTCAGCAGGATCCAGGGGCGGCTCGAAGGAATAAAAAGTAGGTAATCAAATTGGCGAAGCCAGTTTGATTAGCCTAGACTTTGGGGGTCCGGGGGCCTAGCCCCCGGGAAATTTTTTCTGGCCACGCCCTTTTCTACTTAGGGAAACGCCCATTTTTCACTTATGATAAGACCACACCCATTGCCCTATTGCATCCGATCCTTTGAAGTTTCTTTAACAACATGATATAAAAGACAACGACTTTGTAGTAACTATCACATCTAATTTAAACTTGATAAATGAAAGTCCCAAATTAAATAACTGCAAAACAAGAATCAGAGACCTTACAGAAACATATTACGAAAAATCAGGTTAAAAATCTCTGATGGGTTTCACTGTACAGAAAACAAACATACCTTTGATTTAGCATAGCCTATTTGACATTAAGTTTTAAAGGGAGTACAAATACCCGCATGCTTTGCATGATGTCATCGACTTGTTCTGCACAGCTTCCAGAATAATTGATTGCTCAAAAGGCACAAAAACAAAAACAAACCATGGCAAAGGCTTCTGGTTTTCGTTCTCGCTTTAAGTATCTAAGTAAGCACACTCTCTATGACGATTCATCCCTTGATTTTGAAACTATATACGTATGAAAATATAAAGGCTGTATAATGCTGGCTGATTTATGCATGCGGTGATTAATGTTTCCAACTAAATGCACTGTCATAACTTTGAAATGTTTCGAAGGAATCTGAGATTCATAAAATAATCTGAAAACAGCAACTCTTATTTCCTTGAAAACCTCTCATGGCGACGTCGGTTCATTGATTTAAAACGATTGACAACGTTGTCTTTAAAAGAAGGCTTCTCCGCGATCAACCTCAACAATAGATGTTCAACTTGAAGAAACAATAGATTTTCCTTTCTTGTTTGGAGCATCCTCGATCTGGCAGCGGAAACCACACGCTTCATGCAGCTAAAAACTCGTTCACAATGAACACTTGTAAGTGGAGTTGTTACGGCAAGCTCTAACAACTTCACAACTTGTGGAAGAGCCTCAGAGAGGTCAGCACTCTTGATAACGAGAAGAAGATCTTGAATTGTTGGCATGCCTTCCTTTACCATTTCAATCTCGAGATTGCAGCCTTCCTCAACATCGAAATGGTCTTGCTCCTCCACATTATCTGTGGCACCACTATATGGTCCTTCACCAGCTTCAACACAAACTTCCATCTGTGCTTGCGCACGTTTTCGTTGTTTGGCTTTCTTCTTTGCTGCCAAAGTATCGCGCTCAAGAAATAACTTGTTGAGCAACAGTGAAATCTCGTGGTTGTTGTTTCAGATTATATTCAGTGGCTGTCGTATCATCCACGGCAAATGGATAAAGCTTCCGAAGCTCCTCGATCAGCGCTCTTTGCTCCCGCACAGTGGCTGCCTTTCTCTCAGAAAACTTGCTTGGATGTACCAATTTCATCCACTAGAATTTCGAGAGGTTTGCAAATCGCCAATCGAGTTGCTCAGTAATTTTTGAAACGATTTCTTCACCGAGTTTTACTAGTGAATGCCTCCAGCTCTCTCGTGATCCATCACTGCCTTGCTCCATTGCTCTCCATCCTCCTCTATTACGAACGGTTGGAAAGTCAGGATCAGCTAGTAAGGTATCCTCCCAAATTACATCAAAATCAAAATTGGCTAAGACTCCTTTGAAATCATTTATCATAGAGGTCAGCTATATGGCATCCAGGGTCGTTTTCTGCATTATGACTATTATGGGAGTGCAGTGCTCGAATATCTTCCTGTACATTTTAAGCAGAAAAACAAACTCGACTTGCTGCATCTGTGTCCCTATTCCACGTGCTTTGCTCTGAGTCTCAGCCTTCTCGTTGGAGTCATTTGCATACTTGTATAATGCAGCTCCGATTTCCTCATAGAACGAATCTATAACGCTGATTACTGTGTCACGCGATAGCCAGTGAGTGTCTCCAGGTTTTGGAAGGTTGTGCTCCAGATGCCTAGTGCATTTCGGACTGCTGCGAAAGAAATTGATGAGTGCGTCAGCCGTTGCGAAAAATTTGGCAACTTTTGGAATATTTGTAGCTGACTGAGAAGCACTCAACGACATTCTGTGAGCGACACAGTGATTGTAGTGGGCTACAGGGAATTTTCTTTGCATCTGCGCCTGAACACCATTAAGTTCACCGCTCATCGTTGCAGCTCCATCGTAAGATTGGCCGATAACCTTCTCACCGCTAGTGTCTGGAATGACTTTGTACTCTTTGCGAGGGTATCTAGAAGGGTCGCTGTGAGACCATCCGCAGATTGATCGTCACTCACGTTGATCAGTCCCAATAAATGCTCCTCCACTTCTCCATTGTGAATAAGCCTGAATGAAATTGCTGACTGCTCGACATTGCTGATATCATTACTGTCATCCATCATGATTGCGATATAATTTGAGGCGTCAATTCGATTTTGGATCTCACTGCGCACTTCTTCTGTGATGCAATCGATCAGGTCATTTTGTGGATCATGAGATGTATAAGTGACATGTTCTTTGTCCAAAAAGGCGCGCAGTTCATGGCTATAGCATGCGACGAGGTCCATAAGCTCCAGGAAATTGCCCCGGTTAGATGACAATTTGGACTCGTCGTGCCCTCGAAATGCCAGCCCTTGGGCAGACAAGAACACAACAGCAGCGATATGGTGGTGCAGCATCTTTGTATATCGTGATGCATTGTGGTTGTGCCTTGTCACTTCTCTTTTTCGGGCCTCGTCTATAGCACAAGCGACATCAGTGTTGCCAAGCAGTTTGTACGATGTGTGGTTCATCATATGCTTTTTTGATGCTTGATGGCTGCCAGCAATATTTGTAAGGTTCCCCCCAGTCGATTTGAAACCGTCCACTTGCACAAATGACCCTTTCATCTGTTGAAATTGAAGATTAGATGTGCAGTGCAATACAGTAATATACACGAATTCAACATGAAATAACAATAACCTAACAAAGCTAGAAAATTAAAAAACTCCTCAATAACAAATGGAGAAAAATTTTCAAATCAGGCAATTTTTCAAAGGCTAGCATCTGAGAATCAGAACAAAAATTTTCTTTAAATGTGCTTATTTTGGGACATCTGTTCTTGTTCCAAAATGTTTACAATTCTTTCCCAAGATATTCAAAATTCATATGAAACGAAAAATGAAAGAAAATTGATATAACGTATTCTTTGGTGAATTTGACGAAAAAAGAAACATAACGGATACGCTATATTATGAATGGGCCAAAAGATTCGATTTTTTGCTTGAGTCCTCTCTCTGACTTTGATCTCATAATCGAGCGAAGTCGAGGATGGGTGGCCAAAATGATTGGATTGTTTACTCAAATTTTTGACTCGACTTTTCACGCGACGCAACGATTCAAAATGACGTGTTACTACGCATGCTTTCATTCGACTCACTCTACAAGGGGGTCAAAGGATTCGATTTTTCACTTGATTTTTTATCTCTTAAAAATCGAGTGCAAAATCGAGTATTTTGGTTTACATCCATCGATAAAGCGTCAAAGTCAAATGCTACCCTTCGAAAATATTTTGTTACCAAGAAACTAAGAATTATGAGTTCCTTAGAAGCTCCCTAACAATCTTCATGTTTACTGTCTGAGTCCTGTTGAATATCTCATTCTCATAAAAAGGTCTTTTAGCCTCTCAAATTATTAGAAAGCACACAAGTACTTCGAGAAAGTGAAGCAAAATATGACAAGGGCTTCCGCCTAAGGCGATCTCAGAATCAGTTTCTCATAAATAATGCGCGTATTATATTTTTAATACTCGGAGTTTCTTACGAGTTTCTTAAAGGCTCCACAGCATGTGCCCTCTTGAAGATTTCAGAACAACGTTGTTTGAAGCCTTTATGATGTCCAGACTCCCTAGTCTAGCATTACTTAAGTAATTGCCAGTGGGTGATGATTGATGTGAAAAGCAAGTTAAACTAAAGTAAGAATGTACTCTGGTTTTTTTATCAAAATAGATAGTCCCTGAAGCTGTACTTTATTTCCCAGAACTGGAGTTTCGTAACATTTTGGCGGTGTCAGGGTTTTGAGTTTCTTGTGAGCAGTTTACGCTGCGGTAGAAGGCTGTAGGCTAGCGGTTCGCGGCCTATTTCATGTGGGATTGCAACAGCTTCGTGTCTGGCCTCTACGGCCTCCACGCTCCCAGCCTCTAACAGGGCAAGGTAATCGCTGGCAGACTTGACTACCTTGGCCTGAAGAGATTTGCTATGTCAATGTCAAATGACAATGGATCGCAATTTTTGGTATGGTTTAATTTCAAAACTACCCCACAAATTTTTATGGCACTCCAGCCTAATTGATACCGTGGATATATTTAATTTGATGTACTTCGGTTTACTTATTCAACCTTATACATATATGGTCTATATGAACATTTGATAGAGGAATATGAATATCATAATGTAAATAATTTTTCAAAATTGGTAAAACATACACTTACCGTTGAGATATCACCCATCACTAGGCAGGGCCAGCAGTAAAAGGTTTCTTTGCCTTCTTCATTTTTTCCTCCACATATCCACGGAAAAGACTCATATACCGAGACGCTCGTTCTCCCGGCATACTTTATTCATGGACATGGCCTTCCATCCTTTTTCAAGCGCAATTGTTATTTGTGACCTAATCTGTTACTTTGAGCTGCACGTAGTGAAAAAATCTTCGAAACATCCCATCTGTATTCGTTACCTAAAACTCGATCCATAACGAAAGTTCTGAAGTGATTTGTCAAGAGCGACAGTGCTGCGGTAATCAGGTTGCGGAATGAATATGTTGCTGCGAGGCGCTCTCTGTTTTAATACGAACTTTTCAATAGAGAATTAAGTCACGTCGCCCACGAAAAGAAATGTAAGTTAATCAGAAAGGGTCACGATTACTCCATGCCCTCACCCTGCATGTAGGCGGCCATCCTAATCATCCAGTTCAATAGCTATCATAAGGGCTCTGCCTCGTCAGTATGACGCAAGAAATTTTGAAGGCTTTGAAAACGTCCCTTTTTTCATTTCGTGAGAAATGAAAAAGCTCCAAAATCCTTGAAAAAATAGGTAATCAGCGATTACCTTGATTATCCCCCAACGCCGCCCCTGGCAGGATCGGAGAAGACGCCGTTGACCTTGCAGAACTGCCTGCGATTATCTAAGTAAGAGCTAAGCCACTGGTGTTCAAGACCGTCGATTCCGTAATTACGCATCTTAATCAAAAGAATTTGATGGTCAACTGTATCAAAGGCTTTCTTTAGATCAATGAAAATCATGGCGGTAAATTTCCCTCTGTCAATATTTACGCACCAATCATCTGTACAGTTCAATAAACAAGAGACGACCGAATGCAAGTTACGGAAACCATACTGATCTATAAATAAGTGCTTGTTAGAATCAAGATACTCGTACAGTTGATCATAAATGAGCTTTTCGAATAACCTTGAAACTACTGGTAGGACAGAGATCGGTCTATAATTGGATCTATCCTCAGTTATTATTATTATTTATTATTATTATTAACACTTTATTTTACAATGTTGGCATAAAAAAAGGTATAAAATAGCTACACATGCATAAAAATATTTACAAGTATAGCTAATAAAAGCCAACTAATTCAGATAGCAAAAAAAGAATGGATAGAAAATATCATGTTGAACAAACCTAAAACCTAAAACTTATATAAAACCTAAAAGTGGTATGAAATTTCGGCAGAGCCTACATTGGCATTGGCACTCATTTCCTTTCCAAGCTTTGATTTTGGTCTTAAATTCAATCAAGTTAGTTGAGTGTCTAATTGAAACTGGAAGTGTACACCATAACTGTGGACCCCTATATCGAACAGTTTCTGAGCCATACATTACTGATCTCACTCTTGGTAAGTTAAAATCGCGATCATTTCTGAGGCTATACTGGTTGGTTTGTGGACAAAATATTTCTTTCATAAAAGGAGGATTTAAGCCATGCTTTGTTTTGAACATTTCTATCATTAATACTTGTAAGCTCTTCTGGTGAACAGATACACTGTTATCATGTCCTAAGAGATCTTCAAAACTAGACTCCTGATCTCTATACGTTATTCTAAGGGCTCGCTCGTGCAGTTTGTTGATTTTAGTATTTAGTTTCCTACTATGGAACATCCATGCCAAAGGACAGTATTGAAACTGGCTATTTATGAATGATGTCATCAACATCCTTAATTTAGCTTGGTCCATATAGTGTGCAATGCGTGACAGAGCATAGAGCTTGTTGCTGACCTTTTGACATAGATTACTTACATGTTGCTCAAATGTAAGTTTGCTGTCTAAGGTAACTCCTAGCAATTTTTCTTCAGTACTATTAGCAATAGTAGAGCTGCCAATTTTAACCGAAACAGAATCACTACTCATATTTCCAAACGTTAATAGATGACATTTGTCTTCATTGAGCTTCATATAGTTGTCAGAGAACCATTTGATTGCATGGGCGGAATCTATTTCTAACCTAGCAACAACATTATCAGTATCAATGTCACAAGCAAATAAAGTTGTGTCGTCGGCATAATTGCATACATCAGTATTATTTAAGGAAAGAAGCAAATCGTTGATATATATATTGAAGAGAAGAGGTCCAAGGACAGATCCTTGAGGCACTCCTAAAGTCAGTCGCTTCCATGAGCTAAAAGACCCATTGACCTTGACCCTTTGTTGTCTGTTATGTAAGTAACTATAAATTAGAGACAATGCATCGTGACTAAAGCCGTAGGCATGCAATTTGGCTATAAAGAGATCATGTCTCAGGCAGTCAAAAGCCTTAGAAAGATCCATCATGACAGCAGCAACTTTCCCACCTACGTCAATACAAAGTTTAGTTTTTTCCAAAAAAACGCACTAAGGCTTGTTGAGTGTTATATCCTTTGCGAAATCCAGATAATAGTATGGACAAATACGGTTCTATGTGTTCTTCCACTTGTTTGACTAGAAGCCTCTCGCAGACTTTTGAAACAGTTGGCAGGACACTAATTGGCCTGTAGTTTTTCTTAACTGTACTTTCTTTTTGTTTATGAAGTGAGGATACGTCTGCACACTTAAGCTCATCAGGAAAAGTGGAGCTTCCAATGCAATTATTAAATATTTCCCGTAAAGGTTCGGAACATATATCAGAATTATTCTTAAGAATCTTTGGCGGTATATTCTTGAAAGTTGTGGCCTTCTTGGGATTGAGCCTTTTGATTTCAGTTTCCATTTCCTCTAATGAAACAGGGTTGAAAGTGAATGATTCTACATTCAAAAATGACTTTGACAGAAATGACAGAATGACAGAATGACTCTTAATTTTTAGTATGCTGGGATGATTAGAGTATCTTTGTACCGACTTTTCGATAGGATCTAATATGCCCTCAGTGTCTGAAATATTCTCATTATTCTCTTTTATACCAAGGGACTCTGTTACCGTTACAAAGAAACGATTGAAAATCTCTGCAAATTCAAGTTGATCCACTTTTAAAGATAGGAGCAACACGTGCTATTTTCCAGCTATCAGGAAATATTCCTGATTCAATTGAAAGGTTATAAATCCTACATAGAGAATGTGAAATAATTGGAAATGCCATTTTGATGAAAAGGCTTGCAATACCATCTGATCCAAAGCCGAATGAAGTCTTCATTTTCTTGAGAGCATTTTCTTCATTCTCTGATATCAATGTCTTGAATTTCACCCAAAGAATGTAGCAGTTTGCTCGATTTAACTCTCAGTAAACTATTATTATTATCAAGCATGTAAAACAATTGTTTACAAACAGAGAAAGATTCGCTGAAAAGCTTTCATAAAGAACTTGCTTGTATTTTGTGGAATTTTCCTTTAGTTAGATATTGCCCCAGTCCGACAAGGTGCGAAAATCCATTGCTCTGGAAAAGTGCATTTGGAACAATGCATATTTTACTTCGGCACTGCATGAGAATTAGGTATTCTCATTAACTATGGAACACTGCAGAACGAAAAGTTCTGAAATCCAAAAATTCACTTTTAGGCCAAAAACTGGGAATAAAAATGCTAAAAAACAGCCGCTGGCATGAACAACAAGGACCACTGTTTAAATTGAAGGTGGTAGCAAGACATACATCCATACAAAAGCTGGCGAGCAAAGCTTTAAAAGAAGCAGAGACTTCACCAGTTACTTCTAGCCCCGGTCTCCCCTATATATCACCAACTACTGGGTGAGTAAATAAAAATGCCCGGCCTTTGAAAAATTCCTGATCCCGCAATATCAAATCAATAATGCTGAAAACTGTCTTGTACTTTCCCCAATGTGTCAAATTAGGTTCAGTATTACGATCAACTTTCCCATCCTATGGAAGTGAGCTAAAAGGTTAAGGCGTTTGAAAATTCAAAGTATCAGAAAAACTAGATGGACTGGAATAGAGTTTTGCTTCATGGTCGAAACACCAGACCTCTTTTTACAATTTTCCTCACATTTCGCAGCACCGAAAACATAGCGTATTCACGTTTCCGAAACAATTATCACGATCAGTTGGCACCATTTTCATTACGATGGTTGGAAGGCATGAATTTCAGTTTCTCTTTATCTTAAAGCTGGTTTGTTTCTATGTGAACACGGTTTTTTCCTTATTCCATTATTGGGACTTTTGACTATTACATCAGGGAGCTAGAGGTCAGACGAAGGCTGCAAAAACTACCCCTGCACGCAATGTCTACTGCGAGACAAGTGATCGTGGTCTCTTTTTTTTATGATAGTCATTTGCCAAATGGCATCAATGATGGTGTAGCCGCTGTGGTACCAGTTGGCAAAGAATTTACACCACAAATAATCGTTGAAAAAGAAACGCAGACAGACAGGCAAATAGGCCTAGTCTTCTGTCCTGCAACTGTAAAAGAACTGTCTTGTGCTGCACAGTAACATAGTGTAGATCTATTTCTAGAAATCAGAGGGGAAATTCTGTAAACGGTTTGTTCTTGCGTGAACAAGTTAAAGCATACCTGTCTTTCTAGATCCTTCATTACTGCAGTATCATTGATTATTTTCTCTTTGTATTCGGCGATTTCCCTTCTAAGAACGTTATTTTCGGCTTCAAGTTCTTTTGTCCACTCATTTTCTTCCCTATGGTCAGTAGTTTGCCTTTCATCCTCCCTTTGTAATTGCCTTTCATCCTCCCTTTGTAATTGCCTTTCATCCTCCTTTTGTAATTGCCTTTCATTCTCCTTTTGTATTGCAACGGCAGCGTCCATTTGCCGTGCCTCTTTCAGCAGAAGTTCTAATTCTTGACATTTCAATTCCTTTTCTGCTAAATAGCTTTCTACGAAGAACGAAGATCGAAATCAAATGTTTTTTGGTGACATTTGCTAGTGGCCAATGGCCAATAACCTTCAAAGAATCGCATTCATGGACTAATCAGACGGCGAATAAACGACGAAGATAAAAGAAACCAGTGAAGATTTTGCTAAACTTAACTGACCTTCGTAAAGCGTAACCAGGACAAAAACAGCTTGAAATCCCCCCGAATATCATTAACAAATCTACCCTCTGGATGTTGGGTATACTGGTCGAGATGTACCTTAAAATAACTCTCGGTTTTGAGAGATGCCAATTCACAAACTTGATAGTAATAATCAGATAGTTGCATGACTGATTGTCGATCGCTGGGTGCGCATACTTAATTACGCACTTAGTAATGCTAATTCTCCTTTCTTCAGAAGAACATTCGAATGTCAGTTTTCTGAGTAAAGTTTCCTTGTTGCTACCAGGTGTCCCAGAAAAAATCATTTCTGTTTCAAAAATCACATAAATTTGATTACATTATTGCCAATCTTCAAATTCATTTTTGCAAGTAGATCAGTTACCATGATATTTCCCATGTCTAGCTGAGCTTGTGATTGTTTATCAATAGTTAGCAAATTTAGCTCAACCGCCTGGAAAAAAGCCCTGAGGATTATTTTTGAGATTCATTTTGGTAAATTAAGAATTTGTTGGGGATACGTGCGAGCTCAAGTTGACGAGGCAGTGGATATCACCTCGGGGACTATGAACACATGCGTAGTGCGTAAAATTTTGTCGATTTGATTACGTAATGTTACTATCTTCATCAGGAATTTTTAGTCATTTGAAAGGCAACCGATAACCAGACATTCAAAGTAAACCACATCCGCCACAGAACAATCAATTTTCGATGGGGAGCAATAAAAATAGTTCTCAAAATCCCTCTCAAGATATCTTTTCATGGAGGCTTGGCAAAGAAATGTATTTATCTGATAAGTAAAGGGTATTGATAGGCCTACCTAGCTTTTTGTTTGGGTTTCAGTGTCTAATCACATCGATTTGTCTCAAATAAGCTCGTTGAAATTTTGTCAATGCAGCACATACAGGTGTGAAATCTGGGCTTTAGACAGCAATGCTCGGAGCGTTGATGCTTTGCTTTGAACGATTTGTCGACGCGAGATCAACCACCGCTCAACATTTACTTATGCATATACCAAGCTTCCAGAAGGATCGGTCATGAAACATTTCTTTGCTATTTCTTGTGGGCATATATCAAACACAACTGCAGTCAGTAATTGATAAAACATAGGAAAATTTTCCCGTAAATCGAGTTGCAAATCTTCCCTTACTGCTCGGTGTCACTGCAACGCTCTTCGCAACGGCTGCAGATATTAGAATGATCCACTTATGCCTACAGCGCATGCGTTCACAATCCCCGCTCTGATTGGCCGTCAACTTGACCTAAAAACAAAGTGGGAAACAATTGGGGGTACCGTGTATTCCACACAAGAATTTCTTTTCGTCATAAATACCAGAATGAAACGCAAAATACTATTGCAGACTTCAAGGATGTTAAACAACTGTTCAATATAATGACTCTTAGAGGCAAACTTAACGATATTGCTTAAAGGGTAAAGCTCATAGTGAGGTATCAATGCTTTATTTCATACCCTTTAAGTAATGAAACAAGAAATTTTATCGACTTTGAATATGTTTCGAGCATAGACAAAAGAGATGAAAACTAAACTTTTGCTACAGCTTTCATAATGGAATTTGGCGATTTTTCAAAAGTCAGTACTTTCTTTGGGACACTCTTTATTCGCGAGAGTATAATTTTATCCGATAAAGATAGCATTCAAATGCTTACGTAGCTTTCGATTCTCTTCTGGTAGATTCGATTCCAATCGTTTCCGTTCATCATCCATCCTTTTCATTTCTTTGTACAGTCTTTCATTTTCAAGCTGATAACCTTTCAGAAGCAATTCTTGTTCTTTCACCTCATGCTCAAGTCGAGTGATTTTGTCCGCGGCCTCCTGCAGCAACAAAAATAAAATAGTCTAGATGAGATACATTTTTCGCATTTATGTAACTGTACTAGGTGAATAAGAAAACGTTAACATATTTTGTGGGCTGTGGAAAAAAACATACGCGGCAGATTCAAGATAAAACGATAATCTATCAGTAAAAAGCTGACCTTGATGTGAAATCTCATTTGGTAAATCACTCATCTTTTACACCCATAAATTAGAAAATACTTTTATGGGATGAAGTGATCGCTAATGAATGTTAATACTTCGTGGGAGACATCACAGGCATACAGTTTTGCAATCACGAATTCATATCTATTGTAAAAAAAGTGCTTTGGAGACGTCCATCAACACGGCCCCCGCTTTAACAACTTCATCAAGACTAATTTTGAAGTTTCTATGAGCGCTACAAGAGCATGTTGGAAACCGTAACATTTTTGTCACTAGTAGGCACTAACATTCCCAATATGAATAAAACTTTGCTTCTGCATTTAATGTTAGTCGGTGTTTGTTCCTAATCGTTAATTTGTTGAAAGACAATCTCTTTCCAAAATATACGGAGAGATGGAAACAACGTATATACCGGGTGAGTCGGAAAAAACGTGGGGCGTTTGTCGGACTGCGGCGTCGCATTGAGTCTTTCGACCATTGTGAACTAAATTGTTCCAAGCAGCTAACAGTCTAACTTAGATCATAAACCTTTCCCCGTTGAAATCAGTCTCTTAATGCATTTGTTAAAAAAAAGATTTCCTTCGTAAGGCCTTGTATGGGATTCTTGCAACCTGATGGAATCTTAAACCAAGCCTCTTCAGCAGTTTAGCCTTGCCAGAGTTGCAGGTGCACGGTACACGTGGAATTATCAGGGGATACTGATAAAGTTAAGCCTTGTTCACACTAGCTCGCTTAGGTCGCTAAGATCGTGCAGAAAGAGCAAAAGACAGAAACTCAGAGTTTGAAGCCTTTGTCTTTTGAGTCTTTCTGCATGACTCGAGCGACTCAAAAGACCTATTGTGGACCCGGCCTTAGAAAATGCGTTGTCGGCAAAATGTAGAGACCTATTCGCAAGATAAAGAAGTACGTATCATTAATGTCTTTCAGAGTTAATGCCATTAATGTCCTCCACGCAGTACAAGTTATGCTAAGACATCCCAGGAAAGAAAATACAATCCCCTAACAATTTCATTCTCCCCTGATAATACCACGTGTACCTGTAACTCTTGCCAAAATAAAATGCGGAAGGGGCTTGGTAAAAGATTTCACCAGTTTGCAAGACTCCCATACAAGCTCTTACGCAGAATTTTTTTTTCAAAAATGCATCAAATGGCTGATTTCGATAGGAAAAGGTTTATGATCTAATTTAGACTCTTGGCTACAGGCAAAACTTTATTTCACGACAATGGGATGACTAAATGCGATGTCACAGTCCGTCAAGCGCCCCACGTTTTTTCTGACTCACCCGGTATGTTCTAAAGCCGTGCGTCCTCCCTCGCATTCATAATTTAGCCTTACTAAATCATACAATATCCAAAAGCGTGTAAAAGTTTATTGTTTATTATTATTTGCAACTACCTCTAATGAGAGCATTATGGAAATAAGATCAACTCGATCTTTTAATGCTATCCCTGCCACTATAATTAGGGGTGCCCTCAACTCGTCCCCATTAATTTTTCTATGTAAATTGCATTTTAAATATTACATTTATATATAGATATATCTTGTGAGCCAGAAAAAGGTTCCCACTTTTGAAAATTCATGGTATTTAGAGTACTTCACAGATTTGAATGATTCAAATTCTAATTGGAATCTGAAAGACTAAAATGTACCAACGACTTTTCTCGCTGTCTTACCAGCATTTCATGGTTACTAAGTTTATTTTTTATTTTTTATTTAAACATTCTTTAAAGTTGGTTATTTACAATAGCTACAATCATATTAATACAAAGCAGCTAATTCAAACCAACTACAAACTAAATAATTACATAATATAAAGTATAATATAATATCCTATTTACAACATACTTTGCAGCTGCAGTTTGCCCCCTTCCATGTTTTTATTTTCTTTTCGAAAGCTGCCACATTTTCACATATTTTCACATCGTCACTTAGGGCATTCCAAAGAATGCTCCTTCTGAAGGTCACAGAGTTTAGTCCAAAGGTATGGGTTTTTATTTGAGGCAATTTTACCAAATTCTTGATTCTCAGATTGTATTCAACTTGTTTTTCGAGTGACTCAAAGATGACCTAAAACATTTATCAAAAATGTAAGGGCTCTACTTACACAGAACAATACGCAATGGACATTGCACCTCTCTCAAAAGTTGAACCACGTCAATCTTCAAGCAAATACTAAAATTTTTCAGTCCCATGGCAATAAATGTGCAATGGATTTCTCTCAAATCTCTCAACAATGAACACTTGCATTTTCTTTATTGATATGTGCGATGAGTCCTTTTTGACTTGATCGACGTTTAAGGCCATTTTTCAGTCATTTTTCAGAAAACTTTGTAAACTTGAATTTACCTATACTTCTAGAGCTGATAAGACAGCAAAAAAATCGCAAAAATACTTTAATCATTCAGCTAGAACTTCATTCATTCAAATGTGTCAAGTACTCTTGGTGCAATAAATTTTCAAAAGTGGGAACTTTTTTTCTGGCTAGCCCGGCATTTTCTATTAACCATTTTAATTTTCTAAATTTTGTGGCGAATCTTACATACAAACATGTTGGCTGCAGGAGAGATGCGCTTGATCAAATCTCCTCTGATATCATCACGCTAATCGTCTTGTAAATCGTTCTATATAATTTTGTAACCGCATTGTTAATAAACAAAAACATTCTACACCAGCAAAAGAAAATGTTTCGAGGCAAAGATTTTAGGTTTTCAAAAGGCAAGCGATTTGCCATTCTGAAGAATAGATTTCACATCTTTTATTGGTTTCACTTGTAAAGAATAAACGGACAAAGTAAAACATTGAGTTCGGTTACATTGAGAAAGTTTGAAACCTATTCTCTAGGTGTCCTTTTTTATATCGAGGTTGTATGATCGGTTTGTCTTTATTATACCCTAATCCTTTTTTTGATACATCGCTCTTGCGTTCTCGGCGCAGTTTTCTTAGAAATTATGTAATTTTTCCTTTCTGATTTAGACGTGCTTATTGTCTGAATATGTCACTCTAGGATAACTTTATCTGAAACTCTTCGCGCCAATTTTTTGCTGTAAAAAGAAAACGCTTCAGACGCCGTTGACAGTTTGGTGAAAGCATGGCCCCCTGTAAATCAGTTATTCTTACTGAGGGGCTACCATGGGTAAGTAATATGAAAGCAATCAATCAATCAATCAATCAATCAATACTTCAGATACAGCTGCCCCGTATGGAGAGTTGCCGGTATCAATGCCATAAATAGACTGCAAAAACTCCGAAAATAGGGCGGCGAGAATCGTCACAAACAGTGCTTATGATGCTTCTGCCCTACCCATAATCAGAAAACTTGGTTGGCCCACCATCAATGAACTTATCGAATCAGAAACCTTGAAGATGGTCTACAAATCGGTAAACAACCAAGATCCAATTTACCTTACAGAAATGTTTTTCAGGCTGTCTGATGCATGCAAGAGAGAACTTCGCAATACTAAAACAGATTTGGTCGCTCCTCATCGCAGATCGGCCTTCGGCCAGGAATGCTTTTCATATAAGGGCGCTAAATTATGAAATGATCTTTCGGTTGAAGTCAAATCGTCAAAATCTTATGAAATATTCAAAAAACGTATCAACAATGCCAACACCGAATGCTGATTCTCTCTTTCGTGTTACAATTGGCATCATTGGTTTATAAGATAATTTTGTAAATAGGGTTCTTTAGTTATGTATGCTTTTCTTTGCATTGTATTTATTTGCACGGCCCACTGTAAATCAGTCCTTTGACTGACGTGACCACCGTGCCTAAAGAATTTAAAATCAAAAACCACGATGGCATTGCGAGATTTTATTTGAAGATTGCTTTGCTAGTTGTAGGCGGGTCTTTGTGTGATCTCGTCAATAAATCATTGTTCGCAGGAAAATTTCCGGAGGACTGGAAAATAGCTCGTATTGTACCCATCTTCAAGAGTGGAGCAAAGGACGACAGGTCCAACTATCGGCCAATATCCGTTCTTCCTTTCATATCTAGACTATTTGAGAAATTGATTTTTAATCAGTTTTATGAATACCTGGACGCAAATAAATCACTATACGAGCATCAGTCTGGCTTTCGACTCTTATACTCGGTTGCCACAGCCCTTAGGCTAGCACCAATGATTGGTACCTGAATATAGATAAAGGAAAATACACTGGCCTCATTTTTATTGACTTGAAAGGCCTTCGACACGGTAGATCATGAAATCTTATTAGATAAACTTAAAATGTAGGGAGTGACTGGCCTGGAGCATGACTGGTGTACATCATACTTGGATAATCGTAAACAATTTTGCAGGATAAATGGCTCTTCTTCTGATGTGAAGGGAATAAATTCTGGAGTTCCTCAAGGCTCTTGTCTTGGTCCACTGTTGTTCCTGATATAAATCAATGACCTGCCCTTTTCCCTGCTAAAGGCTCATGTAAGCATGTATGCTGATGATACGACCATCTCGCTCTCTTCAAAAAGCATTGGTGACCTGCAAAATGACTTAAATTTAGATCTTCTGAAGCTACAGGATTGGCTGCATGCAAACAAACTTTCTTTGAACGTTGTGAAAATGCAGTCGCTTATCATAGGCTCTGGACCAAACATTCGTAAGATAGAAAGCCAGCCTGATGCTCAACCATCTTTTTTCAATAGGTGATCAGGAAATTGAAATGATTGCTAATGCAAAATCCTTAGGTGTTCAAGTAGATAGTCAACTTAACTGGGACAAACATGTCGATACTATCAAGACCAAGGTTAATCGAGCCCTTGGACTTATTCAGTATTCTAAAAAATATCTTCCATCTGATGTGCTCAACAAAATGTAAAGAGGGATTGTCGAGCCCCAGTTAAGTTACTGTTGCTCTGTTTTGGGCTGCTGTAGTAATTCAAAAATTAACACCTTGCAAAAAATTCAAAACAGAGCTGCAAGAATCGTAACAAATACCCCTTACGATGCTTCAGCTGCTCCACTAATTCAGAATCTTGGCTGGCCGACTATCAGTGATCTCACAAGAAAAGAGACCGCCACTCTAGTTTATAAGTCTTTGAATTCGCTTGCCCCAGCCTACATGACAAAACTATTACATAATATTCAGATGATGGAGAAAGGACTTTGCGTTCGACAGAAACTGATCTTAGGTTACCGCTACTAAAAACTGCTAATGGCCAAAAGGCTTTTTCGTATCACGGAGCAAAACTTTGGAACAGTTTACAAAGAGAAGCAAAATTGGCACCTTCCCTGAAAACTTTCAAGGAACAAATATAGAGGGCGGTGTGATTTTAACTTCTATTTCATTTCTGTTATATTTTATTGTAAATTAGGTATTATAGTGTATCATAGTGTAAATTAGGGAAATAAATTACCTTTGTCCTTAGTTTAGCCTCTGTTCCTTTAGTTGTTTTATTTTAACTGGTCAGTTTGAAAAACATGTACATATTATATGAAACTTATACCAGTATAAATATTTTAAAATGAAATGAAATGAAATGAATCAAAGAACAGGACAGCAATGCAAATGAAAACGGTCAAGATCACGATAACGTTCATTAACTAGGGCTATTGAGTGCTATTGCACGGTATTCTGTCTTTAAGTAGTATTCCAAGGTGCTAGAAATGCTGAATCATTTCGAACCTGTGTCATGTAAACGCGGGTGCTGTTTTTGAAAGTAGGACCTTAGTTACCGGTTTTAGTGTATCTGTATCATCTTCGCTTCGGTTGAATTCTTTGCCAGACCTCGATTGTTTTTCAAGGGTTGTTATCTTTAGCTGTAATTGTTCCAGCTCAGCTTCGTGCCGAAATGCCATTTCCTTTTCACTTGGAATCGCCGTCCTCTTTCTGTAGCGTTCCTTCCGTAAATCCTCATTTTCATCCAAAACTCTATTAAAATTGGTCCGTAATCGATGTAGTTCATCTAATAGTTGAAGTTCTCGCTCGCTGCTTGATATCTTGGAGGACGGTGGATCTATAGTCAAGAAATACGAAAATATCAACCTAGGTATAAAGTTACCGACTGTCCTACAACGGTATAAGTGCTGAAACAGGCTCCTTCCAAAAAGTTGCCGAGATAACGGGCAAATCAGACAAAAAGTAGGGTTGTTTGCCAACACTCATTAACGAAACTCTCTTGGCAGGTTCATGACTGATATGAACTCCTGTGATAAGGAATACCTTTAGTGATTATGAGAAGATAGATACCTAACTTTCGACTCTATTCCACAAAGAACTGATTTGTGAGATTCAACAGAATTAGTGAATTGAAGTGACACAATAAACGGCACTGACAACAGAAGGTCTAATGTTAATTTTGGAGGAGAAACATACCAGATCTGGGCCTATTCGGACGTGAAACGTGTTTTTTCAATACCATACTCTTATTCTTTTGGGCCTGTTTACTTCTTTCTCCGTCATATGATTTTGACTTCTGTTTCATTTCTTCCATTTTAGCTTTGGCTATCTCTTTGATTCGTCGTAGTGATTCTGGAGGGGGTGAATCACTGTCGTCATCAGACTGTTGGAGGTCAATGACAGATCCATGAACAAGACGAGAATCATCTAGAATATAGACAGCAGCCAACAATAATGGATGCCTCACAAGACAGATTGGCAGATTTGACGCAATTAAAGCGCCATTGTCACATGGGTTCATTTGCAAGCATGCTACCACTTCAGACAGTCTGAAAATCAAACTAGACCTAAACGGAAACTGTGAATCCACGCTATAGCAGCTGAAATGATAAAACATTTCCACTAAGGCAATACTTGTTGGTGAGTTAAGAAAAGTTGCCACGAAAATATAAACAGAATTCACAGTGGTAAAAAGAAGAATGAATAAATGCATAAAATATTTACATTACAAGTTGCATAGCAAATTTGATAAGTACAAATAAGAATACCCCTAATTAAAGTGGCAGGGATGGTATTAAAAGATCGAGTTGATCTTGTTTCGATAATGGTCCCCTAGGGGGTGGTAGCAAACTAAACAAACATAATTTTATGTGCTTTTGGATAAAGCAAAATTTAGTAAGGCCAAATCATGAAAGTAAGAGAGGATGTGCAGTTTTAGTAGAACATATATATGTCATTGTGCTCTCTTTATATATTTTAGAAAAAATCGTCCTTGTTCTTGTGCTTAAACGAGTTGTAGATCTCAAATTGGATGATAGGCTATTCCATATATTTGGCCCCAAGTAGGACAGGCATTTTTGGCCAGCGTTACTTATGCAAAATGGAATTTCAACTAATACGGTTTTGATTTCGCTGCAGTTAAGGTCAAATTTAATTTTGAGACAGTCTGACATTTTAGCATACCAGCAAATGACTTCTACGCAGAGTTATTTGGATCATGTCTGAATTTTAATCGAAGTTTACACTGAGTTATTTGGATCATGTCTAAATTTTAATCAGATTTTTACACTGAGTTATTTGGATCATGTCTGGATGTAGGAATTCAATCTATCTATCATGACGGAACAGATACGAGTTTGTTTTGGTACGATACGATAATGCAAAATATTAGAATAAATTTTTGCCAAAGTAGATATGAAGAATCTTTGCAGAGACTCAAGGGTGGTAGAAACAGACATTTGACTAGATATCATTGTGCAGAGCATATAGTGTGATTATATTTTAGTCACTCAAGGGTTTGCTTCATTTTTCAGTTGAGCATACCTATCCTTTAATCTAATCAAGTCAGTAACAAATTCAAAGACTGCAATCAAATGTCCAAGCAAACTAGCAATCATAACAAGCTTAAAAACTCTAGGTATTAACCTATTAAGAATGTTTGTATGGCTAACTGCTGAGAGAGAGCCTGTAGCTGATTCACAAATCTACTTCTTTGCATACTCTCCCTTCAAAAGTTTTAAGTTTTGCTTGAAACGAAAGGAACGAAGGAGCTAATTACATCCCACAGATTGAGGCTATCATAAATCGAGACGTAAATTACTTTTGGCCATAAGCTGTTCTTGTTTCGGCACAACAAGACTACATTTAGCATTGTCTGAAACCTGCGTGGGATGCTTGAAGAGGGGTACTAAACTTGTCACTACACGTGAATGTGTGCCAGTTTGGGGTAGCTTCTGGCGAAAAACATCTGGGAACAGAGTACACTATTATTGGGATTTTTCTGGGATTCATCTGTATTGACTTTGACTTATCCTAGGGGTCGGAAACCAAAATTGACAAGTGAAGCTCGACTGAAAGAGAGACAATTAAATGTTAGTAAAGTATTTCAGCTAGACCCAAGCTTTCAAAGCGAGAATCGAAATTCAATTTACATCTAGAAACACTAGAGTTAAACACTTAATAGGCAGGTGGTTTAAAATCTAAAAAAAGACCTAAACAAAAGAAACTATATATATAGCATTCTGGTAACCACTCAAACGATATGGGATAAGAGGTTACCCCACAGCTCCCCTATTCGCATGACTTCATGCAAGTCAGCATTAAAAGTAGGATCTTCCTGACTGACGAGACCAGAAATGTCAACAAATGGACAGGCTGGTTGAAAAAACTGTCCTTGTGAATACAGTGTCAGAGGTCATCACGTTAGGTTTAGTGAAGCAACATTGCGTTTCCTCCAGTAAGTTGAATGCGGGAAAGCTACGTTAAAGCAGAGCAGTTTCTCCTTCACTCTAAGGCTTACCCCCATCTCTGTCTGATTTCTGTCTTTCCCCATCATCTGCAACTCCAGATTCATCTACGAGATTTTTCCTGGCAGTTTGCATTGCACCTGCTGATACACCTTCTGCAGATCTATCAGATTTTTCATCAATCGCTTCTTTCGGGCTTTGATTCTCTTTGCCAACAATCGATTCTTGATCTACAAAAAAGACAACGATCTACAGGAGGCCGGGACCGATTGCAACATAGGGCGAATTCTAACATTGGCTCATACGCCTGGAAGGAACAAGCAAAATATGTATCTTGTTGCATAGAACAACACATCTTATGTAAGTCAACTGCACAGTAGTTGCGATACATGAATGCACCTTCAAGATTGCCAAATTTTTGGGGAGGGGAAGGGACAAAACATATCCTTGATCACAAATGCAGAAATGAGCTTTCAATTAGAATTTGTGTCTCGAAAGTTTTGCTCTTGAGCAAGCCAGCATTTTCATGAAACAGACATGATATTCACGTAGGATAATTACCAAGTTAAAACTTTTCAGTTGGACAGGGCATGAAATGTAAGAGAAGTAAATAAATATAGCTAACCAGGTCAACGGCAATTGTGACACACTGTTACAGCTGTCATGATGCAGTGTAAGCCAGGTGATGGCTTGGTGACATTGGTAAACGAAACATATTTCATCAATCGATCGCGTTTGTTCCGACATCATTCATCGAAAATTGATCAAAATTCACAAAGGAACCTTGTACTTAAAAACTATATGCACATACCTATTGGAGGAGAAAACAATTCTCAATTCACATGTTTTTATAATTAGGTGTTGCAGGCCCAATTCATGTGGTTTAAGTTTGAGGGAGAATTGTTGCGATGTATTTTTAGCTTTTATTGTCAATGGCGAAGGATTGGAGTACAGAGCAGCACTAGAATCAAAAACCGCCATCTAAGCAAAAAATGCATTAGTTCTCTTTCACTAGTTCAAAAGAAGTGCCTTTTTGAGGAGAACAAATAAACCTTACAGCAAAAATGGATAAAAATAATCACATAGCCATCTCACTTACTTTTCTCGCTATCGAAATGTGGAGTACTAGCTTCTTCAACTTTTGCAACAGCATCATCGTCTCTAAATGAAAAGATTGTCGGTTAAAGATCATTAAAATAAACAAAAGAAAGAAAATGATGGTCTACATTTTGTTCGGTGGCTGACGTTGTAATCAGTTTTGTTTCGTTCCTTTTTTTATACACCATCCAGACTTAAGAGCAGACCATGTTGACATTTGCCAAATAACCGCTGTTTCTCATTCATCAAGGAATCTTATGTGGATGTCGTTTAACTGGAAAAGAAATAGGCATGGTCTGTGTCTGTGTCTATAGATTATTCCATTTACCTCGACTTATTCACTTTTAGTTTGGGAAAAGTTTTTCAGTTGGGAAAAGATCTTTCAGTTTTGTGTTTACAAGATTCAATATTTTTCTGTTTATAAGATTCAATATTTCTCAATTCCTGTATCATGTAACCCAAAGTACTTCAAGAGCCAGATCCCATATAGTTTTCTACAGAAAATTTTTTAAACACAAACAAGAAATCAGCATGTAGCTGAAGGGCCAAGCTTTCTTTCGATGTGTTGCTTGTCCAATTTAGGTTTTGCCTACCACAAAAATTGATTAATTTCTTAAACTTTTCCCTCCCTTCCCAGTCCATGTTTTGAAGATGTGAAAAAAGCCGAATACCAAATTTGCTTTGGAGCACAAAGTTTAAATGAGGAATAGAGGTCAATCATTTTGCAATCAACCAACTTCCCCTGACGACTTTTAATCCAATACAACGTTGTGTTTCAGTTACGTTGACCGGGAAAGTATGGCGGTCATTTCACTCTAAATGGGAAATTAAGGACTAAAAAGTTTCTTTGAATCTGGTTCTTCGGATGGCAACTACAGCTGAAAGTGACAATGTAGCATCTCAAAAGATCGCTAAGCCTTTGGGTTAAATGGTTATTCAAGACATGTGTCAATAACTGCTTGCCCAGGGAGCTAGTTATGATATTGTTTGCAAAGAGTTATTTGCGTCACCAGGTACTGTCTTGGTAATCAGAAGCATAGGTCTAGACGTGGATTAAAAATGCTCACCTTTCTTCTTTGTCTGATAATGACTCATCCAAAATCTTATTCAGTTTACTGAAATCCAAGGTTCCCGATGCTCCTATGGCCAAATTACTGAAAAACTTCTCTTTATCAGCTATCTCCTCTAGCGTATCAAGTCCGTGTAGCGTTTGTTCTCCGAAGCCCCGAGGCTCTGCAGCCGAGTCGTCTGTCCTTCCTGAAGTCATCGTTAACGCGTGACTCTCATCCACCTTTCCTACCAAAAAGGAAATTACAAAGTACTTCTCTACTCTCAAGACAGCAATTTTGGCAAGAAAAATGCTCAAAGCAAACGACGTTCACGGGGCTCTGACCTTTCAGGGGAGAAGCAATAAAGAGGCTTTTGATACGGAAGGTCAGTCCAATATCTCTGAAAGACATTGATCAAAATATCATAGTATTACGCATGACTGCAGTATATCGTCAACATCAAATAATTTTGGATCAGGCTGCACAGACTATTGCGATGCTCTTTGCATTAACTTGAGCAATCAAAGACAATGAGAAACCTATTTATGATCAGATATACCAACTGTTTATCTGATATCAGAAGATGAACTGAGACAGAGAACGATACAACATACCTAATTCTAAACTGTCCTTGCTGATCTCTGGATGATCATCTGCTCCTTTCTTTGCCTTGAAAAAAGGATGAAGTTAAGACATTTGGGAATAAAGCTACCTTTTACTCGTTGTTGTTGTTGTTGTTTTATAATACCATCTTGATTCAAATAAAGACAGTAACAATCTAATTACAGAACAAGAAGAAACTAACTAAATTCAAACATTTAATAACTTGAAATCTTAACACAGCATCCGGTGAGTCAAAAAATGAACACGTTTGTAGGGCTATGGAACAAAGAGTATGTATATGATCTTCGAGGCTAGAATGTAAATTCAACAGTCCAAGGCTAGATCAGATGCGAACAGTTTCTTTCGCTAAAGCACTCATCTTTTAAGCACAGTAATTAGACAAATGCTAGAAAGGGTTTTACTTGCAACCAGAATTTACAGTTGCTTATGACCGAAATTTATAAAACAAAGTCTGGCTTAAGTCCTCTTTTCATGAAGGATATTTTCGCTGAGCGGAATACTGGTTACAATCTTAGGTACGGTAACAACCCGCAGCCAAAAGCGCATACAACAACATATGGAATTGAGACTATAACCTTCCCTGGTAATAGGCTTAGGCTAACTTTACCAAATATATTCAAACAAGCCAACACACTTCCTATTTTCAAACCCATATTAAATGTTGGAAGGGCGAGAGCTGCAATTGTAGACTTAGCAAAATATATATACCACAGGTTGGTTATCTAACATGACATGTATATGTCAATCTTTATTTTTAAACCACTGTAGCACATTTTCCCTTAATGTTTAAGATAGTAGGCCTTAATTAGCAGTAATTTTGCTATTTTAAAATTCTTTTGCCTACAGTAAATGTCTTGTATTCCGCAACAGTGTATCATAATAGAAGTGAGTAGATGTAGAAACAATGCAGTGGCATGCAGTGCATGAATAAATATACTTTACAATTCAAAACTGTCAAAGGAAAAGTTCATGGAGGTCTTACATCATTAAAAAAGTTGAAAAACATCCTCCCACAATCTCAGTTAAGCAATGTATATCGTGCTCTTGTAGAAAGTCACATGCGATATGCAGATGTTATTTGGGGTCACCTCTCAAATTCGAAAAAGGAATCCCTTCAACGTCGTCAGGACAGGGCCATCTCCGTAATCAAAACGTCTAGGATTAAAGAGGAATGGTCACATAATTTCCTTCGCACTGAGCAACTTGTCATTTTTGATTGTGCTGTTATGGCCTACAAGATCATGAACAGACTCTGCCAAGAAAATCTCTGGAACAAATTCCAACAAAGATCCGAGTACTCAAGCTACAACACGCGATTCTGCGGAGATCTTCAGATTCCAAGATATAATCTGGAGTATGTCAAAAAAGGATTTTCCTATTCAGCTCTTAAGGTCAGGAATGAAATCCCAATAAGCATCAGGGAGCTTCCTACCTTGTGCCAGTTCAAAAAACAACTAAAAACACATTTGATGACCAGAAAGCTAGTTAAAACACGACTCCCTGGAAGATCAGCAAAGCCCTCGGAATTTTTCGTTTTGTATATCATTTTAACAATAAAACTTTCTTTTTTGTAGTATTAGACTTATTAGCTGAAGGGATTTCATGCATAGATAATCTAAAATGAAAAAAAATGAAAAAAATGACTTCTATCTGACTTGATAAAAGTCCGAGTGACGCATTAAGTTGGCATGGGCTATGATGGCAAAGCTGTTCCGATAATAACGGGAGATTTTGGACAAGTTGCATGAATTATCTTAATTAAGTAAACATTCATGGGGAAGCAACATATTTCCCTTGCCTACCGGGTGACCCAAAATAAACTTCACAAACTTGATCACACATGATTTCTTGAAAGCAAATGTTGTGAAGAGAAACAAGGTATCAGCATGTAGCTGAAAGGATTCGCTATCTTTTCAGATGCTGCTTGGTCAGTTCAAGATATGCATACTGTCCGAAAAACAGTTTCAAAAATATGAAAATTCACTCATTTCTCAGACCATTCCATCATTTTCCAGTTCATTTTTTGGGAAGTGTGAAAAAAGCTGAATTCCAAATTACTTTGAAACATGAAATTTGAATGAGGAATAGAGGTCAATCATTTTGCAAGCAAAAAATTTCCCCAGGCGACATCTCATCCATTGCAATGTTGAGATTTCACAAAATGTTGACTGGAAAATTATGGTGATTATTTCACTCAAAATGAGAATGAGAAATCTGAATTCGAAATTTTCAGTGAATTTGATTTTCCTGATCGTAATCATTGCAATGTAGCTAAGGCTTTCAACTAAACTGTGATAGAAAGCATTTGGCCAGAGCATTTTATTTCAGGGAGCTAGTTATGATTTAGCTCGTGAAGTTTTCTTTGGGTCACCCAGTGGTCATTTCACTCACTGAACAGCTTGGGGACATATCCTCCTGGCTACTTCCCATAGGATGAATGCATTCCACCTGACCTACCAGCATCGTCAGTGTTAATACTTGATCTATCCCTACCAACAAAAGTTTCATATCCATTAAAGGAATTGAGTCCATATAAATACTTGAGCGTTAACCCTGTCTTGAATTTTTGGTGACAAAATGCTGATGGCCCTTTATGGTACAATAGTGCTAAAGTCATTAGCAGTGCAGACCAAAGTCTTCTTAATCCTTGCATTATCTTAAGGAATTTCTTTGGTTTAATTCAATAGGGATTAAAACACAACTTATGATTCATGATTGAAAAAAGTTGATATTGGTCATGGAATGCTATTTATATGGACTCAATGCCTTTAAGGCCACTTTAAAAGCATCGTGTTAGCGGGAAATAATGCACATTTCCCAAGAAACAGCAGGAAATGATGGAAGTTTCCTAGAAGGTAGAGGAACATAGGTGGGTATTCATGCTCCCAGCGAAATATTTCTTGTTGAGAAAGCTGAATCCCCTGCCTTTGGTTTGGATACTCCACCATATTCTTCTTTAAACCTCCTATTGGGACTGCACCTACCAATTTAAGGGAACCTTCTCCATACAATGGCGATTCCACTCTAGTATCATCTGCCCCTATCATGTCTCCTTCATTGTTTTCTTCATGTATCAAGTCATACTGCCTTCTTCTAAGAGGTGAATGCGACCTTTCATAACTTTGAGCATCTGGTGTTGGGTAGTCATCTGAAATATTCTGGATGGATTCCATAGTCTCTGAATGTTCCAGTTTATGAAGATTCTTTTTGATTGTAGATGGTACTGAATGTGAGTCATCAGACATTGGCTATGGTAAAATTTTGAAAACATCAATACACATTTGGAAAATACAAAACATTGAATTCTCTCTACACAATGGTCTTGAAAACAACAATGGTGCAGATAGCAGTTTCAATTGCAATTTGGGTTCAGGTCACTTCAGATTGGTTCAATAGGCTTTGTCTGGATTAAACTCATATATTATGCTGTTTCTATGCGATTACTTTGGTTGTAAAGTCAGCTCTGGACTGTAAGTCATTCCTCTGGACTGTATTGTTTGAACTGTAAGTCCATTGAGGCTAATTTTTGAACTAAGAGTTAATGGACTTCACAAATTGCTATATCGATTTCTTTCTGCAGGTAAAGCTTCTTGTTTGGTCATAGGTGGCAGAAAGAAATGCACACTTTTCATCATATTCAGGACACAAAGTTGATCATTGATTTGGCATTCAAAATGCTACGTTTTGTTGGCGATTCTTTTACATTTTATCTAGTTGGCTCCTGAAAATTAATTTGTGTACTTTTCATCGGTGGCGTGTGGATACTCCTTAGTGAGCGTGTGGCCGGGTGGTTAAGGCATCTGACTTGTAAACCAAAGGTCAGAACGGCCGCAGGTTCAAATCCCACGCTGGACAGTTTGGTCGCTGTCCACAACACTAGCCCGGGTCGACCAGAGCCATGTGAGGGAAATCTGGTAGCTGTGGCGGGTAGCTGCGGCGGACTGATGGTAAAACATTGTGGCCCCTGCTGGAAATAAGTCTCTCAGACTTTCGCGGGCTAGCCACGTTAAATATAAATGCCTACCTACCTATCAGCATCACTCTGCTTTGCTTGCATATCTGATAAGTTGAATATCATTGACCCTTTTATCGCAAGAAGTAACACTGACACCATCTTTTTGAATGGACACCCAGGGTGCATTCCATGTAAAACCTACGCCGAAGGTAAGCCAAGCCCTAAGCTTTCATACACCAGGTATTTTCAGGGAGAGAGAAACTGCTAAAGAATCTGAGTACTCGAAATCTGATGATCTTAAGAAACTTTCAGTACTGTACTGGCCCAAATTCTTAATTTCTGCTGAAAGAACACGGACAACTTCACATTCACGTGAAGGTAGGCAGGTTTTCAAATGCCATCACTCCAAGAACCAATTTTATTGAGGAAATGACGCCGATACGCTGACAGAAAGTCAGGTCTACGCCAAAGGTCTTTGGGCCTTCAGGCTTTCACTTAGGAAGTGCATGAAATGCACTCTGAATGGACACAGGGGCACTGTTTGCTTATGAGGAATTTGTATGTAGTTAGCAGGAGTTTATTCAAAAACTCAAAATAGGTGAAAAGATCGAGTAAGAGATGGAGAACATGAAAATAAAATGCAAGTTTCCTTTGCAATTAAAGGATTTTGTGAAACGGGTTTCATGAACTGATTGTGCGGCAAATACCGCCATCCGGAATTTAACGCCGATTCCCTAGGCCTGTTATGAATCTTTCTTTATTGGTACCGTCTGCAGAAAATTACATACCGCCAACCCGGTGGGGGGGGTACACAACATGAGGGTATGGGTATGTGCCACCCAGATAGGTGGGTTTTTTGGGACAAAATTCTCTAAACAAGGGTCCCTTTTTCGGCACATTTTCCATAAACATGGGGGTTATCCGGGAAATGGTGAAAAATAGCCAAAAATGGGCCGTTTTCCACCAAAATTCATCATAAAGGTGGGTATGAAATGCAAGTTTCGGTAATTAGGGGCTAATTACATGGGAGTTTTCAGCCCGTTTGTAACTATAGCTGAGCTGAAATTTGAATCAATTATATGGCTTGTAATTTTAACCGGGTTGAAATTTGAATTGATTACATGGAGGAGTTGTCAGGTTTATCTTTTATTCATCACCATGCTTAAGCATAAAGAACTTTATTAACAGTTCTTTACTATACGCAGGCTCCAGTAATTTCAGCCCAGCTTCAACATTAATATTTGCGATTACATGGAAAATTTTAGCCCGTTAGAACGAGCTACAAATCCTAGCCCGTTTGATAAAAGTGGGCTGAAATTTCAGCTCGGCAAACCGGGCTGAAATCTTTGCCATGTAATCGCAACTTCACTTTTGCAAAACTCTGATAGCAACACCGAGCTGACTTTTCAGCTCGGTAAAAGTTAATAACGAGCTGAAAAATCCCATGTAATCAGCCCCTTAGAAGAGGATACCTCTCTGAAAACCGGGCGGCAGACCCCCGTCCATTCGTAAGTCTTGTACCCCCCCTCCCCGGACTGCCGATACCCCTACCTATGCTTTTACAGGATACACTCATTAAAACACAACACCTCTCAGAGTTCGATATCATCTGGAAACAAAAACATGATTATTACCTCATTCATAAATTTCTCGAATTCATCATCGAAATCATGGACAGTTGGACCTCGTCTTCCCGCCATTTTGCCACGGCGACTCGTCGCATGCCATTCAGATCTAGAATCAGACTTGCTATGACATTCGGAATCGCTCTTATGATGTACGGTAATTCATTCATTGCTGTTCTCGATGTCGTGTTGTCATGATGTTGTCATATGTACGACAAGCAATTCCTCCTCAAAGAACACCAGGCTCGTAGTAAACGGGGGGGCCAAGTAGGGCAGGGGTAGGATTCAAGCCTCCCAATATTTTTTGAAGACGCTGGTGCTACGTATATGCAGTGGCGCCGCCAGGATTTTTTATTGGAGGGGCAAAATAAGACGGGGTCTGGGGTGGAGCCCCAGAAAATTTTCTTAGACCACGCCCTCTACCTTGGCTATAGATGCAACCAGCGCCCTTTTCAAAGACTGAAATAAAGATTAAATGAGTCTGTTAAACAACACAAGTAGGGTACAACACTGTTCACGATTAGAAAATGACGTCCAACCGGAGACCGAGCGTCCAACCTTTGGATCCCCAAATAATTCAGCGATCAATTTACCGCACGCCACTCTGTCATGAAATCTGTCACAAGGCCATCGTGTACTCTCAGATTGAGAAATATGAAGTAATATTCATGGTTTGTGAAAAAGAGGCCATCAGGCTATGCAGAAACTTCAAAACCCAGTAAATTCTGAGGGGGTCTGGGGGCATAGCCCACAGGAAAATTTTTGTAGATTAACTCTTTACTTTGGCCTAGAACACTTCTACCGATAACATTTCAGCCTGTGCTGCATTGGAATTGTTGATCACTTCGCAACAGTTATTTGAATTAGCATCTCCCGAAAAATTTTTAAACATGATATTCTTTGGCTTAGAATGCCTATATCCTACATGTAATCTTCACGAAGACCAAAGGGGACACCTTCACAATCTTGTAACAATTTCAATGGATCACCTCCGCAGGAAAATTTTTGCGCATAGACACTTTACTTTCTTCTAGAATGGTCCCTAACGGTCCTCACAACCCAACTTCCAAGGCCTCAAAAATTGTAAGTCTTGGACAATGCTATAATAGTTTGTCTAGAAAAGTTCTCTAGGAGCCAACTTATGCTATGGCTTAGAAGAAGTCTCCCGGTCACTTTCCAGCATTTCGCCGAAAGATTCGTACCATGCACCACCTACGCAACTACCAAACTTCTTTCTCCTCGTTCGTGAAAAAGATCTTGACTTACGTCCTCAACAAGCTATTTTGATGACATATGCACACTTGGAGCGTACGTAGAAGGGGAACATTGGGGCTTCGCCATGAGAAAAATTTCGAGTCAATGCCGTACAGATCGCGGGAAAATGCAATTGAGGTGGCAAGATTGTAGAATCTTCTTCTCGTAAAAATTATAATTGCCAAGATCATCGGCCTTACCCCCCCCCCCCGAAATTTTTACGCCGGAATTAGGAGAATTAGAAACATGGTCCTGGAGAACATTGGAGGGGTGGCCGCCCCCCCTTGCCCCCCCTTCCCGGCGCTTCTGTCAACAATGCTGCTAATAAAGACCTACAGCCTCTTAAGCCATGGCTAAATGAGAACAAGTTATCCCTTAACGTTGCTAAAACACAAAGTATTTTGATAGAAAGTAGGTATAGAATAAGAGCGCTTGAGCAGCCTGACAATCAAAACTACGCCTCCACATTGGAGATGAAGCAATCTCCTTCATAACCAATATAAAATATTTGGGTGTTCAAGTTGACCAATTTCTTAACTGGGATGAACACTTATAGTCCAGTCGCTAAGGGTGAAAATCGTGACAGAGTGGAACAAAGCGCCAAACTTTCCAGGGTGATACCTAGGGGTATAGAGAACATTTCCAGAAGGGGTGCCGCTTCCTATCGATTCCGGGGGGTAACCTATAGACAAAACTCTTATGACGTCACACGAAGATTTCCAGAAAACCTTTTTAGGGGTATTGTAAGTCTGATTCCGAAGATGTAGATGGTTTCTATTAATCATTTATCCTTGTAAATGAACTACCTGTGAATCTTTTTCAGCTTTTAAAAAACTACACTTGACATTTCTCAAAACCGGGGGTCTACACATAAGCTGTTTCGCTAAATTTGAGGCGTAACGAGCGTAAGGAGCGTAAAACACCTCTAAATGTAGATGTCTCAAGTAGAACGTAAGTACTTTTCCAAACAATAAGACATGCTCAGGCTAAGGTGTCTAGTGACACCAAGTAAACTAGTCCAGAGCATTATTTTCTACAGGCAAAACTATACCAAGAGTCAAGTCAGTCTAGTCACCCGACATTTGCATGAAATCGATATAGCGATGGCGAACTGTATGTTCTTGCCGCAAGTCGGTATATTGAAACGTTAGAGAAAACAGTACAAGGAACTTATTAAAGACTGCTTTATCACTATGGATGAAATTTCCACAAAGATCTCCATTCCCCTTTTCAGTGGGCCCATTATATGTTTTGTGAATATGCAGAATTTACATAAATTTGAGTGCGGTTAGCGGATATTTTGCACATTTTAGTTCGGTTAACGGTTATGGATTTTTGCGGAATCGCTACGGTTACGGTTATGGCCGACACAATTGTTCGGTTAACAGATATCAGAGTTAAAACGCGCGGTTATGCGGATATCGAACACCCTATAATGGACCCCCTTTTCAAGAGAAAGAAGCTCACGAAGATCTCAAAATGTAAAGAAGTGGTGATTAATTCGAAGGGTGAATATGATTTAAGTAGTCGTCTCTACTTCGCCAGCTGCTTCCAAAAAGGAGATACAGACAAATAATTTGCACAAGAAATCACGCTTAGCATCCCTCTCATTTTGAGCAAAGAAGGCTCCCTCTGCCAACGAAGAAGACAGATTTATTGCAGGTATTCCGGACTACAGATGTATCATAGAGCTATGCATGCGATGCTAAAGTTGTTGAATGTTGATGGCGAAGTGGTGGGTACATTTAATTCAAGTCAACGGTCCTTCTACTTTTAATGAATACGCAGAGGAGATATTTATACATATTTATACATTAAAGAAACAGATTCAAAGCTAACCAGAGAACAGACATAGTACGGGGTGTAACCAGACAGTATCCAAGAATCTAAAATCCAAAGAAATTAGGAAGAGGTAGCCTGCGTGCAGATTCTACTGATCTCTCTTCAGAGAGGTTTTGCCCTTGCAGAGTGTGCGCATCTGCGACCAAATCCTTGTTCTCAGTTCAAGAGAACCGTGGATCCTTTGCTGATTGGCTAACATATCCTTTTCTTTATGTAGCGTCTCTATCCTTGTTCGAGTCTGCATGTATAAGTTGGCCAAAGAAACCTTGTGGGTGTTATGCCTTCCTTTTACATGGGCCGCTCTATTGAATACAATTCATTGACTTGGTTCCTCAAGAGAGGGAACCCTGCGTGGATCAGAGCAAAGATTTGCTTGTCGATGCGCAAAACCTGAAAAGAATCAGTAGAGTCTGCATGCAGGCTAGGAATAGGCGATTTCTTCAAGAAAGAACTGTTGACACGACGTTCTTCTAAATAGTTGGAAATGCTCTTTCCACGTTCCTTAATTGTACAAATAGTCCTTCCAACTACCTTCTTTACAACTTGCTTTTTCATTTTAAAAGTTCTTCGTTCGTTTCAATGTCCATTGAAGCCCTACGCACGCTTTGCCAAGAGAAATACACATAGACTACCACAGAATTGTCACAAATTAGAAAATGGTCTTGTTTGGACTTCAAACAACATTAGTGTATATGCCAACACCGTGGAAAAGGATGAATATAAGGTAATTGCGAACAAGTTTTGCATATGCATTTGCAAAAGTTTTAAGGTACCAGTATCGTATTTTAAAACCACTGATTCTAAATTTTAAGACCCCATGTCAAGAACAGTGGTTTTGAAAATGGGAAAGGTAGTTTAGAATTCTACAAATTGTATACAAGACCACAATAAAATAGGCACTGGTCGGAAAGCCTAAGGAACAAATAAAAACTTTTTAGCCTGCGTTGAACGAAACGAATGTATCGCCAGCACAGTATGCCCTTGAGAAAAACTGGTTAAGCCTGGTTTTCATTAAATCGTAATTCATCGCCGATCATTGTCTTGGAGCATCGCCGATCATCGCCGATGCTGCAAGACAAGGATCGGCGATGAATTAAGATTTAATGAAAACCAGGCTTAAGGATAATCAAAAGTGTTTCAGTGTTAAAGTAAAAGTGATGCTAGACTGAGATCACGAGGAAGAAGACACGAGCATATGTATTGATGTCCAACCAGATGGAAAACGGCAGCGCCAAAAATGCCTAATTCGAACTGCGGATGCCTTGTTGTATTCTTCAAACTCTTCGGTGCACAGGTAAGAAATTGATCGGCGCCTTTGGTATAGGCAAGAACTTCAACCATGACAGCATCAATAAGCTCTGTCACAAACTAGAGAAGGCAAAATGCGACGAAACTTTGCTCTTCTTTCATACATTTTCAGGATGCAAAATACAATCACAGTTCGAAAATGAAGGGGACAAAGGAAGCCTGGCAACCATGGCCGTTGTTCACCCCTGTCACTAAAACCTTTCTGCATAACGCACCATTTAATTTAATCACCCTGAATCTCAAAAATTCAGGTAACTGAAGAAATTTACCTAAATTCTGTACCCATAAGAACCCTACAGGTCAACCGTGAATGGGTTTAGACAGGATCTGTTTTCAGAGAAGGTACCTTAAATGCCTATTCGTCCACCAATTCAGGTGCGTATGTGTAGCAACTGACATCGATGAACGAAAGAGGGATGACAGAAATGTTCAACTTTCATGATGTCCTGCCATGAAAAACAAAGTGAAGGAATCTTGGAACAAGGGAGGGGGGTACCTTGGGTTACTGGTTTAAATTCATGACGTACCCTTTTATAGAGGCTGAGCAGTTTATAGCAAGTGGGACACGGCATCTTTCAATACAGCCAGTTTCTTATAAATACGACCTATGCAATGATAGTAACGAACAAAGTCTCTATCCATAGACTCTATTGCAAGATATCACTAAAGAACACTTTAATCTGTGCGGTTGTTTTCAATGGTTGTTTTTCTGAAATGAAACTTTCTTCTCAGTTTTATCAGCCTCTGATTACTCTCTACAAACATGGTCATCAAGCTCGTGTGTAACTGACAGGGGCCATCAAACGTTCAGTCACGTTTTACCATAAATTTCTTGCAGTGATCTACATTTCATCTTCAAAACATGGCAGAATTTTTTGGTCATAGCTATCCAGAGGAAAGCGAAGCATACAAAGAGCTGATCAGATGTGGTTGCAGGACCCCTTCCTGTTTGCTTGCAGAGATGTAAATGGTGACTTGCGGGGTTGTCACGTACAAGTTTATGTTGATGTAATGCAACGTTAAAATTCCGATCGCTATGCTATCGTCGACTGTTCGTTAAGTCTTTTCTGTGGAAAAGGATGCTGCACACTTTTTATTTCTTGATGGCACTAGACAACTTATTTGGAGAATGTTTTAATGCTTGGAAGAGTTCCTACTTTCTAAATTTGAGACATCTAGCTTTAGCGTTGAGTTTTACGCGCGTTACGCTGCAAATTTAGAGAGTTGAGTGATGTGTTGACCCCCGGTTTTGAGAAATTTTAAATTTATTTGGTAGAAACGCTGACAAAGACTCGCATACAGATTCAAGATGATAAGTGATTAGTATAAACTCTCTAAATTGATGGAATCAGACTTAAAGTACCCCCAAAAAGGTTTCCCTGTAAATTTTCATGTGACGTCACCAGATTTTTTGTCGATAGGTTATCCCCCCGGAATCGATAGGAAGCGGCACCCCTTCTGGAAATGCTCTCCATACCCCTAGGTATCACCTTGGAAAGTTTGGTGCTTTGTTCCCCTCTGTCACGATCTCAACAAAAATTTGAGTTAAGCGACTGGACTATTAGTGAACACTTAGAAATCTTTCCTCAAAGAAGTGTTGCTTATAATTAGATAAATGCAAATACATTCACAGTTCCTATCACAGTTACTGGTAAATATGGTACCGAAACAGTCCGATACAGAGGGCAGCGTATTTGGCGAGATATGATAATTCGCGAGTTGCGAGTTGTCAGTTGCGAGTTGCGAGTTGTCAGTTGCGAGTTGGTTTTTACCCATATTTTGCGAGTTGCGAGTTGCGAGTTGGTTTCCATCATATCAATTCAGTCTATTCTTTTGTTCCAATTTTAGATTCTAAACAAAATTTCTTACGAGTTTCTTTGATGAATTTCTAGGTATTGTCTAGGGTTGTATTTTGGGACTAAGATTTTAGATCTGGATTTGCTACAGTCACACTCAAGGAATGAGGTTTTGGTGTTGGTGCTATTATTGGGTGACTGGGAGCAGAACGGGACTGAGGAGTACCCTTCAGGAACCTTTTACTTTGATACGTTACGTATGCCTTCTTTGCACCTTTATCTATTTGGAGAGAATTTTGAGATCTCAGATCAGAAAAGGGGTTTTCTCCACTTGTGTGGGGGTATGCTCTGTGCTTGGGCGGGGGGGGCTTAGTATGGATCTTTTCTGAACAGGAATTGCCAAAGTGAGCCTGAAATGCTATAAAGTTTGCTAGATTAGTTATGATGCAGCTCTCCAAGATCCTATTTCTCCAATGCCTATGGTTTTGCCTGATGTTGACAAATACTTTGACACCGCTTTGAGAGAAATCTTCTGAAGTACCTTGAAGGCCCCTTGAACAGACAAAAGCATTATGGACATTTCTTCATTAGGAGAAATAGAAATTCATTTAAGAAATTTATAATAAACTTTGGCTACAATCTAAAATTAGAAAAAAGTAATAGAATGAATTGATATGATGGAAAACCAACTCGTAACTCGCAACTCGCAACTCGCAACTCGCAACTCGCAACTCGCAACTCGCAACTCGCAACTCGCAACTCGCAACTCGCAAAATATGAGTAAAAACCAACTCGCAACTGACAACTCGCAACTCGCAACTGACAACTCGCAACTCGCAGAATATAATCCCTCGTATTTGGCACTCTCTTCCATAGGAACTCAAAGATGCAAATTCTGTTCAACAATTCAAGAATAAAATAAAATTCTGGAGAAATGTAGACTGTGACTGTAGGCTCTGCAAACGATACATACCTCAATTCGGCTTTTTATAATCTTATACGCCTTGAAGATTTCATGGTTACATCTTGAAGATTTTATAGCTTGTATAGATAGATTTTTTGACTGTTGTAATTTTATTGACTGTTACTTTTACTTATTTTGCTGTATATATTGTAAATTAATTTTGTTGGCTTGAATTAGCATCTTCGTTATATTTAGCTATGTTAGTTGCCAACTTTAAATAAAATGACGATAATAGTGACTTAAACTAAAAAGGTTTCACGAGGGTCTCGGAATGCTTCGTTATGCTCCCTTTAGTAACTGTACAAGCGATGTACAAAAGCCTGATTATGAGCCGCACTTTAGATACTGCTGCCCTGTCTGGGGTCTGGGGAACTGCAGGTATTACAGCTCTACAGAGACTACAGAAATTGCAAAACCGGGCAATGAGAATAGTTATGAACAGTGCTTATGACGCTCAGTCCGAATCTTTAATTCAAAAACTTAGGTGGCCTACTATTAAGCATCTAATTGAGTCAGAAACTGGGAAGGTTGTTTACAGCATTGAAAGTCCAATGGTTTACAAGGCTCTCCTTAACGAGGCTCCTACAAAAAAGCGCTTATTTCATAGGCCGTCTGATACTCAAAGTAGGGTGCCACGTAATTCCAATACTGATCTTCGTATTCCACTGTTCAAAACGTCATCAGGACAGAAGAGCTTTGAATTCAGAGGAGCACGTGTTTGGAACAACCCTAGAAATGAGGGAAAACGAGCAATCACATTTTTGGCTTTCAGGTGCAAATTATGAAAATCATTTCCTACTATACGCCACAATGGCAGCATGTATCAGTTTCAGTTCAAATTCTAATTTCTTTTTCATGAAGGCTTTTTTGAAGGGTCTGTTTATTCATGTATTTATGTATCTATGTATTTATGTATTCATGTATTTATATATCTATGTATTTATGTATCTATGTATTTATGTATTTATCTCTACTAACAATTGTTATTAGGTTTTTAACAAGGCAGTTTGTAAAATCAATTTTCTCATTGCAAGCTTCACCCTGTATAAAGAATTTAAACGAAATGAAATGAAAATGAGATACGTAATGAGCATTAATTAGATGTATTGTTCTCTATTGTCTTGTAGAGCAATTGCCTCCAATCAGAAGCTGTTTCCCATGGCCCTGAAGAACACTCGCCCTTAAAGTGGGCCCCATCCACTCACAATTTTTAATGGGTTAAATGAAAGCATTTTACGGCAGCCTTATAAAATAGCTTGTTCATTTAAACCCTTCAAGAGTTCATTAACAAAACTTCGAGCGGGTTTCTATAAAACATCTATCTTAGGCTGCATTCACATTGCACAATCTTTTTTAAGCGCGTAAACGCTTATGCAGAAATCCTTCATACTAATCTCTTAACCCTTTCCGACTTCGCGTCCCAGTTGAGGTCCCAGCAAAAAATTGGGTAAAAATTGAAATCTCTTCAAATTGCTTCAAAATTGGCGCAGATTGCAAAATATGTTCAGATTGCAAAAAAATTTTGATACTAGGCAGTTTTGAAATGCAAAAAGACATGAAACAAAGTTAGGGCCTTTTCTAGGATTGTTCCAAATCTTGACTATGAGAAGAACACCATATTATACAATTCTTTTATACTGTCCAATTTCAATTACTGCCTGTTGATCTGGATGTTCTGTGTAAAAACATCAAACGATGATATCAACAGACTTCATAAACGTGCCCAGAGAGCGCTGTTAGATGACTATGAGTCTAGGTTTGAAGAACTCCTTCGTAAGAGGGGTGAACACACATTACATACAAGAAACTTGCTAAAGCTAATGCTGGAGGCCTACAAATGCTTAACCTCTGAAAATCCCTCCTTCTTATGGGACTTCTTCAAACGTAAACCCGTTAACTATAATCTGAGAGTAAAGGATCTCGTCCAACTTCCAGAAACGAGGAAATTGAGATACGGGAATGATTCATTGACTTTTAGAGGAAGCATATGGAACGCACTTCCTGGCACAATAAAATCTGCAAATAGCGTCAGTCAGTTTAAAAACAATGTTAAAAATCGGACGGGATCCAACTGTAATTGTTTAATATGTAGATGAAACAAAATGTAAATAGGTAACACCAGTTGGCCTTTATTACTTTGTATAACTATTCTATTCCTTTAGCCAACTGTAAATAAATGTATTATTATCATTGTTATTATTATTATTATTATCATCATTATTATTATTATTGTTATTATTATTATTGTTATTATTATTATTATCATTATCATTATCATTATTATTATTATCAAACTCAAACCATCACCACAATAAAACAGAAATAGAATTAAGAAAACACAACTGTTTTATATCAGACGTTTCGATGTAAAATCTTCTTCTGTGCATTTACAACTCCAGACAGCCAAGTATTTATACTCTAAACCTAAAATTTGCATAAAAATGTATTTCTAAAAAACAGACAAATAAAAGAAAAATTATCATTTTAAAATCCTATTTAAATAAAAAGAAGTTTTTACATAAGAAAAAAGCGGTCTCGAAACAAGGAATGATTTTCGTGCACAAAATTCCCCCAAGTGGCCTTCCAACGTTTTCTCCTCCCTGTTTTTCTTTTTTGGATTTGGACTGGCTAGAAAGGGAGTGAAAGCTCTGTGTGACAAGAACTCATACAACCCGAAACAGAAGGCAAGGAGTGTAAGCCAGTGACCCTCCAGGGATTTGCTTAAGTTGCTAAATCCAGGATAGCTCGACGGGGAATTCCACCCCACTACTAATTGCAATTTTGCACGAAGTCAGCCAGGCAACACCCCTGCCATTAAGCTGCCCATGATTTTCAATGCAATGGTAAGAGAACTAAGCAGTGCCGCAAGCAAATATATCCAGCTCAACATCGGCTGCCCTCTCATTTAGGCCATTTGGTGCAAACAAACCCAATTTGTATTGCCAAAAAAGCTCCTTCCTGCGAAGGGAATACACATCCTGTACTCCGTCAATGAGGCGAATAACGACCGAAAATTCACCATTGTGGCCTTCCTCGAAAAAATGAGAGAAAAAGCTTGCCTGAGGAACCGCCTTTCCAGTATCAAGAGTACCAGCATTACGTTTCTGTTTGTAAATCTGAAAGTATGATTTGTACACGTTAATCCTTTGAAGTAATTTTGTTTTAGTACTGCCAACATACTTTTTGTTGCAACATGTACATTGCAACATATAAACTATTTTTGTAGAATTGCAGTCGTAAGACCCTGAAAAATTCTTGAAAGATCGCGAATCATTCGCATTAGAGAAACTGCAGCCCTCTTGAATAACAGGGCAGATTTGACATCTCTTACCACTGCACTTAAATGTTCCTTTTGGCACCAGCTCCTGATCTTGAGTTTGCAATCTAGCGCGAACCAAAGTGTCTTTAAGGTTTTTTGCCCTCCTAAATGAAACGAAAACTTTTCCGGCAAGTTGCTTGCGATGTTCGTCGTCAACGAGAAGAATATATGGCGCAATTTCGCAAAATATTGCTGACCCCCTGAAGTGCCGGATGGTAAGTTAGAACCAACGGTATTCTCGTGTGATCGTTCTGCTTGGAGATCCCATTTAACAGGATTTCCCTATCCAATTGTCTAACCTTGTCTAACTGACTGTCGATTTCCCCTTCATGATACCCCCTCCCAATAAGCCACGATTTTAAATCCCCCATCTGTTCGTCAAAAAATGAATCTTCGGAACAAATGCGCCTTATGCAAAGGGCCTGTCCGTATGGGATGCCCTTTTTGGTGTGGTAAGGATGACAAGAGGAACGGTGCAGGAGCTGATGTGTATCAGTCTGTTTCGTGTAGAGATCTATCACCAACTTGTTACCTTTTTTAATGACCTTAGGTCAAGAAAGTTGACACTCTCCTTAGACCATTCTGCTGTAAATTTTATGGAATGGTGTGCAGTGTTGAGGTATTCTACAAATTCGGAAAGCTTTTCTTCATCATGGGTCCAAATTAGGAAAACGTCATCGATGTAGCGCCACCACAGCCACGGCTTGCAGCTGGAACCCTTAAGAAGTCTTTCCTCCATATCTGCTAAGAACAAAATCGCGTATGATGGCATACATTTGATGCCTATTGCTGTGCCCCTCAGCTGATGGTAAAACGCCCCATTAAACTCAAAAAAAGTTATTCTTGAGTACTAAATCTGCAAGTTCAACAAGAGATTCCGTAGAAACAGACTGATCGTTCCTAGAGTTTAAAATGTCACGCAAGGCCTTCAATCCCTCGTCATGTGGTATACTTGGGTAGAGCCCAACGACATCAATAGTGCAAAGAATAGTATCCTCGGGAAGCCTGTCTAATGACGCAATTTTTTGCAAAAAATGGTTTGTGTCTTTGATGTATGGGCGGACACTTTTAGCAAGAGGTTGTAAATAGTAATCCAAAAATTCCGAAATATTCTCTGTATAGAAGCCAGAGTTAGAAATGACAGGCCTTCCGGGAACACTATTCAACCTTTTGTGAATCTTAGGCAGCAGGTAAAACCTTCCAAGCTTGGGATTATTGACCATCAAATATTCCAGTGTTTTATTGTCAATGTCCCCTCGCTCCTTACCCACTGCTTGATTGACCACACTGTGAAGATTGTCCGAAGGATCATTATCAAGTTTAGAGTATACTGCAGCGTCCCTCAATTGGCTTTCTGTCTCTTTGACGTAGTCTTCCCGATCCCACACAACAACCCCAGAACCCTTGTCTGCCTCCTTTATAACGATCGTTCGGTCCGACTTTACACTATTATTATTATTATTATTATTATTATTATTATTATTATTATTATTATTATTATTATCATCATTATTATTATTATCATTATTATCATTATTATTGCTATTATTATTATTATTATTATTATTATTATTATTATTATTATTATTATTATTATTATTATTATTATTATTATTATTATTATTATTATTATTATTATTTATTGTGTCACACACTGTCTTTGTCAATGGTGATAACGGCTTGAAACATGGTGTCAACAAGACTCCTAAAATTTCAAGCACTTTCCGGAGGATCCTTGCAGAGTAGATGATGACAGTTTTCTGCAGTTCAACAATTTGTGTTCCTATTTCAAGGTCATCTAATCTTTTGGAAAGTTTCTTTGGGGTTGTCCCAAGTGCACCTATTATAATAGGAATGACTTTCGTTCGCATGTTCCATAATTTCTGTACTTCTCGCGCTAGATCTTGATACTTTTCTATTTTTTCCATCTCTTTTTCGTTCACTCTACTATCATACGGTATAGCAAAGTCTATTATTTTGCATTCTTTCTTTTCTTTATCAATCAGAATGACATCAAGTCTTCTGGCTTGAATGACATGGTCTGTCTGAATACTAAAATCCCACAGTAACTTACAGCTGTCGTTTTCGGTAACTGTTTCTGGTTGATGTTCATACCATCTTTCTGATGCTGCCAACCCATACTTTCGACACAATTCCCAATGGATCTTTCTTCCCACGCAATCATGGCATCGTTTATACTCTCTTTGGGCTAGCATATTACATTCACTAACAATGTGATTTACTGTTTCATCTACCTTACCACACATACGACATTTGCTTTCCTCCTGTGTGTTATCAATCTTGGCCTTGATAACATTGGTTCTTATCGTTTGTTCTTGGGCCGCTAGAATTAACAATTCAGTTTCACGTTTAAGTCCTGTTCCTTTGAGCCACATCCATCGTTCTTTTCCTGCTTCACCATCTGTTTGTCGTAAAAACTGGCCATGAAGTGTTTTATCTTTCCATTCCTGTTGCCTTTCAATTTTCTTTCTATTCTTGAATTCTATCACACTTTCCCCTTGACAATCCTCTATTTGCCTTGCAGCCACTAGTAATCTTTCACAGCTATTTCTTACATAGCTCTTCAGTCCAAGCTTTGCTAGATCAACAGTATCCTCTATGCTCAAAAGCCCTCTGCCGCCCTCCTTTCTAGGGATGTAAATCCTGTTTGTGTTGCTCTTCGGGTGCAATCCCCTATGCATAGTGATTAATTTTCTTGTCTTCCGATCGATGCCTTGCTTCTCTTCCTTGGTCCAGTCTAAAAATGCTGCTGAATACCTTATCAAAGAGACTGCCCAAATGTTAATCCCTTTAATCATATTTTCTCCATTCAGCTTCGTTTCCAGAACCTTTCTTACTCTTCTTTTATATTCTTTTGTGATATTTTCTTTCATTTCTTGCTCTTTTACTTTGTCAACTTGTAATATTCCAAGGCACTTATAACCTTTGTTGTCTTGCAACGACTTTATTACCTTTTCATTTGGCAGTTTAATACCTTCCGATCTTACTACTTTTCCCCTCTTTTGGATCATTATCATTATTATTATTATTATTATTATTATTATTATTATTGTTGTTATTATTATTATTATTATTATTATTTGAGGCTGATGAAGATTTTTAATCGAAACGTACAATTTTAACAGTTTGTTTTTATCTTTTATTTTCTGTTAATTTGGATTGAGGTTTTAGTTTATATATTATTATTATTATTATTATTATTATTATTATCCTGTGTATCTCAGCTAAAAGATGTAAAATGCTGGTTTCATTCTACTACTGAACATCAAGTTGCTACCCACAACCTCAGATATCCAGAGTACATCTTAGGGTCCTCGCTAATCCAAGAAGACAGGCCTTTTGTAAGGTTCCAAAGTAGATGTTAGGATCGATCTTATTAATCCTAAAATTGAGATGGCACCTAAAGCACCAATAACTGCGGGTATCACGGTCACTTCGCTGCAGTTCCAAATCCTCTTCAATTCATATTTCAGTTCCTGGTACTTGTCCACTTTCTCCCTCTCTTTTTCAACAACTCTAGTGTCAAAAGGACACACCACGTCCACAATCTTACATGTTCTTTTCTCCTTCTTACATGTTCTTTTCTCCTTGGTTCTTAAGGATGTTAAAGCCGGGGGTGGTTGTAGGGATAAGCTCCTACTACCTAAAACATGCTCCCAATGGCATGCGTCTCTAATAGCCTCTGACATCCAAAGCCCAACTCCTGGCCTTCACGTGTGGCTTAGCCTTTTAAGCCCGGCAGAACTGTTTCAACTGACGAGGAGAAGGGGCGAAGGCGAGAGTCTGGCGCCTCAAAACCAGTTGCTTGTGGACTGGTGGAGCTCATAGCCTAGTAAGGCACTCCATCTGGAGAAGGAAACTCCGAAACCAAATCCATGTCGGTTCTGTCTAGTCAACCTGAGCAGTTGTGGCTCCTGGCAGTTCTGCTTGTTAACTCAACAGCAGTCCTGGCAAGCAAAGCAACGAGTGGTCTCTTCAACTGTGTCAGCTCGCTGTCCCGTTGGTAAAGGGGGGTCACTCGCCAAGGGACACTTCCTTGCACCGGTTAGTGTCGTCATCTTATGGTGCAGCCTAACATTTTATGAGATGAGTTTTTCGGAAAGTTCGACGAATGTTACTGCGTACGAGGTAACCGACGCCCCATACTTCATGGGAATGGCGGAAAATATGCGAAGTCCAAGTGATAATTCTACCGCATCCGGGGTAACCGATGGTCTTAATGCTACCGCATTCGGGGTAGAAAACAGAGCAAACATCAGAAAATCAAAAAAGAAAAAGCAGATCCTGAAACTGGCAGCCTGGAATGTACGCACAACTAATGATAGTGATAGTAACATCAGACCAGAAACAGCAACTGCTATTATCTGTAGAGAACTTGAAAGAACGGATATAGATATCTGCGCCTTAAGTGAGGTACGGCGTTCGGGTTCGGGTAACGTCATAGAAAGAAGTCACACTATCTTTTGGAGCGGTGGTGAAGACAAAACTGCTGGTGTCGGCTTTGCTATTTCTAATAGATTTGATATTATAAGTCCAGTTCCAATAAACAACAGATTTATGACGGCTCGTATTCCGCTTCAAGACGATACTCACCTGACTGTAATCAGCGTTTATGCGCCTACGATGCAGCGTTCTGAAGTAGAGAAAGAGATGTTTTATGAGCAGTTCGGTGATTGTATCACCAAAACAAAAGGAGACAGTATTATTGTTTTAGGTGACTATAACGCCCGTGTAGGGAAGGATTGGCAATCTTGGCCTTCAGTCATCGGAAAGCATGGAGTTGGCAGAACGAATTCAAACGGTCTTCTTCTATTTGAATTCTGTACTCGTTTTCAACTTTACGTTATGGGTACCATGTTCCAACTCAAAAGTTACTTAAAGAATACCTGGCAACATCTTCGCTCAAAGCATTGGCATCAGTTAGACCATGTGTTGGCCGATAAAAAAGCCAGACAATTCATCAATGTTACAAAGATCAACCCTACTGCTGATTGTTATACAGATCATAAACTCATATTATGTAAGTGTTGCATCGTGATGAAAAAGAAAAGGAAAAAGTCAAGGCGTTCACCTATTTTAGATACTATTATGAATGAAGAAAGAAGAGAGAAGCTGGAAAATTTCCTCGATGAACAGCTTCCTGATTGCAAAGAATCCTGGGAAAATCTCAAAGTCATCCTTCAGCGTGCTGCAAAGCATGTATTTGATAAGAGGATAAGAAAAGGTACCGATTGGTTTTACGACCAAGAGGAGAGCATACGAAATCTGTTGAAAGATAAGAAACTAAATGGCGACAGACAAGCACTTAGAAATGAAATCAGAAAGCTTAAGAATGAATGGTTCCAACAAAAAGCAGAAGAAGCAGAAAGGTACTCGAATGAGAAGAATCATAGAGAGTTCTATGCAACTCTTATTGCTGTCTATGGCCCCAAATCTAAAAATCTCCACGCAGTAAGAGCAAAAGACGGCGTACTTCTCTCATCTACAGAAGACATAAAGAAAAGATGAACAGAGCATTTTAGTGAGCTTCTTAATCAACCGACTGATGTTGATCTGAGCATTCTCGATGATATAGAGCAGAACCCAATCATTGAAAAATTGGATGATCCTATCACCATGGAAGAAGTGGAAAAAGCAATCAACAACACAAAAGTCAAAAAGAGCTCCGGACCTGACGGTATCATACCAGAAGTGCTTGTTTACGGCGGCCATGTCTTACGTTCATTCCTTTTAGCAATCTTCAATCAAATCTGGCAGACAGAACTTATGCCATCCGATTTCACTGATGCCAACATTTGCATCCTCTTTAAGAAAGGAAACAGAAACTTGTGTGGGAACTATCGAGGCATATCTCTTCTCAGTATTGTAGGAAAGTTACTTGCGGATGTCTCACTACAAAGACTTCAATGTATAGCGGAAGCGGTTTACCCAGAATCTCAATCAGGTTATAGAGAGGGCAGAAGCACAATTGATGGGATATTTACTCTGGGGCAAATAATGGAAAAATGTAGAGAGCAGAGAAGGAACCTGCACATTGTGTTCATTGATTTCACGAAGGCTTTTGACAGTGTAAATCGTGATATGCTTTTCAAGATCTTGGGAAAGCTTGGTTGCCCTTCTAAATTTATTCGCATCATCAAAAAATTGCATTCTGATACCTATGCGAGAGTCATTATTGATGGGGAACTTTCCGATCCCATAGCATACAACAGTGGAGTAAAACAGGGTTGCAAGCTCGCTCCGACCCTCTTTGGAATCTACGCTGCAGTATTATTGTACCTTGCCTTTAAAAACATCAACCAACCATACAGCATTGAAATTCGCCTTAGATATGATGGTGACTTATTCGACCTCCGTCGTTTAAAATCAAAATCGAAATCATTTAACAAGTACATTCGGGACGCCCAGTATGCAGATGACATTGCAATCTTCTGTAATGATGCTATAGGACTGCAACTTCTTTTATCTGCGTATGATATGCTGTCCAAAAATGGGTCTCCTAGTCAATATCGAAAAGACAAAAACGATGAGCTTGGGTGAGCAAGTAGATTTCTTCATAGATGGAAAAGTATTAGAAAGAGTAGATCGCTTCAAATATCTCGGCAGCTGGGTAACCAATGACTGCAAGTTCATCATCATCAACCCATAGTCTCACGACCGTAGGGGCATATTGATGCTTTCCGAATAATCAGCCTCCACTGTTCTCTGTCTCTTGCTTTCTTCATAATTTCACTAATCTCCAGCATTGTCCACTCTTTTATGTTATCTATCCACTGTTTCTCTGGTCTGCCTCTTCCTCTTTTTCCTTCTACCATCCCTTCCATGATCATTTTCGCCAAGCTGTTGTCCTGCCTAACAAGGTGCCCAAACCATTGGAGCTTCCTTTTCCTTACAGTTCCCAATAACCTTTCTGATGTACCAGTTGTTGCATCTATTTGATTTTTAATACTCTCATTTGCGACGTGTGCAGTATATGGAATCTGTAACATGTGTCTGTAGCACTTGAATTCAAAACTCTCTATCCTTTTCTCCATTTCTTTACTCAGCGTCCAGGACTGGCAGCCATATAATGCAATTGATGTTATTACCGCTTTCAACAGTCGCACTTTGGTGTTTACCGTGATCTTTTTATTTCTCCATATCTTGTTATACTTTATCATAGATGCTAATGCCATTGCCAATCTGGTCTAATTGCAAGTTAGATGTTGAAATTACGGCTCGTATTCAAGCTGCGTCGTGTGCAGTAGGAAGGCTCAAAGACAGAGTCTTTAAATGCAGGGACCTAACAACTGAAACCAAGCTAAAAGTTTACAATCAATGTGTTATTCCTATTATCATGTATGGAAGCGAAACTTGAACTCTCTATCGCCATCATATCAAGAAGCTCAGAACGCTCCAACAACGACATCTCAGATTCATTCTCAATATTAAATGGACCGATTATGTTACAAATGATGAAGTATTAGAACGTGCCAAGACTGAAGAAATTGAAAACAATTCTCATCAGAAACAGACTTCGCTGGCTTGGTCACGTTGTTCGCATGCCAGACGAGCGACCAGTCGAAAACCCGTTATACAGTGAACTCGCTGAAGGTACAAGAAAAGTTGGTCGTCCTTTTTTGAGGTTCAAAGACACAATGAAAGATGTACTGAAAAGAGGCGGGGTCCTTGATATATGGAAAAGCGTTGCAACAGACAGGCTAGAGTGGCGGTGGTTAATCAGCAATACGTGTCAAAAGATAGACAATGAGAGGAAAGAAGAAAATAAAAAGAGAAGACAAAAAAGACATCAAAGACAGAAGAGGAACTAACTATTAATAGACTTGTTTTGGACTTTAACTTTTTGAACTTTTTCATCCTCATATTTGTGTTATGTCCGTGTCGGGTTTTAGGCGTGTGTGTGTGTGTGTGTTTTCTCCTTCTCAAAGATTACGATGTCTGGTCTCGAGTGCTCCAGGATTTTATCAGTCTGTATCTTCATATCCCAAAGGATTTTGACTTTTTCGTTTTCTGTTACCTTTTCTGGATGATGATCGTACCACTTTTCCATGTGTTCTAGGTGATGAGCTTTGCATAGCTGCCAATGAATAACCTGGGCAATTCTATCATGACGCCATTTCTTGTACTGTGCCTGACAAAGGGTCTTGCACTCAGACACCAAATGGGCTACCGTTTCATCTCTCTCTCCACAGAGCCTGCATAATGGGGAGATGTTCTCTTTTTGATGCAATGTCTAATTATTATTATCATTATTTTTATTATTATTATTATTATTATTATTATTATTATTATTATTATTATTATTATTATCATTATTGCAACTGTACACAGCATTAAATACCGGATTAAAACACTATCAAGTTCTGTCTCAGATCCTGAGATAGTGAGTGCTCCCTCTGAGTTTCTTCCTTGTTTCTTTTCAGTCTTTTCTTAGAGTGTCCAGCACTTTCCTGACTATTCTTGTAGATCCTAGTAAACATGCTTTCTGGATGACTTCAAGTCTATTTTTGTAATCAAGTTTTTCCAGTTCCTTCTGGAGTCTTCCTGTCACCGAGCCTAATGCACCAATCATAACTGGCAATATAACGACATTCTATTATTATTATTTCTCGATTGCACAGTGTTTTTCTTAACAAATACTGGTTTCTTCTATAGTCAAACTGTCAAGCCTTAACAAAAGGACTTAGACAGATAGTACTTTCCTAAGAATATGCGCTGTTCCAAGGAGGGCAGATTTTTGAAGTACTCGCATGTCTGTCCGGATATCAAGTTACTCCAGGAAGTATGTCAGCTATTATTATTATTATTATTGTTATTATTATTATTATTAAAATTATTATTACTATTATTATTACTATCATTATCATTATTATTATCATTATTACTATTATTATTAACTCGGTTTCATACGTGCTTACAAGCGTTTCACCGATTGTTTCGCACTTATCAATCCATAATAGACTGATCATTTCTTCTAGTGTTTGTTGTTCAGTAGGCTACAAAACTTTAGCTTTTCGTTGAGGAAAACTGGTCAAGCTTTTCGCTGCAAATTTGGCATGCGTGTCACTGAACATATATGCGTGTGCTTAAGTGCATAAATTCCGGTCGTTCATGTGTCTCGTTCAGTTCAGCGCGCCGCGGGTCGACAAAAATCAATTGCACAAATGCCTTGGGTGTCCGGGAGGGTGGGGGTGGTTAGGTTAAGGACTGAAGGGCGCACTACACAATGTTACAAATACATGAGTGCTCGGGAGAGAAATGAGGATTGTCGAAAAAATTTTCGCGAACCTACTTCTAATTTCTGATAAATCTGTGAATACCCAATCAAGGGGGCAAGTGTTTGATCTGATTTGAAGATTTCAAGGGCTAAAACAGTTTTGTCTCCTTAAAATGTCCCTGCATTCTATCAGTCAAATATGGGCAAATGCATATCGATTCGGAGTTACTGGAACCGAGAATACGCGTTGGCTACTTATCTTCCTTGCCATCCGTCAATTACTGGCTCAATCACTTTCAAAACAACTTAAAGGGGCAGGGTCACGAAATGTAAACAAACTTCTTTCGAAATGACGATTCTGCAGTATTTTTTATAGGCCGTATCACAGAGTGCAAGTATTGTATTTTTTACATTCAGATAAAAATTTTTACAATATTAGTTACATTCTATTGTACTCTCTGATTATAACTACATGGCACTACGGGGATAGTACCAAGAGGAGCGAATAAGACACGACGACCACATCGTTTCATGAAACAAAACGAGGACAATACAAGAAACTTTATGCAAAGAAACAATGCGGGAACAAAAACATAGACGAACAACATATAAGTAAATACACTCGGGTACCTAATACAAGGGGGACGCTTATTAATTTTCAAAAATTTTATCCACCCCCCCGGCCCTTAATAAGACCCCCCCCCCGTTTATTAATTTTGGTAAAACAATATCCAAAGCTCAATATGACTTTTATACGAAATTTTGTTCGAAAGATAAACCATTGCAGTGTACTCGTAAACTAATTCAAGTGTTTTCTTTTAGAAAAGAAGTAATTGCAGTGTACTCGTAAATTTGTTTGATTAGAGACTTCGTTCTTTTTATGTTCTTACTCTGTTTATTTACATTTGTTTCTTGAAGACTTGAAGAGTTCTAAGCATATAAAATGCACTTGTCTCCATTAGATAACGTAAAAACCCGTTTTTTGCGAATTTCTGACCCTCCCCATTTATTAAGACTTTTAATTTCTTTCTTTTAATTACTTTTAATTATTAATTTCTTTCAGGGGTTCCAACCCCCCGTTTATTAAGACCCCCCTTGTATTAGGCACCCGAGAGTACGTCATTAAGCTACGGTCTAGGTAGCTTGCAACCAAGTAATTGAGGATCAAAAAAGTGTGAAAAACTTTAAACCCAGAGATAGTATCGTATTGTCTGTAGTGTCGAATTTTCAAGTATTGTATTGCCTGTTCTTGATCAGTCTTAGGCTTGGAAGCATCGAACATGCAATGACTGCTAGCTAACTTAAAGGTTTTACCTACCATTAACCAAGTCAATTTTTTGGGATTGCATTTTGCTCCAATTTTTCTTTGTACTTAATTTTTTCATTTTCGTTTAGTCACCTGAAAGTTTTAGAGTCAGGTGGATTAGCCAAGAAGTTTGGATTTCTGCGTCAATGACCGACAATAGGAGCGCATGTTTACTACTGCTGCATGGATTATTGCATATGAGCTCAGCACCAACAGCAGGTGAGTTGGTTTGTTTGATTTATGCCAGGAAGATCAAAATTTGCAAAAAGCACATATGAGGCTGGATGGGGGCAACGTACGTTAGGAACGACTAAATAACATGGAAAACAATTGATTTGTATATCGCTAAAGTCAAGAAAAACAACTTCCAAATTTCATTTACCTGATTGACAATATCTGCAAACTGATAACAAAAATTTGTTTCGCGAAAATAGGTTACAAACAAAACAACCTTGACTCAATATTACCAACTGTTTATGAAATATTTACAGTTCTTCTCAACCAACCAAGTCTCTGCGCAACCCATCCTGCAACTACGGCCTTTCTCAAGATCTCAAGATCAAGGTGACAGCATGAAAGTCATGGGTTTCACGACAGGCTTCACATAAGAATCTGTGCTTCTTCGATCAGCCGATTCCAATCAAAATGTTGGAATTTGCACAATCGTAACAAATGATGAAAACACAAGAGCCCCTACTGTAGATTCATTCTCATTACATTCTCATTTGAAGAGAGCATACGACAAAGGAGCCTGCTAGTATCGCGCATTCCTTGTCGATTTTACTTCTTTAATGACTTCTTGATGATCGCCATTCGCTACAAAGAAAACAGAACATAAGCATTATGAATAACAGCGGGCTACTAGTAAAGGCTAAACTATGTGATAACTAATAATGCATTTTTGGTACAAAGTCAAGGAGTTGAATTACAGCTGGGTTCCTTTCATCGTGATACCACTTCTGTACTGGAGGAATTTACTGACACTGATTAAAAGAAATTACAAAATCACTTAATATGGAGAGTTTCATATTAAGTATATAAGAAATCTGTCGGACTCTGGAACGACGCCCTCTTACATCTAAGATACCAAACAGCCCGATTTTAAACTTTTGTCTCCATAGTGACTTATTGTATTCGATTGATGCAAATGATCACCTAGGCTCTAAAGTGATACAGTTCATCAAAACTTAGACTTTACCAATCCTGACCAATCGATAGCAACGGATGTCATTCAGTATAACCTCAGAAATTATTGCGATTTTAACCTACCAAGAGTGAGACCAGTTATGTATGGCTCAGAAACTGTTCGATATATGGCTCCACAGTTATGCCGCACAATTCCAGCTTCCATTAGAAACTCGACTAACTTGAATGAATTTAAAACAAAATCGAACCTTGGAGAGGAAATGAGTACCAATGCTAATGTAGGCTCTGCCGACATTTTGTACCACTTTTAGGTTTTATATGATATTTTTTATCCATTCTGTCCTTTGTAATTTGAAGTACTTGGCTTTTATCAGCTATGCTTGTAAATATTTTGTTGATAGATTTACAGCTGTTTTATACCTTTTTATGACAACATTGTAAATAAAGTGTTAATAACAACAATAAAGATAATAACAATAACAATAATATGCACATGGTCTCATGTAACAGGAATTTTACCAATTTTGTTAAAGGTAATGCCCATACATATCTTTTATAGATCTAAAAAAAGCATTAGAAATATAAAATAAATACACTTCTATGTACCAACCACAGCGGAGAAAGACAAACATATAGGCTAGACTTACGAAAATCGTCGCAGTTTCACTCCTTGATAGGCTGATAATCGCTACAACTACGACTCATAATCAAACCAATCGAAAATCCGGCCAGAAATTGATGAACCTAACATTGATGTCGGAAGACCAGAGCTTAGGCCCATTCTACACGATCACAACTCACCGATTCTAAAACGCCTGAAATTCGTATTTCGTTGGGTTTGAAAACAAAACCAAACCGACCTGCGTCAAGATGAATGCTTCTTCTGTGTACTGCTTGGAGATTCCTTCACTTTGACATGGGAAATCTGCAGATTTCGAATTCTAATTTATGAAATCTAAATTATTCTTCGTATCCCACTACAGCAATCGACAGCAATTCTTGCACGTTTCATCACTTTTGAAGCCTCGTGACAAAAGAGAGGCTAATTTATGGGATAAGGCTGAAATGTTGATATCCTATTGGCCAGACTGAACATAATCAATAATTGTTTGGAACTCTGCAATCTCATTGGTCCGCCATTTTTGCGGCGATTTGGCTGGATATTCAATTAGTTGATTATCAGGCCCAGATGAAAAGCAGTGGCGGCATCCAATTCAATGAACGAAGCGGAGACTGGGACTGAAGTAGTTAGTCTACATATAGGCCTTCTAAAAGAGATTTGATCAACTCAAATTACTCTTTTAAACATTAAACTGAACTGAACTGAACTTTAACCAAGCATGAAAGGTTGCTTTGTAACAGTTACTGAGATAAAAAATTTGATCAACAACTTGTAAGATTTTACACAGGGTGTCTCAAAAAAATTGTTCAACGTTTGATTAAATATAAAAAATATCGATAACATGAGAGCAAACTCATGGGAAGATAACCCTGCTCCTAAGATTATGAAATAATTTTAGAGACCAGAATCTTGCAAATCAGTTGAAAATTCACTGAGTTACGAGCTTTCAAGGATCAAAAATGCGATAAATGAAACCAGAGACCCCAAGACTACTTGTAATGCAAAAAACCTCTAAGACCGAGTTAACCCTATCTGACCTGGGGGCGGATTCCGCCCCCCCTCGTACATTTTCATTTGTACGTTTTTCCATGTTTGCTGGATACCTCTTAGATTTAGCAAGTTTAACTTTCTATCATAAAGCAATGAAACGGTAACAATTTTGGTGTTATATTTTTAGCCTTATCTCCATGGTAACCAATTTTTCGTGCACCACTCTGTGAAAAATATACATTGTATCTCTCTTAATCAGTTTTAATTGGTCCAATTATGTCTAAACTATGAATTCACATCTATCTTGATCTATATATTTCATTTCTATGCAAAAATTAAGGTTTTACGACCTTTTAACACACTTTCATTTTTATGACGTCATATGACGTCATAATATTAATCATGCTCTAGCAACAACAACAACAGTGCTAATTAGACCATTGTTTCAAAAATTAATTGTTTATATGATGAACAACCTTTGTGCCAAGTTTGGTTGCCATATCTCAAGCAACAACAGAGATAAACAGGGGGGCGGAATCCGCCCCCCCCAGGCATTGAGTGTTTCAAATCGCCCAGGTCAGATAGGGTTAAAAGAAGCTCGTCTAATGTCATACCTCTCGTTGATATCAGAGCAAACCAAATACAACTTCCGAAGTAATTTAATCCTTGCGATCATTGTCAAATTTTTCCTAACATTGCAAATGTCCAAAAACAGCGCTTCGAAACATAATCAACGAAAGACTGAATCTGTTTCCTCAAGCATCCATATGCTTTAAAGTCAAGTTATCGAAAACCTGCTCGAATCCAACTTTGCTCGCCTTGATTAAATGAAAAAATAGCAGAAACGATGGTCGATGAGAGTTTTATCAAAAAGTGCCATTTCGAGGCCTCTGGTTTAAGTTTTTGCACAAACCTAAACTTCAAAGGCTTGTAACTCCGTGAATTCTTAGCGAATTTGCAAGATGCTTGTGTCAAAAATTAATTTAAAATCTCGGGAGAAGGGTTACTTGACCAAGAGTTCATTCATCGTTCGAATCGTTATTTTCTAGTATCTAATCAAACGTCGAACAAGTTTTTTGAGACATCTTGTATATATGTAAATAGATATTAGTATAGTCTTTATATTTTTTAGCTGATGAAAAATCAAGCAGACACAAATTCCGGAAAACAAAGGATGGATCAAGAAGGCTTTGTTCCTTCTTCCCACTAACTAGCTTTTTGTACTCATGTGATCAGTTCGAATATCAACCAATCATTTGCCGAAAATTAATGGATCATGACAACATGGGTATACACTGTCCTTTATATGGACTCGTTACCTTTATGAAAACCAGAAAGGTATACACGTATAGAAGAATATTTGAAATATTCTATTGAAATATTACTTACTGAAATATTTTCAATACTTATTGAAAGAAGAAGACTTATTGAAATATTTTCATATGAATAAAAAGTATAAAATAAATATCATACTTGGCGATGTGCTTCGGCCGGTGCAAGTTTCTTATGAGGTCTCAGATCTTCATTTCCATACCCTGGGATCCACATATTCCAATGACGATCTGTGAAATGCAATAAACTGGGTAAAAGCCGTGTTTAGTGGAAGCCTTTGCTGAATAAAAAGTTATCAGTGATTACCGGTAGCTCCACTTCTAAGGTAAGTAGGGATTGTTTGCTTGAAGGTTTTCGAGACAATGAGAATTATCACCTAGAGCGATATTCAAGACAAGAAGCATTGTATGAAATCTTTGCGAGTAGGGTGGGGGGGGGGCAATTTGCCGCTCTCCTTTGACTCTCACGTGGACTGAGCAAAACAGAATGACCACCTGATTTAAGAAATATTGTATTCGTTGTTTGCTCGAATCCTTTTATTGTATCGTCAACAGTATCATTTCATTACTTTGTTGTGCGGACAAAGGACCTATTGTGACTGTAGCGCAGATTAGAGCGTCAATAAGAAACTGTTAAAATAACGTTGCTTACTTGGTTGAGAAGATGAAGGGCATTAATGGACAAATGGATAAATATTCGTGAAAGATTACAGTTCATTCAATTCCTTTGTATCTCTTCGTTTTTTCGTTGATCATCAAATTTTGTTTACTTATTGGGTTTACTGTAGTTGCTTTAGCGAAGCTTTTACTTCTACTGAACTGGTAATAAAAGTAAGTAAAAGGAAGCGATGAGCTTTTTCGGAGTGCTCTTTCTCCCTATTATTCGTATAGTTCATTTTTACATACACTGAGGGCGCATGCCTCCTTCAAGAGGTATTAAACGGATATTGTGAAACTCGAAAACACTAAAGCCTAAAAGGATAATGCGATATCGACGCAGAAGAATAGCGTTTGGACGCACGTAAGTTGTAATGCGGGGCAGAGAATGGCGATGGGAGGTCTTCCAATGGACAAGGCGGTGGAAAAGTCTTCCTACGAACATTGCTAACATATACCAAACAAAACGTTGAGGCTAAGTTCTTCATTTATCAAGATTAAAAAACTACAATATATAAAGTTATATTACACTGTGCCATCCATAATGAAAAAAGACATAAAGTCACGGGGTCTGCACTATGGATGGCACTTACAGTCAAATTAATTTTCTATACAAAACAACGAACAAAACTACAAAACCAAGACACCATACGCACAGACGACAAAACAATTGAGCCAAGGCAGATTACTGGTCAAAGAAATTAGAACTATTCAACTGGTAGCTGTAAAAGGAGAGAAAATATTGCAATGCTTGGTTTATCCCAGTAATCTACCTCAGCAATGCCGAAACAAAACAAGAGACACAGAAAAGAGCACAAACACGAAGATGGGGAATTAGGAATAGGGAACTACTGCTGGTTTGATATTGCTGTATCAATCAAATCGGCCAGAATTTTTTATGAATGAGATCGTCGCTTCCAGTATTACTCTGTTTTCAATAGTGCCTAGAGATGGATCTCCAAACAAGAGTCGATGACAAAGAGTATCATCATCCATATGATACTGGCGATATCTAGGCCAGGGACATCAGAGAGCTGGTCAAAGAGATCTCCACGAATTGCATCGTATAGGGGGCAGTGCAGGAGAAAATGCTTGTTATTTTCATTGTCTTTACCACATAAACAAACTGGGCTGAGGCAGTCAAAAGCATGTTTGAAGCGATGTTCATTTAGGGCACTAAAATGCACACGGAGTTTTGTCAACAGTTTGACACCCGAAATGTCACAGATTTTGTATGTGGAGTTTCCTAGTGGTCTAACAATTTCAAGAAATTCATGCTTAAACTGAAACAGAGATTTTGAATTTCTTGTCTCATCGTCAAGCAAATTCCATTCGAATAGCGCATTATGGAAATACGTGCTAGCGAAACGAGCTGCTCTGCTAACTTTTGAAACTAGAGAGATTTCTCAGACTATACTTCAATTTTCGCGCTTTGGCAAGCTCACTATACAGGTATTATACAGGCCAAGTTCCATTGAAGCGAAACGCAGCGATCGTCTACAGTCAATTGCCGTATTTTGCGCATGTGTAGTTCACATTTTCGCGCCATCAGGCCGGTCGCTGTGGTTTGGCCAGGAGTTCCAGTTGCTTGTGATTGTCAGTGATCGTCAGCTCTTGGTTCAAATCTTTATTCCCATTCAAAATTCTATTGTCTCGCTAGCAATTGAGCGAACAAATGGAGATCGATTTTCCTGCGGTTCCCCGGCATTCTCAAGAACCAGTCGCTACAATTCGCTTTAATTGTGATTGACCTTAACACTCTAAATCGACACTTGAGCTAATTTAATCACATGCAGAGTCCAACCGCCTGGAGATAAATGATTTCACAAGCTTTCAAAATATCACGAACACATGGAGAGTTCATATCTACTGCATTTGAAAAAATTGATGGAGGAAACAACAAACCTAGATGAAGCTGAATATCTTTGGTCTCAAGAGTATTTGATTTTCGATGTTTTGCTAATTGACAAGAATGGCTGACAACGTTTTCGATGAAATCATCAGCAATTTGAAGGAGAAGCTGCAACGAAATTAGTACAGGGATACAGAAAAAGATGCAAATAACAAGCTTCAATATGTCCTTCATCAAGTGCTGTATCCCACATTTATTTGGACAAAGACAATCTCATACTTTTACTTTATATTCACATGTTAGCTGTATTACATCATTCAGAAATTACTAGAATAATGTCTAAAAATTGAAAAGCCTTCAAAAAATCTGGTTTTAAAATGATAAAGAGGGCACAGGTAGTGAACATGAAGATTGTTATGACACAATAAAATGTTACTTACGCGTAATATTCTTTTCAAATCCAAAGCAACATTTTAACAAGTTAACAAAGGATTTCCCGCCCAGTCGGAAAATTCTACTGAGTGGAAATCAGCCTTTACGAAACTCTGTGAACTCCAAACTACAAAATCCGATAATTTTACGAAACCTTCATTACTGCCTGAAATCCTTAGTTTCATATAAAAAAACGCGTGTAGCTGTACAGAAACAAAATTATGGCGGACACTACTGACGAATTTATACTTAGCCAGACTTTTACTTACCAGCTCCAACCTCAGCGGTGCTACAATTCTGTCCCCTGACAACATTCGTCCATGTTGAAGATTTCAAACAGTAAGGGAACTTTGTCAGGTCACAGAGGTGAGATTTTGGAAAATTACCTTTTAAGGTAACTCTGCTTTCCGCTCCAGTGAGCAGCGAGTTGCCGTTTTGCAAAACCACTCTCCTCAGTAAACAGTTAATTTCTCCAATACTATTCGGTCGATCGAAAATCGGTAGAAAGGGCATCGTTCTACATAGTCTTGGCAATCGAAAGATATGCAAATCGCAATGGTTCCGTTAAGGCTGGCTTTGTAAATTATTTTTCAAAACTTTTTGTTGATTTCAGAAAATTGGATTTATCTCCAAAACGGCTGGAAAAGTTTTCGGTTTTCTTTCGCTATATCGTTAGCTAGATTGTTGATCTACAACTTTACCAAGTCTGATTGAAAAAGCAAGGCTAGATTTGTCGCAATCGAATTTTATACTTCTGTTTACTCTGTGACTACAAAGGGTAGAAACCTTGGTCAACTGATTAGGATATGAGAAAGAGTTGAACCCTTTTGTAAAAAGCTTAGTTTCAGATCTCTGTTCATTGTTGACTCTTAAAGAAATTGATATTATGTGAATGCTCATGAAAGTCTCAAAGGATATGAAACGGAAGGCTGCAAAAATGGTAGCATTCAAGTAATGATAGTTTCACAAGCGCTCCAATGATGTCTATTGAGACTTGAATACAGCAGTCCCAACAGATCACCTTCATTATTTTGCCACTGGAAACATTTCAGAGAGTAGTTATAAGGCTGCATTCACATTGCACAATCTTTTGTAAGCGCGTAAACGCTCGTGCAGAAATCCGCCACACTAATCCCTTGCAGTGTTCAGATTACAAAATATTAGTATGGGGATTTCTGCACGAGCGTCTACGCGCTTACAAAAGATTGTGCAATATGAATGCAGCCTAAGGCTGAGTGTTTGAAAGCGTGATTCGTAACATGGTAATATGTTGACCAAGGTTTTTACCCTTCAATGTCGAAAGGTAAACAGAAATATCAATTCGATTGCGACAAATCTAGCCTAGCTTTTTCAATCAGACTTGGCAAAGTTGTAGATCAACAATCTAGCTAAGGATGTATCAAAAGAAAGCCAAACATTTTTTGAGTAGTTTTGGAGATAAATCCACTTTTCTGAAATCAACAAAAAGTTTTGAAAAATAATTTACAAAGCCAGCCTTAACGGAACCATTGCGATTTGCATATCTTTAGATTGCCAAGACCATGTAGAACAACGTCCTTTTTACAGATTTTCGATCGACCGAATGGTATTGGAGAAATTAACTGTTTTCTGAGGAGAGTAGTTTTGCAAAACGGCAACTCGCTGCTCACTGAAGCGGGAAGCAGACTTACCTTAATGAGTTAGCAGCTCAACTGATGAATTCATTCACAGGCAGAGTTTGGCAGCTTACCTAAATTTGATTGTTGACCCAAATATCTCTGAATTTTTTTCACTGTATAAATTAATAATGTCTATAAATACTTCAAATGCTTTATTGATTGTTTGGATTGTGTGCAGGAATAATGCCTATTGCTACAGCATTCTTGATTCCTTCCTCTACAGGTATATAGGTAGGTGCATTCCTTCCGGTTGAGCAAAATCCCCTTCCATAATGGTTTCATTCTTCAAACATAATGAAAGGCCCCAATTAGCCACGTTCCTCCACTAAAGTTATAAGCATACGGCTAGCGGCTTGGTGGCATCTTCCAGCAAACTCGAGTTATTTTCGATTTCTTTGCACCTGCAAAGAGTCACATGGTACTTGTCTAGTATGACTAGTGTTTTCTCTAAATTATCTAGCCATCCAGTCATCCTTTCGCCCACTGGTGAGCGTATTTTGCGGGGAGTTTGAGCCACTTTATTTCACTATTATCATTATCATCAATTTGTAAACGCAGGCGTACTCAAAAGTGGCTACAGAATAATTCAAGCCTACTACAAAGCCTACCGCAAAGTAAAATTGTTCTAAATAAAAAACATATCTATAATACGTGACGCTTATGTATAAATGCGTACATACAGATTTTGCAATCTTTTAAAAGCATTTGCACTATTTACAATTTTTTATTGTATTTGACATGTGACACAATTTTATCTGCTCAAGAATCTAACCTGAGAAACAAAAGGTCTACACAGTCTACAGTTGCATTCTTCTTCTTTCCAGGTTTTTTATCTTTTTTTTTAAGATGGAGACGGCATCAGATTGTTTCGTGTCGTTAGGAGTGCCTGTCATAATCTTTTCCGTAGAAACGATGCCGTCTCTAAGACACAGCACGCAGTACGCGCTTGTGGCACTAGTAAATTATGGTAGCTTCTTAACCCATAAGGACTGTGTTTTTCGACAAAGAGCTCTTTCATGAAAGTGGGATTAAGCTCCAATTTTGTTTATAAATTCAGTCATCAACCACTGTAAATTACTGATGTGGATTCGGTGTTTGCCCTTGAATTTGAAGAAGGGCCACGTTTACACTAAACCGGATAGCTATCATCGCGCCTCGTTGAGTGACTTCTATCAGATAAGACAGTTGTTCACATTATACCAGATAGCTATCGTCGCGTCTTAACTTTCATGCCAATTAGGCTTTCGATTTCAGTTTACACTTTAAGCAAGCAATCCAGTATTCTCTCTTAATCACTTGCTTTCAATTTCATTGTTTCTAATTCTTCTAAAAGAAAAGAAATGTGGTAGGAGAGCGAAACGTATCGGATAGCAACATTTACAATAATCCAAACTCATGCCAGAATGATTCTCAAATCACCTACGAAGCGCAGTGATTTTCGCTTCGATCTATGGGGCATCTTGTATCGGATAGCTCTGGTGTGATGTAAACATCCCTATCCGATACGAAAGTTGCGGAGTGACGATAGCTATCTGGTATATTGTAAACGGGGCCTCATTTTCGGCCAAAATGACCTATGATAAAATTTGGCTTGTTACTGGGTGGTTGAACGCATGTACCGAAATGCAAGCAAATGACAAACATTGCCTGGAATTATCTACAGATTTATGATGGAACTGTGTAAGTTTTGACAAATCTAACGAGCAACAATAGGTCAAACCAAGCTAATTCAAATTGAGGAAGATGATGTAGGGTCAATGGTCAATAGTCGTACCTCAAGCCGCATCAAACATGAGTGAAACACATGCAAAAGAGTGGTTTAGACTACTCTCGCACATGGGCGGAAGGATGACAAGACGCCTAAATAATCAACTGAAATCACTTACCATACTACCGGGTGAGTAAGAAAAAATGTCAGGCGTTTGAAAGGCTACTGCTCCCTGAATATATAAGCAACGCTATTTTGCAATATCTGATTAAATAGCTAACATGTTCAATTACTTTTAGAAATTTTTCCTGGCTAAAATCGGTCACCCCATTCAGATTCTATCAGCGATCTTCTAAAATGAATCCCTTTGAGAAGCCTTACAAAACATCCTAAAATTGCAAGCAAAAATCCCTAATGTGTTTACCTCACAGTGATGACTTTCAGCACGCTTTAGCACGTGCTTTCGTTTTGGATGCTTGAAAGTCTTCCCCCTAGTGTGAATAACTTATTTTGGGGGATTCCATTCTCCCATGAGGACAAAATACATGAGTACATCCAAGAGTCATCATTGCTAGGAAGGAGAAAGAGGGGAAATTTTGCTTGTTCTTTTCGCTCGTTTTTGCAAGGTTTTATCCCTCCTCCAAAAAGGCGAATGAGATTTTTTAAAACAATAGGATTTTAAGGGATTCTTTACGGACTTTCTTGAAAACAAAAGGATGTTTGCCAAAGGTGTACGAGATTTTTACCGAGTGATACGCCCCTCGGTTTTTGCAGGTTTTCGAAAGGGGCTTTCCGCAGAAAATCTCCTGTTTCGACGGGAAAGAATGAACGATTGAAGCCGAGTACATTACTGAACCTAATTTGACATATCGGGATAAAACGAGACAGTTTTCAATATCATTGCTACGATATTCAGGGATCAGGATTTTTTTCAAACACCGGGCGTTTTTATAAACTCACCAGGTATATGAGTATCGTGTGAATATTGGAGGGTGCAAATGAATCGAAAATAGCTTGACTTAGCAGCGAGGTGCGACCGAGCCGTAAGTCCGTACACTTATCACGGTAGGAGAGGGGATTCCCCTGATTTCCGAATGTTGCTAACGTAGAATGGGCCGCACTCTCCTCCGTCCCTTTCTCCAAATTGCTAATGGTCTATACAGAAAATACCGTAGAACGCCATAAAAAATAAAACTTAAGATAAATCTATGAGGCTAAAAATTCAGAGTGATGAGCTTGATGTTGTGCAAAAACAAAAAATGATGTGCAGATAGACAACACATTGGAATGTAAGGAGCACATCAAGAGTTTCTTTTAAGGTCTCAAGTGCAATTGGCTTTTTGAAACATGCAAAATCTTTTCTGCCAGAAAAGACCGCGAGAGCTACGTACACAGGTATTGGGGAGCCACATGTTTGCTATCGTTGTTCTGTTTGGGGCTTTTGTGGTCCGACTGACATTAACGAATTGCAAAAATTACTACAACCGTACTGCATACTAACTTAGCTCTTTTTCCCGACTTGAAAAAGGCATTTGATACCGTGGATCATGAGATACTCATCAGTAAATTAGCAAAATATGGAATAAAAGGTATTGAGAACAACTGGTTTAAATCCTATTAAACTAACGGAAGCCAGTACTGTTCCATTGATGGTCAAGTATCTGATATTATGGAAATAGATTGTGGGATCCCCCAAGGTTCATGCTTGGGACCGCTGCTCTTTATCATTTATTTAAATGATTTTGAGCACTGCCTCGAACACTCAAGAGCCAACATGTACGCAGATGATACTGAGATAACAATATCCTCAAACAACCAAGTAGAGCGTATAGAAAAAGCACAAGCTGAGTTATTAAACATCGCAGAATGGATGAGGATTAACAAACTCAGTCTCAATCCCACCAAAACAGAATACATGATACTAGATCATCCTCGTAGAAGGAAAAATAGAGAATTATTACCGCAAGTATTCATAAATCGAGAAAAAAATTAAGCAGGTTGACAAAACAAAATATCTTGGGGTAATAGTTGACGATACTTTAGGTTGGGAAGAACAGTATGAATCAGTTAAGAAAAAGGTTGCTGGGGGCCTTGCAGCAATGAAGAAACTTAAGGGCATCCTCCCACAATCAATGCTTTTTCAAGTGTACAAAGCGCTTTTTGAGAGTCATCTTCGCTATGCTGACGTAGTATGGGGGAGCTTATCGGAAACTAAAATAACAGCCCTTCAGAGACTGCAAAATCGTGCATTTGAAATCATTCAAGGATCGAAAATAAAGGACTCTTTGATTCGACCCACATTTAGCATCGACCAGATGTTTCAATTTGACCGGTCGGTTCTGATGTATAAGATAATTAACAAGATATGTCCTGAGAGTCTGCACGATAAATTTGCTGAAAGATCCTATATAAGCAAGTATGATACAAGAAATAAAACTGATCTCCAAATCCCAAGGCTAAATCTAGACCTCAGTAGAAAAAGTTTCAATTATACTGGTCTAAAAACTTGGAATTCTATTCCAACACACATAAGAGAGTCTGGCACACTCACCCGGTTTAAGAATGGGCCAAGAAGTCATTTTCTAAGCTGAGGAAAAATATGTTTTCGCACGAATCCATGGAAGAACAGTACTGGCTTTTATATCTATTATTAAGCATACTATTTTTTGTTATACTTTTTTATACTGAATGGATGTCGTGATTAAATAAGAAATAAGAAGAAGAAGAAGAAGATTGTACCTGGCAGTCACTGTGATATACCGGGCCTGCCACTTATCACAAGACTTGGATGAGAGACCATAGATGAGCTAATCAGTAGTGAGTCTAGTATCATGGTCTTCAGATCTCTACATAGGCTTGCTCCACAATACACGTGTAATATATTCACAATAATATCACAGCTAACCTCAAAGGATGTTAGGAATTCATCAACTGATATAAGGATACCAAGGAAGACTCTAAAAATGGACAGAAATGTTTTTCTTTTGGAGATGTGAAGTCTTGGAATGGCCTATCAGGTAAGCGAAAGGAAGCATCCACAATTTATAAGTAAAACAAACGTCGGCGAGTTGTGCGCAAATATATCTTTGGATTTTCTTTCATCGTAAATATTCATTTTACGTCAACGAGAATTTTTATTAGTATCTTATAAATCGAAAATTGCAATTAGGTTACTGTAGTTTCATATTTTTCCAATATATTTTAATTTGTAAGTTTTTGTAGAGGGCCCCTTGAAAACCATCACTGTTTACATTGTTGAAAGGCCAAGCTCCTTAAAATCTGAAATGAATTGAAATGGCTGGCTGCAGCCTTGAACCTTGTCAATGACATAAAAATGAAAGTTATGCACCTCTTCAACATCTTCGTCCATTGTTTCTCGATGGTCAATTTCATGCAGAAGATCCTGAAGCTTCTTACGATTTAAGACTTGAATTCGTTGGTTTGTAGACGCTACAAGAAACGATAAACAATATTCGACAATCCTTGCCAAAAGTCTTGTAACACCTCTACCACTTTCGCCTTGTTTTGCGATTTCCCCCTCTCCCCCTCAGCACAATTTGTTTTGTGGTTAACAACTCGGGATGACAGGACGATGTGCGACTCTACTGGAATTCTGGAACAATAACTCTCGAAATCAACATCGTTTTGGGGATAAGCGGGGCATTTAAACCTGATCGCTATGGTTGCGAATGCGCATTATCAAGAAATGGCATAAGTGTTCCAAGGACTTTTGGCAGGCATTGTAGGTCCTCGTTTTCTGTATATACTAAAAATGACAAACTTTGGATAGGTGTAGCTTCGAACAAATAGGTAGTCCGTTGTTTTAAATTACCGAAACGGCTTGCATCCGAAATGTATGTGCCTGAAAATGTGAAAACGACATCAGATAAGTCAGAAAAAACGTGTGCTGTTTGAAAGGCAAACTGTTTCCTGAAAATCAAAGCAATCAATGAAATATTATCTTAATTGAAAACGGACATGTTCAATGAATTTTGCAATCAAGAGAGATCCTCCGAACGACAATGTAAAACAGCCTTACGGCCAATTTCCAGTCAGCGGAATATCCCGAGCGGACGGAATTTTAGACAATGAAATGTTGCTCTCCCGTAACAATCTATTCAATTTCAGAGCGACATTTTCTCCCGTAAACAAAAGAATTTCTGCCCGCTCGGAAAATTTCACTGACTGGAAATTAGCCTTTAAAGCAAATTAACGGGGTTAAAAGCAAACTTAGCTAGGGGGACTGGGTAATCTAAATTTAAACTATTGTATTGATGTTTCGATCTACGAAACAAAAGAAAGATAAGTGGCGCCTGCGGTTCTTCTGTGCTATGTTTTGACCATGTCGCTATATCTCCGTTCATTTACTTTAAGTCAAAATGAAATCTAGCATTTCCACTTCACAGCAATGACTTGAACACTTCATGAGATAATCTTTAGCTAAGATCCTCAATTAGATGCTACAATCTTTGCCAAAACTCTTGAAAAAGATCGCATATCTTAACCTTTCTCTCTCCTCTCCGTACAATGTCGGCTCCTTTGCAATTACGCAGTGCATTACGGCACAATACAGTAGTGGAATTTCTGGTGATCACATTTCCAGATCAACATTGTTCAGGGGGGCAGTGAGCAAGAAAAACGGAGAGGAGAAAATTCTTGCGATGTATTCTATATGGTTAATAAGACGAAAAGGCAGCGAAATGAACTTTTTTCAAGTTGTTTTGAAAAGTTGACAAGGATTGTAGTATTTTTATACATTATAGAGTCTTCTATTAATGGAGCTATAAGGGAGTTTCTAAAAATTTCGATTTCGGAAAACACTGAAAACGGTCAACAAAAATTGATCAAATTTTCTGAAGACTCAATATGAAAGGACGAAGAGAGAACGCTTTCGTGTAGATTTGGAAATTTAGAAACTGATCAGTCATAATTTAATGCACGAGTGTTAGTTCTGTTGGAGTTTAAAAATAGCTTTGATGGTGCAAAGAAGTGTATTTCCTTCTTAAAGTTTATTGAAATTATACTTTTAAGTAGTTCCTGCATTCCTATGTCAAGGGGGTTAAAAGACAAACAGCAGAAAAGCGACATGATGTGATCAAACAAGCATGGAGTTTTGATCAATTCTTAAACCCCCAAATCACCATGAAAATGTTCCCCCCTCGTCCATTCATGTTGAGTCTTTAGAAAATTTGATTATCGCTTTTGGACAGTTTTCCTTGGTTTTCGAAATGGAAAATTTTAAGAAAATCGCTCATAACTCTATAAATAGAAGACTAAATAATGTAAAAAAGATATTGCATCTCATTGGAGATCTTTGCTAATAATTACTCATAAATCTTTAAAACCAGTCCAGTATACGATTCATCATGACCTGTCAAAAGTGCATAGTTTATTTGGGCACAACCGGTAGGCGGCAAATCATACGCTCCTTTCTATAAATTACATAAATGCAATAAAGAATTACGAAGATATAGCATGACGTCTCACTTTCGCCTTATCAGAAAAACAACGATAGACGCATGTCACTAATATGCTGAAGGCACAAATACACCATAACAAACTATGGTACATCCAGAAGTTTCAAGATGAATACCTGGAGATTTTTACTTGGTTTTCAAGACAGGCACTGTTATATATTATTGGATTTACAGCGTGATTATCAAAAAGATAAATTGTCAACTTACCACTGGCTGTCGCACTTGGTGCTTTTGCAGGTGCAAGGCCGTGCTGAATCCCTGTTTGTATGGCTTGTCCATTCCCTACAAAAATTTATAAGTAAAACTGTTACTAAAGTGATTGAAACAATGGTGGGAAACTGTCTGCTTGATCTTAGCTCTGTTATGTAACAGCTGAGTAAACTGGAATTATGATTTGTTAGTGGGACATTGATGAACAGATCTTACATAAAAAATATTTGAAAACTGATTCTACAGGGTGTCTCATATAAAGGTACACCCTTTTGACTAAACAAATGAACAAAAAAAGATAAGATATCGGGACGTTTTGAGTTAATAGCTACATTTGCTGATTTTCAAGTTAAAGGACAAGTCCGGGGTTGGTATAATTTTTAAGAGAGATTACACGGTTGTGAATGGTGTGTAGCACTTTTTTCAATTTTTTTCTCTTTTAATCTGCGAAACTGCATATTTCAATCTGCTAAGAAGTGCGAAATGACGTCATTTTGAATGACGCCACTTCACTTTGACCTGAACGAGGCTGCTAAATATGTTGATATTATTCATATTTCTATGATATTATATACCAGCCACATTGCTAGCCTCCTTATCGCACCTTCGCAAACTCGCACAAAATACAAAATGGCGACGATATGTGGCCTAACTTACGAAGATTAATCGTCGAATTTATCAAAGTTCAAGGCTTGAAAACTTGGAAGGAACTCACGACTGCTGCTCAGCAGTTGGTAAGGTTGCTTTTTAACAGTAATTTTATCAACCCCGGACTTGCCCTTTAAAAGCACATACCTTGCATTTTGAAATCGTCCACCTAACACTGGAGATATGAGTTAACATAGTCAAAACTTTGTGTGTACTTGAGATCAGAGGTTTTGCAAAAGGGCCTAGCTATGATATCAAAGACACTTTCCAAAAGAATTTTCAACTTTGACCCTTCAATTTACTTTTGTCAAAGATTATACCTTGAAATCCGTCAACTGCTCTTGAAATGGCTTGCCTTTTGAGGAATGAACACTTACATTGTATTCCATCCCAAATGTTATTTGTTTTGCATCAGAAAGAGGAACAGGAGCACATGCACGTTTATTTGTAAGATGTGGTACGATTTGATCAGTCTCACAACATTATTTTAAATTCGCTTAATCAGGGCGATGTCCCTGAATCTTTTATTCTTTTCCTCTTTTATCTTTTATTTTTCTCTAAATCTTTTATTATTTTATTATTAAACCTCAATGTCTGCACAATTTAACAACGTATGAGTTTCATGAATTTACATCAGTTTATGTGTTTATTTGCCACACATTTTTCAAGGAGTGTGTTTCGCAGTAAAACAAGATGAGACCCATAAGATTCTTTTTTCCAAGTGTAAACAAAAAAAGTGAGGAAAAATAGTCTTAGAAACTTATTTCCCACTAAACTTTAGGTATCGATGAATATTTCTGCCAAAGGGTTCGTTCGGGTAAAGATTTTATAGCTGATATAAATAAATCGTGTCATTTAGGCCCATTTGAGTTATTTTCTGTGATTTTCCGTTATTGGAATGTATATTTGGTTTCTAGGTTCTTCTACTACATAATCTTTGGTTTTCATTGCACGATTGCAATAGCAAAGGTTTAAATTGTGAACAACAAGAGGATTTATTTCATTACTTAACAAGCATATTGAGATTTAAGTGGGTCCAACCGTGTTTATGAAAATCAAGCCGAAAATCTAGCATTTTAAATCTATGACTTTGGGGAAACGAGGCCCTAGTTCAAACTCACCATTCAATCCATCTACTATAGTTCATTTGTGTATCTGGAACAAGAGCTTCTTCTTGGTTTGGTACATAGATAACCTCACTCTTAAAACACTGAGCTCGACACTTCACAATGCATTCTGTCTAGCTTCGACCAGGCCACTCACCACACCTACTATAACCTGAAAGTGCAGTTTCTACAGTCGGAGGGTGTACCTCCAGCTGGAGCTCTGTATCCAGAAAGTCATAGACGTCAAATGCAGGTAGGCTTGGATTTCATAACCCACGTTAAACCCACGTACGATTCAAGTCACTGAAGCCTTAATTTCCTTGCAATTAAATAATTCCTCTTTTTATTTACAATTTGAACGTTTGCTATTACAATCGTGCAATGAAAACCAAACATTATGCATTAGAAGCACCTAGAAACCAAATATACATTCCAATGACGGAAAATCACAGAAAATAACACAAATGGCCCTAAATGACACGATTTATTTATATCAGCTATAAAATCTTTACCTGAACGAACCCTTTGGCAGAAATCTTCATCGATACCTAAAGTTTAGTGGGAAATAAGTTTCTAAGACTATTTTCCTCATTTTTTTGTTTGCACTTGGAAAGAAGAATTTTACGGGTCTCATCTTGTTTTACTGCGAAACATATTCCTTGAAAAGTGTGTGCCAAATAAACACATAAATCGGTGTAAATTCATGAAACTCATACGTTGTTTAATTGTGCAGACATTGAGGTTTAATTAAAAAAAGTTTATTGAATTGGGATGAATAAAACTGGAGAAATGAAAATTTGAAATATTTAGTTTAGGCCCATTTCAAAAGTGATAAACCGGAAATGTAAACAAAACACGATCTAACAATTTTGGTCAACTTCAAACTGGAACTTCTCTGCACTCGTTGGTCCGATTGAAACACTGATTTTTGTTCTGAATAGGTCAGAGTGTCCTCTTTATGATGAACCTAACGGCTTTTGCATTTGAAAAGTTTTTTGATTTGGCATTTTTTCCATGCTCTGGATCACTGTGTTTCGATCGAATCCAGAATTAGTTGGCTACAGTTTACAACGTCAGCCATACAAAAGCTTCAATCAGCGAAAATTAATAGCACCAAGAGTACTGCATGGATTGACATCAATTCAGTTCTGGTCCAAAGCCGGAAGACTGAAGTATTTTTGTAAATTTTCTCTCGGCTTTGTGAGCTTAATGAGGAAAAAAAGACGAGAAGCTTCATGTTTCAACATCCATCGATAAAGCTTCGCAATACTTTGCTGTACATCCATCCGGCATCATCAGGCTTCATGAGCACTTTAGATATACTAAGTGCTCCAGAAAAACTCATTAAGCTTTTGCGGAACTTCATGCTCAGTTATCCTGACGTCCTCTTCTGAAACAGGAGAGGCTTCAAGTCAAACTTTTGTACTGAGTTTCACCGCTCAAAAGAAGCTAAGTCACAACCAGCCCAACACAAAATTCAAAGTTTAACAAAACCAAAGGGCTTGAAAATTTGCAAAAAAGACGAAATACATTTTCCACAATCGCGATTGCCGTACAGTAATTCCATTCTTCGATTGTAAGACTTATTGAATAGTGACATCTGAACATCAAGCAACGGTTATTCGAGTTCCAACGGCAGTCTGTAGGACAATTGAATGGCAGCGCATCTTGGTCCCATTCTACGGCAGTAGAAAATGTTTTAAAACTAATGTACTCACAAAGACATCCGTTGTGTTGAGCTCTGACTTCATGACAACCAATTAGATGCGTGGTATGCTGTCCCAAAACGAAATTTCGAGACTCGAGATAAAATTTTTCTACTGCTTACAAATGTGATAGGCAGCTTCAAGTCATGCACCACTTTCGTTAACGTGCATTTTTGTTGATTGGGGAATCACTTTTGATTTTCTACCGCAAATACATTTCAGGTGATTTAATTTGACATCGGATTCAAACATTGCGCATCTTTTTAATGGAAACCTTACCAAGAGAAGCAACAAAAAGGCTAGGCGTTTTAAAAAATCCTGCTCCCGTGATTATCAAGGCAATAACATTTAACTTATTTTGTTTCATTTCCATTATGCTCCAGTGGGTAAGCAAATTTATCCAGCTTAAATCGACTATTCCCTACCGTCGATACGGGAGATCTTCTGTTGAAAGCCCTTGCGAAAAGTTGCAAAAAAGAGTGAAAAGAACGAGAAAAATTTCCTTTTGTTTTCCTTCCTAGCAATAATGACACTTATATTCATTCATGCATTTGTCCTCTTTAAAACACTGGAATCTCCTTGAATAAGTTATTGATAGTAGGGGAAGGCTTTTCTATTCTTCCAAGGGAATGGTACGTGCTAGCGCGTGCCGAAGCCAATGTCGTAAGGTAAACCTATGAGGAAAACTTACTCATGATTTTAACATGTTCTTCAGTTGTCGATGGACGCTTGTTTAGAAAACACCTTGGAAAATGTGAATGGAGTGACTGATTTCAGCTAAGAAAATCCTAAAATAATTGAACATGATGACTGCTCAATAAGATATTGCAAAATATCATTGCTTATACATTCACCGAACAGTAGGTTTTCAAACGTCGTGCCCGTTTTGAATCATCCGGTATAAAGTCGGCAAATCATCCATTTTTGACTTGGCGATCAGTGAAGGAGATGCCTACCGTTAAATTCCATTTTCTAAAAGTTTTAGCAACGGATGCACAAGATGCATATATGTGTGCCTTTGATATGGAAGCAAAGGCAGGCCAAGCTCATTCATACCGAGCCTTATTACCAAAAAAGAATACATAAGACAGGTACAATGCGTTCGTACCCATCATCCTCAGCTGAGATTGCTGTTGTGGTTGTTGAGATAATGAAGCACCATTAGCAGCAATGGAAGCACCAGTGATATTTACTGTCTGCAAAGTCGGTCGAATCTGTGGCTGTGTCCTGCTTATCATTTGTTGTTTAGGTCCTTCGATCCCTGTACTTTTAGAAATATTTCCTGATGATGTGGATGCTGCAACTATTCCTCCTTGTGACATAGCTAGTTCAGGATTTGAAGCAACAAGCAGCTGAACATTCTGCTGACCAAGTAGTTGGGCATTTATAATAGACTGAGTGGCTACTAAATTGCTAGTCGATGCTTGAGATCTTTGTAGTTGGTAAGCAACATTCTGTTGTCCTTTGATTACTTGTTGTGGATTGGGAACTGAAGTGATTCCAATACCTTGGGAAGTTGCAACTGATAGCTGAGTCGCCCCTGTTAATGCTGCTTGCATACTCGTCTGAGAATTGGCCATTGATGAAGATTGGATTAATTTCATTTGCTAAATTGGAAAGAAAGAAGTGCCATTTAGGTATTGTGAATTGTTTTATATGCAAGAATGCAAGAATGTTCGAATGTACACAATAGTAATAGAAACTCCAACACTGCTCAATCGAACTTTTTTGTGGAGCAGCGGAAAGGTTTCAAATAGAATCAGTGCGGAACTTTACCGTTTCTGCAAGCGTTTGGGAATAAGTCGTAGTTGTAGCCATATCAGTTCAGGCAAAAAGCGAAACTACGACATGTAATCGAGTCTAGTCTTGCTACATCATCCGATGGAACCGTTATACTGGTATCGTCAGCATAGATACTAGCCCGGGAGAATTTAAGACACTTTTCTTAAGTCATTCAAGTAAATGATGAAAGAAGAGGGCCTAAACAAGAACCTTGGGGAATAACACAGGTTACGTCTCTGGCCTTTGAATGCTGACCGTTCAGAGAGCAGAACTGTTTTCTACTACTTAGGTAGGATTCAAACCAACTCCCAGCTTTGCCTCTTATTCCATATGCACTTAATTCTTTTAGTAATATTCCGTGATCGACCGTATCGAAAGCTTTCTTGAGGTCAAGAAATATAGTGAGATTGACATTACTGCGATCTATGTTTTCGTACCAGAAATCTGTGCTGCTTATGAGTGATGTTATCGTGGAGTATAACTTACGAAAAGCTGCTTGGTTGTATGTAATACTCTTATTGATTTTGAGAAAATAAAACAGTTAATCGTGCGTTAGCCTTTCTAGCATCCTTGAAAACACTGAGATTACAGAGATGGGCCTGTAGTTATTTACATCAGTTTTTGGGCCAGACTTGTAAATTGGGGTGACTATCGCTAATTTCCAAATATCAGGGAAATCACCATTCGCAAGCGATGAGTTATAAATCAGCATAAGAGGGTGAGCGCTAAATTCGCTCGCGTCTTTTACCAAAGTTATGGTAATTTTGTCAGGACCAGACGCTTTTCCGTTCTTTAGCTGATTGATAGCATTCATCAAATACTTTTTGTCAACTGGTTTGAACTGGATTTCTTCTTTTACTTGCGTAATATGCTGCAAGCAATTATCGCTAGGTCTCGTTTCTATGCTTCATGCGAGCTTCGGTCCAACAGATACAAAGTGGCAGTTTAAAGCTTCAAGCACATCACGCTCTTTCGTCAACGTTTTGCCGTCGATTTCGATACTGGAAAGTGTCGCGGATTTTGCATCTTTATCCAAGACCCTGTTTAATGTCTTCCACATTTTCTTTGGATCCCCTTTATCTTTCTCGATTAAGCCTTTGTAATAATCCTGAACAGAATATCGAATTTCTTTGGTTACTTTATTCAGCTGCTTGCTATAAGCTGACCACATTTCAGGAGATTTTGTCGCTATTTTTTTTCAGTCGGTCTCTAGTCTCCATAGATTTTCTAATATTTGGAGTTAGCCAAGGAGCGAATTCTGATCTTACCCTCCTCTTCTTAATCGGAGCATGTATATTCAAAAGCGATTCGAAAATCTCTTGAAATGTGCCAGCCATGGCAGATGGATCATTAGCAAAAGGGGTAAGAATGGTTTCCCAATCTATTTGTTGCAGGTCGTGTTGGAAAATTGCCTTCTCGTATTTCTTCCTTGTAGAGTTTCGACTATTTTTGGCTTTGCTCTTTTCTGCTTTATTCGCCAGGCATTTATTTTCCTTATTCCGTACACCAAATAGTGGTCTACCATCCCCGTTTCTAGGACGTCTGCCTTTAAAATACATTTGGAGTTCGAGGTAGAGAAATGATCTATGAGTGATTTGCTTACTCTTTGTTCACCTAGTTCGGTTGTTGGTACTGCGACACTCGTGTACTTTTTAATCAGCTGCTCTATTTGATATTCTGAATACACAAGCTTCAGTTTTTTGCTATTAGCATTTGCGCTACTCTTAAAATCGCAGTTTGTGTCGCCAACAAGGATAATTTCCTTTCCATCCTATATAGGTCTCCAAGAGATTCTCTAAGGTTTTCGAATGCTGCTTCATCAACCCCGGAAGTTGGGGGTCGATACCAGCAGACGAAGAAAAAAGGTCTTGCATTTTGTTGCTTTATCTCTAAGGAAAGAAGCTCTATATTATCACAGTTCTGTTTGATTTTGGGCTCAGGAGAGGTATCTTTGACATAAATTGCGACTCCTCCACCATTTGCGTTCAGTCGTTACGGAATATCTTGTAGCCCTCTATCGATACTTCGGCATCTCCAATGTTTTCGTCCAACCGGGTTTCGCCAAGACCAATTATATCAATGTCATTGTCATGCAAGATAATGCTGAGCTCATTCCTATGTTTTCTGAGTGAAAATATGTTAAGAAAAGCAATCTTAAGACCGTTCCTCTTCCTCGAGTGATGCTCCCCGCGTCCATTAGTGCTACTAAAAGAGCCAAGACACCGTTAACAGTACTTTATGAATTTATTCAAGTTGCCTGCAAACTTTCTTACTCGCAAGTATCCAGATGACTGTTGCCTTGGTCCAAGAATCAACAAACCTTTCACTGTGAACCAGCAGTTCCTCGTTTTTAAGGCCGATTAGCTCCCATGAACTTTCTCGCAGGAATTAGAATTTCCGACTGTCGGCAGATTGCTTGCCTCGCTTCTGGGACTACACCTTGGCCTCGTTGCAGGGAGTACACCTAAACATGTTCACTTTTGTCTCAAATTTTTAAATGAAATTCTATAAGTCCCAGTTGCAAAAAATAAAAAACGTCGTTGTTGCTGTCATTGTTGTTAGTTTTGCCATAACTGGGACTATATCGTGAGTATAGGCTTTTCTTATGGTAATCAGTGAAACATGATGATAAGTGTGGATTATTCATATCCCTTCTCACCTATTTCTCATGAAAATTCAGACAGAAAAAATGTCCCTGCAAGGTGAGATATCTCTGCTAGGCGAGATATCTCGGCAAGGCGGGATCGTGTAAACAGCGTGCATTTTTTCTGGGTGTCCCATATTTCACAGAACATTGCAAAATAACAGTTAAAAAATAGGCAGCAAGCTGACAGCACCCAGCTCTAAAGATCTTAAATTGATAATCTTTCAAATTCGCTGAAGATTCACCGAATTGCAAGCTCTTCAAGGTCAAGTTTGTGCTAAGGCTGAAACCAGAGGATTCTCAACAGCATTTATAGTGAAAATAGCATGTGGCTGTCATTCAATTCACGTCTCGTTAAGAGAAACTAAATGGAATCCAGAAAAGACTTTTGATAGCCTAATTTTCTCTAACATTAATTCAAGCTTTTGGGTTCTTCAAGGACTAATGTGCAGCAAAGATTGAAAATGACTCTCATTGATTGAGTTTTACTTGATGTATTTTTTCTTGGATACGAGTATTCTCCATCAAATTTAAACAATGATTTCAAGAATCAAATTACTTGCAGAGTCCTGTTGGTTTCCACCTTTTGTTTTGATCTGATATTAATGGCAGGTATGACCCTAAACAGGGCATGAAAACCCACCTGACCTTAGCAAGGACAGACTTTGTAAGGCAGCAGCATCAGTTGCTGTTGTTGACACCTAAATTTAAAGAGATTTGTGATTCTAGAGAAAGGAATTCTCTCAAGCAGAAATTCAAAACAAACAACTCTGTCAAGTTTCTTTGAAACCCAGGTAGCTATCTCGCTTGTTGTCGTTTCAACGGTTGGTTTTTAAGAGCAAGCTTGAGCGTATCTTGAAAGAAGGAGGATATATCTAAGCATCTACCATGGCCATTTTATTTTTGTTGTTGTTAATTATTCATCAATTGAAAAAGAAAACTACGATTACTACAAAAATACAACTACATTAACTGTGACATTCATGGCAAGGATAGACATGAGGCCACCAGGTCCTCACTACGAATGTCACTTACAATTCAACTACAAATTTAATTCAACAAAAAAAATTCAGTACGATGAAAAAAGGGGATGCTGCTGCTACATTTCGACATTTAACCTTGCCGAGGCTTTGATGAAAGAGATGGTTGCTTCTAATATGAATCACCAAATAAGAGTAAAGGACAAGTTCTTTCGGATTTACATCGGCAACATTAAATCCATCAATATCTGAGAGCTGGTCAGAGAGATCTTAGCCCCAATATGCTGCAGAGAGGGCAGTGCAAGATAAAATGCTCATTGTCCTCTGCACCAGTGCTGCAGACACACATTGGACTTAAGCAGGCTAGTAATTTCTGTGATCAAAAGCTTTTTGTTGTTCAGAAGCTGAGCAGTAAGTGCTGTTATCACACCTATTTCAAGAATTGAATCGCCTACAAATCGGTTCCTATATCAAACAAATAAAATGCCTGTGGTAGATATCTAGGTATATCCTCCTTCTTTCAATATACGCTCAGGTTTGCTCTTAAAAACCATTTGTGGAATGCACAACAAGCGAGATAGCTATCTGGGTCTCACAGAAACTTTACGGCTTTAATTGCTTTGAATTTCTGCTTGAGAGAATTTCCTTTGTCTGCAATTGAAACTCTCTTTGAATTTAGGTGTCAACAAAAGCAAATGATGCTATTGTCTTACATAATCTATCCTTGTTCCTGATCGTGTGACCAGGTGGTCGCAAGAAATCTCAGTTCATAATGTCCAGCAGGAAAATTCTCAAAGCATACCCCATTTGTGTATTATGCACTGCCTTCTCAATTTTGCACGATGAAAATTGCTTACAAAATCAGGCTTATTATATTCAATGAAACGAAACGAAACGAAACCGAGCGAAACCGAACGAAACCAAGAAAATTTAACAATTAAATCTTTAAAGGTCGATTGAAATTACAAATTCATTATTTCTTTTCGTGCGGATGGATGTAAACAATTAATAATGATCACTTTAGTAGTAAAAAACTAGCGATTTGGCTACGATGCATTCCCTTAGAAACGAAACGCCGCCGTTTCGTTCCCACGGAACGAAACCAATTGTTTTCAAATCACGGGACAAAAAATTACAGAGTGCCAATCCTTAGAACTAAAACAATAAGGCCACCAGCTTTTCAACACACCCAAGCTGTAAAACTACTTTTGTGTGAAACGTCTAGAGGTTCCTAACGCGCTTAACACATCTGCACATTTAATATCAAGATAGCTAATATACACAGTACTACAATTTCTACACAATAAACACACTGACACTGGTCAACAGTCACACATAAAACATCTCACAACACAGTGACTATTGGTTGTGGGCTCTTGGGGTCGGGGTTGGTATTACCCCACAAGTGATGGGATTGAGGATACGGAGCACTTTTTGTTACTCTGCCCCTCATTTGATGTTCAAAGACAAGATCTTCTCGCTGAAATTGCTAGATTATTACAACCGGTCATACAAATTGCCGACCTCTCTAATGATGCTTTGACCCAGCTTTTGTTATATGATGATCACGACCTTTCTAATAACTTGAATAGCAGTATACTCGAATTGAATTTACGTTCTATCCACGAAACTGGTCGGTTTGATTGAGATCTTCACAGCCTTAGCAAGCAACCACCAAGTCCCTTAAAGCAAATATTCTTTTTTCGTTGTAAATTCTTCTTCACATCAGATGTCAGGCATTTCATCTATTATAATCAGTTGCGCTTGCGACATCATTCAAGTTATCATATTCCTGACCTGGCATCTGGTGTGGAACAGAATCTGGTACACAGCCATTAGTCCCTATTCATTTGTAGTGTAGTTGTAGTTAGTTGAACGTTGCGTGTCTTTTTATGTTGGCCATGGGGTAGTCATTGTTTTTCGCTCCCCATGGTATCGTACCAGTAGTGTTGTATAGTAATTAGAATAGGTATAGTTAAATGTAAGATATATTGTAAACATTAATATTTAAATAGAAAAAAATACCCTCTCTTGTTCTCCTATTATTTCTATCAGTTGTATATTTTTCAATATCAATTTCTCAATTTTCATATCATTTTACCTTCTGCTCTATCAAAAAGTTCTTTCATGCGGATTTCTAATGTATGTGTATGTTTGTAGGTAGGTAAGCAGGTAGGTAGGTAGGTAGGTAGGTTGTTTGAGTGATGAATTTCCAATGTTTGTTCCTGTCAACAAACAGTGTATTCATTCCTGTTGCCTCGTTTTGGTTTCGGACATTCTCGGAAGATTTGGTGTGATTATTGTCGGACGAAAAACAATACAGAAAATGAACTCAACTCGATTTTCACTCTAGTTCCTTTTAGAATGGCACCCTCACAATCTTTTTCTTTTACCTGCATTGAATTGAATCTTTTGAATCGATGTGAATCGTTCTTGGAAACTAGTTCCCGTTCTTTAATTTGAACTTCGAATATATTTTTTCAGTTGTTTACCACCCTCCTTTTGCGTGTAATTTCAATTCAACCTGGCGGCGGGAAATTTGGGCCTATTCGAGAAGGGCAGTATGGTAAATTAGATAAAATAAAATTTCAAAATGCTTTTATGGATATCTGTGATTGAATCTTCAGAGTTTCCCTGTCAAAGAGTTGACAACTTGCACGGAGAAAAAATAAGAATGAATCGTACCATCGTCAGCGCACATTGCAAAGCCAAGGCACATTCTAGATGAAAGGAAATGTAAACAGTTTTCTTCGAAATAAAGTCGAAATAAGTGAATCCTTGCGCTTTGCGCTGAAACCACTAAAACATGAGCGGAAAATGTACCTTACGCTGCAAATGTATACCTGCATTTTGTTGCAGTATCAGTTCCATTTTCTTCTTTTGATTTGGGAGCCATTGCCAATTGTTGTACGACGCAATTCATATCAAAATCCCAGTAGACCCAAATTACCCCACCTTGAAAATTAATCAAAATACTAGCAATAATCTCAGTTAGTGAGTACAGCGTTTTGGGGAATGGGAACAAACTACACTATCCTATGGAACGGAATAAAAATAATACGCCTTTCTCATTCTGTTTTCGACAAAAACCCCTAAAAATCCGTGAACATCCTTTGTTCTGAAGAAACCTTGTACGCTTTTTGAATGAGTGAACAATTCCCTTCGTTCCAAGGGGGAGCGGCGCCTCGTTATCTTGTATCTTTTATGTGAAATTCTAGGACAGGGTATCGTCTTCAGGGGAAAATTCTGGAGCAGGCTAAAAGTTTTTTGTGGTGGACACACCCCCGTATATAAAATGTCAAATACCCCCCAGGATGTGAAATGGGGTGAAATGAAGTCTCTGAATCGTGAGTTTTTCCTCTAAACTTTTCGCTATTAATGGAAAATGATTCATGTCGAAAAATCTTTGAATTAACAATCGCTGCAATCGGAAATCTATCTCTCTTTGAGCAAGAGTGAAATACACGCGCGCAAACAACTCACTACAATTTCACAAACACATTTAGGACCCTTCAGGGGGCATTTCAATTGCAATTGGTGCAGACAAATGGGAAGTAAAGGATTCAAGAAGAATCAGTGTCTCTCTCGAGATCACCTACCCCATTCAACCAAAATTTGTCAACCAATGTGTTAAGCGCGTTAGGAACCTCTAGACGTTTCACACAAAAGTAGTTTTACAGCTTGGGTGTGTTGAAAAGCTGGTGGCCTTATTGTTTTAGTTCTAAGGATTGACACTCTGTAATCTTTTGTCCCGTGATTTGAAAACAATTGGTTTCGTTCCGTGGGGAACGAATCGGCGGCGTTTCGTTCCTAAGGGGATGCATCGTAGCCAAATCGCTAGTTTTTTACTACTATAGTGATCATTATTAATTGTTTACATCCATTCGCACGATAAGAAACAATGAATTTGCAATTTCAATCGACCTTTAAAGATTTAATTGTTAAACTGTCTTGGTTTCGTTCGGTTTCACTCGGTTTCGTTTCGTTTCGTAGAATATAATAAGCCCAAAATCAAGCAAGTCACCAAATATAGATTGCATCTCATGTACAGATTCTAAGAATATTGTGTACAACAAACATGAGATAAGTGGAGAGCTTGATTTTCCCTCGTGCTTCTTAGAATTCGTAGAAAACTTTGTTCATGGTGTTCCAACTTAATGAGCTCCAAGCTTCCTCCAAATTTACTGCCAATTGCTGGAACCTGACCTCTTTAAGAATGCTTGAAATTCTCACTATTGTGTTCTTGTAGGAACTTTAAGCATTATCTTTGCTTGGTAGCAGGAAGCGAAACATATTTTCATACCCTGACCCCAAATTTCCTTTGTTTCCTTTGATTTTGGAGAATTTGGCATGGCGAGCAACGCTGTCTACGGGCTTCTGGTTTAGGCTTTCAAATAAACTTGCTCTCAAAAAGCATGCAACTCAGTAAGTCTTCAGCAAATTTTCACAAATCTGGTGTCTAAAATTGAACTCCAAATGAGAGTAACAAGGTTATCTTGTCATATACAATTTAAAATTTTCGCAGCGTTTACTCAAACACTGAAAAATTTCTTTGGGACACACAATAAAACATGGTTTGGACATGAGGGCACAAAGATCGTTTGCAGAAGGTTTGCAAAGGCAAAATTCAGCAACTCCAAGAATATCCCATCATAAGCAGTTGTGAACAAGAATTATCACAGCATACTGTACCTTTTCACACTGTTGCTGTGCCTTGATGTATAATATCTTCAACTTATCCACTTCTTTTGCTTGTTCTGGGGTGAAAGGTCCTTGACCATACGCCTGTTGCGGTGAGAGGACTAGCGTTTAGCAACAAAAACCAAATGTATATATGTGAGTAATAATACAATAAAAAGGCAGCAACTATGATTAAAGGGAGTACAAAGACCACCATTCTTTGCGCAAAGTCACCAGCTTGCTCTGCACCGTTTGCAAAATAACCAACTGTCCAAAATTCCTAAAAGAAAAACAAATGATGGAAAAGGCTGCTGGTCTTTGTACTCTCATTAAATGGATGCCTTGAAAAATCATTCTTGAACAGAGTGTCCAAAAACATGAGTGTTGTTTGAGGTTATACTGTAGCTAAGATGAGGGAAAATTGTATTCTGCTGACCAGTGTCCCTTGTGGCAAAAACCAGAAAAAAATCAAACCTCATTCATGCATTCAACTTTGCTACTCATCGATATATAGCTTCTTCAAAGAAAAAGCATTGAATTTCAGCAGAGAATTTACTTTAAATTTTGCTTTTAGCAGTGACTAAAATGATCTGAATTACAGCGATTGAAAAACCTTCAGTGTCGACAAGCCACAGTAAGGAGTTGAAATTGCAGATGCTATCCATGTTGAGAAAAATTAGAGAAAATTAAATACACCATGTAACAGTATGGGGGGTCACTGGGGTTTGCAGATAGCGGATATCGGGCTATTCTGGGTGCGGCAATGTGGAAATAAATAATCATTTCTGCGGATGGTGGATAATGCCTACATTTTTGTGGAATGCAGATATTTCTGCAAAATTAGTGTTATTTGCTAAAAACATAGTAAGTTTGATGCTAGTTCTGTGAAAATATTGTGTAATATTGACTTAAAAGTCACTAAGACAAACAAAAAGAGTACATATCATGAATATCTGAAGACAACTGCCACAACAACAACTACTAAAACAAAATTTTTGCACAAAAAGAGCACCCTTGACAACAGCAAACAGTTTGCATGTAATCGGCACATGCAAAATACAAAGAAAATGGCTTTCATTGATTGTGTTGTGTTGGGTACAAATTGAAGCAGGAGGACCCTGCTTACAGGCCCAACGAAAGCGGAAATAGTCAATCTTTGTGTTCAGATTTGCGGAAAGAGGGCAGAAAAATTGCGGGAATGCATAAACCCCAGTGACCCTACCAGTATTAGATTTTCAAGGAGCTTTGAGACATAACTTGCCACAGTAGATGCTGGTAAAACCCGTTAGTTGCTAAAGCTATCTTATTGGGTGGAAAATCCATCTATGTTCACAGAACGCAATCTCCCATCAAAATTGAAAGTGTCCTAGTCAAGCCACTGCTATAAGAAATGTCTTGATTGCGAAAAATTATAGAAAAATTACTACACTATGTAACAGCACGAGATTTCAGGAAGCTTTGAGACATAACTAAAAGGTAGATGCTGGTAAAATCTGTTATTTGCTAAAAATATTTTGTTGAGTGGGAAATTCATCTGTATTCACAAAACGAAATCTGCCTGCCCAATGGAGAGTGCCCTAATCAAAGCCACTCCATAAGAAATGTCTTGATTGTGAAAAATTCTACAAAAGTAACTACATCAAAGAGCTTTGAGGCATAACCAAGGTAGATACTTGTTGCATCCCTTCGTTTCTAATAATATTCTATTGGATACAAGATCAAGCTGTATTTGCTGAATGCAATCTGCTACACCATATAACAGTATGAGATTTTCAGGGAGTTTTGAGGCATAACCAAGGCAAATACTGGTCAAATCGTTTAGTTTCTAAAAATATTTGTTGGGTAGAAAATAGAGCTGTAAACATTGAAAGCAATCTGCCATCAGCAGGAGATGTGTGCTAATGGCCCTAATCAAAGCCACTCTGTAAGAAATGCCTCGATTGCAAAAATCATAGAAAAATAACTACACCATGTAACAATATGAAATTTTCATGGAGTTTTGAGACATACCTAAGGTAGATACTACTCAAATCTGTTAGTTTCTAAAAATATTTGTTGGGTAGGAATAGAGCTGTAATCACTGAATGCAATCTGACATCCACAGGGGATGTGCCTAAATCATAACAACTCCTGAACAATGTAATATCATTTCCACAGCTCAGCGGTAATTTCTTGCTTGTGTTTCATATCGCCCAAGTCTCAGTGAACACTGCACTCTTCTCACAGGAGCGTGTGGCCAAGTGGTTAAGGTGACTGACTCATAAAGAAAAGGTCTCAGAACGGCCAAGGTTCAAATCCCTCGCTGGACAGCTTGGTCGCTGTCCATAACTCTAGCCAGGGTAGACCAGAGCCATGTAAGGGAAATCTGGTCGCTTAGGTGGGTTGATGGTAAAACATCTGTGGCCCCTGCTGAAAACAAATCCCTCTCAGACTTTCGCAGGCTAGCCACGTTAAATATGATTACCTACCTACCTAAGTCCCAGTGGACACTTCTCTGGTCTCGTAGTTCCCCTGTTTTGCTTGAGCTGCCTTTAGGTCACAAGGGAGCATTTTGTATCCCAAAACTATCCTAAAGACTCTTTTATGTTTGAACGAAAGTGGCACAAACACCTGAACTGAGAATTGCAAAGAAGAAAAATTAATCAGCCATATCGCTTATAGAAATTGAAGATGCAGCATACAGTATATATTATATTCTGGACTCCCTGTGCTGATTTGGGCATGGCAAATGCAATCCCCTCATCTTACTGTAGCTATGACATTGGCTATAAGACAGAAAACTGTTGAATAAGCAGGCCTTATGGGGAATATTTTGGTAGGGGAGTGGCAAATCACACTCCCAGTGCATTTTAGGTGTGTGATGGAGTGCAGTTGCAAATCAATATCAAAAATATGTCAACTGGAGTTTTACTTGACCAGTTTTACTAATGTAAAGTTATTCCCATTTCACTGTTGAAAGAAAAGTGTTTGATTGTTCAAGACATTTTTTCATTCGAATAAACTGTAATTGTGGATAACGAAGATAAAAGGAGCACACAACCCTCTGATATAAATTTCATTTTCAAGCAGGAATAGATGTTTCAATATTCTAATAAAGAGGTTAATAAGGCACATTCTTTGTGCTTGAGAGTTTTTTACATTACCTACAGTGTCGTCAAGGAAGGCAGAAAACTCAAAGGTTTCAGGAACATTGTAGAAGTTGGGAGCAAAATGTACCATATCATTCTACAACTTTTTGATTAGAGCATAAGATCATCTCTTGAAGCCTCAGCATTTGGAAGTCTTGAGAAATATTTTCTGGATATCTCTAGCCTACTACTATTGGAGATGACTAGCGTTGTTCATTCCAGTGTTGAAATTAAGTATTCTGTCAAGAGACTTGTCACAATTCTTACTCATTTTCTTGGGCATATGTGGCTAACTCAAACTCTCAGGATTTTCGATATCTTGAAGATTTTTGTCCCACATCTTGAACACCTGTGAATTTTCACACCTGTCCATCAACAGGCCAAACTTTGTAAAGTGCCCCATTAAAATTAGCCGAGATAGTACTTCTAGTATTCTCCTGTTTTTTATCAAGAGCCAAGCCAGCAGAAAATCTGTCGCTCTTTCTCGTTTTGGTGAAAGTGCCTGCTGAACCTCATTTAAAAGAAGACACCAAGTTATCAAATGGTTCTTTGTGTACCAGTATTTTTCATAAGAAACTGTTCACAAGAAACTCTCTGATTGCCAAAAAAATAAAGAAACTCTGGTACCGGGAAAATGTAACTTAAGAAACTATTTATTTTGATAGAAGCAATCCTTAACATAGTTTATTTGCATTTTTCTTCTGTATTGAATTAATCGTAAGGTACTTGAGTAATGTATAAACATTGGAATGGCTTCAAAAAACATCGTTTTGAAATGTTCACAAGGGAACAGGTCAAGGGGCAAGTCACTGATTTTTTTCATACACCTTCCCTGAAATCACTAAAAAATCACATACAAAAATCACAAAATCACAAAAAGAATCAAACAAAAAGCACCAAAAATCACAATTCACTGAAAACATATTGAAAAATCACATGAAAAACTAACTAAAAATCTCTAAAATCACAGAAAAACATCATGTGATTTTAAAATCACAAAAATCACGTACGCTATTTTGAGAACTGATTTGCCCCTCCGCACAGGTAGTGAACAAGAAGATCGTTATGGAACCTTTAAGACTCTAAGGACTCAAAATCTGATAATTTTCAGTGCTGGCCCAAGTTCTTAGTTTCTTGTTAAAATGTATAAGTATTAGAAAGTACTGTAAGTTTTTAGGAAATGGTCTCTTGGTCAAAGAAATAACTCTTCAGTGTGTAAGTTTGAAGGATTATCTTCTGTAAACAATTGAATGATAACTATCAAACCATTAAGGATTTTGGATTTAGGATTTCCTTATTGCTTTATTGTTACAGAGAAATAAAAGATTTCGATCCTCATTTGGAAAGATAAGGCGTGCGATCTATCACATTCCTTGGAAAGTGAAGGTATGCGCCAAGGCGTGGGAGAGCGATCGCACGCCATTCCCAGTAAGGCCTGAATAAGTATGTGAAGTTGAAGGTGAAGTTGTGCTCTTTAGCACCAAGCCAATGGATCGTGGAAGTTGCTAAGCAGTAGGGTCCTAATGTGTATTGAACCGTCTCTCCCTGACTGCTCTGGCTGCAAAGTCAGAGGATTACACCATTGTGCCACAACACCTTCAAGCTAAATTAGAGCAAAACCAAAAGGCAGCAAGGTCTTTAACTTGTGAAATGGCAAACGCAATATGACTAACTAGCTATTTGCACATGGACTGCAGCTAAATCCATAATGATCAGCTTTGCGGTCAAATTAGACTTGAAATTTGTAAATGGTTTTCTTTGTGAGGTGTTGCGCAAAAACATTTCCAGCAACTGTGGTGATGTGAGGGCACGGAGGAGCAGCATTGGCAGTTGGCAGCCCACTGCATTCTTTGCATCATCCATAGTTAAAAGAAAAGTACTGATTCTTGGTTGTTAGTTAGTGTATGCCCAGTATGGAAAGTATATGGCTCTCAGGGGTGCACAAAAAACAGTTGAAGTGTACAATGTGCAACAGTTAGCAAGTGTGCACTTAAAGTGTGCAGAGGATGTCTAATTCCTGTGCTTTTGTGCCCCGTGCTTTGTGTCCGTGCCTCCTAGTGCCTAGTGCTTTCTGTCCGTGCCTAGTGCTTTCTCCTCGTGCCTAGTGCTTTCTCCCCGAGCCTAGTGCTTAGTCATCATGCCTAGTGCTTTGTGACTGTGCCAAGTATTTTTTTGCCCGTGCCTCGTGTTTTTGCAAGTACCTAGTGTTTTGTGTCAATATTTAGTGCTTAGAAATTTATAGGACCTTTAAGGTGCTTTATCATTGATAAAATTCTGTCAGCTGAATATTGTTTATAAGAAACTAGTAGGAATTGAGATACACTTGTTGTTACATACGTTTTTGCCATGCGAGAGGGGTTTCGTCTCTGAAATTTTAATTGAAAAATATTTCTACAGCCCCCAAATAGCCCTGTGTTCCTCTTCCTCTATACTCTTTTTTGAAGGAGAACTTTTAATACTTGGAAATCAAACTTTTCTCAAAATCAGGTCACTAACTCCGTTGGCATTGCAAGATCAGAAGACTGATCCGTGCCTTGCAAGGGCTCATTCTCGCATAGTTCTGTTGATATAAAAGATCAATCCCATCTCAGGAATCATTCAGCAACTATACCGTAGGGGTATACAGCAGGCCTTACTGGGAATGTTTTGGTAGGGGTGTGGCCAATCACACTCCTGGTGCATATCACGCGTGTGATGGAGTGCAATTGAAAATCACTACAAATTTCATCAGAGCGTGTCTATTGGAATTTTTATTGATTTGAGTAATAAGCTGTAATCAAGTCATAATGACATTCTTGGAGGATGGAGCATAGAACACTTTCTTATCAGTTTTGAGCAAGAATAAATGGTTTTGATCTTTTTTAGTCTTTCTTGAACTATCAAGGTTCCCAGTAAAGTGCTGAATAACAAAAGTCCTTATGCTCTTAAAAACAGAGCATTCAAAGACGAGAGATTTGATACAACTGTAATACAGCATTGCCAAGGAAATATCCCACAAGGTAAAATATGCTATAATTTCATACTGCAACTTCTTGATACAAACAGCTAAAACCATCTCTCAAAATATCACATCAGTCTTTGGGAATTTTTAAAAAGTGATATTACATCTTACAGGATCATCTTTTGTACACAACTTAATGAATATCATCAAATCATTAAATCCCCATTTGGAAGGAAGAGGCGTGTGCTCTATCGCACTCCTTGGGAAGAGAAGGCATGTGCCAAGGTGTGTGAAAGCGATCGCACCCCATTCCCAGTAAGGCCTGTACAGTATCTTACAATTACGGTAAAATAGAAAGTAAGAAATCGAGAGCTCATGGAGGGAAGACATTTTTATGAGCACTTGGGTTTTGCAACGACTTGTAAAACATGGAGAAAGAGGGGACAACACTCTTCAAGTGCTCTGAAATTCTAGACCAATTATGTAGATCTGTTTTTACATTTTTATCAAATTCTATCAAATTCTTATTGACGTAATAGGACATATAGTGGTAGTACAAACAGCTGGAAGCCTGCTAGTGGAAAGAAGTGATACAGAGGTGGCACTTGACAAAAGAGAAATGGGGAAACAGTCTCACATACCTAAATGCTGCAAATCTAAAACGAGGCACTAAGCACGAAGCACAGGCACTAGGCACAGAGTACGAGCACATGGCACTAAGCACGGGCACTAAGCATGGGGCACGAGGCACTAAGCGCAAAACACGGGATTTAGCCAACTCAAGTGTGCACATCTTGAAACTTTTTAATAAGAAAGTGTTTAAAAAGGATTTCCAATGATTGGTGAATTTCTTATTCCATATCAGTATTCATGATTGCACTCTTATTCTTCTCATTTTTGCTCATATCTTTGGTTGATCTAGGTTTCTATGCTATTCTTGTGTGATCATGATCAGTTGCGCTATTGGGGGGGCCCAAAAAAGCTGTGAATTTTCACGCATGCACACACAGATCCTGCTTTACTGTTTTTGTCATAAATCACTCTTTGTGCAACCAGAAACTCAAATCAGAACATCTCAGTCAGGTGAGGTATGCATCTGCCATACTTTCCATACTGAGTGGTGTGTATGTGTGACATGACCCCACTCCGAGATGATTTACTTTTCATACATGAAAAGGAAACTGTGCTTGGATGGATAGACCCAAAATACGTAAAAAAAGAGTTAAGTTGAGTGGCAACATGGATATGGCCTGGATGATGTAGCGTAGTACAATTCATAAATTATTGTCAATACTATGTCTTTTTTACTTTATAGTTTTTCCCATAGAAATTTGAATACTGGGGCTCCTGGGCTGGGTTAACCTTGGGTTTGAGCCTTACCCCACCGTATACTGCAGGGAGGGTTCTCTGCTCCTCTGCACAGAACATCATTGAGACTGAGTACAACGATTTTCGACGCCATTATGCGGCGCCAAAGAGTCGCCAAAGAATAATTGACTTGACATGTATCGTTTAATCAATGAAACATTGAATTGACCATTGTTTTAGCTCCTTCCTGCGCCAAAAATCTGTGTGCGCCAAACACCAGATGAGGCCAGTCTCTGCACCAAGGATCTTCCGAAAAACAGGTCCTCGGATTTACCAGCACTGAACAACCACTCTTAGGCTAGGCCATTCTTTGCTTACTAAGATCAGAGAGATTGTTTGGTTTACTCACCTGAATTTGTCTCTGAAGCTCCTGTAAAACATCGATGATCGAGCGCTTTTGGGCTGCTGCATGCGAAGTGGTCGTTGGGTATGTCTGGGTGCTCATTTTATTCAATTTCCATGCGTCACTTCCTGTGTTAATTCCTACTTTCTCGTTGCCTCTCAGCTCCGCTCTCAGTTTCTCGTCAGTCAACCTCTTGTCTCATCTGTTCGAGGCAGTTCTAAAGGTGTCTCGAACAACGACAACAACACACCACACACCATAAAACATCCTTCATTTCATATCGTTCGAAAAATTTCACAGTGGCGTGGGTGCATTCCGAGGCCCTCCCGCAGGAGAAATCCGGCGGAGAGCCATCTTTTGATTTCCTCACGCTAAGGTTTTTGGCGGAGAAATCTCGTTTGTCTTGGTATGGCAGGCAGTTGGTGTGGTGCAAGTGACCATAAATTCAGTAAATATGATGGAATAGAGGCAATATTTTTCTTCACTCTTTTGTTCTCTGTTCTGTTTTTGGGCTTATCACCGGAATCTGTTATTTCCCTGTGTTCTTTGTCACTTTCATCAGCACCACCAAATTGACACTGGCGGCAAATCTTGCGATGCCGTCATCCCTGGCGGAAACATCTGGCGGAGAGAAAAAATGGAATGCACTATGGCACAGTGATATAAAACATAAGATCCTTGTGGACAGGCGCGGATTTAGTGGGGGGCCGGGGGAGCCATGGCCCCCCCAAAGTGTAAGAGTTCTCGTAAAAACCATTGTCTTTCACAGATAAAAGAATGTGTTTTAAACCTTTACTTCCTAAAGCAACCCACAAATAACTATAGCACAAATAACTATAGCACGATAATTCGGCTAACGACAAGCCCGTCTAACTAACTATTTATTGTTGATCCAGAGGTTTGAAGACTCATGTCTTCTGTTGTGATAGTTATAAAATGTTGATAAGTCACTTTAATATCACTGCAGGGAGCACACACTTTTGAATACAAGTGAAGCTTCTAGAAGGTGACTAAAGCGAAGAGAATTTTGACTGCTTACTCCGATGAGGGAACTTACCATGGGAAATTTCACGGGATTTTCACGTAGCTTTGAAATGTCTTTGAATCGTGGATTTGAGAACAACTTCATTTTTCTATGCAAAATTTTCATTTCCATGGTGGTGGAGCTTATCTCCGCGATACGCATTCCCGAACCGGTGCTTATGATAAACATTTTTTTGATGGTCTGTTACTTTCTTAACTGATCGCCCATTACGTTTTGGACAAAAATTCCAGTTTGTATGTCAGGAGGAATGAAGATTAAGTGATCAGCTTAATGATCTAAAATGAAGTAAAAGGGGCGTTTCCCACGTTTTCCGAGAGTCTGAAGGGCGTGGTCCCAAACAATTTTCCTGGGGGCTACGCCCCCAGACCCTCATCTTTCCCTCTTAGTGACCCTCCCCAAACTCCAAGCCTGGATCCGCCCCTGCTTGTGGATGATTACAAAGTCTGCCTTGGGCTATGCAAGCACAAGAGCTTATGAACATGAATTCGTTCATAAGCCCAAATGATCTTTGATGCTGTTTTAGCTGCAAATCAGTGGGATATGAGTGTTACTGCCAAAGTTGCCTTCAATAAAAAATTAGACGCGTTTCGTAAGAAAAGAATCGCCTGAACTGAAAAACAGAGGTTGATCTTTTTGCATACATTTTTCTTCAGTGTGGTCGAGTATCTTCCCCAATGAATGGTGCCATTGTTTGCAGAGATTTCGCAACTTCATCTGCAATGTTTGCATCTGCAGTTGTATTGAAGGGGTCCAACATCCAACATGAAATAAGCTGACGTAAAAGTTTGCGATAAGATCGCAATACACTTTTTCAACTAAGCGGCCTCGTTTTCGAATTTTACAATTTTTTTTGGATCGCTTCATGTGAAATTTCTGACCTCAGATTCATATACAGCACTAAAAGGTAAAAGGGAGGTCTTTGGGGTTTACGGTATTGCGGTTTTTTTCTATTTTGAAGTCGGTTATTCGGTAATCTCCTTGAAATTGTGCGGTATTTTGGTTTTGGAGAATTCAGCGGTGAACGGTTTTTAGTGCATCGAGGCTTGGTATTCGGTGTTATCAGAGAAACTTTGGAACTTTCGATTGAATCTGATGTGCTTCATCTGAAAGACGTGAAGTTTTGATGAAGTAACGTAACCATTGAAAGTGGCAAGGTGGGTCGGCTAACTTTCTGTTTGGTTCATGCTTTAGGTATAGTACGTAGAGCCGTAGGATTCAATAATCGGCCAGTCTGAAGCGACAACTCTTCTAGGTACAGTATATTGATGTTTCTAAGATAGCCCATAGGTGTCTGATTTCACAGGAGGCGTGGTCACGGGGCATATGGGGGTAATTGCCCTCTCATCTCGTTGAAAGATGGTCCTCAAGATTTCTTTGAAATTGAAGAGAAAATGGCAGGGTATAAGATGAGTAAGAGTATGTTCGAAAAATGCTTGAAAACTCGCTTGAAAACTCATTTGAAAAAGTCATTGAGCTGGAGAGAAATGAAGAGCGGCAAGAAGCTCATATTAGCTCATATACCATCTACATCTACATCTACATCTACATCGATACTGAGCAGGACCGAGTATCGGTATAATGCTCAGAGTGCAAGAAATAATAAATTAATTAACAAAAAGTGCTGGAAGATGCCACTGATCAATGATCACTCATCAGACCAAATCAAAAAGGGACTGGAAATTTAAGGGAACAAGGGGGCATTGTGGTAATGGATTGGTCAGTAGCATCTATGTTTAATGCAGGTGCAAATTAATGATAAAAGTTACTTGTTAACTGAAGTGAAAAAAAAAAAAAAGAAATCTAAAATACAGTTAAAGGCAATCCCTTGACCTGTCTGTGAGCAATGTGCGTCTTTGGATTTACAACGTTTATGTTCTTTAATTCAATTTCTTTCTGAAGCTTTCTCTTAAATGCCTCTTCTTTAAGTTGCCTGTATTCAATTGGTAATATGTTCCAACATCTGATAGTTCTTGGGAAAAATGAATACAAATATGTGTTGGTATTTGCGCCAATATTGATAAACTGCCGCTGACTTCTTCCTTGAAGCTGCATTGGTGTCATTATGTAGGATGGAATGTTTACCGCAATATTACCATTTACTGCCTTATGGAAGAGGTATGACCTTGCAATATACCGCCTTTCTTGAAGGGTTGGCCAGTTAAGATATTGTAGCATATCAGAGACACTAGATTGTCGATCATAATCTCTCTTTACAAATCTAGCTGCTCTCCTTTGTATTGCCTCAAGTTTCTTTATATGATTTGCTTGATGAGGATCCCATACTGTAGATGCATACTCTAAAATTGGTCTTACTATTGTAGTGTATGCTTTCGCCTTTGTGTTTTCTGGACAGCTGTAAAGATTCCTTCGAACAAGATTGAGGACATTTGTAGCTCTCTTTGTGATGTTGTTTACGTGGCTGTTCCAACTCAGCTTTGAATCTAATTCTATTCCTAGGTATGGATGGTGCACAACTACCTCAAGTTCTTCTCCTAGCATATTGTAAATAGTAGCTACAGGACTTTTCTTGTTTGTTATTCTAAGAACTTTGCACTTTTCTGCATTGAAATCCATCTTCCAGTCTTTTGACCAAGCAAGGAGCTTATCAATGTCCTGCTGTAAAGTTTTTCCATCCAATGGTGTTGAAATCTTTCTGTACACTAAACAGTCATCAGCAAATAGTTTGACCATGGTACCATCACGTATCTTTTCTCCTATGTCATTTATGAAGATGAGAAACATCAGTGGTCCAAGGACTGTTCCCTGCGGAACGCCTGACTGGACATGCACTGCTTTTGAGCAGATACCGTCTATAACTACTCTTTGTTCTCGTGTTACCAACCAGTTTTCGATCCATTTGTTTATCTTGCCGTCGATCCCGTAGAATTTTAATTTATATAGCAGTCTTTGGTGTTCTACTTTGTCAAAGGCCTTGCTGAAGTCGAGTATCAGAAGGTCTAGTTGTTCCCGTTTATCAAGATTCCTTGCGAGATCTTCTATGGAGCTAACAAGCTGTGTTTCACAGCTGTGCCTTTTCCTGAATCCATGTTGAAAAGGAACAAGGATATGACTACTCTCGAGATGGTCCATAATTTGCTTGTAAATAATGTGCTCAAGAACTTTGCATGTGACACATGTTAATGATACAGGCCTGTAGTTAGCTGGTTCCGTTTTTAGCCCCTTTTTGAAAATTGCAACAATGTTTGCACATTGCCAATCCTTTGGTACTGAGCCAGTGTCAATTGATTTCTGGAACAACATTGCAAACACAGGGGCGATAACGCCTGCATAATCTCTCAATATTCTAGTTGGTAAGAGATCTGGCCCAATGGCTTTGTTAGTTTTTAAGCCAGCAAGAAGATTCTGAACACCTTTCACAGTTACTGTGATGTCTCTCATGGTCTTGTGAGGGCTATATCCTTTGCTGGGGATGCTACTGTGGCAAGGTCTTGTAAATACTGACTCATACTGTGCTGACAAAGCTGCTGCCTTTTCATATCCTGTTGTGACTAATTTACCTTGATGATATAGCCCTTGAATGCTTACTGTTTCTTTTCTTAGAGATTTTACATAACTCCAGAAACGCTTCATTCCTGATTTCTGTTCTGCTCCTTCATCACTTTCTTCAAACAATTTGTTGATGTAGTCATTATATGCTTTCACCATTTCTTTTCTTATTAATTTCTGTGTTTGTTGATACTCTGCCCATGCTTTTTCATTTCCTGACCTCTTTGCTCTGTTGTATTTTCTCTGTTTTTTCTTTATAAATCTCTTAATTCTTTTGTTTATCCAGGGAAGATCTTTTCCAGGTTTCAGAAATTTTGTTGGTATATTACTGTTCACTGTTTTCATGATGGTCGATTTTATGTGTTCCCATTCTTCTGATGCTGATTTTTGCATACCATTTAGAGTGTAATAATCTCTTAGTTTTTCAAGGTCCCTTTGTATCATATCCTTGTTGGCCTTTCCAAACAATAGCACTTTTCTTGGTTTCTTGATGTTAACTTTTGCTTTAAAATTCATTTTGGCAATCACTGCTTCATGATCACTTATACCCTCTACAACTTTCACATCACTCATAAGATCTGGGTATGTACAAAGGATAATATCTAATATGTTGGACTTTCTTGTTGGTGTTTCCACTACTTGTGTTAGACCGTAGTCATCTGCTATGGTTACCCCCTTTTCATTTAATGATACTCCATACTGTGGCTGGTCTAGGATAATTCCATCTTTCCAGTTTACACTTGGAAGATTTAAATCTCCCCCTAACACTAGGTTGATGGGATGTTTTTGATAGGTAAGGAAAGATAGTTCATTTTCAACTTCTTCTAAGTATTCTAGTCCGGTACTTGGTGGTCTATAAAGTACTCCAATGCAGACAGCTGGCATACCCACAATGTGCAAATTTGCATACAGACTTTCTACCTTCATATTTGGGTTTCTGGGTGTTTCTTGTTCAGTGAGAATTAAATCTTCTCTGCATGCAATAAATACCCCTCCTCCATTGCAATCTCTGTCATTCCTGATTGCTGTGTATCCTGCTGGGAATATTTCACCATTTGTGAATGTCTTGTCTAAAAATGACTCTGTTCCCAAAACAATATCTGGTTTATGTGTCATTAATAAATGTTCAATCTGCTTTCTCTTCCCAGTACCTTTCAAGCCCCTGCAGTTAACTGTCATTAATCTCACCCCATCCCTATTTGTCTTCTCTTTCTTTCTATACTGTATTGAACCTTTTGTGGACATGTTTCTTCTGTCTTTTGGTGAGGATGTACATTTTGGAGCTGTCTTAGATGAGTTTCCTGCATTACAATCTGCCCCTGTTGTACCACACTCCCAACTATCTGAGGATGATAAGATGCCATAGCTATTAGGTGACTCGGGTATTGAATCTTCAAACAATGTGGAAGAAAAGTTTGGAATTCCACAGTTGCAACAAACCCATTCCAGACTCGTATTCGCAAGGGAGTCATAGATTTCATTTGACATTAGCATGCAGTGTACATGATACCATCCATCACAGTTGTCGCAAGCAATTGCCTTATCATTCCATTTCACAGCCCTCTTACAAATCTGGCATGGGTACTTTGCTTGTCTTGGCCCTGGATTTATGTTAACATCCCCACTGAGGAGCAAAATCAGTAACAAAAATTTCTGATTTATTCGGGAAAATGACTTAGGCCCAAACATGCCGCCATCATGTCTTTTGTCTTTCGAGATGTGGACTAGCGCTGTTACTGTCTCGATTGGTAGTTCTCTTGCAAGATGAATGTTGTCCATGTCTTCCCAACTGTTATAAAATGTATCTTTAGGCTCGTGTATGGTTATATTTCGCATGAGCATTGCAATTAGCACTACAGTCAAAGGAGCAAGAAAATTCATGACTGCCATCTTGCATCAATTCAATTCGGTTGGCAAGTATTCTTATTAAAGATGATGACTCTCAGAAATTTTGCTCCATGGATGTAGACTTCATTTTCTTGCCAACCGTTATTTCACATTTGCTCCCAAAACTGTGGCTAACATCAACAGTAGTCAAAACAACGGCTTGCCTAATTTTAGCCCTGAATGGGTCTAAATATTGTCAGGGCTGAGTCAGAAAAAACGTGGGGCGTTTGGCGAACTGTGACATCGAATTTAGCCACCCAATGGCCGTGAACAAAATTTTTCCATGAAGCCAAATGTCTAACTTAGATCTTAAACCTTTTCCCATCGACATCGGTCGTTTGGTGCATTTGTTAAAAAAGATTTTCTTTCGTAAGACTTTGTATGGGAGTCTTGCAAAATGGTGAAATCTTTTGCCAATCCCCTTTCGCATTTCATCTTGGCAAGGTTTACAGGTACACGTGGTATTATCAGGGGGAAATGAAATAGCCAGGAGATACTATTTTCTCCCCAGGGATGTTTTATCATAACTTGCCCTTAGTGAAGAATGTATTTGAAAACATTAATAAAGCACACTTCTTTGTCTTGCGAAGAGGTTTGTTCAAGCAGATCAACGCTCTGTAAATCGCAATGGGACTTCTTGCAGGTAGCACTTTTCCTTAAAGCCTGGGGTACACACTAGGTCTGAATCCTTGGAGTCATGCATCAAACTCCGAGTCTTTGTCTTTTGGGTCCCTCTGCACGACCGCAATGACCCAGACAACCTAGTAATGTGAACCAGGTCTAACTATTTCAGTATCCCCTGATAATACCACATATACCTGCTACTCTGGCAAGGCTAAAATGCTGAAGGGGCTTGGCTAAAGACTTCATCAGTTTGCAAGACTTACATACAAGGTCCTATAAAGAAACTCCTTTTTAACAAATGCATCAAATGACCGATTTCAATGGGGAAAGGTTTATGATCTAAGTTAGGCTCCTGTCAGCACGGCAAAATTCAGTTCACGTCGATCGGATGGCTAAGTGAGGCGCCACAGTTTGTTAAACGCCCCACGGTTTTTCTGACTCACCCGGTATATGTTGCCAAATTTTCAAAGCTTCCATACTGGTAAATATGGAATCAGGGGATGTTATAAGACAAGGTAAAGGCTGTTTCTTCAAAAAATTTCTCCTTGCTCTGATTCATAGAAAAACGGTCACAAGACCATCAAAGTTTTCTTGTCGCTAATGGCAAACATGGCAATGGGAAATGCATTCTAAGCCAAAGTACAGAGTGTGTTCCCAAAAATTTTCCTGGGGCTTCGCCCAGACGCAGACCTCCTGATTTCCATGCCCTTCACTTAATGTCACATGACCAAGACGCTGGCGGATTCTACCAACCTCGTCCCCAGGGCCTTTTGTCATGTTGGGACAGAGACGAAAACGTCGTCTCCGTCTCAATATGACAAAAGGCCCTGGAGACGAGGTTGGGATTCTACGGATAACAGATGAGCAATATTTAAGTTAGTAGTGCAAATTATAGCAAGAGATTTCACGATACCTAAGTCAACATGCTTGCTATCAAGACTTTTTGGAAGTTTTTTGAACAATTGCAAAAACTAATGTACTAGCAAGGGAGTTAACTCCCTCCCCGTTGAGCTGCGAAGAAATGGTACAGAACTTTTGGACTGTCTCCAATATTTTCTAACATGGATGAGCCCATGAGACGAGAAATTTGTATAAAATAGGTACGAAAATGGACTGTTCATTCACATTCAATATCCAATAATGGTTATAGTGAGTTTTTTGTTCATCTTCGGTAATCGTTAGTTTTAAAGTGCGGTATTGCGGTAAAAGGGAAATTTTCTTGCGGTTTTGCGGTATCACATACCCCTCAAAGACCCCCCTATAATACGTCAGACTTTGATTGTACGAATGTGAAATCCAGAACAAAATAATGCGAATCCTTATAGATATCCAATTTCCTTCGCAACAACACAGGACGAGCAGTAAACATAACTAAGTCACACAAGTAGATGATAAAAATCAAACGACTTTCTGTCTGCATCGGTCTTGAAAAGGGGCACATACATCTAGAAGCTAGAGGGGGTCCTTCTACCTTCGGCAAAGCTCTGAACGTAAAGGATTATGGGACTAGATTATGGAGCAGGACATCGAGAAACAATACTAGCGTAGACTTTGCCAAAAACATATCAAGTCAATCAAAAAACAAATAGACTTGTTACAAATTGACTGCCTGCAAAACCAACTGCAAACAGTCCTCCGCAGAGGACTATTTTAACACAGGGATTTTGGGTAGTTTCTCCTTTGTCCCCCTGTGTTAACACAGTCCTGTGCGGAGAACGAAGCGCAGCCAGTTGAAGGGGGAGTCCCTTGGAGGCAGTCAAAAAAGCACATTTGCACAAGCACACTGTTGGTGACGGAACTTTTTGCTTTTTATCTTCAGTTCCTATTTATAATCAGGGGTGTTTTTACTTGTATATATCCTGGGATGGCGTGGCCGGGGAAGCTTAGGGTGCAGGACCCCCCCCCAAAGAAAAATCACTGAGCCCCCCGTCGGCACTCGAATTTTTGAAAATTGTCATGCACTGTCGGCACTTCTGTAACTTGCTTGTCATGTTTTTGTTAACTTTTGTCGAATTTTGAGCCAATCAGAAAGGTGTGGTATGTTAAAATTTTTCTTGCTTCGCTCGCTATCTGCAATTTGACAATTTTTGTCCCCCGAGGATTTCTTCCATGGCGTCATCTCTGTATTTACCAAATTTACGTAAATTGTATTGTAAACATTTCATTTTTGATTACAAAGTCCAACTTTGTAATCTAAGAGGGGACTCGATGTCAGTGAGTAAGCCAGTCACGCTCGTTAATGCAATCATGCAATTGATTGCCTATTTATCTCTGCTAATTAGTAGTGAGATTTGATTTGAAACCATGAGATTGACATATGGTTATGATGTTTTCACTGACTCACTGATAGAAACCTGACTTGGCCCGAACTTGACCTAATTAGCAACTTAATTAGGCTCAAAGCCCGTTGAAAATTGAGCGATCTCTCTCATTAGCGTTTCTTTTGGTAAGGTCTTCGTCAATATTGTTTCTTGATGTCTGGCATTTAGAGATTGAATTGACCTTATTCCCATGATGATCCCCTTAGAGCTGGGTCGCAAAAATTGTAATCATTATATTCCAGGGTATTTCAATGTGCTCTCGGAAAAAGAATAATTTAGTGAGGCCAAATCATGCCCACGGGGGAGGATGTACAGTTTCAGTCATGTAAAATTGAGGGCTTAAGATTGCCTTACCATCGCTCTACAATTTAATAAGTTACTAGAGGGGGCAGGGCCGAAGCAAATGGGGGCCGGGGGTGGAGCGCGCCCCAGGAGACCATTTGTGATTTGCCGGAAAATGTTGCTTTTCAACTGTAAAAATCACTAGTTTTGGCAGATTTTGGGGAGAAATAACGCATAAAACATGAATTTATTAGTGTTCAAACATAACTTCATACAGAAATTATCGAATTCATGGCTTTTCGATATATATTCACTAATTGTGTCGATTTCAAGGTTGGATTGCGAAATGTGGCCAAATCTTAGTTACTGAGAGGAATTTGATCGGTCATTAAATGCATCATCCTGCATTAAATGCAGTAAATGCATATGTTCCTCCAATTATTGTTGTTGCTGTTGTTGTTGGTGGTTTTACCGTTGGAAAATGTTGGTTTTTCGCACCCCCCTTAGGCAGTCATGGCTGGTATCCAGGGGCAGATCCAGCCCGAAGTTTGAGGGGGGCAATTTGCAGTGTGGGCGCCAGAAACATAGTGAAAAGGAAGCGCGCCGAAGGCGTGCAGAAATTTTTAGGGCCTTTATTCAGGAGAAATTCTCTGGTTTTTCAATTGAATAATGCCTTAATTAAATGTTTCCCACATTAAGAACGAAACACAAAAAAAAAGAGTGCATTCGGGTCAGGATAAGGGGCGCCCTTCTTGCCGAAAATGGGGCGCCAAGCTGAGTTTTCATCTTGAAGGGGAGCAGTTGCCCCCAACTGCACCCCCTAAACCTGCCACTGCTGGTATTGGCCCTGGGGGGGGGATTCCTGAAACCGGCTTTCTTAATCAGAGCGACAAACGGTGACCATTGAACTGGAGGCCAACCTTGACAACAACAACGACAACAACTTGAAAATCCGCGAATATGAATCTGAGTGTGGGATCTGAATCTGCGTCCAGGAAGTTGTCAATTAACGTTGCAGATGGTACTGTCATCACCATTATTGAAACTAGTGTCCAAAATTACACATTGCTCACACCACAAAGAGCATGTCGCGGCAGAATGCTGCTAAAGGCGTTGCGGATGCAAAGAAAGTGGTAAGATAAGAATCTGACTCACTCAAAATTTTTTGTTTGTGATGTTTGCTTTTTTGCTGTGAACCGTCGTAATACCTCAAACAGGGACAAAAAAAGAAAAAAAAGATTTAACCATGTACTCTCAGATTTTGCTGTTTTTTAGTTTGTGACTTGAGCATCTTGATAGTAGCAACATAGCCACATTTCAGCTTTCTACCATTTGTCATTCTGGACATATTGTAACTCAAAGTTTTGACATTTTTGGGCCTATATCTTTATTGGCAGCCATTTTGAATTAACATTTTTCATGAAATTAGCTATCTTTTGATCAACTCCTCAGAATTGTGTCATCCAAGTGTGGTTTCCATGCAAATGTGAGGTGGCGAAAATAGCCTGAAAATGGTGTTAAAACAAATAGACATGGCTATAAATGCACAAATAAATTTTGATTGCACAATCATCAATTTCACTAATTTTTTTCATGTTGCTTGACTTTGACCAAATTGATCTTTAGCAAGCTCAAAGTAGACACATACACCTACTTTCCTGGAGAAAATCCTCTTGGACAAACCAGTCATTAAGGATTTATTCATGTTTGAACATTTTGGCATATATTTGTAGCGCACACAAAAACATCAACTATGTTTGTATTGTAGCATTTTGTTGTGATGCAGTTTTGTTGTTGTTGCGTGCAATACAAATATATGCAAAAATCCAGGGGCATCCAGGGACATACAAATTAGTGACATTTTAACTTTTTCAAGGTTTTTCGTTCCCTCCATGAAAACTTTACTTTTATTGACACCCTTAGAGGAACAATTATGGAAACATCGACGTAGGAACCAGGGGGCACTAGGGACATGTGCCCCCCCCAAGATTTTGCAATAAACAAAGAAGTACCCTTTTCATTGCTAAAAAATTCCCCCTTTTTCTTATGGTCATGCCCCCCAAGTTTGAGATACTTCCTACAGTACGGCCCTATATGGAAACAAGGTCACAGACCTTTTAATGCTCCTGCCATTTTAACCAGGGCCGGTGTTTTTACATTAAAAGTTTTTAGTTATTGTTTTTACTTAAAAGCACTCGCTTGTAATCAGACTTCTTTATTTTGATTAACATATTTTTTATTTTAATAACAATCTTTGGCTAAATTATACACACATACATACATAGACATCCCAGATGACTGGTATGCACTTTTTCTGATTTGGACCCTTGCCCTGTAAAATTCCTAGTTGCGCACCTGAAAAAATCAGCAAAATTTCTAAGAGTACATGGTTAACAAGCTGTCCCTCATTGACATGGAATTACCCAAATGTCATCATAAGGCTGCACAATGATCCAGGCCTGGAAAAAATACCCAAAATTGAGATTTGAAATAAATCTCATCAAGGCAAATTTTTGCAAATTTCAGACTATGCTATTTTTCACAAATTTAGGCCTAAAATTATTCTTTTTCAACTTTAACGCTGAAAATAAAAAATAGATGTCAAAAGATGTCTTAGCTATTGATTTAGCTATTACATTTGAAGTATTTTGTACATATTGACCAAAGATTCCATGCAGAAATGTACCCAAAAATTTTCATGAAATTTTCAAAATGTGTACTCTTCTCTCAATTTTGAAAAACAACCAAAGAATCGATGAATAAAGTTTTATGATTATTTTAAAAGGTGTCTACGGCTTTATATTAATGCATGATGATTTTACAAGGTACCTTGGGGAAGAATTTCAAAAATTTTGAAAGAAATTTATTACTATTTTTTCAAAAATTTAAGCCTAGAAGTAGTTAATTAGTAACTATAACACTGAATATGAAAAAGATATTAAAAGATGTCTTAGATATTGATTCAGCTATTGAATTTGAAGTATTGTACATATCAACCAAAATTTTTCTAAACTTCCTGACCTGCAGCCTGTTAAAGCTTTCTCCGGCATTGTCCATCGAGGATGAGTAACCAACAGGACAACAGACATTTTCACAAAACTCAACAATAATTCAGAAATCAACACATCAACGACACAGTCCAACTTCCAAATCATTTCCAATTTCAGTCAAATGTACATGACTTTTCATGACTTTCTACAGAGAAAATAACCGTTTACTTTCGCTCTTTTTTCAAAAGATGCTGCCTAGCATTTGCAAATAGCTGGAGCTGAAGGTATCAGCATTCAGACAAAAATGTCCCACTGTGGTCCAGCTGAAGATAGAAAATACAAAGTATCAGAAAAATCAAACTTAATCAAAACATTAATCGTGAAATATGGTCTTAAAGAGGATACCTCAAGGATCAAAATAAAGCAAAAAGTAGACTTTTCCGACTTTTGAGTCCGAAGATAGTTGCTTGCAAAGTTGGATCAAATTTATATTGTTTACTTTTATGTAATTTTTGGTAGATTTCTACAGAATGCTCTTTTCTTCAACAAATTCTTTTGCTAATATCTCTGCCCAGGGTTATCCAATTTTAGCTCTGTTTGTTTTAATTGATAGAAGTACTGTACTGTACATGTCATCTTGGAGAGAAGTCAAACACAGCCTCTTCTGGCTCGCATTTTTTTGTTGTTTTCTTGTTATTTATCCTATGCGCACTTCTTTCCTGAAATTGACACCAAAAATGCATAATTTAAGATTAAAGGAAAAAAATAGAACTTAATAATAATAATAGTAATAATAGTAATAATAATAATAATAATAATAATAATAATAATAATAATAATAATAATAATAATAATAATAATAATAATAATAATAATAATAATAATAATAACCACGACCAAATGAAGGAAATGATAAGAAAAGAATATATTCGCAGAGTGCGTAACATCTTGAAAGCAAAACTAAATGGCGGAAACACTATCCAAGCCATAAACAGTAGAGCCGTTTCAGTGATAAGGTATGCAGCTGAAATAGTTAAATGGACGATAGATGAATTAAGAACGATGGATACCAAAACGCGAAAGCTATTGACGATTTACAGGACATTACACCCTCGAGCAGACGTTGATCGACTCTATTTTAAAAGAAGAGAAGGAGGAAGAGGTTTGCTAAGTGTTCAGAATTGCGTTGAGGTAGAAAGTGGCAGTCTGTTTGCTTATGCAACTCAAGAAGATCTTTTGAAAGCAGTAATAGACGAAGGAATACTGAAGAGAGCGGATGAAACAATAACAATGAAGTATGTGCAGCAAGAGAGAAAAGCATCATATCATCAGAAACTGATGCATGGTCAGTTTGCAAAGATAGCAGCTGAACAAGGCAGTAAGGAGACATGGGCATGGCTGAGGCAAGGAACGTCGAAAAAAGAGACAGAGGGCACTATTATGGCTGCACAAGACCAAGCGCTTCCAACCAATGCCATGAAAGCTAATATACAGGGTCAAAACATCAGTCCTCTATGCAGGATGTGTGGAAAGAGAACGAGACAGTTGCTCATATAGTATCAAGTTGCGAGAAGCTTACGCAGAAGTATTACAAGCAGTGGAGACACGATAAAGTCACGCAAATCCTTCACTGGAATTTATGTAAGAAATATGATCTACAGGCAGCCACAAAATTTTACGATCATGTTCCTGAGAAGGTATCAGAAAATGATCTTGTTAAGATACTATGGGACTTCAATATACAAACAGATAAAAAGCTGGAACATAATAAGCCAGATATTACCTTACATGACAAGAAAAACAACGAGTGCCTTCTAATAGAAGTGTCTTGCCCATTTGATATGAACATCAATGAAGTTGAAGAAGTCAAATTGGAGAGATACCAAGCTTTGAAATGGGAACTGAAGAAGATCTGGAATTGTAAAAGCGTAAAGATAATACCAATTATTATTGTGGCACTAGGCACTGTTAATGCAAAGCTTGGAGAATGGTTAAAGAGTATAGATATCAAATGTAATATTGGACAAATACAACAAGCAAGCCTACTTGGTACAGGAAGAATACTCAGGAAAGTACTGGACACCTGAAGTGACTGGGAGTTACTTGATGTCTAGACTTTGGTATCAACATAACATCCAGCTAGAAGCTGTGTTTAGATAAAAGGACCATAATAATAATGATAATAATGATAATAATAATACAGATATTTACAGAGGAATTCCTCAGTCACTTGAAAGTACTTTTCATGAGCGTCCTCTATTTAATATATCATATTGATTCACTTAAAACATTTTGATTACATAAATTCAAGTAGTAAAAAGAACAGTTCATCATAAAAAGGTATAAAATCAGTTTAAATTGTCCAAAAACTTTGTTTAAAAATGTTAAAGTTTCCTGCCGACTTGATGTTTGTGTCCAGTTTATTCCAGTCATCAACGAACAGATAGGATGACACTTGCTTCCCCCAATTTGTCCTTACTTTAGGTAGATGGTATTGCTCATTGTTCCTTGTCTGGATGTTGTGCAAATCTTTTCCTGTTTTATTGTTGAAAGTGTAGCTGATATCGTTTTTCTTTGACTTGTAAATAGTGGCACATCGATGGAACTTTCGTCTAAAATCTAGAGACTTCCAATGCAGTGAATCTAAGGCTTTCGTGCTGGAGTCATATGGTTTCATGTTCAATACTATTTTGGCACTTTTGTTATGAAGAACTTGCAGAGTCTTCATCAAGCATTGGTTATTTCTATCCCCTCAAACAGTATCTCCATAATCAAACAAGGGGATTATCATAGTGTTTACCAGAGTTAAACGTTGCGCCCTGGGGATTAGGTGACTGATTCTTTTTATCAAACATATCCTTTTTGCCACTTTCTGCTGCAATGAAGCAATGTGATCCCCCCATGTCATATTTTCATTGATTATTATACCAAGATATTTGTAACTTAATTCTCGACTTAGTTCGTCCTCTTCGATTTTTAATGTCAGATCTTGGAAACGCTTTAACTGTTGCTTTCCTCCGACCACAACAAACTTCAAACTTAAGGAAAAAGATGTCTGGAAAACCTAGATTTTATCAAAGAAGCACAGTTTAGCAGGTTGTCTTTCAAAGCAATCATTTAGGATCGTGCAGGGAACAAAGTTATGTTATTTTGAATGAGTCCACTACCACTTTTTTCCTACTTTTTTTACCCCCCCCCCCATTATTTTCATGTTCACCTTCAGACAAACGCAAATCCTGCAACCAGACTTAAGATGTACAATCCTGAATGGTCTTATCCTTTTAAACAAGTGTTTGACATAACTGAGAGAAAAAGTTTTATGAATTCACCGCCTCCTCCATAGAGGCCTTTTGTGGCTTTTAGTTCAGCTGTCTTAAGCCCTAGGAAAGCATGGTCTGAAAATGCAATTTTAGCCTTGAAAATTTACATCAGAAACATTTTGTAGGCAACCAGCTTCAGGACAAAGCAATATGATGTGGAAAATGTTATTTCTGATGTTTTGTGTGCAAGCTGATCATCATACTTCAGTAATGGCCATAAAATGAGTTGTTATGGTATCAAAGTGGTGAAACTTCGCAGTTCTAGCTCTATCAGTTTTAAGGAGCCATCGTTGATGACATCTGCAATTTCGTATGGATCATTTCCATTAGTGTGAGTTGAAAAAACAATAGGTACTGGGTGAGTCAGACAAAACGTGGGGCATTTGGCGGACTGTGGCATCGCATTTAGTCACCCGATTGTCGTGAACTAAAGTTTTGCGTGTAGCCAAGATTCTAACTTAGATCATAAACCTTTCCCCACCTAAATCGGTCATTTCACAAATTTTTAAAAAAGATTTTCTTCGTAAGACCTTGTATGGGAGTCTTGCAAACTGTTGAAATCTTTTGCCAAGCCCCTTCTGCATTTTATTTTGGCAGGGGTTACAGGTACATGTGGTATTATCAAGGGAGAATCAAATTGTTAGGGGTTAGTATTTTCTCCCCTGGGATGTCTTAGCATAACTTGTCCTGCCTGGAGAATATGTTTGAAAGACATTAATAATGCGTACATCTTTGTCTTGCGAATAGGTCTGTTTCAAGCAGATGAACGCTGTGTAAATCACAATGGGACTTTTTGCCAACAGCGCATTTCCTAAGGCCTGGTCCAAAATAGGTCTTTTTAGTCACTCCAGTTGTGCAGAAAGACCCAAAAGACAAAGGATTCAAACTCTGAGTCTCTGTCTTTTTGTTCTTTCTGCACGATCTTAGCGACCTAAACGAGCTAGTGTGAACCAGGCTTAACTTTGTCAGTATCCCCAGATGATTCCACATGTACCTGCAACTCTGGCAAGGCTAAAATACTGAAGAGGCTTGGTCAAAGATTCCATCAGGTTGCAAGAATCCCATACAAGGTCTTATGAAGGAAATATTTTTTAACAAATGCATTAAGCGACCGATTTCAACGGGGAAAGGTTTATGATCTAAGTTAGACTGTTCGCTGCTTGGAAAAATTTATTTCACGATGATCGAAAGACTCAATGTGATGCCACAGTCTGACAAACGCCCCACGTTTTTTCTGACTCACCCGGTATAACATTTTTACAGCGTTTTTTGAATTGCATACAGATAGAATTCTCAATGCGTATGGCAGTTCAAGTAAAAAAATACAAAAGGCCTCTGTGGAGGAGGCGGTGAATTCAAAATTTCTCTCAGTTATGTCAGAACACTTGTTTAAAAGGATAGAACAAGTCAGGATTGCATATCCTAAGTCTGGGTTGCAGGATTCACTTTTGTCTGAAGGTGAACATCAAAATAGTGGGGGTCCAATGTCGTCAAATAATTGTAGTGGACACATTCAAAATAACATAATTTTATTCCCTGCACGATCCTGAATGATTGCTTTGGCAGGATATCTGCTGAAATGTTCTTCTTTAATAAAATCTAGGTTTGGCAGACCTCTTTTTCCTTAATCTTTTTATTTCATACTTTTAATTTCAAACTGCGCATTTTTTGTGTCAATTTCCGGAAAATATGTGCACATAGGATAAATAACAAGAAAACAAAAAATGCGTGCAAGAAGAGGCTGTGACTGACTTCTCTGTAAGATGACATGTACAGTAGTTCTATCAATTAAAACAAACAGCGTTAAAATCCGATAATCCTGAGCAGAGATATTAGCAAAAGAATTTGTTGTTGAAAGGAGCGTTCTGTAGAAATCTACCAAAAATTACATAAAAAGTAAACAGTGTCAATTTCATCCAACCTTGCAAGCAAATATCTCCGGACTCAAAAGTCGGAAAAGTCTACTTTTTGTTTTATTTTGATCCTTAAGGTATCCTCTTTAAGACCATATATCACCATTGATGTTTTGATTAAATTTGATTTTTCTGATATTCTGTAATTTTTTCCAAAATTTGCGTGTTCTGGATCACTATGGGCTGAAGGAATTATTAGACTTATTAAAGACTTATTAAGAATAGGAGTAATATGATAATATGATATAATGTAATATGATATAATATACTGTAATATATTATGATATGATATGATAGAATATGATATGATAGAATTTAATATAATGTAATATAATATATAAATATAAATATATATATATATATATATATATATATATATATATATATATATATATATATATATACATACATATATATATATATATATATATATATATATATATATATATATATATATATATATATATATATATATATATATATATATATATATATATATATATATATATATATATATATATATATATATATATATATATATATATATATACATATATATATATATATATATATATATATATACATATATATATATATATATATACATATATATATATGTATATATATATATATATATGTATATATATATATATATATATATATATATATATATATATATATATATATATATATATATATATACATATTTATATTTACTCATTAGCTCAATCTCAGTATGTAATAAAAATAGATATAGACACTCAGAAAGAACACATTCGTTTAAACGTTTCGGCCAAAGCCTTCATCAGTAATAACTGTTCAAAATCAGATGGAGCATACATAAAGATATCGAAATTACAAAGAACACAAAACAATAGCCTAAGCGGGTCCTACCTATTACAAAGCGTAATTATGATGTGTTAAAGCAGCCGGTAATTACAAAGGTAGCGGGAGAAAGATCAAAGAAAGCGCAGAGTAGAGAGCTGCTGAAGTCGGTGGCTGTGTCTGTCTCGCCGAAGCTGAAAAAGATCGCACGTTACAACAAAACAAACAATAGAAAGATCCGAGAGAGGATTGGCAGAACAGAAAACCCTAAGAAACAGCGTGTGTCCCTAACGAAAAGCTCAGCGCCAAAATTAAAACAACACAACAACCAAAATGTAAAAAATTATGAAATCTATGTATCAAGCTGCCTAGTGTTTAAACCCTTAGGGGCAAAGCAATCCAGCCGATATTGCCAGAAGCTTTCCCGCATCCTATTTCCCCCCGTTAGCCTATCAATTATCTTAACACTAATATCCTTCAGAAACCCGTGGTGGCCTTCTTCAGTAAAATGCCTGAAGAATTCCACCTGGGGTACTGAGGCCCCCGAATTAAACCTATGACTGCACGCTTTGTAATTGTTGAACCTAAGCCTAAAAGGCGTGCAGGTGCTACCAACATATTGTACACCACAAACGGTACATTCCAACAAATACACAACATTTGACGAGTCACAATTAAACGAATAATTTATCCTATATTCCCGGCTATCTATGTTCGAATGAAAATGCTCACTATTACTCATGACATTACACACTTGACAACGAGATTTACCACAACGAGAACATCCCTTCTTATCAGTCCCCCCATTTCCCTCACTATTGAGCCTAGCCCTAACCAGTATATCCTTAAGGTTCTTACATCTCCTAAATGCTATGAGCGGTGGCTCAGGAAATACCTCCCTATGCTCCTCCGAATTCGTGAGCATAGGATGGAGTCTCCTGGCAACTTTCCCCAAACTATTGAACGCTGGATGGTATGTCGCAACAAGAGGAACCCTTTCCCCCCTCCCTTGGTCATTGGTCCTATTTCCCGAGTTTGCTAGAAGAGTTGTCCTATCCAACCTACGTACCCTATCTATTTGTTCGTTAACTAAAGACTCTTCGTAGCACCTGTCCTTAAGCCATCCAGCTAACTCGCCTACCCTCTCCTGAAATTGGCATATACATATTTATACATATAAACTCACGAAATACAACTTGGTAAACGTTTCGGCCAAAGCCATCATCAGTAATGACTGTTCAAAATCAGACGGAGCATACATAAAGACATCAAAATTACAAAGGATACAAAACAATAGCCTAAGCTTGTAATAGGTAGGACCCGATTTTATATATATAAATAATGTAATATGATATGATATAATATAATATGATATAATATAACATAATATAATATAATATAATATAATATGATTAATATAATATAATATAATATAATATAATATAATATAATATAATATAATATAATATAATATAATATAATATAATATAATATAATATAATATAATATAATATAATATAATATAATATAATATAATATAATATAATATAATATAATATAATATAATATAATATAATATAATATAATATAATATAATATAATATAATATAATATAATATAATATAATATAACATAACATAACATAACATAATATAATATAATATAATATAATATAATATAATATAATATAATATAATATAATATAATATAATATAATATAATATAATATAATATAATATAATATAATATAATATAATATAATATAATATAATATAATATAATATAATATAATATAATAGTGTTATGTTGACTTAGGCGAGTGGCTTGCTCGATGGTCTCTTCTATGTCATTGGCCCAGGCACAAATACTGTAGGTGGTCATGAGGACATTTCACATGTACTAAATATAGCTAGATATTTTAAGGCAGCTATAGTTGCAGAAACTGTTTCAATCATTAAAATAAACATTTTATCAAAGATTGGCAACTAAAATATGGATGTTTTATTCAGTTAACCCTATTTCACATTGGGGGGGAGCGTTTTTCACCCCCCAAACTGAACAATTCAATGTAGCTGTTAGGCGACTGGCCCAAAGAGGCTGAGACTCATTGAATTTTTCTAAAAATTAACGCGCTACCAGGTAATAAAATTTTCAATTAGCTCTAATTAGTCACATGACCACAGAATGCCCATATTTGGAGAGTAGTCACAAAAGAATACACAAATTTGCCTGTAGCTCTTGCAATTTGCAACCAATTGTCCTATAAATTATATCATTGAATTCCTCTCATCAAGACCTTTCATTTGATATATATTTTGTTTAAATTATTGTTCATTCGCAGTTTTTCAGAACTATGATGTCACACTTCAATATGATGTCATTGTTCTAATGGAAATTTAAAGATTTTAGGAAACAAGTTTTTTTGTATAAAATAACGAATAAACAATTCAGATATGCAAAGAAAGACTAATTTAGGTGGCTATTTCATCAAAATTATGAGATGTGATTTAATGGTTATTGAATATCCCGTTTTCAGTTATAATCTGTCAAAAATATATTTAAAAGTTATCAAAATGTGGTAGCTAAATGCTTTAAGAAGATAATTGACCACTTTAGACTTGAAAACATTGATAATTACAAGTTTTGTCAAGAAAAAAGCTCAATTTTCTCATACCTACCTTCAGAAAACCAGTTGCCTAGCAACGGGTCACGTGACTGATTAAAAATTGATACTATCAATAGATTCTCCATTAGATGGTGATAATTACTACCAAGTTTCATTGTCGTATCTCTTATAGTTTAAGAGATAATTAGGGGGCGAAAAACGCCCCCCATGCCAAAATCACTAACAAATACCCCATGTGAAATAGGGTTAAAGAAACAGGAATTGTTTCTGAGATTTTTTTGACATTACACCCTCCGCAACAATGAATTGCTCTTTTCGGAGTTGGGCAACATCGGCATGAGAAAACAAGTCAGAAGTTCACTACAGGTCATCTGAGACTCCAGTTCCTCCTAATTTCAAATGTGCAATAATTTTTTCAGAAACATTGTCACCTTACGAACTATGACCCAAATACTGGACCCTAGTTCTGGCTAAGATTTGCAAAAACTGTGTCTCTCTGCTACAATGAACAGCTTATAATTAAAAAAGATACACAGTCTACAAAGAAATGAAGTTTAAATTCAGAATCAGGTTGACTTGGTGGTGCAAATGATATATTGGCAACCTTGAAGTTTTTTTGCTACGTGCGTTTCCAGAATTCCCACGGGACTAATTTCTTGTTTTATTGAATGATCAAAATGGCCCAAATTGGACCCATATTTGGTTATGCTCATCTGAAAGCTGGTAATTCATAGATTCAGAATCATATATGGTTTATATGGGCCAAATGTGGGACTTTTGAGCTATTTACAAATATATGGAAATATTTATCCCTAAAATGCATCGTTACATTTTTCTCAAAACTCTGCATATGCCTAAATTTGGCACAAACAGAAAAATTCTGACTGAAATTCTATTGTAAAAGGATGTAAACAATGATAACATTAAGCTAAACACAAAAATTAAGTTTTAAAATGATTTTCTGTAACTTTATGAATGAATATTCAAAAAATTGAGAATTACATCAAAGTGAAAAAATTTCTATACTTCAGCAAATTCAAATTGCAATATCTTTTGATTGAAAAAGATAAATGATTTTTGTCTATTCTATTCAATAATGCACTCTTTGGGCTTGCAGGATATCATAATGGATAATGTGGTTTCAAAAAATCATTTTTTGCGAAATGTCTCCATGCCTGCCCACTGTGCCAGATCTATCTTCTATTAACTCAAACAGACAATAAACTGTGCAGTGCAGCAGTTTCAATTTCAAATAAAAACAGAGATAGACCTTTTACCAAGTTTACTTAGGAACTTAACATTTGATAGAAACTTTAGGGGCTTCAAGAAGTGTCAGCGGCTATAACGTGCCACAATGTAGGACCCACTGACAAATGCCATGACATCATGACCAACAAACAGCAAACGCAACTGCAATACACAGCTGCATTCACAATTCATCAGCCACAATACCACAGACTACATCCCGGATCACATCCGCATGTGCCATGCCACCTAGACAATTCCCCAGCCTCTCCCAACAGGTTCCATATCGCGACATATTGTCACAGGTTAGTGCTGCCAAAGAGATAAGGGAGATGATAAAATAGAAATGACCTATGAGTTTTGGAGCGAAAGCTCCCCTAGCCACTAAACCACCCCCCCCCTAGGTAGGTAGGTAGGTAATCATATTTAACATGGCTAGCCTGTGAAAGTCTGACAAAGACTTGTTTCCAGCAGGGGCCACGGATGTTTTACTATCAACCCGCCACAGCTACCAGATTTCCCTCACATGGCCTCTGGTCAACCCGGACTAGAGTTACGGACAGCGACCAAACTGTCCAGCTTGGGATTTGAACCTCGGCCGTTCTGAGACCTTTGGTTTACGAGTCATTAGCCTTAACCACTTGGCCACATGCTCTCTCAACAATGCAGACCGGACACCAAAGCAAAAAGCCCAGCAAGCAGAACCTGATTCCCTCAAGAGCTGCAAGACAATTCCTGCAAGAACCAAGCTCTACCAACCAAACTCCCCAAATGACTCCCAGCCCCCACCCCCAGGAGAAAAATGGCAGTCCTGGAGCCAAAAAAACGGGCTCAACCCACACAGCTTTACACGACACTTACCCTCAAGACACCTGTAGCTGCCCCCTTAGGCAATGGGAGACAGTTGTCCTTCCAATGCAAATCAAGTCTGTTTTTGAATGAGTCTAGTTTTGGTGCTTGCACACAACTTCACATGGTAAGGAGTTCCAGTTATTTACTGCTCTCTCAGAGAAAAAATTGCTTCTAACAGTAATGTTTGGTACAATGCTTAACAAGTTTGAGAAAATGACCACGTTTGCTGGTACAGCCCCATCGTAGGTGGGGGCTGGGGGGAGTTTCAGCCCCCCCCCAGTAATTCGCTGAAGTGTGTTGAATGTGTAAGTGAAAAAGGCTGTAAAAGTCAAGGTTGTAGGAATTCAAACTCGTGTATATTCGAGGAAGCTACCAGAATCAATCAGAAATGTAATATCTTTTGATGTCATAGTCCAATATTTCAAAATTTTCTTGGAAAGACTCTCATTAGTTGTGATCCGTTGCTTCCGTCAATGGCACATTTTCCAAAAATGAGGCACTTTTCAACAATCTAAAGGCGTGTGGCCATGAAAAGTTCTCCCAGGGGCAAGCCCCCAGACCCCTATTTTTACTCGCTTCGCTGGCACCTCGTTTCAGCCTCCAGATATGAATTTTGTTCTGATGGGCCTGCCTGGTGGCTTTATCAGGTTCCAAGAGGGTTTCTAACTGGTTCTTATTGTGTACCACTTTTTAGCACTCAATCATTTCCCTCTGTCACTGCCATAGTATATGGAGGGTAATTTAGCCTGTCAGTTTATGTGTATTTGTGTAATTATGGCACCATCTTTGTTGCTCTCCTTTGCACTCCTCCAATCAGTTTGCAATCCTTATCTTTCATATCATATCTTTCATATCTTGGATATGCTATAACATGATCATATTCCAGCAGCAGCAGCAGCAGCAGCAGCAGCAGCAGCAGCAGCAGCAGCAGCAGCAGCAGCAGCAGCAGCAGCAGCAGCAGCAGCAGCAGCAGCAGCAGCAGCAGCAGCAGCAGCAGCAGCAGCAGCCAGTGATTTATAGAGAGTATTCATATATCTTTATCCAGGTATGTGTAGACCTTGGTATCATATCCAGCATCTTATTGGCTTTATCGACCTCTAGCTCCATAGGCCGATCACACTTGAGCTTATCATCAAATAAGATTGACTGAAGAAAGTAAAGTGTATGACTCCCGGTACAGATAGTATGGCAGATGCACACCTAAGATTTTTGCTTCAGTTGTTGGCTGCAAACCCGAGTGATTGACAACAAAAATAACAGAGCAAGATCTGTGTGTGCGCATGTATAAAAATTTGCAGCTTTGAGGCCCCTGTAGCTCAACTGATTATCAGTCCTGGCCGTAAGTAATTTTAATGGCACGCTGTAAATCACGTGCCTTGTATAGTAAGGCGTGTGATTGTAAGTGCTTTATTCCACATCTTGAGCAACGGGTTTTGGAGGCTGAGGACGAAAAATGAGCGTTCAAGCACTTAGTGTTACAAAACAACACTGGAAATCAGTTGAAATAACAAGGATGATGTTGTAGTTTGAACGGTTAACATCAACAGAAACAATCACATTCTCTTCTGTGTTCAGACACTTGTATTTAGGCCATTTGATCATGATGATGATGATTATTATTATCAGTATATACGTCATTGCTAACAAGTGTGCGTCATTGTATATACGTCATTGCTAACTTGTGAAGCAGTGAGCATGTGGCCGAGTGGTTAAGGCGTCTGACTCGAAAACCAAAGGTCAGAACGGCCGTAGGTTCAAGTCCCACACTGGACAGTTTGGTCGCTGTCCGTAACACTAGCCCGGGTCGACCAGAGCCATGTGAGGGAAATCTGGTAGCTGCGGCGGGTAGCTGCGGCGGACTGATGGTAAAACATCCGTGGCCCCTGCTGGAAATAAGTCTCTCAGACTTTCGCGGGCTAGCCACGTTAAACATAAATACCTACCTACCTACCTACTTGTGTTAAGTCAATGAGCAAGGGCGCCACATTATCAAACTTACGAGCACCATAACCTAGCTGCACAGTGTCGTATATACTGTAGCCTCGACATTGTAGTTTTGGGAATACCATACAACAGTGCATTGCCATAGTCCAATTTTGATGTTACAAAAGCATATTGGGTAAGCATAGCTAATGTGTCACTATCAATAAACTTCTTGATTGACCAAAGGTTGCAATGCTGCATGAACCACACCTTTGAGATATTAGCAACATGAATAGACATATTCATTTGCTTGTCTCGTCTGCTTCCCAGATTCCTCAATGATTCAGATGGCTTTATTACAGATTCACAAATTCTAAAATTGAGCAATTTCACATCATTCGGTAATCCATTTTTCATCACAATCACATATATAATGCAGATTTCTGTTTATTTAACATCAGACCCATCCAGGATCGGACATCAGATATACAGTTCATCACTTTAAGCAGTATCTGCAGATTCCGGCATTGGCTAAAACACTAAGTATAACTGAGAATCATTATGATAGAAGTGGTAATCCAAGAGCAGGAACAGGAAACAATATATGATGAATGATGATTGCCTTTCCGTGTAGCTACTACGTATCTCTCCGGTAGTCCTGGGATGAAGGGGAACTGATTACCTTCACTTTTTCCACATCAAATTATCTCCACATCATTTTCATCCATTGAATTTATATGATCAACAAAGTCCATAGATTCATAACAACACATGTACTCCAACGGCATGTTTTGCCCCCATCTAATCTGACCTTCCTGTGACCTTCCTGTGACCTTCCTGTGACCTGTGTCGGAATTATGAAAGCAACTATATGATTAGAAGCGCTTAATGAATTGAGAACCAACTGTATTTCATTTAAATGAATTAATCTTATTGATTTCCTTTCTACAAAAGGCTATCAGTTTACAAGAATATCCAACACTCATTACCTGAACTATAAGAGAGGATGTGCCTGATTTTGAGGCAAAAGACTTTTCAGTCATTTGACAAATCACACTTCTCAAGGGCATGAGGTGCATGATGAGGCACGCGTGCGATTGCGCACCTCAAATGGCCAGGTCTGGATTATGATCGCGGATACACAAGAATAGCATTAGATCCATTGATTGACCAAAGATTTGAGCAAAAAAGAGAAGAATAAGATTGCAGTTATGAATACTGATATGGAACAAGAACTTTACCAATCAAAAAGACATTCTATTTGAAGAGTTCCAAGATGTGTACACTTAATTTTTTTCGTGCGCACCGGAGATCTCATTACAAAGTGCTGTACTTGCCATCCTGGCATGGCTCTCATAAATGTTTCCTTTGTGGATGTAGACTTTATTTCCTTGCAAACTGTTACTTCTAAGCCAAAAATATTTTAATCACGTTTCTTCTCAAAGCTGTGTGGCGAACATCAGCAGCAGTCAAAACAACAGCTTGCCTCAATTTTTGTCACTGCCTAAAACCCGACACGGGCATAACACAAATATGAGGATGAAAAAGTTCAAAAAGTTAAAGTCCAAAACAAATGTATTAATTGTCAGTTCCTCTTTTGTCTTTGATGTCTTTTTTGTCTTCTCTTTTTATTTTCCTCTTTCCTCTCATTGTCTATCTTTTGACACGTATTGCTGATTAACAACCGCCACTCTAGCCTGTCTGTTGCAACGCTTTTCCATATATCAAGGACCCCACCTCTTTTCAGTATATCTTTCATTGTGTCTTTGAACCTCAAAAAAGGACGACCAACTTTTCTTGTACCTTCAGTGAGTTCACTGTATAACAGGTTTTGACTGGTCGCTCGTCTGGCATGCGAACAACGTGACCCAGCCAGCGAAGTCTGTTTCTGATGAGAATGTTTTCAATGTCTTCAGTCTTGGCACGTTCTAATACTTCATCATTTGTAACATAATCGGTCCATTTAATATTGAGAATGAATTTGAGATGTCGTTATTGGAGCGTTCTGAGCTTCTTGATATGATGGCGATAGAGAGTCCAAGTTTCACTTCCATACATAATAATAGGAATAACACATTGATTGTAAACTTTTAGCTTGGTTTGAGTTGTTAGGTCCCTGCATTTAAAGACTCTGTCTTTGAGCCTTTCTACTGCACACGACGCAGCTTGAATACGAGCCGTAATTTCAACATCTAACTTGCAGTCATTGGTTACCCAGCAGGGAAGTCAGGATCTTGCTACAGTTACGTCAGTGAATGGACGAGGAAATGTGTATGGCATCTGGCTTGTCAGCAGTTACTGACATGAGCAGTTACTGTATGCGTTATCAGCAGTTACTTAGACCCCGTCCACGCGTATCCGGATCTTTTTGAAAACGCGTCTTTTTTTATCCGTTTTGGGTTTGCGTCCACACGGAGACGGCGTTTTCGGTCACCAAAAACGAAGCTTTTCGAAAACGCTCTCCAGAGTGGATCTTTTTGAAAACGACGTTTTCATGTTGTCGTGTGGACGGGTGAAACGGAGCTTTTCGAAAACGCTGACGTCATAGCATCGATTTACGACGTATCAGAGCATGCGCACGGATCTTTGGGGATCACGCAAGGATATTTTGATTGTTTGTTTTCTTTTGTCAAAGTTCGAACAGCGGAGTTTGAATGCAGCAGCGTCTTCGTGTGGACGGGGATATTTTTGAAAACGCTCCTCATGTGGACGCGGATATTTATTTATACGGATAAAAAAAGATGCGTTTTCAAAAATATCCGGATACGTGTGGACGAGGCCTTAGGGTTTAGGTTATTGTGCACCTTCTTTTGGTCATGTCAGTTCGAAGAAGTGGAAAAAATGAAAGTTAACAATTTTTGTCACGACACGCTTCTCTTTCCCAGAGTGGAGAATTGTTCACGCTAACATATGGTGCTCTGGTGGCTCAACTTCTTAAAGACTATGAAGCGGATGAAGAAGTGAATAGACAACTAGAACGAATGTAAGTAGACACATAACGCTAACAGGATGGTGTGATTTCTTTATTTAGTGAATTTTTGATAGATAAAGCAATTTTCTCATTTCATATGAAATATTACAGTAACATTCTACTTTCTACTGATTCATACAAAATTTATTTGATCACTTACAAAACACAGTGACAATGTTGCGTGAAGTCACTCGATATGATAAAAATGATGCAATAATTTTTAAGCCGCCTTCAAATTCTTCATCCGAAACTGTCAGCATCAAAATTGAAAAGTTTCCTATCAAGCAAACTTGTTATGTAATATTTATTGGCGTTCCTCTGGATGAAAATCTCTCATGGAAGTATCACTTGAAGCATAGGTTCCAAATCTTTAAATCTACGAAAAAAGGCGGGTGTAAAATTCAAGAACCTATTTCTTTGATCTGAATCGCTTGAAGGAAACTTTAGCCACTTTTCTACGATTCTACCGTTGGACTTTTCAGAAATCTTAATGATTTGTCGAAATTACAGCCTATCTTATATTTCAGCTCATTTTATGATGTGACGTCATCAAATTTCTAAATCGCAAACCAGAAGAGTGAAAAAATCTTGCTTGATACCATATTGTAGGCATCCAAAAACTATGGTTTTCTTCAAAATTATTTGATCTTTCGTCAAGGAGTTTAGTAGAAGTTACGATAGTTTAAAGTTTTTTTCGAAAATTTCTTGAATTCTTAACAAAGGAGAAAAACACTGTAATTCTGAAAATATTGAAGATTTCAGAAAAGTCCAACGGCAGATTTACTGTAAAATAGTTCAAGTCTCTTTGAGGCCGTTCAGTTCAAAGAAATAGGTCATTTAATTTTACACCCAGCTTTTCAAAGATTTGAAACCTATGCTATCACTTGACAGAAGTGTCCAAAAAACTGGCCAGAACCTGTGGTATGTTTTCAAAGTAAGACACTTCTTACCCACCAATATTTTAATTTGTCTTTATAACTCTTTATTCTTGCCATTTCTACTATGTGGAATTTTTGTTTCAGGTCTGACTTATGAGACTCATATCAATCCAGTATTTTTGTTGCAGAAAAGGGTCATAAGGGCTATTGCGTTTGAACACTTTACTTCTCCCACTACACCTCTCTTTTCTGATTTGAAGATTTTAAAGCTGTGTGATCAATTTCAATTTAAACTGCTCTCTTTTGCATAGGATTGTTTAAACAAGATCTCTCCTTGTTTTCATTCTTTTTTGATTTAGTTCAATCTGTTCATCAACATGGTACATGGCAAGCCACAAAATAATGATATTTTTCTAACGCAGAAAAATGCAGCTCATTATGGTCTTTGATCAGTTGTATTACTTTGCAGCTAAGTGCTGGAATGACACTCCCATGGATATATAAAAATCATTCTCTGCAATCAGTTTTCATCGTGAACTCAAATCTTTCCTCTTTGAAAATAATTATCAAGATTGATCCCAGAATAATAGTCACAAAAAGGTCACCATCCACCCTAGTTATATAATCTCCAACTGTAAGCCACCAAATGTATATGAAATACTATCAAACAGGGGATGCCCTCTCCTCGATTAGTCTGACTACTGAGAGAGCTCATCCTTTAAATAATTCCCCCTATACAATTTACCTTTGTTTGGTTCCATGTGTATTTGTATTAATTTTTTTCTTTTTTTACTGATGTATCAACTTTCTGTATCTTTTATTCTTGTAGTTTCGTTTATGTCTCAATAGTTATTTACTAGATTGTACAGGTGAAGGGACTACAAAAGGGAGGCACGTTTTCAGTCTCCTCTTTGATCGCCACCTCATATGGTGGCTATCTAAGAACTGTTCTGTGATAAAATTTGACTCATATTTACTCCCTCGGAGAGAAGTTTTTCCTGCAATGGTACTTTCTATGGAAAATATTTTATTTGAATTATACATCAATTTTCCTGGGGGACTACAAAAGGGAGGTTTCATAAAAATTGACACTATTTGGCAAACCAAGGCATTTACTCAGCATGTCTATGCATTTTGGGAGCCACGTGGCTCCTACCACTAGCTTATCACCATTTGCAAAGTAGAACTTTTTGGGAAAAATTCCTTGAAATGGACTACAAAAGGGAGGTTCAGGAAATCTAAAGCTGGGGCTTGGTGGTAACCGTGAATGTCAATGGTATGGAATGGAAAACAGATGGTTTACATGTCTAAGAGGCTCAGCAAGAAAGAGCTGTAATTTGAAGCTAACCTAGCATATTTGTTCCTCTTTGTTTTGATCAGGAGCGTTGCGGGTACCAGTTGACAATGGGGGGGGGGGGTGCACAACTTACTGATAATCTGATGAATGACGATTTTAAAATTCAATGACATTATGCTGCGCTAAAAGCGACTTTTATTCAGAAATAAAACATTTGTTTGACCACCTCACATCAAAATCGCATCAAGTATCCCTGCCATAATTATAATTAATTTTGCCTTTAAGAGAAATCTTTCTTTATCCTACAAAGTCTCAAAAAGTTAGAATTGTATCTGCTAAGCAGGTGTACAAGTTTGCTTGAGTGAGCGTGGAAAAAAGTTAGTTCCGTACCTTGCATTGTTTGAGTGAAATCCATTGTGTATAATCTGTCTCAGTATTATTACAATGCACAACCAAATAGACCATATTTAGACAAAAACCTATTGGGTTAACAAATAAACGGAGCACAGATTTAGGTACAGCTAAAATAGAGTTTTTCAGCCATATATGTTTCAACCTCGGCGGCTGCGTGGGCCAAGAGTTGCCTTTTTTGAAGCTTGATTTCAGCCCCCTTCTGTAAGTTCAAATTTCGAAAATGCTGCTGAAGGATATTAGGCTTCTCTTCCTCTTTCGAAAGAGACCTTAAATTTTACTATTAAGCAAAGAGCCGAAATGGCATCGAAAAACGTTTTAATTCTACATAGTTTTTGGTCGTACTTTACTCTTTGCAATCATGGCAAAAGTTTTCATGCTGCAAAATAAGTTATAAAATTAAAAGGAGGTTTATCAAGATGTTTTACTCAGTTAAAGATGAGACAAGCGCGTCTCGAAACGTTCAAATAATCGTGGCCTATTCTAATCTATTACAACTGGTTTTGCCTTAATGTCTTGACTAATTGGAAACGTCGATCAAATAATCATGGCCTAGTCTAATATCTTTCACAACTGGTTTTGTCTTAATGACATGATTAATTGGAAATGTCGATTCAATAAACTGCAATACTGATTTTTCTTTCTTTGAAATGACCCATAAGATGGTGTTTGTAGTAGTCCTGGTGTGAAAGTTTTATCACATGACTTACAGTGGAGTAAACAAGACTTGGCCAGCCTAGGCCGATTTTGCCTATCAGAAACGCTATATTTCCACCAGACCATGAGGTATTGAACCGGCATCCAAAGCTGGGCACCCAAACATCTGGCATGTAGAAATGTTCCAAAAAATTCGGGAAATTTCCAGCAATTTTTTGCCCTGGTTGGGTTTCATAAAGGTAAGTAAAATTTTTAGAAATCTTCCGTCTTATTCGCTTATTCGCCATCTAATTGATCCCCCTGAAAATGGGCTTTGAAAGTTTCCGGGTATAGGCCACGAGCAAAAGTCGGCTAAAACATTTGATTCCAGGTCTGTAATAGCAATAATTATGGTATACAATAGTGATGTGTTCCTTGTTGATATCTAGGGGATATAATATTGGTGTGCGTCTTGTGGAGGACTTACTCGCAAGATCAAGTATTGGGAGATGCAATGATTTTAGAGAGACTGCAGATGTTATAGCAAAGGTGAGAGAAGGAATTTGATATTACTATATGTTGACGCCTGAAGATTTCTGCATTCACCTTGTCTCCGTTAAATACTTCCAGCTCTGTTATCATCATTCTGTCACTGAAGAGTGCTTATCTATCTTTTCCCTTTGCTCTGCTTGTCTCTCTTTGCTCAACGATTGCGTTGCACTATTACATCATGTTCCGGCACAAGCCTGTCTGATTCGGAACAACTGCAACGCAGAGAGAAATATAAAGGATAAGCTTGATGTATTATTTAGCTACTGAAACATGCTATCACTATTTTTGGATGAAACCAAAACTTTCACAATGATTCAATGGTCAATCCACTATGTTCACATCGATCTATAGGGTGTCTCAAAAAAACTGTTTGACGTTTGATGAAATGCTAAAAAATAACAATATTCCAAATGAACACTCGGTCACGTAACCTTTTTCCTGAGATTTTGAATTAATTTTGGACACAAGAATCTTGCAAATCGGCTAAAAATTCCTTTTAGAAACATTTAAAGTTCTAGCGAAAGGTGAACCCAGAGGCCTCTAAAAGTCATTTTTGGTCAAAGTCCCATGGACCATTGTTTCTGTTATTTATCAATTGTTTCAGGGCGAATCAAATGGGATTTGTACAGGGATGCCTTGAGGAAAAAACTTCACTCTATCATCGATTATGTTTTGAACTACTGCGTTTAGATACATGCAATCTTGAGCAAATTTTGACAATGATTATCACGATAAATTACTGTAGAAGTCCTTTTTCGTTTACTCTGATATCAATGAGAGGCATGACATTATGGGTTAGGGTTAGGGTTAGGGTTAGGGTTATTGTATAACCTTCTCTTACCTCTATATTTGAGCTTTTTCGTCACAAGCAATTTGCGGGTCTCTGGTTTCAGCTACCGCTTATTCTTTATCTTTTAGAGCTCGCAACTCAATGAATTTTTAACCAGTTTGCAAGATTATGGTCTCTAAAATTATTTCAAAATCTTAGGTACGGGGTTATCTTCCCATAACCCTGGCTATGTTATCATGCGCAATTCTTCTGCGACATCGTGTACTTAAGGTAGAGTAGAATAAAAATACTGATGTGTCAGTTTTTTTTGTTCTTCTTCGGATCAAAATCTTAACTGATGTTGCTTTTAAAAAGCTAGCAATAACATTTGGTTAATTTTTCAAAATAAGGCATCCCTTGGTTGATGATGTTTTACTCTCGTTATTTGTCATCTTTATTACCCCTTTCTTCAGTATGGAATCCGCGTGAAGTTTTCCTTTGACACTGATATTCAACCAATATATACCCTACAAAAAAGTTGCTGGGGCTATTTCTTTCATGACATGAGCTGACTTTTCTCTGACGTGAAATTATGTTCTTTGATTCAATCTATTTAACCATGTCTCACCTGGGTCGGTTGGATTCTCCCGTCCTTCCCCTCCCAGCCACCAAATGTTTGTTTGCTGATGCTAAGATATGAGGCCACGGTATCTTAAGATCGCGCGACTTTTAAGTGAATGAAGTTAGTTAAGGAATAAGATCTCTTAAACCTATAATTTGCCTATTTGTATTTGACAATCTACTGCATGTTGAAAGAAACAGGCTAACAAGCCTTTACGTGTGGTGGTGGTGGATGTGCGTAAGAGGGGCGGTGTATCATCATAGATGTGGTGGATACCCGTAGCAGGGGTGGGCTTTATCTTAATGATGGTGGCTGCACTTAAATGGGGGTAGGGTATTATCGTAATAGTGGTAGATGCGCGAGACAGGGATGGGATATAATCTTAACAGTGGTGGATACGCGTAAAAAGTTACGGGTTTTATCTTAAATGTGATGGGCTATTATCGTAGATGTGGCGGATACGCATAGCAGGGGTGGGATATTATCTTAATAGTGGTGTATGCGCGTAAAAGGGGGTAGGTCGTATTATCGTAATGGTGGTGGATGCGTGTAGGAGGGGTGGGATATTATCTTAATAGTGGTGGATACGCTTAAAAAGGGGAAGGTTATTATCATAATAGTGGTAGATGCGTGTTGGAGGGGTGGGATATTATCTTAATAGTGGTGGATACGCTTAAAAAGGGGTAGGTCATTATCGTAATAGTGGTGGATGCGCATGGCAGGGGAGGGATATTATCTCAATAGTGGTGGATACGCTTAAAAGGGGTGGGCTTTTATCATAATAATGGTTGAAAAAAGTGTAGCTTAATGCTTGTGATTAGATATATGAAATAAGAAAATATATAAAAATATATGAAGTGTACGATGAAAGAAGAGGGTCGACAACATAAGAAAGCAGGCATCAATTCGGTCTTTTGCGCTTTTTATTTTTATTTCAGTGCTGACTAGTTTCGCCCACTAGGGCATCTTCAGAGCAACTGATTAATTTTAAGTATCAACCTCTATTTATAGGGAACCGTTTGTCCATATAAGGTCCATATAAAAATATATGAAATATGACATCACGTTTACTACTTAGCATAATGGGAAGACTCTCATCAAGATGACGCGGGATCTTCAAGGAAAACTAATGCGAATAAATTGTGTTCCTTTGCTCGTAAACTCAGTTCAAAAATGATATCAATAAGTTTAACTTCAGAGATAACAACTGGCTTTGAAAGCGTAGCATGCGCTGGCATGAATCAATTCATGGAACTGGCTCTTCAAACACAGAAACTTACCTCAAACAGCAATGAATAGATTGGCAATTTTAGCTAACTTAAAGAGAAGATGCTCGCAGGAATCATAATTCAAATCAAGACCTGGGAATCCCATTAAGAATATTATTTCACCCCTGCTACGCGTATCCACCACTATTACGATGATAACCCACCCCTTTTACGTGTATCTAGCACTATTATGATAATATCGCATCACATTTAAGATAATAACCATTTTCATTCATTTCATTCATTCATTTTCATTTCATTTTCATTTTATAATATTTATACAGGTTTAAAAGGTTCATAACTATGTATGTTCGCAACCTGACCTGTTAAAAAAGATTAAATACATACCAAAACAAAAGAATTACTGAGCTAACCTAATTTACAATATCATACAAAACTAAGGCAATAAAAGAGAACGTAAAAATGAAATAGAATTTATCCCCGACTATAGCTGTTCTCTGAAGGTTGTCAAAGAGGGGGCCAATTTAGTAGCTCTTTCTAGGCTGTTCCACAGTTTGCACCGCGATAAGAAAAAGCCCTTTGGCCACTGGTCGTTTTTAGGAACGGTATCTTAAGATCAGTTTCTGATGAGCGCAGAAACCGCTCTCTTTCATCCGAACATTTTACGAATAATTTTCTCAAATAATTTGGTGCAAGAGAATTTAAAGAGTTGTAAGCTAGCGTGGCTGTCTCCTTTCTTATAAGATCACTGATAGTTGACCAGCCAAGGCTCTCAATTATCGGAGCAGCAAAGGCATCGTATCGGCTACTAGTTACAATTCTTGCCGCTCTATTTTGGATTTTTTGCAAGACGTCAATTTTTGATTCGCTATAGCAGCCCCAAACGGAACAACAGTAACTCAAATGGGGCTCAACAATTCCTCTATACATTTTGTTGAGCACATCAGATGGAAGATATTTCTTAGAATACTTGATAAGTCCAAGTGCTCGCTTAGCCTTGGTCTTGATAGTATCTATATGTTTGTCCTAGTTACCCGCCACCTTTTACGCGTATCCATCGCATTTAAGATGAGATCCCACCCTTGCTACGCGTATCCAGCTCATCTACGGTAATTCCGAGCGGGCGGAAATTATATTATTTACGAGAGAAAATGTCGCTCTGAAATTGAATAGAATTTACTTACAGTTACAGCACGGTTGAGCAACCTCCGCCCGCTCGGAAAATTCCCCTAGCTGGAAATTGGCCTTTACGCGTATAAGTTTGCTAGCACGAGAAAGCCGAGCCAAAGAAAACAATGGAAGAGTTAGGTTGCTTTTGTCATGCTTATAGGAGGGAACCATGTAGCTCAAATCATTCACTTTAATTTCATAACTATACTGTATCCAATGGTGAGAGCTTCACTTTTCTAATGCGGCAAAGTTTAAATTTTCGGTTTATTTCAAGTTGATTTAGTGCAAACGGAAACTCTATCATTTGGAAACACAGGTTGCTATTTGCTCTTGAAGATCTGAATGAAACACATGAATCTGAATTTATATTTTACAAAAGATAACTTTTATATACCTAAATGCCTTTACTTACAGCACGGTTTCAAGACATTCCTTGGAATAGCTCCACAAGTGGCTGGATGGAATTCAGCTGGTGACGAGTTCTCGCTTGTCATCGAAAATAATCCTTTGGCGGAGTTTGTTGAGCTACCAGAGGGTCGTAATAATCTGTGGTATTCTAGCATTCTTATTGGTGTGATAAAAGGAGCCCTTGAAATGGTAAGTAGTTTTCTTAATTTCTTTACTCTTAGTGTCATGTCAGCAATAACAATTTAGCCTTTTACCCCAATTATATTGGCTATCATTAATTGATTGATTCATTGATTCATTCTTATATTTATCCAAAATCAGTATTTACGTAGTTCTAAGCAAGTAAGGTAATTTACAGCTACTTTCTACGATAGACTCAAAGTCATACATGTATATTAATTTACCATCAAAGGAATTCAATACCTATTTGAAAATTGTACAAAGGCAACTGTTTCCATCCCAAGTTTTGATTTCCTCTTTGAAAGCTGCAACAGACTCTTTATTTTGTACATCATCGTTAAAGACAAATGATGGAGATATAAGGTTACTTAAATCAGGGGCCTTGGCAATCTAAATATATTCTATTGTATTCAATTATATTTGATGATCTCGAGAAATTATTAAAACAATTGGACAAAATGATGGCAGGCACCCATCTTCTGTTCTATTTTTAAACTAGGCGCTATGTATCCGTCATTTGTCTTTAAGGGTATTCCACAGCATGGCTCCATAAATCTCATTAGACCTATTCCATTTTGTATTGTGTGGGACACCTCTAAGGAAGTTCGTTTAAGTTATAAGTTATAGATTTTGTTTGCAACTTCTACGAGAGAACTGGCGGATTTAAGTGGTGAAGCGTTTTGTAAACTTCTAAGATTAGTTTCTAAGGTCTTTGCATAGAATCTAGCATCTTAATGCCTCGATTGAAGTTCTTCAAAGTTGGTTCAAAATCATGGTAAAAAACTCTGGCAGCTTGTTTATATGCTCGATTGGTATTACTGTTAGCACCATTTCTGCGAAACGTATCTTACTCCATTTTTCCGACTGCAGAAGACAATTTTGGGAGCAATAAATTCCAACACTTTTCTGCTCCCTCCTCACCAATTTTCCGTTCACTAAAAATTATCAAGCTAAGAGATGTGCTCACATGTTTCGTAGTTTGACAATTTACACATTACAGATCGTCGAAGTGAGTGGCCGAATGGCTTATAAAGTCGTCGTCAGGTGACTGAAGTTAAGCTCGGCCGAGTGAGGTCAAACTCCAGATGCGTGACCTCGGAGGCCTGACCTCACAGCTCACCTCGTCGTCCTTCGGAAGGGACGTTAAACTAGGGGTCTCATGCCTGGATGTGGCATGCACAGTGGGCCTAAATTAGCTTTCAGTAGCTAGAAATCCTGACAAGCCCACTCAAAACAAATTGAAAACAAAAGACAAACAAAAACACTCCTATAGGCTATCTCCTTCTTGCTCCATGATTTCTCTCAGCCTGGTGCAAATGTTTATAAGATTGGTACTCTTCAGGCTACCAGGGGCTGCCTCTTCAGTGCTCTTGAAAATACTGCCGAGTGCCTTCAAACCATTCAATATTTTGGCTCTAAATTCTGGAATACTCTTTGCATCTTCCATCGCGTTGCCACGTCGGTCGCAGATTTTCTGTCAAGATTGATGTCTTATTTCATCCACTCATACAGCAAATTATTGGTTTAACGTTCTCCTTGTGCCATTAAATGTTCCAGAAATCATGTTTTCTCATGTGGAAGTATGTGGTTACTATGGAGTGCCAAAAGCAAAGAAATTGATATCTTTATGGTCAAGCTATATTTTCATTGTCATGCAAATATAACAATTGTAAGTTTCCTATTTTAATTGCTTATTGGAATTATATTTACAATGCTTGTTTATGTTTTCATTGAAATTCCAAATTTCCTTTCCAATCGTATATATTTATTACATGCTTATATCTGTATTGCAGCCTTATAATTACATTACAAGCGCAAATTTTTATTGTAAGAGAATATCGTTATTGCAAGCGCATATTTCATTGTTAGCGCATATTTTTATTGTTAGCGCATATTTTTATTGTAAACATCGAAAAATTTCCCACGCTCTGCTAAATATTTCTCACGCTGTTCAAAATATTTCTCACGGTCCAGCGGGAATCGGGAAGCGGGATGGGGATGCGCAGACCCTATGTACGACTCAGAAAAGAAAACCATTGCATGAAAGACAAGTATGGGTTCGTGATTGCAGAGAATGAATAAAAGAGTACATTGGAATTTTGCTAAAATAAGAATAAGTTTCTCAATGCTGCTACCCTGGGTGCCAGACTGCTACCCTGTTGGAAAAGTTGCCAACATTCCTAAAAGTTGCCAGAAAGACTGCAAGTTGCCCAAAAGTTGCACTGGGGGCACATGCCGCCAAGATTTTGCAGTAAATATGAAGAAACTACCCTTGAGGTGTCACTTCCCCAAGTATGAGATGCTTCCTACGGCCCTGGCTTGTATAAGCTAAAAATTTCAAATTGGTGTTTCCTTCTGGCCATTGTTCGTGGGCCTGCACCAACATTATTACCTAACAGTGCAGATACTGGCGTAAGATTCATGAGGTGTCTCGAAATAATATCGATAAAACGAAATTGAAGTCTGCATTCCAAAGCATCTGAAAACTGAGAAATCCTGCGAGACTCTTCTCAGGTTAAGATGCCTGTATTGATTTAATGACCTGCTATCAGCATCAGACCTCTTGATCCTCTAGGCGTTTTGCTGTTTGCTTTTGTTTAGCAAGCCCAATTAGTGGGTTCTGCTCGATTGCTAGTACTGCAATACTGTATGGCTTTCTGTTGAAGTTCTAACGAGCTTTGACTTTACCGTTGCCCTCATTCTGCATTTAAGCCTGAATTGTGGCCTTAGTAATACAGAACAATCCCAAGTGTTGATTTTACAAGGAAAGGGCAGAAATTCTTTTAAATTCGTAGATCAATATGAAGATTGGAAGCAAGATGACGCATCCACACCAATCAGGATAGCACAAAGAATGAGTAAGAAAGAATATGGTCTCATCTTAAAATCGGCTCATGAAAGTGTGCTATGTTAGGAGGTGTCCTAGGACCTAGACATTGCTTTCAAGGATGACCCGCTTTGCATTTAATTATCAAAATATTCACTGTTTTGATTGCGTTGCCAAATCGTTGCGAAGGAAGAACCTTCGTTTCCTCAAATAAGGAATCGTATTCGTGCTTCAAGGTTTCAAAATTTCGTTGAGGAGATTTGTTGTGGCCAGGTCGAAAACTCGGACGTCTCGGACATCCCGGACTTCTAGGACCAAATTTTCCGAATTTTCCAAGCCTGAGTTTTCCTGTTAGCCCTATGTTTGTTGTCGTTTTGAGCTAGAATTTTCAGCCATTGGAGGCCTATAGCATCAACTCTGAATGTTTTGAATCGCGAATCCATTCTGGTTTTTATGGAATGGTTTTATTTTCCTCATTTTACATAGGGCCTGCACATTCCCTATCCCGGTTCACTATTCCCGCTGGACCGTGAAAAATATTTTGAGCAGCGTGAGAAATATTTAGCAGAGCATGGGAAATTTTTCGATGCTTACAATGAAAATATGCGCTAACAATGAAAATGTGTGCTTGCAATAAGGATATTCTCTAACAATAAAAGTTTGTGTTTGTAATGTAACTATAAGGCTGCAATGAAAATATAAGCATGCGATAAATATATATGATTGCAATGGAAGTTTAGAGTTTCAATGAAACTATACACAAGCATTTTGTAAATATAATTCCAATAAGCAATTAGAATTGGACACTTCCAATGTTTATATTTGCATGACAATGAAAATATAGCTTGACCATAAAGGTATGTTTTTTTTTGCTTTTCGCACTCCATAGGTTACTGCTTTTTTTGTTTTAACATAGAGTGTTTCAGTTTAGCGTTTTATTGCTACATTGTTGAAAATTCTATTGAGGACTGAGTGATGATTAATTGAAATTGAATCTGAAACAATGTTGTAGGAGATTTGTTAATTGCTTGTTGAGTCTGGAATCAAACGATGACCCAAGTTTAAACATGAGTTACCCAATTTTCTTCTCCTTGTGCTTTGTGTAGATGCTTATAGGATGCCAAGAAGTAACATATCATCGGTAGAATGGTTTGGTAAATTGAAATGTTTTGACATGTTGCTGTTGTTTTCGTGTTTTTCATATAAATGTTGGTCAATGAAAATAATCCCCATTTGAAAGGCCACACGGCTCTCTATATATCGAGACTATGATATCAGTAAATATATAGTTTAATGACAGACTTGTCCGTCTAAGGGCCTGTTCATTTGGGAAAGTTTCCTTCATTTTCCTGGTGACACGAGATTCCTTTTAAGTCATGATCCAGCCCAATAAGATAGGAATCAAATTTTTTAGCCGAGTTTCGCTCATGACTAATGACTGGAACCTTCAAAGCCTCATTTTTCACGGACCAATCAGACAGCGAATAAGTGAAGAAGATAAAAGAAACAAGTGAAGATTTTTCTAAGTTTCACCTACCTTCATAGAGCGCAATCAGGACAAGTAACGGTTCAAGTTTTCCCAAATCTTTTTGTAGAAAACAACTCTCAAGATTTTTGGGTATGCATGATTAGGTGCCTGTTTGAATATCTCGTGGTTTCCAAGAGTTATGGCCTCTCCAAAACCGATTGAGCACTAAACCTTGAACAATAGAGCTTCTGCCCGAAAGGCGGTGGTAATAGCAGCTGTGCTTGTCGTAAGAACGACCTTAATTGCCAAAAATCTGCGTTTTCAATCGTTCTTCCAATTGTCCTTCTTCCACAATATCTTTTGATCAAGTTACAATGTCCCTGTGATTTTTATCTGAATTGATACAATCTGCTAAGGTTTATCTACTCATTTCAAGTTATATAGCAATGCTCTACGCAAGTTTTTGTACTTTAGGGGCAGAAACTTTCGCTGGCAGAAAGTTGCGCGAGAAGAAAAAATCGCAGGTTTAAGGGCATAAACTTTCGCGAATGACGTTGTTTCCCGCAAATTTCACGATAAAAACTTTCGCGATCGGCAAACAAAGACGCATTTTCGTATGAAAAAACTCTCGCAACTGAAGAAAAGTTAGGGGGAAACACAGTTTTCTATCAATTTTCAGTACTACTCACAGTCACGGGGACAATTTACAAGGTTTTGTAGCCCAAGAGACCAAAGATCGGGGTGATTAAGGAACAGCAACGCAAAAGCTTGAAGAAATGACCAAAATTGGATAAAAAAATCTTTCGGGAGTCGAGAATTTCCAGAAATTTCGCGAGCAGAAACTTTCCCGAATTTTGAATTTAGATTGTGCCTTGGCAGAAACTTTCGCGAAAAATGCAAAAAAAACGGGAAAATCGCGAAACTTTCTGTCCGCAAAAGTTCCTGGCCGTAAAATATTATGCCACTTTTTGGATTCATGACACAAGTTTTCTTGTTGTAAAATAACTTATAAAAATCAAAACAGGTTTTATCAGGAGTTTTTATTACCTGACCTGAAGTCAACCAGTATATACTGACATTTGGAGCGAAAGTTTCTTCAAGAAAATTCGGGAAATCTCAAGCAGTTTTGACCTGATAAACAAGTAAATAACACAAAATATATAAGCACTTTGATGCTAATTGAAAGAAGCAACGTTTCGAGCATAGCCCGTTATCAAGCAAAGAAGGATTGGTAGAACCAGGGAGAGAAAAAATATTATGACCGTTTTAGAATGTGTGGTCATTTTCTTGAAAACGACATGTGGTCGCATGTGAAACCAGTATTGTTTATGTTGACTGAATTACTGATTTAAATGATTCCTCAAACTCATTTCAAATCAAAGCAAAGTCAATCAACTGAGTTGTAAAAATTCGCAATTGTCGGAAAAATTGAAAATCAAGATACTTTAAAGTACAGTGGATTGAAGGAACAACAGTTCTTCTTTCTCGTTATGATGTCTAAACTGAATATTACATCAAGTCATATCAAGTTCAGTTCCGTACCACAAAGTTCTTTCTCATCACCATTAAGAGTATGAAAATTTGACTTATTGCTTGCTCTTGAGCTTTAGTATCCTAGTTGACCGTTGTTGGCCTTTCTCTCTTCAGCACAAGAACAGATGGTCATTTGATTATATGAACCAGGCAGAATCTTTTATTCTGTTGTGCTACTTTGATGTTTGCCTCAAAGTTCCGAAAATGTACACCATACTTAACTGTCAACGTTGATGAACTGAAGCAATTCACATGCTTTACTTGGTAATCAATTTTCCTTACGAAATGATTTTCGTCTTTACACCAAATACTCGCCCATAACTAGGAGCTATTTGGAGTTCTCATTAAGTTCTCAAAAGGCTCTCCGATAGCTAATCGATTTGAAAGCAGTCCAGATGACTGAAACTAACCAGTTTGGAGCTGGCTTAGCATGAAGAGCAAGACAAACGTCTGTGCGGCTCGATTTATATGACTCGTCGTCAGAATGCTCATAGCGTCTGCCCAGCTGCAGCAAAAGCGAGCCACATTCTGAAAAAGTACTGCTCAAGTCAGACAATAATGGCACTGGAACTCAAGGGGAAGTATTAAGTCAAGCTTTATAGTCTTAATAGTGATAAGACAGAATTTGTTGATACGACTTGATGTAAGATTCAATTCAGACATTATAAAAAGTATTGTTCCTTCAAGCCACTGTACGTTTAAGTATCTTGATTTACTATTTTTCCGACTATTGCGAATATCTACAATTCAGTTGATTGACTTTGCTTTGATTTGAAAAGAGTTTAAGGCATTATTTAAATCAGTAATTCAGTCAACATGCACAATACTGGTTTCACATGCAACCACATGTCATTTTCAAGAAAATGACCACACATTCTAAAACGGTCATAAAATTTTTCGTAGAAGGTTCCTAAACATATCCTTTGGCAGATGGGCTCAAGACATGTAAGTTAATTATCATATTCTCTGCTAAGACACCGTTCGACCCCGTCTTTTAGATTTTCAACCGTTTTTATAAAAATATCTGTTTTTATCCTCTAGTATCGTACTATCTCGTAATTCGCGAAATCCGTGAAATTTCTCATTTTTTCTTGATTGTATGAATCAGAAATGATGCTGAGGTGCATACAATAAAAATAGAAAAAGAATTACAAGAATCGGATGAGTGTAGGCGGGGAAATTGAATTTTTGAAGTTAGCCTAAGTTGAGTGTTCATTGGCTTTTTTATATGAAATTTGTAAACTTGTGATATCTTGAAAGTTCCAAAATCAATTTCTTGGCTCTCACCGATCCGATTTTGATAAATCTTCTTTTATGTTGATTGTCAATCATTGCTCTTTCAAATGAGCTATAGTTTGATTAATTCTGAGAACTTTCACTTTGTCGGCATTTATTACATTTGCCGGATCACTGTGATAAGGGGCTATGCTTGAAACGTCGCTTCTTTCAATTCGCATCAAAGTGCTTACATATTTTATGTTATTTACTTGTTTATCTTTGTATGATGGCACTACACGCAGCAAGAAGAGTTTTTGACTTGGTTGCGTTTTATAAAGGCAAGTAAGATCTTGTTATATCTTCCCAGATTTCTTTTATTTTCATCGCTTATTCGCCGTCTGACTGGTCCGTGAAATGAGGCTTTTGGGGTGTCCGGTCATGGGCCACTAGCAAAGATGGGCTTTAACGTTTTGTTCCATTTTTCCGCCTCATAGGGCTTTGCCAAGAGTTCATTTGAAGAAAAATTTCCCCGGTGAAATCTACGTGAAATAGGCAACTTCGTTTGAATCATGAAGGATTTTGTCGCGAAAGCCTCTTCAAGAAACCTTCAAAAAATAAATTTCACTATATCTTTGTCTTACGCGGGCCTTACAGCAATGTCTTTGGTGCAGTTTAGCACATGACATCCTCTTTAGAGGATGAACGAGTCTCCATTCCCGAATTAATGACTTATTCAACGGGACTCTGTTCTCCCATGAGAATGAAATACATGTAAGTAATACGAATGCGAATACGAATTTAAGTGTGATAATTTTTATGCACAAAGCCAAGGAAATTTGTTCTCAGTTCTCGTTTTGCGGGTTTCGGAAGGGGTCCTCTGCAGATTAAAAGGATGTAACCTGCTGGAAAGATTAAAGCCGATTAATGCCTAATAAATTGCTGAACCTAATTGAATTTATTGGTAATAAAACAAGACAGTTTTCAGTGTGATTGCTTTGATATTCAGAAAACAGTAGTATTTCAAATGGGGATCTTTGGTTTTTTTTTTAATGAAATGCTTGTGATCATTATTGCAGGTTCAAATGGAAGTGGAAGCTGCCTTTGTTCAAGATGTATTAAAAGGTGATCCTACCACCGAACTGAAAGTAAAATTTGTTAGAAAATTAGAAGATGCAGTTCCTGCTGGAGAAGAGTAAGGTGTGGGGGACCGGGTGACCCAAAAAAAAAGTGACCGTGGCCACGGCCGAGCCGATCTGATATGAGCCGATCCGATCGCGCGTGGCCGAGCGATCTGATATCGATTGATAAGTAAGCGGCCAATTGTAATACTTCAAACGTTTCTCTGTGGCCAAAAGACTACCCTACACTGTGAGTATTTTTGGCGGTTTTTTCGCCACGGTAAGCTTCGCAAACTAAGGATTTTGACGAAAAGGGCACACCTGTTTGCTGCAAAAAGTCGTCAATAACAGGGGATCGATTTACAGCCATTTCAGATCTACAAAATAATAAGGAGCGTGTGTTTTATGCCAGGCTGGCAATGAGCAATTCAATCAGAAGTTTTCAGAAGAGAAAGCTTAAAGTCCCCATACACTTAAGAATTGGGAATAAACGTTCTTTGTAAGCTCCTGAAATAGCAAAGGAATTCAACTTTCCACACGAAGCGAAATCTTCATAATTTGCTTCAGAAAAGCAGGAGTATCCTTGTCCCTTGAGACAATTTTTTTAGATATCTAGGGACTACAAACTTGCTCTGAAAACTTTTAACTCGATTGCCTATTCCCAGTTTGAAGTGAAAGACACTCATAATTGTTTTGAAGATCTGAAATGGCTGAAAATCGATATCCTCTTTTTAATGACTTTTTGAGGATGTAAGGCATGCCTTTTACCTCAAGACCTTTGATTTCGGGAATTTATTTTGCTGAAAAAAATTGCAAAAAATAATCATAACGTAGGGTAGTCTTTTAGCGACAAAACAACGCTTGAAGTATTTCGATCGATCCCTTACTAATTCACTTACAACAGATTACATCTGGTCACTTTTTTGGGCCAGCCGGTAGAATTGTAATAAATTTCGCTCTTAATGAAAATGAGTCCATATAAATAGATGAGCTTAGCTCCATCCTGAATTTTCGGAAACAAATTGCTATGCAAACGCCAGTACCAGTGGGGAACTGTGACACCTTAATCCTTCCTTTATTCTCAGTATTTTCTTTTGTTTAATTTCAGTAGCGATAAAATGGCAACTTTTGGATGATTCCAAAGAATTTTTGGCAATAATGAGCGGACTATTTATGGGGACTCAATGCCTTTATTGTAATTACAGCCCGGCAGCTCTTGAAGTTAAAGCCAAGGGACAATAAAAAATATGTTCATATAGTTAGATGAGATCTGAAATGAAATACTAACTGGATTTGTAATACAGTTAAATTCCGCTGTCTCCAGCACTGGTTATTTTAAACCATTCACTCGTTGCAACAACTTCTCATTCTCTCCTTTTTCTGTAGACCCATGGCCTACTATCGAGAAGACGATTATCTCTTAGAAATTCATTAATTCCTTCAGGAAAACTCCTGGCTATCTCGAATGACAGCTAAGTTTTAAAAATCTGTTATCATCAAAATGGCTCTGCTCAGGTCTATTTCTTGGCTTTATTGAAGAAATTTTTTTCATCGTTCGAGCAATAATTGTCATGTATGGCTCTAAATAATCACATGGAGCTCGTGGAAGCTATTGAGTTTCTCCTTTGAATACATTATATTCATAGACTTACATTGGCAGTTTTAGGTAATTGTACCATATATACGATTGTTGTGAATCCTTGCTAGCTCAAACAATTTTCACTCCTTTAGAGCTGGAGACAGTGGTATTCAACTGTAAGCCGTAATCCACTAGTTGCGCTACATCAGTATCTTTTGTTTTCACCTAAATATGGCGTTGCAAAAAATTGCAGAAAGCTGATGAAGCCAAGAAAGTTTCTTCGGAGTTCTGTTACCATTGTTAAATTGCAACTTTACTTTGCTTCCATTTATTAGAAACATTGCAAAATTTGTTTAATTACATAGCCAGTGCCAGATTTAACGTAGCCATATTTTTTAACCTATAAAGGGTTTGTTATCACGTTTTATCACGTGAATATGTACGAGTCAGTAAATTTTTTTATGAGTCGAAAATGAAACTTCAAAAATGAAATTGTTCATTTTCCTCAAATTTTCAACGAAGTGAGGAGATTTTTTTGCTTCAGTTTTGCGTCTGCACTGGCCATATAATGAAAGGAATTTGAATTCTTCAGCAATTTATAAATCCCATGTATTAGTTCCTTCTATTCCTTCCTGTCTTGCGCTGGTTCTTCCAATTTTTCAAGGCTTTCATTTGTTTTCACCTTCATACCACATGTCGTATATTTCGCTAAGTATTCATTTAGCTTCCACGTATTATGTGAGATGTTCCTCTTCCTTTGAATCTCCCTGCTCTGCTTGCAGTTAGGAAAGAATTCATTGACTTATGTGTAGATGTATCTTCATGAAGTCGCAGCGTGTGTCCAAACAACTTCAATCTATTTTCCAAAGTTGTCCAAGGTAGTATTACATCACTACTTTCGCAATGCGCAATGCTGTTTCTCACAGTAACCGGGAATTTGCACATTCATCATTTTTGTGAGCTGTCTTCTCTAGAATACATCTAACTGTTCTCCTTTGTTGGAGATCATGGGCCTTAATTATACAGAAGCATTGACTCGATGATCGATTTATATAAATCAATGATCGATCTTATCTCCTCTGATGCATTTTTTGTTTATCTTGTACAGTGCTGCTCTTGCTAGTTGCTTCCTTCGATAGATATCTTCTTCAAATTGTTTGTTGTCCTCCAGCTCTCAATCTCATCCTTCTTTATAATCGTCTTCAAATCATCTTTCAATTCGCAACTGTAACCTTGAATCTTTCCCTTCTTTCTCATATATTTGCTTCTGGTTCAGTTTCAACTTTTAAGCTTTTGCGTAACTTTGCATAAGTGATGAGGCCCTACCTGTCATCGAACCCACTTCGCCTAACTGTCCTGGCTTTAATGGCAGACTGCGCCACAACAGCTTCATATGATTGCCTTGAAAAAGTACCGTGGAATCAATTAAGAAAACATTATGATAAAAGAAGTTGTAGTTTACATTAGTGCGCTCAGTGGCGAAGATAAAGTCGAATGTATAGGGGAAACCTCCCCCCTCCCCCACAACAACTGAAAGATGTTTATCAGAATATTTGTCAGAAATTTTTATTGTTTGGAGGCCGAGTTGCAAAGAGTCTTTTACCTTCCTGCAAACCTTCATTTGCAGGCCCCACCTTCCTCATTTAAGAGTTGTGTGAAATTAGAGCAAAAGAGCCTTTTTATTAAAAAAGCTCTTTTGCTCTATTTTTATATCCATAAAGGTACTAATTGATCTTTCCCTGATCAAGATACATGTATTATAAAATATTGCCTGCAGTGTAGAATGCCTCTTTTGATCTAAAGATTGCTGATGCGAAAATGGAAACTATTACAATTATGGGACAGTCCTTTAACCGGGTGTCTCAAAAAGGGTATCCCATTTTGACTTGAAATAGGAACGAAACTATAAGGTAATATTACTCTCCGAGTGGACAGCTAAATTTATCAATCTTCAACTTGAATTCACATATATTACGTTTACAAATCGTCCACGAAGCACCGGAGATACAAGCCTGCAAAGTCAAAATTTTACCGTGCACTCAAAACCAGAGAATGCTGAACAATCAACCAGTTACTTTCGATATCACATGCTATTTTTAAAACTTTCGACTGCAATCCTCCGCTTGATATCCGCTCAGTGTACCTTGACATTTGGAAGGCATTTGACAGAGTATGCATGGCACGACAGTCTGATTTACAAGTTAAAACGATCTGATGTCTCAGGACAACTTCTTTATCTAATTCAAATCTTTCTCAAAGATCGAAAGCAGAGGACTGTATTGAATGGACAGAGTTCTAACTGGGGAGATATTTCGGCAGGGGTGCCCCAGGGCTCTATTCTAGGGTCCTCGTTTTTCCTCGTGTATATAAATGATTTAGCTGTAGGCTTGAAGTGCAATGCTAAGCTATTTGCTAATGATACATCACTATTCACAGTGGTAGAAGATTCAAATACAGCTGCCGGTGATATGAACCATGACTTAAACATGCAATAACATGTTTGTCCATTTTTTTCGTCATTCGACTTTCTATTGAAATGTTTGCTTCAAGCATGGAATCTTGCTCATAACCACTACGTTATGCTTATGACTAAGGAGATTCCCCTAAACAGCGCATATGCTGTTAGGCCAAACTCTGAAAGCTTTGGTTTGGAAGTGGAGGCAAAACTGGACTTTCAATATTGATATTCCCACCCTCAATGCACCAATATCAACAAACAAGGTATTTATCTTGAGGTTGACTATTGAGGATTATCTTAAACATTATTCTTAGTTGACTCGATGTAAAATCTTGTTGCTATCCGTGATCAAATATGTTGCGTTTTTTCTGGGACACCCGGTATAGTTTGCAGAGCCTACAGTTGCATTTTCCACCATTCCAACATCTAATTTGTTTTTTGAAGATAGTAAGGCTGTTTGATTGTTTTATTTCTTGCGGTAAATTCTGCCACAGTTTATTTCCAAGGTAAGCAATGGATTCAGCTCCAAAGAACGTTGTTCGTACTTTTGGCAGTTGAGTGTCATCGCCATGCCTTAGACTGTAGCTAATATTTCGGTGCATGAAAATATCGTTCATGAATGGTGGATTCAGACCGCATTTTGTTTTATAAATTTTGGTCATGAGCAACTGCAGATTTCTTACATGGATTGGCACCGATTTAGATTGCTCCAAGAGAAAACCAAAATCATTCTCGTAATCTTTATCTACAATGCGTAATGCCCTTTCATGAATATGATTTATTCTGTGATTCAAGGCTCTATCACAGAACATCCAAACAAGATGACAGCAGCTGAAATGACATAAAACGAACGCCCTCATTAAACGCTGTAGTTTTTCTGTATCCTTGTATCGTGATATGCGAGCAAGAGCATGGAGTTTTTGGCTACCCTTTTTACACAGTGCCCTTTCATGTTGCTTCAAAGAAAGTGATTGATCAAACGTTGTGCCGAGAAGATTTTCCTCTGTACTTTCTTTCACACAGGCCTCTCCTATTTTGATTGTTGTTTCATTACTCCTTTTTGCACCAAAAATCATTAAGTGGCATTTGTCTTCATTTAGTTTCATGCCATTGTTTTGAAACCATTAAGTTATCTTGAGGGCATCAGTCTCTAAATGCATTATGACATTTTCGATGCTAGGACCACACGCATAAATAGCTGTGTCGTCTGCATAATTACAGATTTCGGTCTCCTCCGTGAACATAAAAAGGTCATTCAGATATATGTTAAACAAAAGGAGTCCCAAGACCGAACCTTGTGGTACTTCTAGGACGGTTTCTGTCCGTGTGCTAAATGATCCTTTGACCTTCACCCTCTGCTTCCTGTCGGTGAGATAGCTATGGATAAACAGCAAAGCAGATCTACTGAAGCCCGTCCTAGGAGTACCACAAGGCCGGTCTTGGGACCCCTTTTGTTTAACATATATCTGAATGACCTTTTTATGTTCAAAACAAAGGCCTCCGACTGTATTCGACATGACTTACTGATTGCTAAGTTACATGGATACGGATTTAGTCGTGACGCTTTATTGCTTGTCAACAGCTATCTAGAAAATCGGCAACAAAGAGTAAAAATCAATGGATCTTTCAGTAGCTACAAGAATCTTCAGCTTGGTATTCCCCAAGGATCCGTCCTTGGACCTCTCTTTTTCAATATGTACATCAATGACCTTCTGTTGTCGATTCAGGAGACAGATATATGTAACTATGCGGAAGGTACAACAATTTATACGTGCGATACGCGTCTAGAAAATTTAGTCTCCAGGTTAGAAAATGACTCCAAAATCGTAATTGAATTGTTTCGAAATAATTACATGAAACTTAACGAAGATGAATGCCATTTTATGATTTTTGGTGAAAGAACAAATCAAGACGTTGGCATAAATATTGGCAATTGTACCGTCAATAATTCACAAAAAGAGAAACTTTTAGGGGTTTTGATTGATTAAAATCTCAACTTTGAAAAGCATGTCAGCAATATTTGTAAAAAGGCTGGAAACAAACTATTTGCCTTGTCACGCATGTCCACATATCTAGGAACTGATAAGTTAAGACTGTTAATGAGTGCATTTGTAACTAGCCAGTTCCAATACTGTCCTTTGGTATGGATGTTCCATAGCAGAAAAATGAATAACAAGATCAATAGACTGCATGGAAGAGACTTAAGAATTGCATATAAAGACTATGCTTCCAGCTTCAAATCTTTGTTGGAAAAAGATGGATCTGCACAATACACCAGAAAAATGTGCAACTGCTGATGACTGAAATGTTCAAAAGTACAAATAATTTAAACCCCAGTTTTATGGACGAAATTTTCTTGAAAAGAAGTGTTAGATATAATTTGAGAAATACCAATACATTTTTATTTCCTATGGTACATACAGTTAATCATGGTACTGAAACAATCCGATACAGAGGGCAGCGTATTTGGCGCTCTCTTCCACAGGAAATTAAGGATTCAAATTCTGTGCAACAATTTAAGAATAACATCAAATACTGGAAAAATGAAGGCTCTGACTGCAGACTTTGCTGGCAGTGCATTCCTCGGCTCGGATGTTTATAGGTTTTACACTATTTTTGATATGAACTTTGTAAATTGGTATGAACTTTGTAATTTTATTGACTTGTTTTTCTTATATATATTTATTTAACATTGTATTTAATTTGTTGGCTTGAATTAGCTTTTCTAGCTATGTAAGTTGCCAACCTAAAACAAATTGATAATAATAATAATAATAATAATGATAATAATAATAATAATAATGATAATAATAATGATAATAATAATAACAATAATAATAATGCAGTGCAATGCACCGATTGATTCCTCAGAGGAATAATTATTTGTAGAGAATCTGAAACCTTTCAAAGGTAGCATGCAAGTCAAATCTTTCAATGGGGCACAAGGAAGCCATAAATCTTCCAAGTTCACGCTTATTACCCCTATGTTACCTGCGCGCTTTGAATCACTCCAGTGGCGTGGTGGCCAGGGGGTCCGGGGGCACGCCCCCCCATTGACGTGAGAAGATTGGGGCGGCGAAGGCGCCTAGCATTGTGAGGGGCACCAAATGCTCGAAAGCTTGGTTCACACTAAATTACGTCGGGATACACAAATGTGACATAAAAAAGTATGGGAGATATGTTTGTCTCTAATTGAGACTTCGGGCCTTTGAAGATGCCTTAATGGGATTTTTGAAATTGAACTGTTCGATAGCAAATCGATAGCAGGCTAATAGCTCGCCAGAAACGCATTTGATGTGTTTTTTTGGAAAACGCTTTTTTCATCCCAATTTTAAGGCGTTTAATTCCAGTGTGAACTAAGTTTTAATTCAGGCCAAGCCAGAAATAGATACTCACAAAGATCTTACACGTTTGATTTTCTTGTAAAGTCAACAAAGGCAAGCTCGTCGGATGTGGGAACATAGAATGGAAGATGCAGCGGGACTAACAAGGACAGATTTCGTTCTGAGCCAATCAGCGAGTTTGTTTACATCTGTGAGATTAACCAATCAAACTACGTAATTTAGCATCACGTGATACCCTGTGATTTTGCGGGAAATCAGAAGCTGTGGGGATGAATACAAAAATATCCTCTCCCAAAAACCGATGATGTGCAAGTGGATTTTTGACTAACCATAGATATTTTTACATTTTCTGTTATACTACAAGTTTGCCGAAAATTCTACCGCTTCGGATTTTGATATTCACCTTAGATCGAGAGAAATCTTTGTTAGAATAACGCCTTAAAATCAGGTTAGCGTCCTATGTTTCAGGTTCAACAGAAAGATATTTCTTCACCGACTACTTCCATCATTTGCGCAATGGCTACAAACATTGGTTCAAAGACAACATGTAACTTATCTCCATGAAATTTTCAGTGTTGCACAGCTTTCAATAGGGACAGTTTCTTCTACGTCATCGAGAGCGGTTTGCTTTTCTGAAGCACTACAATCACAGTCTAAAGGGTCAAGTTCTGAGGCAATTTCAACCAGAAACTCTACTAATAATGTCACAAACAAAGTGTAAGTCGCAAGGTACTCACCAATTCTCCATTTTCTATGATGAACCAACATTGGATAAGTCCAAAAAACCATAGGTTGCATACGAACAAACGAACTAAGACAGAAAATTGATTATTTCCACAAGCTTCAACACCACAGTCTTCATTGCATTACAGTGTTGATGAAATGTCTACTCCTCTCAAATTCTGAACTAAAATGGAGCAAGACTGATCACATCTCAAAATGCAATTTGCGCCACTTAGTATGACCACTATACCTTCAGGCCGTGCAATCGAAGCAAACAAAATATCTCCTTTCCTATTCAATCATCATTCCACGTACCTCTGTCTAATGACAGCCCGATTAACATATCAATACCACACTCCAAATCCACAACTATGAGATACTCGATCGTTTCCTTCACTTGCACATCAAAGACAAGGCGTGAATCTCAAGAATGGCCTAACTGTACAAACCATACAAGAAAGACATACCGGTAAGATCTTTCTCAATCCTAATGCAACCTTAAATATAGACTATTTCTAACTCATTTGCATGTCCCCGACCCGATTTACGAGCAGAGAGAACCCCCTCCCCTACCCTACCCTATCAAAAGCGTTACTGTTACCTTTTTCTACATACTCAAGCAACATAGTACAACCTCAAAGCCGATAAAAACCTTACAAAACCTTTATCACATCAACATCCATCAGACAACCACACTTTCTGAAATCAGATGCAATTGTGGGCCAGGACGCTGGTCTGCTGGGGCACCTGCCACCATGTTGATATACTGGTTTAATTGCCCCCGAAATATCAGGTGACAGGATATCAGTTGAGAATTTGCGTCAGATTTCACTCATACTTGCTATGCATCATAGTAAACTTCGGTCCTTACACCCCTTAAGTCAGATGCAACTCCAAGCTTGCCAAATCTTAGCAAATCCACAAAAAATAATTCCAGTCTCAACTTGCAGTTCTTTACGAGCAGCTCCCCGTCCTCTGCCCCCTCTCTGTCCAATAAACATGCCGATCTTAGCTTCGCAGTGCAGTCCTCATGCCCTTCCCTTCCCATTGTTCCCATGACTCATGTTTTATGTGGAACCCCCATTATAGAGGCCCCCCAGGGGGTCTATGTTCCCTTGTTCCCTAAAAAATTGCAAAAAATCTCCCTTGTTCCCAAAAATGTTTTTTGAATGCTCCCTAAAAAGAAATATCGAACTGTTCCCCGGTTCCTCAAAAGGAGTCTTTTGATCCCTTGTTCCCTAAAAAATTTTGCTCATGTTCCCTAACTGAAGTCAACGTGTTTCTTTTTGGTTTCCCCGTGAACTTGCTGCAAATCTCCACAAAATAGCCTTCTAAAACGCTTGGCCCACCACAAAATATATTCTGGATTCGATGGCTTCTCCCCGGCGAGCTCTTTTTCCTGTGGAAGACTTTTCAGTTGTTCTAGTAAAGAGCGTTGTTCGAAAAGAAAACTAAGACTTGCAAGTTGCAGCAAGTTAGTTTCGAAAGAAAACTCAACTTACTAGGCTTTTACTGTCACACACACGCGAGGTGTTTCGATGGACATGCTTTCATTTTTCATCTCAATCCTAGGTTGACATTCATGTTCAACCAAAACGGCCCAAAACAGTTATGCAGTTCGGTATGGGTGGGGGTATTGGCCATTGCGATCAGTTCCATCCAATGCATTTGTTAATGAAGGTCAAATTAAAAAGCTGGAAGCGTTTTGATTACAGATACATAGTTCAACTTTGCAATCTAAGAGGGGGCCCTAGATCATTCATTAAGTAAAAAAGTCAGCCACGCTCATTAATGCAAGTAACAAACCTTTATCTCTGCTAATGAGCACTCAGATACAGAAAGCGCAAAGTAAGCGCATACAACACAAAAGTTTCCCGAGATCATATAGGACAATTTGACATCAGCGTATTTCATGTTAGACTTTGATACGTGTACGATTCTGCATAGAAGTTATCTTGGTGACTGCTTGGTCTTGATTTGGATGCCTGCGAATAACAACACTTAAAGTGTTTTGCATAAACAAATTTGCGCCATCGTAAATCTCACATGACACCTTATTTGGGACAGATGCACGGGCAGTAAAAATTGACGCCACAAATAGACGAACTAAAGCTAATGGCTTTTGATTTCTTTGTGTTTCATCCTTATTTTGCAGAAGAAGAAATGCGCATAAGGATCAAAATTGGTGTTCAGGCGATTCTTGCTCTAACAAAAGGCATTTGATTCTCAATTGAAAGCGACCTAGGCAGTAACACTCATATGCCTTGATGTGCAACTAAAACAGCATCAACGATCATTTTGTGGGTTATGAACGAATTAATATTCATTAACTCTTGCGCTTTCTTAGCCCAAGACGGACTTTGTGATCATCTAAAAGGATCCTATGTTCTCTTCACTGATTTACCTGCAGGAAACTGTTAGTCTTGCCTTTAAAAGGAGGAAAAGTTGCATTTTAGTTTAGGTAGCAACAAACTCTAATAAACTGTGCAATAAGACGCACGTTAGGTTATTCCTCGTAGCCCTATCTCTATTTGGACAAGAAAATGGTTTTCTGAAATGAAAGAAATGCTGGGGAAAACTTTACAACTTTTACAACAACAACAACCTTGTTCATTTGGACTGTCGCGTTGCGATGACTTGATTGTTACGATGGGGCTCTGTATTTTTAAGTAAAGAAGTTCTAAAATGTTCCCTGCTCCCTAATACAATTTCTTATGTTCCCTTGATCCCCGTTAAAAGTTTGAGATGTTCCCTTGTTCCCATGAATAAAAATGGCCAGTTCCCTTGTTCCCCATAACCCCTGGGGGGGGCCTCATTATATTATCACAAGATCAACTTGCCTGTACAGTCCTCCTTCCCATTTCCCGCCCCAGTCCCCTCTTTACAACTTTGTGTCAATTCAGATTGGGCGTTTGGAACATTGGGTTAGTAACATGCAGTAACGATTGTTGAGTGCGACTAGTCTCATTATTTTTATTTTTGCCACTCTGGCTATTATCATCGTTTTCAAAAACAAATCTGTACGAATCCTTTGGCAAAGATGTTCCCAACGCATCAAATTTAATTCTAGTATTCTTTACCAAGAGTTAGATTTAGTTAGATTTTTCGTTTTCACTATAAAATACTTAATTCTGATGTTTTCCACTGTATTTGATTATAGAAATGCCGTACTCAGTTTTGAAAAAAGTCTATTTTAGCTTGAGATTTTAAAGATTCAACTTGCATTTTCGAAAAGAGTAGATATGTATCTGTTAAATAAGAAACAGGTTTTGAAAATCAGCCTTCTCGTTGAGGATATATAGTAATTTCAATTCGTATGTTTTCATCGATGCCACGCCGGAAATCGTCCATCATGGGCCAACTTTAAAAAATCATAACTCTAGACTCACAACTCCGATTTGAAAAATTTTTGCTTTGTTCAATAGTATCGTGTCTCTTTCATATGATAAAATTGTCAAATAGCTTATACTCTCATTTTCATTTTTTTGGTATTAATTCCATGATTTCTAAAGAGCTCGATTACAGTGCATCGTGTAAACGGGAGTCTCAGTAGAATCTTCCCAGCAGACTGGAAATCTTTTGTTTATGAGAGAAAATGTCGCCTTGAATATGAATAAAATGTCACGCGTGACAGACCTTTTATTGGGTAAATTTCCGTCCACCCGGAAAGTTCTGCTGAGTGAAAATCAGACTTTAGCCAATAGCCTTGCCGTATTTTCGTTAGTAAGAAAGTTTTTGTGGAAATCAACCATTGTATATGTGCAATGACTCTCCCGACCTTGCCGATTCAATTTTGCAAAATGAGGACATCAGGATAAACCCTCTTATCTGAAACAGCCTGCTCAATGATTTGCTCCAAAAATCCTAGAAACCAGGTCTGTAGGTGCATAGTGTTTTTGCATTTCTGTCTGGAAGCAACTTTCGGAAAGCTATTGGAAGATTTGTGATAAAAATTTTCTTTTACATTCCCGTCTGTTGAAACTATCCATGTAAGTACTATCATAATGCAGTACCCGAAGCACTGTGATTTGAGCGATTGAATGTACTTTTGAGGGCAAAGTTGTGAATCATGCAAGCAGAGAAATGCTTGGAAGGATATATTTTAGAAGACGCAAAATTTCCTAGTCAGTTGCTTGCAAGAACGATGCATCCGTGATCTCTCTTAATCTTTAAAGTAAACTTTTCATTGAAAAATATTATTAAGTATGAAAATTGATTTTGTTATGGTCTTTGGCTATTTTGAAATGTACTGTAAAACATCTGTTTTTCATGAATATAGGGCAGATACATTGTTTAAGGACTTAAAGGAAAGGACGACGGGACAGTTAGTTTTTCTGCAATAATTTCATACGGGGCGAGCAGATTCTTTTCCATAAAGTATTCTTCTCCACCGGCCATGTCATATAATAAATTTTGCAGTGTCCTTAAACCAAGAAACGATACAAATGGAAAAGAAATGCGCGTTTTCTATTTGCTGCAGAATATTAAGACAAAAATTTGCAATACAGAAGTTCAGAATAGCTTTAAAAACATGCTCATCGTAATAAATTACAGTTGACGCAACAATAGGCACTTAAAATAACCAGTACGAAGAAAACCTTTACGCTTGTAAAAGAAACATATAATTTAATTCAGAAGAGACTGTTAAATCCTGCAAGGTAAGAAAATTAACCTAATTTGTTAGTAGCTGCAAAATGCAAACAGTTTTCCGAAAACGCATATCAGTCAGTTTGATGCCATAAAGTCACGTATTTCCTTATTTTTTGTTCTCCGAACGAAACTGATGATTGTGCGACTGGCGTTGGAAAACGTTTTTTGCTATTTTTTCAAGTTGTTAATCTATTTTCTCTCGATTCACGTTAAATGTGAATCGAGAGAAAATAGATTAACAACTTGAAAAAATAGCAAAAAACGTTTTCCAACGCCAGTCGCACAATCATCAGTTTCGTTCGGAGAACAAAAAATAAGGAAATACGTGACTTTATGGCATCAAACTAATTGATATGCGTTTTCGGAAAACTGTTTGCATTTTGCAGCTACTAACAAATTTTCTCTTCATTCACGGTTAGGGAGCAGTCATTTTTAAAGCTGGGTACAGGGGTGGAAGAATTTTTGGAGGGGTACCAAATTTTTTGGCCTCGTTTTATTGAGGTATCAAATATTTGGGAAAAAATTGTGAAATATCTGATGGGCTGTGAAGTTTTTGGAACATACTTGGGACAGAAGTAAGAATTATGTATTCTTTCACCACAAAAGTTGCATCTGTTTCTGCTATGTTCATTAGGCAAGAAAGAAGTTATTTGAAAAAGTGATGATGATTCTATGTTTTGATGATTCTTCCAGTTGTTCCAATTTGATTGATTTTATGCCCAGATTGTGTTTCTTAGTAAGCAAGTTACTATATTTAAGCCAGCTAAATGACTCAATAGTAGGGTATAGAACTTTTTTGCTATGTTGAAATGGGGTGTCAAATGTCATTGAATTTTGTGAATGGGGTCAGAAAATTTAGCTATTTGTATAAAAAATTCTTCCACCCCTGTACCCAGCATTTAAAATGACAGCTCCCTTACGGGTAAATTTCTTTTTTTCTCATGTAGGATTTAACTGTTGTTTTATAGGTTAACTTAAATTTTTTTATAACAAACTGGTTAATAAGAAGCTAGTAGTAACATGGCCAAAACTTTAAGAAACTCTGGTGCTATGTCTGAGAAGTACTAAGAGACTTTTAAAAGTTAAAAGCATGGCTATTATAGCAAATAAATTGTTGAACCTTTATTCTTGACCAATATTATCGAACTATTTCTGTTTTCAAGATAACAGAACACTGTTTATTCCTTTATATGTTTTAAATGTCAAGAAACATATCTGCCGCAGTGTTAGCGCCCACATTGATAATTCTTCATTCAAAAAAATAAGAAACCAATCAAGAAACTTTTAGTACTAAAATGGACAAAAATTCATGTGAAGTTAAGAAACTTTTAGTACTATGGCCTGATCCAAGTTTCTTATCCAAAAAAATGTGTATTTGATGTTGATTTACAGACGGTTACAGCGTTCTTTCCACAGGCCATGTCTAAATGCTGATTTCTACTCAGTAGAATTTCCACGCCGACCGAATTTTAGAATACCAAATATTAGATACGCGTAACATTCTATTCAAATTCACGGGAAAATTTTCACACTTTAAGAAAGCATTTCCTCCCGGGGGGGGGGCACTTGGCCTAAGACCATACGGGGATGTGCCGCTGGAAAATCTAAAATGCTACCCTGTCCCGGAGTCCAATTCCCGAAAATGACACCCTGTCCCGGAGTAAAATTTTCTTAAACAATACCCTGTCCTTTAGTTTCTTTGGACAAAGTTGTGCTCTGCAAGGAAATTTGTACGAAATCAATGGAAAATTGTGGAAATATTGCCATCCAAGCGATTTGAATCACATTCGCAGAGTGCAGATGGCCTAAAACGACCTATTGGAGTAAAAAATGACAAATATGGACCCTGTCATGGAGCCGATTTGTACAAAAATGATACCCTGTCCCGGAGTCGGAATCCTGAAAATGATACCCTGTTCAGTGGCACGTCCCCGTACGGAAAAATATATGAGTACCTCCCCCGGGGATTTCCTGTCCAATCGGAAAATGCTACTGATTGGAAATCAGCCTTAATGGGCACATTTCGAGGGCACACGAGTTTCTGATGTTGCATTTGTAGGCTTATGACAACGAGTCCATTGTTTCAGGCTACGTTAGAGTTTCCTATAATTACAACTGTTCTCGTTTTATGTTGTTAACTAATAACTACATTGCCTGCTTATGCAAAACACAGGCAGCTTTGAACATAATGGAATGACAAAATCAGGGTTTTTTCTGAGCTTGAAGGGCATGACCTAGATCAATTTTTCTGGGGGTAGACCCCCAACTTTATATGATGACCTGTCGAGTTATTGCTTTGGCTTTGCATCCCCCCTCCCAATAGAAATCCTAGCTACGCCCCTGAGTTCACTGACAACTGTCTCTTTTCACTAGTAAAAATGGTTTGCGGTTTGGAGGTTTTGAGGCTAGGTTTTTCAGTGTTTGTGTTCTGTGTTTTCTTTCCAGTTTCCAGATTTTCATTACTTGTGAGCGAGGCGTGCCTCGTGTTGAAGAAAGGGCTGAGTTTGAGAAGTTGACAAATACTTGATATGCATGAGTAGGATTGGAAAATGATCGAAGCAAAGGAATTTGTGATGAAGCAGTCAGACTATTTTTGTTTTTGTGCCCATCGCCTCTTCAAGCTAACTTTATTCAATCAGTAAACCGTGCGAGAATACATTAAGCGATGTAATGGAATAAATACAAATGTTGGAAACGAAGCCAAGATGGAGGGGACCGTGAAGAAATGTGCCCTCGATGTTTATGTTAAAGACAGTCGCCTGAAGGAAGTCGAGGGGAAATTTGATCGAATAAAGCTTCTCTTCAATGTCGATCTGAAATATGGATCCAGTCAAGGCAAGCAGTATATGGTTAACCCTGGAAAGTGGTTGGAGGTGATTGGAAGTCGGGAGAATGCCGTTAAAGCACGGGTGAGTTCCTATCTTTGTGGGCCTATCTACAATATTTCGTCTGTCGATCTGCTGCTCACTTGCGGTTTTGATACAACCAGTCTTAGGGGATTTAGCACTGTGACGATTTCTAAGGAATGTTTTTGTGTTTAAATTGGCGATTTTGCCTCAAAATAAACCTGAGGGTTCGCCATTCCATTCAAGTCTTTTACGTTTAGCCCTGTAAAGTATCTTTTTCGAAAGTTTTTGGGATTAGGGTACAGATTTTTCATGACTAATCGTCAGAGAATGTTGAGTCTTCTACCCTGACCTTAATGAAGTAATTACTTTGTGGCTCCTCACTAAGAGTTATGGTAACTTGAAATAATTCAGGCTTGGATCAGCCATTTCCCAGGTTAAGATCGGGTATTCTTCTGATCTGATAAACAGATTCATTGATACGAGACACTGTATCACAAACTTGAATACAGACATGATGCAAATCGTTTCTATTTTATCCAGTCTTCTATCGCAGAGAAAGCGATTATGAATATCGGTTATGCTTAGAATTTAGACAGACGCTCAGGCATTGTAATCCACGAGATTATGATGTGTAACTTCATTTGTTTTACATCATCGAAAACCAAAACATCTAAGGATTTCAATTTTGAGCAATTTTTGAATCACGTGAAAGAACGCTTATTAGCGATTTGCGTGAAACTTATGAACTTTTGTGTGATCAATGCAATACATGATTAAAAGAATCCTGTTTGAGATTGTTCCCTTTTTCCTACCCAGGAATATGTGAAAGGTCTTTCCAACCCCGAAGAAATCGTACGCTTTCGTATTCCTGATTCGTTGCACGAAGTTATTGCAGCAAAGATTACGGACTTGGAAAAAGAAACTGCAGCAATAATTTCTTTTCGTGAAGATGGCGATGTTGTGGAAGTCAGTGGATACATCAACGGTGTAACGAACGCAGCGATGAATATTGAGCATACAATCAATGTATTTATTAAAGAGCAAAACGTAGCTGGAACGGATCTCTGCGCCGTGGAAACTCATGAGGAGCAAGCCATGGGAATTACTCTAAATTCGGATAATCATATTTCAAATGCCAGCACGGATGGAGAGAATTTAACTGAGGGTCTTCCTCCACGATTTTACATCCAAACCAGGGACGAAGATAACTTTGCAGACAGTGAAAATGGTCATCCTTGTTCTAGAAATAATTACATCAAACATGGAAACTTTAGATTGGGCAATGAAAACGATATACAAGTCAAAGGTGAATGCCTTTGTGATGAGAATGAACACTCAAAAGTAGGAGGATGTTCTTGCATGGATTCAAGCCTTAAGCAGGGGGGTTCTAATTATGGTAATTTTGCTGCACCCCCTGAAGCATCACTTACAACAGATTTGATGGAGTTTGGTGTGAAGTTAGGATATAGTGAAGATGAGGTTAAATCTGCAATGAAAAAATTAGGGACTGAGACACCAGTTAACCAGAATGAATTGTTGCATGAACTCATCAAAGCATCAACATCAGCAAAACAAATAGGAAAGGGAGATGAAGCTAAGATAGAAAATACAAGTGGATATCCAAGACCAGCTGATGTCAGCATTTTAAGACATGTTGTTATTGATGGCAGTAATGTTGCTATGAGGTATGTAAGGTTTCCTTAAGTTTTTATTACAGCAATGGAAAACACAATCAGGAGAATTGTGCCAAAAAATGGAATGCAGTCTTAAAATTGTTCTCTCCTTTTTCATGTTGCACTTTGCCATGCCTTACCATAAGATATGTTGGAATGTCTCTTCTTCCAGCATTAATGTTGAAGATGCCAATCTCCTATGTAGGACTTATGTTAGTACTTTTTGGAGCATTTGGCTTTTCTGGATCAGGATTTGTTTAATTGTTGGGGCATAAGGATGTGGTGGAACAATGGTAGTGGTATTTAGTTATCCTCTGAATTGGATCAGAGTTTAAAGATCTGGCCAGAACAGGATTTTGAGCATCTTGGATCTTGCTAGAACCATCCAAAATTGATAACATCTTGCTGGCCAGGTGTTTGTGGTGGACCTTGTCAAAATTGTGAACATTGGCGGGCTAGCCCACCAGCTCGTGGCTGGTAGGCCCCTGTCACAATTTGGCAAAAAGGGCCCCCTTTTGCAATGAACATTAAAAAGACAGACTTGAAGAGTATCACATATTTTTGAGAGATGAAAAAGGTTAGGTTTCTCAACACTTTGAGAAATGACAACATCATTCATAACTTGCTTACAGTATATATATAATCAAGGGATGTGAAGATTGCTCCCATAGAAAGCAATTGAAACTCTGACAGAAGTTTTATGATTTCTGGTCCTATCAGCTGGGGATACTTATTTAGAGAAAATTCATACAAATTTCATCTAACTTTGGCTAACATGGAATAAGTGTTCTTAGCCAAATTATGAGATGTTACATCAAAAATCTCCCCGAGGCTTCACCCCAGACCCCTTGTCACAGTACCCTTTCAATTTATCTGCTCAAGAGGGCAACATTGTTGCTTGACCACACTCTCATTTTAGACAACACCCACTAAGGGCCCTTTAAGTCCTCCGTGGCCCGTGAAAACTTTTGCACCAGTCCATCTTTACTTGCGGACCAACACCTTCTTTTTCCTCTGCCACATCACAGTGTCTGTGATATCAGGAGGAGCAAACCCTGCTAAGATTTCTTCAAATTTTTAATGATGTGAGCTTTCCTGTGATCTGTGCTTAGCTATATTGCACAGAACTTCAAATTCAAACATCTTTCTTTCTGTTGTACTTTACATTGAGAGAGAACTCTGGAGGTGGAAACTAGGCCCACTGGTTGGATTTTTTCCACAGACCCGCACAAAAAAGTTTCAAAACTGAACCATATTCTCTTATACAATCAGAAGCTCAGACATCTTTAGGCTAGAGTGCAGTTTAGTGGGTGGCATTAATCAAACCTTGTTATACGTTATTGTACAGGGTGTCTCAAGAAAATTGTTTGACGTTTGATTGAATATTGAAAAATATCAACAACATGAACAGGTTCATGGAAAGATAAGCCTGTTCCTAAGATTATGAAATAATTTTACTGACTAAAATATTGCAAATAAGCTAAAAATTCACTGAGTTGTAAGCTTTCAAAGATAAAAAATATGTGATACCAGCAAAAAGCATTGCAAAAAGCTCAAAGACCGAGGTAAAAGAAGCTTATCCAATGTCATACCTCTTGTTCATATCAGAGCAAACCAAATGGGACTTCTAAAGTAAACTAATTCTTGCAGTCATTCTCAAAATTTCCTTAACATTGGATAAGTCCAAAAACATTGTTTCAAAACATAATTGACAAGAGACTGGATCTGTTTCCTCAAAGCATCCATATGCTTCACAACTGGGTTATCAAAAACCTGTTTGAATCCCATTTGGTTCACCCAGAAGCAATTGAGAAATAACAGAATGGCCTATGGGACCTTTACCAAAAATGCCATTTCAAAGCCTCTGGTTTTGGCTTTCGCACAAACTTAAACTTCAAAGGCTTGTAGCCCCATGAATTTTCAGCGGATTGGCAAGATTCTGTGTCAAAAATTGCTTTAAAATCTCAGGAAAAGGGTGACTTGACCAAGGGTGTATTCAGTGTATTGTTATTTTTTAGTATTTAACCAAATGTCAAAGAATTTTTTGAGACACCCTGAATGTCATACGGAAAGGGTTGGGTTTGTTTCAGAAGAGGTTTGGGTAAGTTATGGTTGGTTAGGGTAATTATAGTAGGTTAGGGTAAGGTAAGTTAGGGTAAGCTGCACTAAACTGCACTCACCCTTATCTTTTTTGCTAATTGTAGTAAAAAACACATACTCACAAGCTCTTAATCTCTCAAAAGATGCAGAGGAGGGATTCGGACATAATTTTTACATCAGAGGGTACATTCTACTAATTTCATGTCATTTCCTTCCATGAAGATTTGTACCAACTTTCGGAATCTTGAGGGACATGGCCTCTAAGTTCCCCCTGTGGCACTGCCATTGCTCTGGGCAGACATAACATTTTATATGACTGTAACAGGGCCATAGAGGTGGCTCACTACTTAGATTTCTAACTGCTACACACTGGGTGTTGTATCACTCATGGTTATACATGCTTGAAAATTAGGCCAAATTTCATCACCATTTTTGCATCAAAGCATGATCAGGAAGTTAGGAGAGGAGTGCAAAACAATAGAGCGGCTTTGTTTTGTTGAGCGTGATACCCACAGAGTTGTTGCTTTAATGACATTACTGTCCTCTGGTTGCTTATTTGAATATGCGTTTTCATAGAGGAAAGACAAAACACAGTGGGAAGTGATAAACTATTCATGAAAACTGAATCTTGTATTTTTCATACAAACCCTAGGCTTGTCTTCTAAATTTATCAAAAAAGCTTTAAATGAGACGTTTTTGGCATTTGCTTTCAAGAAGCTCTCAACAGCTATCGCTTTTGCCAAGATATTCACAAAGGCAGTGGTGGAGCCATAGGGGGAGGGTGGGGTTGTCTGGATCCCCCACCTTTCCAATGATGGTTTGAGATTCGTACAAAAATGCAATAAAAGTGATCTATCAGGAGGGGTACAGTAAGTTTGATCAAGGGTTTTTGTCATTTGATGAAAAGATCTGATGAATATTCTCTGAAAATAGTTACTCTAAATTTCGCAAAAAGGATGTTCCCTGCATTTCAGAGCATTTGAAAGGCGTGGTCACACAAAATTTTCATGGGGCTACATCCCAGACCCCCAAGCTACCTCTGCCACTGTACCAAGGGATGCTGAAACAGCATTTTGGTTCACTGTACATAAAAGGTCTATGACATTGAAAGCCTGCATTTTCAGTTTTGCATCAAGGAACTTGAATAACACAGGAACTTTGATATCATGGGCAAAAATACAAGGTCCACTGCATTCACCCGGTCCATCTCACTGGATTATGTGGCAAACTGGATATCTGGTCTATCTCCATGCAGGTTTCATCAGGGATCAGATTCTTGCTATTGCTTCTGGTGCTTGCCTTTGCGTTTTGTATGCTGGGCATTCATGTGAAACATGCATCTTCAGCATTGCCAAAGTAATTTAGCTTAGATACTAGGCTATAAAAGTTGCTCCTAAATTATGTAATGGTTTGCTCTTAATATATTTTAAAGTCTTTCTTTATATTTAATTCTTCATTCTATTGGCACGTATGTGAAGGATGAACAAGATGCTGTCTATAACCATTTTAAGAATGGGGTTCTGTATCTACAGTAGTTTGCAACAAATTCATGAAAGGTTTGTTTGGTTTGCTACAGACTTAGGAGTTCATAACTTGTTCGTAAGGAATTAGATTTTGCAGCACACCAGATTGCAAGTTTTCGTTGAGGCTTGCTGTAAACATGCGACTTTGCACAAACTCCTTAGAAACTATCAAGCTCCAAATGCAAAATGACATTGCAAAGTTTACACAAACTCCTTACTCCTTTATAAGAGTGTGCCCTTGTAGCTAGTCATTGGATGGCACTCATGAACCTTGTGAAATGTCTTTGGATAGCTACCAGAGCCAGGGGTTTCATTTGTAATATTTTGCCTCTTCTGTTATTTGTTTCCCTATCAAGGTGATTTATCACTTTTCCTTTCAATCTATTGCAAGTCTATTATATATACTGTATATATTGCTTTGCTGCATGGTAGGATGGCTTTTATTTTTCCTTTTCTTTTCATTATTGCAGAAAATGCAATATTGCATCCGGATCTAGGAATAACTTGATGCCTTGCTGTCTAAGTGGAATCAGATACCCTAAATTCTGGAGTAAGTCCTATGGGGCTTGTTTGTAAACATGAAGTTTAGGGTGGGAGCTAATTCCACCTGAGGGGGGTCTTATTTAGGGGACGATTTATTAATCATGGCAAGGATGTTGTGTGATGAAATACTGCCATTCTAGCTGATGAACTTTGCAAAGGCTTGTCTCTCTTGTTTAGGACAGCAGTGACGGCCGAAGGGAGAATGGGGGGGGGGGGTCTGACCCCCCACTTTTCCTAAAGATGGTGGGTGAGATTCGCACGAAAATGCAATAAAATTGATATCTCAGGAGGGCTAAGCCAGATTAGGCGCTTTTGTCGTGTAATTGAAAGAACCAATGCATATTCGTTCCAAAGAGTTACTCTAAGGTTCCCAAAAAGGGCTTTGCCTGCATTTTCCGAGAGTCTGAAGGGCTTGCCCATATAAAATTTTCGTGTGGCCACGCCCCAGACAAGTGCTGACTCTCTGGTTCGGGCTCCGCCGCGGTAGGACGGTTGCATTCTTTAAGCTGCGACTTTGATATTATTCTATTTTGTGTTTGTACGCCCATCATGTTTCTCAATGGGAAATTCATGCTATTACTCATTATTGATAATCACTTCCATTACCTTGGTTGTAATTCACCTATTAATGTCATTGTAGCAATTTTATCATGCTTTGGCTTCTAGCCAAAGTCTCCATTGTGCTTGAAGATCAAAACCACAACTTTCACTAAGGCTTTCATGATATCAGATAGGCAAAATTGTCAAAATCCTGTTTATTTGATATTCCTCTGCATACAGAGATTTGAGAAAACTGATTTCTTGATTATCCAAGTCAACTGGACAGGCGATATTTGTCCGCATGAGTTATGGTTTTGTTGCAGCCCACTTGAAGAGACCCACATATTTGGGAAGCCATCGTGTTATTGTCGCGGCAGGAATCTCTTAGAATTTTTGCATTCCATACATACATTTGCGGTATGGTTCAGGACGTAAATCATCCTTGACAAGAAAAGGAAACCTATAATTCGATAATTACTTTAAAGTACAGGGGTGCCAATTATCCTTGAGCATTTTCATAACAGAAAAATCAGCCAAGCGGGCTTCTTTTGAATGTTGCCTAATTTTACATGCTTTCTGAAAAGTTAATAGTAATGTCAATGGTGTTTGTAAAGTGGCTTTGCACGAAAACAACACTGTCTGTCACGGGATCATGTGCATCTTCAGTCAATATTTTATTCGCAAGTCGTTATTTGTAGGAGGTAGGATTTGCCCTTATTGCGTCTTTTTGAAAATGAGTGATTATAGAATGCAGTGTGATGTCTTCGGAATTTGCAAACTTGATTCCGAAGCGTCCAGGTTTTAAATGGCAAGCAACAACAATAATGTAGACCACCCAGATCATTGGACGCCAGTGAAGCCATGTGAAGCCTTGAAGTTTAAGTCATTTCGCTATTTTCCTGTTTTCCTTCTTTGTTATTTTGTTTCGCCGCATCCTCCTTTCATTTTGTGGCTTCATGGTCTTGTGGTTTGTAGACATCCCATTTTCAAGATCTATACAAGTTTACTGAACTAGTCTAAAATTTTTTTATCAAGCCCTTTAGATTAGCCTGCGCGCAGGCTACTTTAGATTAGCTTAAGATGAATTTCACAACATTTCCTGCCGTCAAAATATCTAAGATCTTCAATTACGAAGCCGCTCTAGACTGTGAGGCCCATGGACAAATTACCTCCCAGGCCCCCCCCCCCACTCGGCAGGCGTAGGCATAAACGTACAGAGAGAAAATTCTGGGGGCTTCATGTCAAATGAAAAGTCTTTGGTATACCAAAATTTGCCCTACTAACGGCAGATATTTGCGCGATCGGGGCTTATTTTGGGGAATTTTCCAACATTGGGTACCGCCAACCCCGGCCCCCCGGCTCTTACGCTGATGATATCGAGACGATCCTGACTGATTGATTCCCCCATTTCCCGGAACCGCTTTTCCAACTTTCCGTGGCGTGACGGGATGTTGGAATCGTGGATCCAGGAACTGTAAAATTGAACCGTCAGGCATGTTGAAGAAATAGACTTGGGGCAGGTGTAGGTGTGCTACCCACATTACAGGATGAGCAGCACCATCCATAAAGATTCTTAATCAATTTTATACCTATTATTCAAGAAATGGGAGGGTATTAAGACTGTCATAAATCTGGCGGTTATGCGAATTTGGCCAAAATTTGAGTTCGGTTAGCGGATATTTTGCAATTTTAAGTGCGGTTAAGGGTTAACGAAAATCCTTGCGGTTACGGAAAAACTCCTTTCTTGAGAGCGGATATCGGATTGGATTGGTAGAAATTGCACTTCCAGCATATCTATTTCTGCGTTTCTATGTGTGACAAGTCCCTCTATCAAGGAACATCACAGTTTTCATTTTCAGATTGGGAGAATCAATCACAGGTATGGGGAAAATTAGTATAAAGTAACAAGTACAGTACCTTTCTTTTTACTTAAGTGGTTACCAAATTTGCCAATTTTGTCTAGATTAGGCCAAAGTACCCTGGGTACCAGGCTCTCTAAAAAGATTTATTTTGAGAGAGTCTGGTACCCAGAGCAAGGCCAACCACGACGATGTTTGTAATACAAACAGTTTGGCCTAATCCAAACAAAACTAGCTAATTTGGCAAACACTAAAGTAAAAAGAGTTATTTGTTACGTTATATTAATCTTTCTCCATTACTCGTGAAGCGATCACAAGTTTTACAATGACTTGCCTCGATGAATTCTTCTAAATCAATTATCAAGACTGTTTTAGAAAATACTCCTTTTTAACAAATTGGCGAGAAATTTTCTTAGCAAACTGTTGCATCTGCCTGAACCATCCTTTTTAACTAGAAGGCTTTATAAACGAAAATCCCTGCAGCAGTATTTGTCCGATTTCATCAAACTTTTGTCAAAAAGTTGGAACTCCCCACTTTTTTCAACAGAAAGTTCCAGAGAGTCCAGATTCTTTCAAGGCAGGGTAGGATCTTCCGAGAAAAGCATGAAAATGAATTGGAGAGTCGCTCTAAATAAGGCTTTCTGAAATATTTTCCTTTACTATCGATCAATTTGACTGTCAAGACTTACAATTTGGGGGCAGGCAGATTGGGATGTGACAATCGTAAACAAGGTAAAGTGCGGGTTTTCAAGATTATTTTTCTTGAAGGTGGTGATTCGTGAGAAACAGCTACAGATTGAAGGTCGTTTACAGTTAGAGCCAGCAGAGATGGGATCAAGACAGATATTCTAACTGGACCAAAGAAAATTATGGCCACCTTAAATTTTGGATGCTAATTTATAAAAACGACTGTTACAATTTGATCAACAAATCTTTATAGCACTGGCAAACATTCGGCAGAAATGTGCTTAGCCAAAGGCGTGTCCTAAAAAATTTTCCTGGAGGGCTCCGTCCCCAGATTCCTTCTATCTACACAGTATTGATGTACCTACTTTGGCTTTTGCATAAATGTGATTTTAATGGCCTCCTTCTAAGACCCTACTTTATTTGCCCTGGTCACGCCACTGCGTGAATTCATGATGGACTTTTTTGTCATTGGATTCTTATTCTAAGCGGAGTTACTGCGGTTAGCGGTTACTGCCGAAAAAACGGCGCGGTTAACGAATATTGGAGCAAAACAGCCGCGGTTATGCGGATATCGGACCCCCTATAATGGACCCACGTTAATTGTTTTGATCGTCCCAGATCAAATTATCAGTTAACAAAGTCTAGAAAAGACATCTAGTCTAAAAGTTACTTAATCAGAAAAGATGCTTTAGTCGTTTCAGTTACTCCGCTGTTAAGAATATTCTACAGGGGAGAGACCGCTTTTGGAAAATCGGTCATAACGTCTAAATGATTAAAGCCGGTTTTCCACTTAACGAATTTTTTCGCGTGAAACGAATTTTTCAACTGTGAAAAGTCAGAAACTGTTCGAACTCACTTTTTTTTGCACAGAGAAATGGAGCCAGCGAAAATGCTGCCTCCCAGTTTTCAGAAAGGTACCATCTTTTAATTACCGAAACTTGCCGTCATACCCACTTTTATGAGCAATTTTGGCGGAAAACCACTCATTTTTCACTATTCTTCGCCAATTTCTGGATAACCCACCAATGTTTAAGGAAAACCTTAGACTAACTACCTCAGGCCCAGTTTCCGCTTCGTTCATTGAACTGGATGCCGCCACTGCGCTTCATCTGGGCCTGATAATCAAACTGACTGAAAATCCAGTCAAAATCGCCGCAAAAATGGCGCGACCAATCAGATCGCAGGACCTTCTACTTGTGATCTGATTCGTCGAGAGAGGATCAGCGTTACGACCTATGCTATACGAAAAGTCGATTCCACAAAATGATTCTGTTTTCCGAGCCCATAATGAATGCATGAAAGAATGCCATGAAGAGACGGGAGTACTAGGGAGTTATCTGGCAAGGAAAGAACAACAACACAGACCAAAAGACATGCTTGCTTATTTGCCGACCTTGAACACCCGCTTTATGTGTATTCCGCGGAACCGGAATTATCATTACGAGGCGAGACTGGCCTCAATTAGCCTCAACTGGTCGATTTCTTGAATAGCTTGATTATGAGTCGTAGTTATAGCAATTATCAGTTTACCAAGGAGCGCAACTACGACATGTAATCAGTCTAGGAAAACCTACTAAAATAAGGACCCTTCTTTAGCGAATTTTGGCCCAAAAACGCACCCATGTGGGTGGCACATACCTGTACCCTCAACATGTAATGTACCCCCCCCCTTCTGGGAGTGGAACAGGCCACGATAGAACTGCCAACGTGTTTTTTCGCATTCTAAGCATTTTGTTGTCTTTGGAAATGTACCTCATTTTCCAACTCTTCTTTTCGGTGCCTCACCGTTTCGCATTGCTATTTCGCTGTCACATTGTATCATTCTGTGGTCTTGTGGTTTCGTGTTTCGCAGACATCCGTTAATAATTGTTTGAAATCTCATCTTGTTTCGAGTTTTCCACTGAATTTGGATCGTTACTTGACGTCACTTTATGCTATTTTGCCTATTCATAGGGAAAATAATTGTACCTTCAGTGAATTTTTGCAAGAAGTTCTGTCTAATATAAGCTAGCTGTGTCTATTAAACAAGTCTATCCTTGAAGATTTCAGTATCAACCTTCTGAATTATAGCTCTTGTGCCCCTATTACTAATTATGTTAATTCCCTCTTCTCCAAGCAATTCTTGGCATACATCATTCATCCATCCCGAGAATCTGCACATTCTGCTACTCTTATTGATAACATCATTTCTAATATCACAGATAATGAAACCGTAAGTGGTGCAGGGGCGTCGTGGGACCCGTCCATCAGGGGGGGGGGCCAGGCCCGGAAATTTCCGAAAAATAAAACGTTTCAGCTTCGCCCTTTTCCGTTTACAAGACGCTCGCGGTGAGTAAGTTGAGTAACGGAAAAATTATGGCGCTAATGACCTCCATTCTGGAAAACATTTTGAGATGAGTCTTGTTCTGTCTGTGTCTGCAATGTCAGATTCAACTTCATGAAATGAGATCTTCCTCGACTTTTCCTTCAAACGTACTTGCAGTGTCCCATTGAGTTCTCATTAACGTCAGTTTGTTTTTTTTCAGCCATGGCAAAAATGCCGTTTTCTCCTGTCGTGGAATTGCCATTGCCGTCGACTGGTTTCGTAAACGTGGTCATAAAGTTACAGTGTTTGTTCCTAACTGGAGGAAAGAGGCTTCAAAGCCAGATACGCCAATCATTGATCAAGATGTATTATCTCAGCTGGAAAAAGATGGTGTTCTCAGCTATACTCCATCCAGGAGGATCCAAGGCAAACTCGTTCAGTGTTATGACGACCGTTATATCGTCAAACTTGCCTTGGAAACAGACGGAGTTATTGTCTCAAACGATAATTTTCGAGACCTACAAGAGGATGTGCCTGACTGGAAAACTTTTATCGAAAGGCGGTTACTAATGTATACATTTGCCAACGATGACATTTTTATGCCGCCAGATGACCCACTTGGTCGTCATGGCCCATCGCTTGAAGAATTCCTCAGGACAACGGGAGAGCATAAGCTGCGCCAATGCCCATATGGACGCAAATGTACCTTCGGACACAAATGTCGCTTCTTTCATCCAGAGCGGAGTTCACATTCAAATACCCTTAGGGGCAAACCATTCTTGGGCACAACGTTGCATTCTTTACATCAGCAACAGCAAATGCAAGGTGCTTCAAGACCAAGGTCTGATCCCTGCCAACCAAACATCCATGGCAGCTCAGATAGTAACAGGCGCCCCATTAGTTTGCCAAATCTAGAGCAATTGTGGATTTCAAACCCACCAACATCTTATATGCCGGTGAGTGCAATGCCTGCCCAAACGGTTCAAGGTCGTCCAGTATCTGGACCTCCTTTTCAAGAAGGTCATTACGGACAAAATGAGCAAACGATGCCGCGCGTATGCTCTTCGGGCGATATGATGCAGGCTTCCAATAATGTTGCCCGACGACTTAGTGGAGAATTTCCACATTTTTCACCACAACAAACTGGACAGTATGTGCAGGGAGTGCTTTTGAATAGACCCAGACCTCCATCTGGTGGAGATTATGTTGGAAGACCTTTATCATCTGATTTTAGCAGTAGACCTTCGTCAGAAGATTTTAGCTACTGCAGTGGAAACAGTAGACCCGCATCGGGTGAATTCAACTCCAGTAGGCCTAATTCGGGAGATTATAGTGGCAGCCCATGGAATGGAATTGGCTATCAGAGAGGAGTATCATTTACTCCAAGCGTTCATGGGAATCAGATTCCTTATTTCGATACAAGAAACTTTTATCCCGTGAAAGGATATTATAAGAACAGAGGACCCATGCCAGAAACTAAGGAAGAAGCGAGAATGCCTAACGGGCTTACGCGCATGGATCTCCTTGACAAGTTGCGAGAGCGGTTCCCGGATCAATTTGATAAGATATTATCAATACTGCGGAGCCACCCGGATATTTGTAGTGTAGAGGATGCAACCCATTACATAATGAATGAATAGTAACATCACGTGGCTTGATGATACATCCTGCTCAAAGGATCCCGGTGGCACGAAGTTTTGTGAGAGGAGTTGGGCATCACAAAATGGATGGCATAGGCCGCGTTTGGCAAAGCAGAAGCAGTCAAGGTTTAAACTTCCTGCAGTCATCCTGGTATTCCTCCGCATATGGAATTGGTCAGGTGACAATGCCATAGCCAGTAGCCCGCCCCTGTCCTATTTGTATTGGTTGTTTCATTAGAATGTGATACGTCAGCAGACTTTATTTCCTGACGCCGCAACCGGTAAGCAAATATGTTTGTTACATTATATACTAAAACCCTTTAGTCAAGTGATCTGCTTGGTTTGTTCTCTTCTTAGTTATTTGGATTGGATTTGCCCTAGGCAAGCGGACTTTGTAGTGCATACATGAAATGTAGAACAGTCTTGAAGTGACGGTTACAATATTCATATATCAGATTTATATTATTTTTCAAACCTTGATATGTGAAGCTAAGCCACTAATGTTCCTGAGAGCTTGAACACTTCCTTTGCCGTTTTAGTTTACGAATGTCTTCATTGTGACAGTGATCACAGATCTCTCTGTCCTTGAATGCGATTTACAGATTTGATGACGTCGCAATACAAACGATTAAAGATGCTCACCGTAGAATTACTGCAAGCCGGTAAAGCTTCTTTCAATTCATTGTGAACAAGGAGGTGCCTCCCGGAAAAACCAGCTTTTCATCATGTATTTGAGGTTCTGAAGAGTCAGTAACAAAATTCAGGAAAGGTCCTGATTTTATTTTGCCTAGCAGTGATTAAACACAAGTCCAACAAGAATATTCGCGACATCGGTAGCATTATCAGATTTTGTGGTTTCTTCAGACAACAGAAAAAATTTGGGCCACCCTTTATAGCATCATGAATCATTGCAATAGGCAAGCTTCAAAGCCCACGCACAACAATTTGTAGCTCTTATTGACCTTGCTCGATTTAAATAGCCTTAATACGTACGCCCCACGACTTCATGCTGGACTAACGCTCCATTGAGTTGAACAGATATTGCTGTTATCGCATCAGAAAGAGTGATAGTAGCAGCATATCATTTGGGCAGGGAGCTAAATTACGAGCATTGCAGAAAGTCTAGGTTTAAAAGATTCAGCTGAGCTTTTTTCGGTAGGGTGCTTATTTCACTTGTTCTAACACCTGGAGGCAATTAGATATAGCAAAGATGAGACCGATCAGATGTTCTTGTAATCAGACAATCCCATTTTCAAAATATTCGCATGTGTATGTTATGTAATCTCTATAACCGTCGTTTTACTTAATTTTATCTCGTTTAGCCATTTTGTAAGTGGTGCATGTGCTGGCTGATTACAGGTTGATCGTATAACGAATGCTCTTAGTAAGAGCATGTTTTCACTTCCGTTTTGTTTGCATTAACTTCCGTCATATGCTATGTGTGTGATTATGCAACGTATTTAATCTGGTATCCAGGTCCCAACTCCTATCTTTATCCAGCAGCTCCATGTTTTAAGATTCTTGCGCCAACTTCAAGTCCCTCATCCCCAATAAACAATGAAGATTTTGACGGTGTGGTTCTCTAGACTACAATAGAGGGTTGTAAATTTCGCCAAGGTCCTGATCGCAGCATGCTGCTCTTGTTTCCGTGGTAAATGGCCCTTGTTTCTCCACTTGCGAGATACTTTCGCGAAACAGAAAGATTCCAAGACGGTCAGACAGCAAGGGACAGCCAGATGTTATATCTTTTGGCAGTGTGAACAGAGATGTCTTTCGATGTTCACCTCTTTGCCCCAGACGTATTTCCAGTGATTTCCAGTGATCGTAAATCGTTCCGCTTCTTAGCATTGCCGAGCTTTATCAATTATTTGCATACCTGTCGCCACTCTCTCCACTGGAATGTTATAAATCGTAAAGAGACTGAGAACTGAACCAAGCCTATAGCTTTTCCGTCGTTAGTTTTAGTTCTTCTCTTGCACACCCGTAATTCTTTCTGGTGTTTGAATTTTCTTTCAGATGTATTAACATCAAAGATTTGAGTAACCGCGGTAGCAGTTTTTTGAACTACCAACATTTTGAAGTTAGTGAACAACTTTTCACGCATGCTTGAAAACTGCGCAGAATTTTCATCGGGTCTACCGTTTGTTTTTTAAATTTCTGAAAATTGTTTCTTATTCCGGAAAAGAATCTTAAAGTATAGATATCAGTAGCAAAATTAAATTGCGCTAATTTCAAACTCGAATTCGTTTCTGACTCACTTGTTAGATGATCATGTATTCGAGTTGCCCAGCATATGTGTTGTTCGCTCCATCTGTTTTTTCTTCAACTTTGTTGATCTAATGTATTTGCGCTCCCAATTTTGCCGCAAAATATTTTATAACCAACTGCTACCCAAACCATGGGCTATGATGCACCGATGTGTTGGGAAAGGAAGGCAAAAGTTCCAAATTTCTCACACATAAGCTGCCTAGTTATCCAGTCTGCATAGCTATTGGTCACTTTATTAGAAACGGTCTGCATACAACTTTTCTCCCGAACTTTTGCCCTTCGTTTCCATTTGTCTGACTCTGTTTTGCTTAGGCCCACATTTTTCAATTCACATTTAGGCCTAAGCAAAACAGAGTCAGACAAATGAAAACGAAGGGCAAGAAATTAAGGGAAAAAGGTTGTATGCTGATCGTTTCTACTCAAAGTGACCACTATCTATGCAGACTGGATAACTAGGCAGCTAATGGGTAAGAAATTTTGCAACTTTTGCCTTCCTTTCCCAAAAAATCGGTGCATCATCGCCCATGCCCAAACGCGCGAGTGTGCGCCTGCAAAGCAAGCTTATTTGATAAATTAAATTGTTGCTTTATCCCTTCTGACGTGTATCAGTCACTCCTTATCCTCATTCTTCTGATATCCGTGGCGACTTTGTCTTTGTCTTGAACATAATCTTATCCATGAAGAAAGAAACTCGAAAGCCGCAAGGTTGTAGGTTATTCCAAGTCGTCTGTCTATCTGCAAAGGACGTCCGGTTTTGGGAGATTCCAAAGGACAAAAAGTCTTCTTTGTAGATTGCGAATTTTTTACTGATGGGACTCTTTAATACTAGCCAGAGATACGGCAGAAATTGCAATGATATGGTAAGACTTTCGGTAAAGTGAGTGCAAATTGTTGCAAAAATCTGGTCAAGGATTTTGGGCCCTTTTTAAGTATTCTGAGATTGATAAATGAGATGCTGGGAAACGACTAATTCAAACCAACCAAATTTTTCTTTTTCCGTTGTCTAGGTTGCTATTTTAAACACCCAGTGATAGGTAATTAACCAAAATTTCTTCTGGATGCTTTTAGCGCAGCTGTACGCATATGAACAAAGTAAAATAAAGTAATATACGAGCACTTTGATTTGATACAGATTTTTTTAGCACTATGCTTCGAGATTAGTCCGTTTAATCAAGTGACTAGAAATAACGATTGTTAGTGAGTGCTGCGCATTATATTGTTTGCACAGGTCCATTCCCTGATTCCGCAGTTTACACTCATTGAATTGTGATGCATGACAAATCGGTATATTGGCTTTGAGTCAATTAACAATAGGAGAACGGAATGTGATGTAAATGTTCTTTTGTTGCCAATAAAAGAATTCCAACCATTCCGATGCCATTTCAAAAGCCGCTGACCGAAGTCACTGCAAAATTGTTGAAAACAGACAGAAAAACACACAAGCATCGAGAATCGATCTTGCCAAGCAAAGCCGCTGCGCAGGAATAGGTGGCTGCTTCGCGGCAATAATCAGTCTTAAGGAATAGCTACATTATTTGAATGGTTCAAACTTTGTCTCCGCACTTGGTAAATGACAATGATTATCACAGTTTCATATTCTGAGCAATGCGAGGGATGTGACAAAGAGAAAGAAGATAGTCTCATTAAAGAAATGGATTTAGGATTTTACAAATCGTCTTTCTGGTCCATGCAGTACGATTTTAGGAACAGTTGATACGTTTTTCGACTCACCCGCCAGGTTGCTTTACGACATTTCCTTATGTTAATCCCTCCAAAGGAATACAGAAAAGTTAATCAGATAAACCTCTATAAAGTAGAGTATACTCTAAAGAAATAGCAACTGAAAGAACACGAACTTTTATGAGCGATATTTGCCCTAAAAGGGGCCTATGCATATAAAACTGACTCAAGTCACTCAAATCTCTAGTCCAGCCTAACAGATATCAGTATGTCCTGCCGCATTCAACAAGTCACAATAGTAGTATTTTTTGCCCATTTGAACAAGTGGCTCAAAAATGATGGTGCTTTTAGTTTTGGCAATTTTACGGTCAGCTTTCGCCCATAACCCAAACCAGCTTTATAGCTTGATGCATTTTACCCTTAAAGCAGAATGGGAGGCCGTGTCATGAAAAGCATTTATTTGCAAACAGAAACAATTAATTTACATGCGTCAAGTCGGTCGTCGTTGTTGCAGCGTTTTCGAATGACTCTGTTTTGGGTGTTTCCAATAAAAACGATGCGTTTTCAAATGTCTCAGTTTTGAAATCACTCCACTTTGAACATCGCTTTCAAATTTTCCTGTTTCGATCGTTTCCGGCAGAGACACCAACTTAAAAATGAAAACATTCCACTCCGTTTTCATACGAAAACGGAGAAATGGAAACTTGACATGTGGAGGACGGACAATTTAAATTACAGTTTCTCCACAGGAGCTACGCAAACAGGGCACATTTTGTGAGACACTCTGTAAATCCTGGAGCGAGCATGTGCCAATGAGAACCTTGAGCGTGTACAACGCTGAAATTCAGGCCCCTTCGTACGCCTATTTGAAATGTTTTCTATCCAACATGTATGACGCTCGAACAGTTGATATTTTTGTAAACAAGTAATCTTTCCATATAGTAGAAATTTATACATGTGTTTGTAGTGTGTCTGTTTTTAGTATTTGCGTTTTTGAATAAGTAACCTTTTATACAAAATTGTTTCATCTATAGCTAGCATGTATGCTTGATAATTTGTAGTAGAATTGCATTGCCAGTCGGAAATTTTGTACTTTTACAGATGTGTCAATTCAATTATTTCACGGATGTGCCATTTTCATTGTAGCGTTGTCCGTGGTATCCTAGTCTTTTCTTAAATATTTTAATCGTATTCTATACTCTTTTGAGCAATTTAACTTCGACAAAGATACCATTGACCATAAACGGAATTACTTTGTTGTTTCCTACAACTGATACCCCTAAGTTACACAGAATTGCGCCTAACCCCCCCCCCTTCTCCCGAGATGTCGAGAAGTACTCTCGAGTACCGAATAATCGTCCCCCCCCCGCTTATTAATTTTTTAAAAATTTTCCAACCCCCCTGCTCTTATTCCAACCCCCCTTTTATTAATTTTTGGAAAAATGAAATGATATTAGACATAATTTCTGAATAAACGCAAGAAAAAGTCTCAAGAAGTGTATTCAACAGAACCAGAGTTCAAAAGTAAATGTATCAGTAACATCACTGTTCACATAAATATATAACAGATAGGTGTTTACCTAAGAAAAGGGCTGTTTTCTATTTCTCCAAGCAGCCCCCCCCCGATTATTCCAACCCCCCGATTATTGTTATCTCGAACCATTTCCAACCCCCCCCCCCGATTATTCCCACCCCCCCCCGTTTAGTCGGTACTTGAGAGTAAGCGGCTAGGTAGCCATTTCTAAATGGAAAACAGAAGTTCAGACCAAGACCAGGCCGTAGACAGGAAATTTTCAGTAGGGGGCGTAGATGATTTGGGACTCAGAGTGAAGGGAAGGTGCTAAGAGAAGATGGAGGCCTGGGGATGCCCTTGGAAAATGTCTAGACCATGCCCGTTAAATCATTTGGAAACACCCTTAACACGTATTTAAGAATGAATATCTTGTGAACGCCATGACCTGGTTTTTAGTGACTTTTAATTGCTATCTAGGAGACATTCTTCCTTGTCAATTTAAAAATTTTTTGACAATGATTCAGGGGGTCAACTTATTATTCTGAAGTGAACGTTCTGGAAAATACCGGGTTTCCGAAAAAGTTTCCCGATTTGAGGTGTTAATTAAGTAAAAGTGCGCGTTGTTTGATAAAAATTATACAAAATCTATTATACAATGACCAACTTAGATCTGAGTATTTGTTTCATTTCTGTTTCAGCCCGCATCAATTTTCTATAACTATTTTCTTGAAAGCAAAAGACGGCTTATTGATAAAATCGTAAAACTTGCACCTCAGAATCCACGAAAGTTCTACTTTTCAGCTGAATTCCAACAGGACAGAGCTTAAACTCCATGAAGGGACCCAAGAAAATCCTGTTTATCTGTTGAGTCCGTGAAAAGCACGATATTTGTATCCAAGTTGGTCTTAATGCAAGTAATTACTGTCTACATCATTCTTCTGGAACTGATCAATTGGGAAAAGTTTGTCAGAGATGCCTGGTAAATACGTTATCAGTCATAACTTTTGAACGACTCACTCTATAACTAGGAAGGAAACATTGTTGAACTTGTCTGAACACGAGCTTGCATTTTATATATAGTTTATTGATTTTTGATGATATCACCAATACCTGGTTGCTGCGCTTGCGTATTGACCAAAACCATGTTTGGCTTCTTTTCTTCAAAAAATGAGCAACATCATATGATTCTGCAGGTTTTTTTCATCTATACTAAGCATTTTTTGCTATGTTTTCATCCAATATATTGCCAACTTTAGACAAAAAATGCTCTTTTTCTGATACAAAATGATTTATGCTGACATTAGCAAAGATATTATCGTTACTAAGCAAAAAATTCAAAATAAGAATTGCAAGGATATCATCTTTGTATGTTTCAAATCTCATGTCAATGTGTTTTGTCAATTATGAGTTACAACATGACAAAGTACCTCTTGTTTTGACTTAATTTAGCAAAATTTGCTGACGTCAGCAGTTAGTCACCTGACATTAACAAAAACAAATGACGTCATCTTGCTTGCCTTATCGTGTTTGTTGCTGGTGCTAAGTTTCATGTCTCTAGCACTCCTGGTTCTGAGAATAACGAGGGAGGCACTTTGTGCCTCTTTGTTTCCCCCAACGTTTCAAAAAGCCTAGTTTGGGTTGGGTTAAACCCAAAGTTTCTTTCGGCATTCACATGTTTATGCATTAATGATTTTTAGTAATTTGGTCAGTTTCCAAGGTTTTGAGTTTTATTAATTATGATAAAGAAATGAGACACTCAAATACTGATTCAATATGATTTTTACTTGGCTTAATCTATCCATCTCACGGCGTCCATGAGTAGGCAAAAGGCTTCCTTTCAAGTGACTTAATTCACCCCAGATCTCCATTTTTGAATAAAACTGAAAGAAGTCACATGACATGTGGTCTGGATGAATTTGAATTTTGTGTTTTAGAAGGAGTAGGAGGGGGGGGGTGTATTCTCACTTCGAATTTGATAGCAACCTGCTAAAACAAGAATTGTCTTTTTGTTTGTAGCCTTGTACCCCATATATCCCAATCATTGGTATCTTCCATGCATGTAGCGTAGAATATAACACAGTAGAATCGTATTTGCAGATACATGTATTTAGATGTGACATGTTGCATTGTTGCGAATGGAGCATGGAGTCGGTTTTTTCTTCAGAATTCATTTTTAGTTAAAGGGTTTGCGCAAGATCAAGACCTTGCATTTGCAACGGCAAAACAATCTGAAAATATTCCATTCAAGCCAAAGTTGCATAAGCACCGAAGACAATGGAAAGCCAAAGGAATAATGCTGTGTGTGAGTTTTCTTGTTTTATTGATAGACCAGCTCATTTACAGTTGCATATTTCCGTTAATGCCACCACTCCTTGGGCATTGCACTCCCATAGAATCTCGTACGCCTTCGGCAGAAGTTCTTTCAATAGAAAAAATCCATGAACAAAATGTAAAAATCCTGTTGTTGTTAAAACACCACCTTTGTATCTTTTGATGGAGTGAAATTCCCTCATCATCGTCAAAGTCGATATTTCGTTTGATAGTAGAGCCCTTTTCCAAAGTTTTTAAATGATATGCCCATGATATGGAAACTGGAAGTGCGGATTAGCATCAATTTAGCAACTTCATCGGACGCAGTTTCTCTGATAATAACTCGAACGTGAAATGAAATAAAGGTTCTTAAATATTTTGCAATTAATATTTTGAATGTAGCGAGAAGCTAATGTTTTGACCTGTGTTAGCGTTTGTATTGTAATGCAGATTTCACATATATGTTTTCGTAGATTATGTAACGTCTAATTTTACTTGAAAATAGATGCAGAGAGACTTGTATAGACATTCAGAAATTCATTTGATTCCAAACATAGTAACACTTGTAAGTGGAAAAGTGATTTGTCACTGTTGGTAGAAGTAATAGCATAATGTTATTTGGTATTGAAGATGTTTGACTTCTATCTTGTACTCGTGCATTGTGTTAGACTATTATTACGAAAACTTTTACTGTTCGTAATTTTTGTCCCAAATGCCTAAATTCCTAGTCAAATGATACCAAATTTCACTGAACATAATTCGTTGGGGAGAGGAGATAGGCTTTGTCCAAGGAAACTTTTGCCTCCCACCGTGCAGTGGGTGAAAGCTCATGCGTAGTAGCGTTTGTGTTTGCAGTGCTCAGAGTTCCAACTTCAACACAACACTGCGTCTGACCTGTAATCTACTGCATAGCGGCAGGGACGCATAAGCTTCCTCGGACAAAGCCTATCTGGTTTCATCAACGATAATCCAACATTCATTGGCTGTTGTTCAGTTCGGAACGATACCTTGTGGTTGGGAAAGGGCGATTAGTAGCCCAGCTGACTGCTGACTTCACTTATACCTGACGAAAACTGTTTAAGCCACTCGGCCGCTCACCCCGTCACTGGCAGGTGAGGTGTTTTTCGTCATACAAACAGGCCCTGAGATTCATATTGTTGCTAGGTAACCAATTCATTTATATAGATCTATTACTTTTGAAGATAGGAATCAAATGTTTTAGCCGAATTTTGCTCGTGGCCTGTGACCGGAGATAACCAAGACCTCATTTTTACGGACCAATCAAATGGCGAATAAGTGAGGAAGACAAAAGAAACGTGTGAAGATTTTTCTAAATTTTACCTATCCTCATAAAACGCAACCAGGACAAAAAACTGCTTGAAATTTCCCGAATTTTTTGAAGAAATCTACTCTCCATACGTTTGGGCATTCAAGTTTGGATGCCGGTCAAAATATCTCCCGATTCCAAGGAGTTATGGCGCCTCAAACTCGCGACCTTTGTTCGTTTTCAGCATTTCTGAGCTTCTAGCATTCTTAGTACTCAATTTATTCCTAAAAAGTCTTCTAAAACGTACCTGAAACATCACTTATTCCCATAAAGTCGATACAATAGGGTTGGAGACCTTTTCTTGCTTCGCAGATGAGCAAATCTGACACGCTTTCTACAGTGTTCGAAATATGGCCTAGCTCTTAAAATGTGCTAAATTACAAATTTGAGTAAGAAATTTCAAGGGTACCAACATTCTTCGTTTGTTTAAGGCATCCTGTAGTTCTGTGTATCTACCAAACTGTGCTTGGTTGCTATTTGACGATTTTCTTCCGCAAATAATTCAGTAAGTCGCAAATAAATATCCGTTTACTTTGTTTCTTCGCCCAGGCACTCATCGGTGTCATCACGAATCACAACGTGATCACGTGGTACGTGATGTTTTGACATCTTCCCGCCTCTTCCCCAGGCCTAGCAGAACGCAGCAAGTGTTGTAATTCGTGATGACACGGATGAATGTCTGGGAAAAGAAACAAAATGAACTTACATTTATTTGCGACTTACTGAATTATTTGCGGAAGAAAATCGTCAAATCGGAACCAAGCACAGTGTGTTAGATACACAGAACTACAGGATGCCTTACACAAACGAAGAGAGGTGGTACGCTTGAAATTTCTTACTCAAAAATGTAATTTAGCACATTTTAGAGCTAGGCCATATTTCGGACGCCATAGAAAGCGTGTCAGATTCGCTCATCTGCGAAGCAAGAAAAGGTCTCCAACCCTATTGTATCGACTTTATGGGAATAAGTGATGTTTCAGGTACGTTTTAGAAGACTTTTTAGGAATAAATTGAGTCCTAAGAATGTGTAGTATTTTCTATTACGCCTCGTTGCGTCTCTCTCCAGTCTGTACGAAACTATTTTATTCCGCCATCTTATCTCTTTCCTAGTTCGATTCAACTCCCAACCATAAACGTCAAAATATAATTACTCTAAACACTCGGTCCAGTCCTCAGCTTTTTCCACACTCCCCGCGCGGGAAATGCGATAACACGAACTATAACGATAACTACGATTAACTAAACGCGATTAAATACTCAGCCAGCTAACTACTACGTACTACTTACGGTCAATGAATCATCTCACCAACGTGTTCGTCCAGCACTGTCCTAATCTGAGGTTCTTCATCCTCCCTGTCGACTATCGTCCTCCTGTCCTCTGCACTCTCTTCTGCATCAGCTACTTCGACTGGATACAGTTTCTTGATCGGTCTTCTAAAATCTGCTGCTCTTCCTTTTCTGTAAACTCTCACGACTGCACTACGAACGTTTCCATCTTTACCAGCAAGCAACTTCGTAACTCGACCCAGGTTCCACAACTGACGTGGTCGTTTCTCTTCATGAATTGTTACGACGTCACCGACTTTAATAACTCTATTTGTCAACGTCTTCTTTCCAATGTGAAATTCTCGTAAACTGGTTAAATACTCGTGTCTAAATCGTCTTCTGAAATGATCCAACAGCTTCAATAAGTAACGACTTCGCTTCGACAACGATTTTCGATTTTCGATTACGTCGATCTCGCAAAAATCATCATCCTTATCTGGTTTGTCTAACACTCTTCGACCACAAATTAAATGAGAAGGTGTTAGAACCTGTCCCAACTCATCGTAGACGTAAGTGAGGGGTCTACAGTTCAGTACTCCCTCAATTTCGATTAACTCTGTCAACAACTCTTCGTAATCTAATTTCGCGTTTCGCAAAACTTTCTTCAAACACTTCTTGACTGCTTGTACGAGACGCTCGTAAAAGCCTCCAAACCAGCTCGCACGTTCGATAATAAACTTCCAAACGACGCCATTTTCGATTAAAAACGCTCTCTTTTTCGCATCCTTAAACGTGCTTCCATTGTCACTTATAACAAATCGCGGAATTCCTCTCCGAGCTTGAAAACGCTTTAAACCGCGAATCAAAGAATCAGCTTCTAAATTTGGTACGAGCTCTAAATGAATGGCTCGGGTGCTAGCACAGGTAATTAGCAAAATGTACACTTTATACATTGAACAATCATCCCCGTAAATATTCTTCACGTAAAGAGGTCCTGCGAAGTCTACGCCGATCTTATAAAAAGCATACTCAACATCTACTCGAAACTCCGGCAACGGTGGTTGTGGAGGAGCATCGTAACTTTTACCTTGGACCCTTTTACAAACTGCGCAACGGGTAACGAATCTCTTAATCTTTTGTCTCCCCTTCACAATCCAAAAATTCGAACGCAATTCAGTCAACGTGTCCTTCACCCCATTGTGCTTTACAGTTTTGTGACACTGGTCAATAATCAACTCCGTAAAATGACCCTCACGCGGTAAGATTACCGGATATCGAGATTCAAAATCCAAAGGGGCGTTTCCTAATCTACCCTGACAACGAAGCACCTTATTCTCATCTTCGAACAAATTCAAGTTTGCTTTCAAGTTTTCAAAACCCTTATCTTGTCTAATGTCAGCTTGAACAGCGCGAAACCATTTAATTTTCGCGTTCTCGATTTCACTTGTTTCCAAATCTGCCGTAAGCGCAGTTTTCGAGTTATCAATCCGCGCCTTCAAGTTATGCGCAAACCGTAGAACGTACGCGGTTGTGCGGTACAGTTTGTTTACGTCGCTAAACCTTTCAATCGACATGAGGTTACTAATAGTGCAACCCTCCTCATGAACTAAATGCACATTCACATTTATGGGATTTCCTTCAACCTCTTCAAATTGAATAAACTCAGTGTCATCTTGCTTACAATGTTCGAACTTTTCTTTCTCAGGCCAAAACTGGACGGTCTTCCTTAGAAATTCGGGGCCCTTCCACCAAAACTCATTGTTAGCCAACTTCGAAGCTTTCATACCTCGAGACAAGATGTCAGCGGGGTTCAATTTCGTTGGACAATATCGCCATTGAGCTGGGGGCACCAATTTGCGAATTTCAATCACGCGATTTTGAACAAACGATTTCATGACTTTATTTTCATTCAAAACCCACCAGATTGCGATTTGAGAGTCACACCATGCGTAACAATTCGTAATTTCTAAGACTGGCTCAAGGGCTTCCCTTACACTTTTCATCAAACGAGACAAAATCAGCGCTGCTAAAAGCTCTAAACGCGGAATCGTTTCACCACCAATGGGTGCAATCCTTGTTTTCGATGAGACAAGAGATGAAGTTATTTGTCCAGATTTCAGATGACAAACAACATAAATGCACGCTCCATAACTCGCTTTTGACGCATCACAAAAGCCGTGTAATTCAATAAAATCGACATCAGACACTGCAATATCTCTTCCAAAATAATTTCTGTCAACAGCAATTCGACCTACATGCATCATGTCATTTACGATTGATTTATAATCGCTCAAAATAGACTCATCTATCAATGAATTCCAATCGTTAGTTTGCTTGCACAACTTTTGAAACAACAACTTCAACGGGACAATAACCGGACTGATCAAGCCAAGCGGATCGAAAATCTTGGCGGTCGTAGCTAGCACATCGCGCTTCGTAATTTGCTCCTTCTCAGCAGACCCAAGCATTGCATTAAAATCGTAAGCGAGCTTGTCTGACTTCGAGTTCCAATTTATGCCCAAAACCTTACTCTCATCAGGCTTCTCGGAATCATTTTTCAACAAAGGCGTGTCCGACAACTTTTCTTCGGGCGGTTTCGTTTCTTTTTGGGGGCCAACCTCGTTTTCCAAATGCTCAATTTTAGCCAAAACTTCATCAGAATTCGAATGCCATTTTCGCATGTTAAAACCCCCTTGCCTGAATCGATCTTTCAATTTTTGGTAGAGAGCTATCGCACTTTCTTCGCTCTCTGTACCCCCAACAAAATCATCACAATAGAGGGAATTTTTCACACTCTCGACAAACTCTTTATCATTTTCAAACTTTGAAATATGGTGTTGCACGACTGCATTCAAACAAAATGGACTAGAAACAGCTCCGAAACAAACACGAGCTATTCTGTAAACGACAACTTTAGGATCTTTCGACTGAACATCATCCACCCACAAAAAACGCATTGTATCCCTGTGTTCTGGCGCAACAGAAATATTCAAAAAAGCCTTTTCAATATCTCCAATTAACACAACATTCTTTGCTCTGAACCTCAATAAAATATCGTATAAAAGCGGCAACAATGAAGGACCAGAGTCTAAACAATCATTAAGGCTAGGCCCATCATTCTTAGCTGAAGCATCAAACACGATTCTCAATTTTGTCGTTTCTTTGTCTGGCCTAAGAACTTCTCTGTGAGGAAGATACGATACCTTGCCTAACTCAACTTCGGCACTTTCATCGACCCTTTCAACTATTCCCTTTTCCAACTGATCTTTGATTATCTCATCGTATTGCTCAGCAATATCTTTGTTTTGCTGCACTCGGTTTACAAGTGAAAACAGCCTTCTCTTTGCAAGGGAATAGTTGTCCGGGAGAATCGGGTGACCGTCTTTAAAAGGCAACTTAACCTCATATCGGTTATCAACAAACTCAATTTCATCAACAAACTTTTCATGCACAAACTGATCTTCATTTCCTTTTATGCCTATAGCCTCATTTTCCCAAAACTTTTTCACTTCATTCACAATAGCAAAATTTTCCTTATCAACAACAACAGTATCAAATCTCATAACATGTGAATCGGGATCAGAACTTACCATATCCGTGGGCCCTGACAGCACCCACCCTAACTTCGTCTCCATCGCAACCGGACCTGGTTTCTTTCCTTGCAAAATGCGTCCGGTGATAAACCTCCAATAAAAATCCGCACCAATCAAAATGTCCACATTCCTATCAACGTTTAACTCGTCTTCCTCTACAAAATCCGCTAAATCCAATCCTCTCAAATGCTCATAATGTTTCACAGCTCTCGAAATCACTTGATTACTAATAGGCGTGCAAATGACTGGTACAACATACGCCTGCATCACAGTTTCTTCTCCATTTTTGCAACTTACTGAAAATTGCACGATCTCACAATCACGAACTTTCGGCGATTCGTCTCCAAACGTCTTTATCAACAGTTTATCTTTTCCAACAACTGGAAGATTCAACGCGTTTTTCATATCAAATGTCACATAACTCTTCTGACTTCCTGAATCAAATACAAATCTGAAATTTCTCCCAATCGGTTTTCCTGGGGCTCTGACTTCTGCCCGCGCGGTCTGCAACAAAACGGAATTTCTTGCACTCACATGCATGTTGGTGGTTGACGCACTCTCGGGTTCTTTCGTTTCAACACTGCTTCCCTTTTGATCATTTTGATCACCATTCTCGGTCGTCGTTGGCTTGGAATAACACTCACATATCGTAGAATGGTGTCTTCGGTTGCATTTCAGGCATGTCATGTTTGAACGACAGTTCCGTGCCAGATGATTAGCGCGTAAACAAATGAAGCAGCGGTTCTTCTGCGTCAAGATCTTTCTTCGTACAACGTGATCAGTAACGGTGGTACACAAATGAGACTTGTGATCTCCATCGCAATAGGCACATTTGATAACAAACTTTCTGTCATTTGCTTGGCTTCCAGTATATAACGTTGCTGCTGTAGCTTGCAGATTTCGATACGGGAATCTGTTTCTCGTCGCTTCTTGGGGGGCGTTGGCTGGTTTGCTCTTCTCTACGCTGACTTGGCTCAAAACACATTTCTCTCTAACAAGAAGCTCTTCGTGAAATATCTCTAACAAATATTGTAAATCGCATGATCCTTTCAATCTGCGTGTAATCATAACTTGCAGCTCACTCGGCAATTTCTTCAAGATTTCAGGCGACATCACTTGCTGATATCCTCCGCTATGCAAACCAAGAGCACCCAAACTCCGCACGTTCACTTCTAACTTATCGTACAGTTCTCTCAACTTTTTTACATCGTTCATGTTTCCAACTGCAGGACAATGAAGTAATGCATCCATATGGTTTCCAATTATCACAGAAACGTCTCCAAATCTCTTATGCAAAACATCAAGTGCTTCTTTATACGTCGAATTTGTAACCTTAAGCCCCGCGACGGCATGTGCAGCTGGACCTGTAAGGTAACTCTTTAAATAGCTAAATTTCATCACGTCTTCCATTTCTTCGTCTGAATCAATGGCAGCTTTGAATGTCTCCCAAAATGACGGCCACTCTGTCGGATTGCCCGAAAATTTCTGCAAGGTCAAGGTTGGCAATTTCATCGTTTTCACTTTCCGCGCGCTACTAACTGATTCACGACGCGGCTCACGTTCCACTTCGGACTCCTTCACTAACAATTTCAATTTCGATTCGATTTGCGTCAAACAGTACTGTATCCCTCCTGAAAACTCCTTACACTCCAACATTTCGTCCTCAAACTTCTCATCGTCGATTAAATCCAAAATCTCTTGGTCTCTCTTCTTTAAGCTCTCCGATTCCTGGCGCAAAATTTCCCTGTTCGTTTTCAGTTTATCGACATCTTGCTCAGTAACTATCTTCGCTGTCTCCGCTATAATTTTCTTGACATAACGACGGCTAGCGCTACGTCCTTTTATCAATTTCTTTAATTCTTCCATTCTATGCTCCCGGGTCAAACGGCACCATGTAGTATTTTCTATTACGCCTCGTTGCGTCTCTCTCCAGTCTGTACGAAACTATTTTATTCCGCCATCTTATCTCTTTCCTAGTTCGATTCAACTCCCAACCATAAACGTCAAAATATAATTACTCTAAACACTCGGTCCAGTCCTCAGCTTTTTCCACAGAATGCTAGAAGCTCAGAAATGCTGAAAACGAACAAAGGTCGCGAGTTTGAGGCGCCAAAACTCCTTGGAATCGGGAGATATTTTGACCGGCATCCAAACTTGAATGCCCAAACGTATGGAGAGTAGATTTTTTCAAAAAAATTCGGGAGATTTTCAAGCAGTTTTTTGTCCTGGTTGCGTTTTATGAGGGTAGGTAAAATTTAGAAAAGTCTTCACACGTTTCTTTTGTCTTCCTCACTTATTCGCTATTTGATTGGTCCTTAAAAATGAGGTTTTGGCTATCTCCGGTCATAGTCCACGAGCAAAATTCGGCTAAAACATTTGATTCCTATCTTTTACTTTTGTTGTATATTTGTTTACTGAATGACTCTGCCGTGTATAAATATGATTAGCTGAAAATGCATTCAACTATAATTTGCTACTTTTCCCCGAAACTCGGAGAAAAATGAGCCATTTTATTTTCGAAGGTGGGATGAAAGTTTCTCGCATTTGCAACTTAGGCCTACTCACCTGGTCCCTGGTAAAATTAGATCAAATGCGCCTAGAAAATGGATGCATTAGCAGCCATTTTGGATCTAAAGATTGCTAGAAAACGCTAATTGACGCAAAACGGCCGTTGCTCTAGCGCTAATTATGCAGAGGATAAATGATTAGCGCTAATTCTACAGAAAAACACTTTGAGGATCTTATTTCAACCTTTTTGGGGATATCTGAACGACAACTTGGGGTTTGCAAGTGTCTTTAATGTGAAAATAAGCTCGGCGTGTTTGGAGCGAAAATGGGCCTAAGTTGCAAATTCGAGAAACTTCGCCACAGCATCGAAAATTAGATGGCTTGTTGTTATCCAAATTTCGGAGAGAAGTAGCAAATTAAAGTTGAATTCATTTTTATTTAATCATATACACGGCAAATTTATTCAGTTAACAAGGGTGTAGCAAAAGTAATTGACCTGCATACAGGAATTGGCTACCTAGCAGCAATATGAATCTTCCCATAGAGTCCTTTGTATTTTGATTTCGCGTCAACATGAACGAACGCAACACCACCGATAGTGAAGTCCCAGTCTGGTTCCCTGACATCATTTTCGATTGAAGAACAGGGCTCCACGAAAGCGGTCCAAAATAACGTCTGCACAAAAACCGTAACCGCGTACCGTAATTATGGCCCGGGCTTCTGTTTTCATCGTGGCATGCTTTAAATCAAGCATGCTTTTGGCCTGAATCTTGCCCGCCAACAGAACGACGCTTAACTAGCTTGCGTGCAGTCTTTTTTTTGTAAAATTGAAAGAAGGTAAAGTTCTTTCAATTACACAAAAAAATTTGATATACACGATAGAAATACTGCAAGCAGGCTACGATTAACCGGTTTTCCAAATGAGGATTGAGAAGTTTGAGAAGTTTCGCTGGTTTTTGTCCAGGCGTCAACAAATCGCTTCCCTGGCGCCCAGAACCCTCCAACGAACGCGGTCTAGTTGACGCAGGGAACCTGGCTGGTTAAGTTCCACCTCAGAAAGACGTGAAATCTCTTTTCTTGATGAGGTGAAATTTTTCCATATAAGCGAAACACCACCGGTATTGTAAGGTGAATTGAAATTATTCATTGATTCTTATTGGTCAGTTGGTTCTAATTTCAAGAAAGAGAGACTTTACTCCACCTCGTCTCTCAGTTCCGGGGCTGACAGTGTGAGCCCCGTGTTTGGCAGATGGGGTATTTTTCCTCACGAAAACAGGGTTTAATTTAGCTGCTAAACCTAGATACTGCTCTTCCATGAATCCGTGTGTTTGAATTTTTTTCTTTTCAGCTCAAAAAAAGAGTTTTAAGTCTTTTTTGAATGCGATTACTGACCCAGGATCTTTGTGGAATGCTGTTCCATTCTCATGTCCAGTTATAAAAGAAGCTCTTCTGTACCCGGTGGGAGGAGTACTATACATATTTTGGGTACGAGGACGTGCCATCGGGAAGGGTATCGATTTTCACGATTTTGGTATAAGGAACGGTATCAATTTTCGCAATTTTGGTACAAGGAACGATATCGATTTTCGCAATGTTGGTATAAGGAACGGTACTGATTATTATGATTTCGGTACAAGGAACGGTATCGATGTATTTTCGGAAAATTGGTGTAAGGTCGGGTATATATTTTTGGAAAATTGGTATAAAGTCGGGTATACATTTTGGAAAAATTGGTAAAAGGTCGGGTATATATTTTTGGAAAATTGGTATAAAGTCGGGTATACATTTTGGAAAAATTGGTACAAGGAACGGGTATGTTTTGAAGCTTCGATGGCAGGTCCCCGTCCAAAATCTGGTCAAGTACCCCCCCCCCCCCCGGGCTTCTTTACGCATTCTAAGTTCAGCCTTTGAAAATGCGCGTCTCTTTTAAGGTGAAGAGACCCTGTGAATTGCGTAGGGTAAGGTGGGGGTAATTTGGGTTTGAATTGGGCATTTTTCGAAACAAATAGAGTCTCCTCACAAGTTCACTGCAAATATTGAAGATCTTTTTTCGTTTTTCCTACATTGAGAATCTTTTTGCGTTCTTGGAAACTTGTTCCCGTTCTTTAATTTGAAGTCTGCATATTTTTTTAGAATTTTTTACTTTCCTCGCATTTGCCTTTAATTTCAACCTGTCGGTGGGAAATTTGGGTCTTTTCGAGGAACAAGAAACGGTATCTATTTTGTTAGGAGTATTGTAAATTCACAAAAATAAAATTTTAGAATGCTTTTATGGATAACTGTACTTGAATTTTCAGAGTTTCACAGCCAAAGATTTGAAAACTTGCACAGAGAAAGTTGAAAATAAATCGTACCACCATCGGCGCATACAGGCCCATCCTTGAAGATGGAAATGTGAACAAAGTTTCTTTCGAAATGATATTTAAAAGAAGTGAATCCTTGTGTCTTGTTCTGAAACCACTAAAATATGAACAAAAACGTGTACCTTATGCTGTTTTCGATGTATCATCCATTTGCTTGCAGTATTATCTCAATTTTTGTTTTGATTCGGGAGCCATTGCCAGTTCCTGCACAGCGACTCGTATCAAAATCCTATGCAAACCAGGGCCTCCGACGACGGGGGGGGGGGGCCGGGGGGGGCCATGGCCCCTCCACTTTTTTGTAAAAAAAAATGCAATTCCGAAATTTGTTGATAATCGTTTTAATTCTCTTTAAAACCCTATGCTCATTTAAATTCAAGCAAATTTCCTAGCATCCATTCGATTCAATCCCTGTTCTGTTGATAAGGGAATTTTCATGTCGGAAACTAACAAGGTCACAACTTCACTATTGTACACAATCACAGACGATTTTCAGTAATATCAATGTTCCATCTTTGAAATCACCATGAATATAAAAGAAATCTAAAGCTATGGAATCTGCCCCAGGAAGCAGATAGTCAAGGCAGAATGCAAAGACCTCGTATCTCTTGGGCAAAAATCTAGTAGGCAAGTAAGGCAAGTACTGCTTGCCAGCCAAAGAAGATTCTACTTTCTAAAAACTATTCTCTTTATTGGTAGGGTATCTATTTATTTATTTATTTATTTATTCATTTACTTTAAATTCTTTACCCACGGTTACCCCGTCAATCAAGAAAGACTGCTTTTCAGGGGGCCGTGCTTAAAATCTTAACTTAAATAAATTACATCATATAAAACCCTAGGTAATTACAATAATGGATAAATAAAAAAGATACACCAGAATAAATCATTTTTTAAACCTTCTTTAAATGCTTTGAAAGAGGATGCCTGCTTGACTTTTGAATCTAAATGGTTCCAGACTCCAGCACCACGATATGAGAAAGCTCGCTGACCATTGCACGTTTTCATTAGAGGGACTTAGAGGGATCTTACAAATACTAGGAAGTTAAGCGCTCGCTTCGCTCGCGCTTCAACATTCCTAGCTCCTGCGGAGGGCTTTCATAGAATATCTCATAATCCATGCTGAATGTACAATAAATAGTTGTAATTGTGGATGCAAACTTCTTGTTATGCATCCATCAAATTGGAAAATTTTGTGTAGTCTGTTGTTTAGAAGGTTGATTGTGACATCCCCTTCTGTTTCTAAAATTAATGTCATGTTCTTAAGTTCATTCACAAAGCAATAATATTTTCTTGCCACAATTCACACCCAAAAATGGCTGTGATTCACCTCAACTGCCTATAAGCATATGAACATCAGCAAATGCCCAGTGCGCTAGCCTGCATGCAGTGTTTCTGTGGTGTAAGTTGAAAGAGTAAGAAAATAGGAAGACTGCACATTTGGCCAAGTGAATGATTGTTTGCATTTTGACAAAATAATCCATTGCAGTATGAACCAATAGACCATTTCGACAATTGAAATCGGAGACTGGGGAGAGCGGTTTGTTCTGGTAAATGGCGGATATAGCTCTTGTAAGTGGCTGCCGCGTAGTTGGGCCATTGCAGTGAATACAATGAGAACATTGAGTTTTGCAAGCTGTGGCGAGGATCGCTACCGCATCGGCACTGTTTTAGAATTTCAGTTTTGAAATATTAGTTTTGACGTATGTTCAACCGGCAGATTAAGAAAATTGGAATTATGTTTGAAGTTTTCCTCCCGTCAATTCTAATAGAATTCAAGAAGGACATTTGAAGTTAAAAACTTCAGTTGAATTCCATTCTCTTGAAAATTGCAGTCAGGGTAAGCTTTCTTATTTTAAAGACTTCAAATATATCATGTATTTCATCAAGTTATGCGGAAAGGGCCTAAACTCAAAGCAAGCATTGCTGTTTGCAGCACTGAAATAAAGGTTGAAAAGGAAATCAGTTGCGAATAGAGATAAATTGCACGTTTGTATGTATTTCGCATGGACAGGTATTTGACTACATCCTTTGACAGCTGTATTGCTGTGTTCTTATGCAGTAGCGATTGCCATGTTTACATTACTCACTTCAACGGGCTCACTCTGTGGCAGCCATTTACCAGAACTGCATCCGCCACTTACCAGAACAAACCGCTCTCCCCAGTCTCTGATTTTAATTGTCGAAATGGTCTATTACCGCCCTTTTCTGAACCACAACAAAATCAGCTCACATAGCATCTTTAATTTGTTTTTGCTTGGATTTGAACAATTTGATACAACAGATTATTGTCATTAATTTCATTTTGCCGCACCAGGTATAAAACAAACCTCTTTCTGTGATGCACAGAAGTGTCCAGTTCTTTAAATTTTACAACAGAAAGAAGAATTCCTTCAGAAAGTGAAGGATTCTTGAAAATGTTAAGAATTCAAAGAATTTTTTACAATAAAGTTGATCAATGTGCTGTGGCTGGTACCATGAGCTTACATCTCACATCATATGCTTGACCTGCATATATTTATTTCATAATATTGTAACAATAAAAGAAATGCAGTGAGTTCTTGACTTTGCATCATGTTTCAGTTTGTCAGTGGAACTTCTTCACAGTATATTTTTTGTCAGGCTCATCCTGAAATAATTGTTACATAAATTCTAACACTGGATCAAAGGAAAATACAGTCAATTGTTTTCAACTTATGGCTGGAATCCATATGCGGTGCAGTTGTGCACTTCAATCAGACTGCCAAGATCTGCATCCTAGTATGATCATTCCAAGAAGCACCCCTTTCCAGTGATAATAGCTTGTTTATTGTCTCAACCTTAATTGTAACATCAAAATCTTGCTAATTCAATAGAAATAAGCCCCAGATAATGCTTTTGACACCAAAATACTTCATTTTGCATCAAATGATCCCATGTTATCATTTGAAAAATACAGCCCACTTTTCCTTAAAGTTTCTTATATCAAAGAGTCTAGAAGTTGGGTGCCCTGAAACCTTAGCAAGGTAGCAGTCTGATCTGCTGGCGAGCGTAGAAAACTTGCATTCATAAGGTGTACAACTTTGCAGCTTGCAGTTACAACAAAGGTTCTTTGCATCTGACAAGGATATATTTTTACCCTCACAGCCTTTAAACTTTACTTGTGCTTGCACCTTTCATTTTCTTTCACTCATCAGTACGCAGAGGCCAAATCATGCAATCCATTCCAATCTGGTCTCCAGGAACCTAAAGGGAATGAAAAAAGTAAAATCCTAAATACAGGGTATAAACCATATAAACCTTTTGATCTTGAAATCTTTGTTCCATGAATTTCAACAATCAATAAAAGGGAGCACTGTATGGAACATTAATTTGGACACCAATGTTCATGTTCATCATCAAGAAGGACAAAAAATTGTTACTGTATATTGCATATGGCGCAAAATGTAAATGGTGCATTCACATTAGACCACCAAGATCGCATAATATGCACACATTATGCATAATTTTAGAATTATAGAAATTGATAATGAAAATGGACTTATGATCTCCTGATCACCACTACACATCCCACCTCAATAATAACTGTTTGTTTATGAGCTGTTTCCATACCGCACATAATTCTTTTCCCATCAAAATACTATTTTGCATTAAAAAATCTCATCTCAATCTTTAAAATATGAAACTAACTGTTTGTTATAAGTGGCAGTTATACCAAAGAGGGTAGAAATTAGATACTCTTAAAATTGGCTATTTGTAATATATACTACTTGAGAGGTTACTCCAGGCCAGCTTGGAAAATTTCAATTAATAGACCTAATCGGCTAAGGTTTGTTTTACCCATTTCAAGTCATATGACCATGCCCATGGGAATTTTTGGTACTATGCTACTTTTTGCGTTCATGGCACAATTTTGCATGGCATGAAATTTGTCGGAGAAATCAAAAGATGCTTTATCAAGAGATTGATCACATGATTTGAAATGGGTATAAACAAACCTTAGCTGATTTTGTCTATGAGCTGTACAAATTTTTGCAGCTTGCCGCCTGCAGCCACAACAACATTAGCCTGTGTGCAGACTATACCCAAGGAAAAGGTATAGTCTGCACAACACCGCTCAATATCAAGTGTTGTATGAGTCAGCATTTCATTTCAATTGCATTTTGAATGGCCCTTTCTACTCAGCGTTTGTGTATTATCTGCCGTAGGGTACTTAAAATTCCAGAGTATTGTGTTGTTAATGTAAATGCTTAGAGCACAAAGCGAAGCCTGAGATTTAATCACACGATAGCCGTTCTCAAATCTGACTGCTTCCTTCTTTCGCAGGAAAGCGATATTATTGGCTGTTGCAACAATGCATTTTCTTTGTTATCACATAAATGCTGAAGCACGTACTACACAACAGCAAGCGGCGCTGCGCAGACTATACCTTTTCCCTGGGTATAGTTTGCACGCAGGCTACAACAACATGTTCTTGCATATCATAACAGAGTATCTATGTTTACTCTTACCGCCTTTAACAGTTTACTTGCAGCTTACTCCTTCAATTTATTTTACTACCACTGCGTTATGCATATTTTTGGGAAAAAATTTAGAAAAATGTTATGATACGATGCATTCTACAGCTTTGTGTGAAATTTCCATAACCTGTGCTGTAAATACTTCTTGAAATGTTTGGGATAAATCTACTTTGAGGCAGGGGTGGCCCAGAAATCTTCTGACAGAGGGGTAGGAGCTTCCACAGCTTCCTACAGTCTTCCTACCAGGGGCTGAAATGGCTAAAAAATGCAGTTTGCGTACATCATTTTGGCAAAATTCCTCCAACAGAAACTGAGATTTCCTATGCCATGGGGGGCTACATGCTTCCAACAGCCAGCCAACGGGGCTGCAGGTCCCTCTAGCCCTCCCCCTTGGCGCCCATAGTCTGCATACTGTAAATTTTGTCTGCCACAAATTGCCACCATCAATTAGAGAAGGGGGCTGTAGGTCCCTAGCCCTCCCCCTGGTGCCCATAGCCCCAGTCTGCATTCTTTGTAGTGCGCGGGGAAGATCTTCCCTGCGCCACTTCGACCGCTTACAGCCGCAGCCGCGCCATAACCTGCAATAGCACGATCTGTAGCAGTTATTTCAATAAAATTTACAAAATTCCCCGACCTACAGATGCGCCAAAATGTACTTCCCCGCGCCAAAATCGAAGAATGCAAACTGGCCATAGGCTGCATACTGTAAAATTTTGTCTGCCACAAATTTCCACCATCAATTGGATAACATGGAAATCTATACTCCAAAATTCTAGCTAAATAATTAACCAAAGTTCCCAGCAGTTGAAACAGTATAAATTTCACATCAAAACCACTGGCGGATAATGTTCCTTCATGCTGCTCTGCCACAGTGGCGGGAGGGCATTCTGGTATTTGAATGCACACTGGCCTCTGGCCTGGCGCCACCACTGCTTTTGAGGTCCCACCATGTCATAAGGACAATCAACTGATGCTTCAAGCAATAAGATAGCATGGCCATCATGGGGCCTAAAAGCTAGCAAATGAGGAAAATCCTTCAAATCAATCAGGATTGAGAGGCGTCTACAGCAATGAAAATGTTGTCTAACATTACCTTACCTTTCATCTGCAATGTTTACGAATTTCTTCTGATCTGATAATGCTCTCTTTTGAGTTAGGCCTGCTAAAAAGGCCGACCACAGCTGTGATCGTCTCTGCAGTAATTGGAAGCCATTCTTGCACATCCAGCTCGTCATTTGCAAGGGACACGACATGGAAAGTTGTGAAGGTCAAGGAATCCCCAAAAGGCTCCACGTCGCATGCGCATTTACGATCTATTTCGGTGACGTAATATGCAAATTAGCGGTGGCTTTTGAGAACAGTGCAGGAAACAATGGGGCCGAAGCGCATGACATCGTGAGCCCTGGTGAGCCCCAAAGCTTTTGATTTTACAGCCAATCAAAAAGTGAATAAACAAGGATATACATCGAATGGTCCCGTTGTCTTTTCATCGAATGCCACCTTTGTCTTCCCATTGTGTTGATTGTTAAATTTACAATGGAGAACAAAAAGAACAAAGCTAATTGGATAATCGTTTACCTGCCTTATATATATAGATTTACTTCTCAATTCTGCCAGCCTCAATTCAAAATGGGGATTTTTCAATGAGGTGAAAGGCGTACTCTAAAAATTCTTTCAAGGGCTGCAACCCCCAGACCCCTACGTTAGGACCCCTACTTCAGGACTTTACCGGCGCTTCACGCTCGCACGCCTCCGTCATTTTTCCCTCTAGATCTGTCTCTGGGAGGGCAGCTTTATCATATTGGGCTATGGTATATTTTCATACCAAATTTTGGCCCCTCCACTTTTCAGGTTTCGTCGGAGGCCTTGCAAACGCAGAAGATCCAAATCACCCCACCTTGCAAAATAATCGAAATAAAATCTACCGAATCACAAAAATTCCAAAAAACTTTCAGCACCTTTCCAATTGATTCAATCAAACGACTGATAATGATTTTTTGACGAAAAGAAGTCGCAAGTTGGCATAAATCGAAAGTTTTCTACGGTGTCAGATCACGATGAAAGTTTAGGCCGGGCAAATGTTAGACTTGCTCCAAGTCTATTCCGAGATATATCAGCGCTAAGGACCCCCGCAGAAGTAACTCCTTAGTGCTGATATATCTCGGAATAGACTTGGAGCAAGTCTAGGGAAATGTTGAAATTGAAGCACTAAAAATTACCAAATAATTCTTCGACACCACTAAAACAATTCCTGAAAGAAAAGATTTCAACACCCATGGAGTCATGAATCGGAATTTTCACTTACGATTGCTTTAAAAGCGAAAAAGCAGATAGACCCAAATTACCCCGTAGACCCAAATTACCCCCACCGTACCCTACCATCACCCTGAAAGAGCAGCCTAGCGTGTTCTCCGAGATTTAGGCTTGTTCTGTAATTTTTACGAATGCAATGTTCTGGGACTATTAAATGAAAATAAACCGCGAAAATTGTTGCTGACGCCATATTCTTACTCTCAGACTGTTCTTGCTTTGGCTCTGTTTACAGTTTACACATGGTACGAAAAAGTTTTCAACGTCCTGAAAAGTGACGGAAACCGTTTGTTCATTTCCCCATTTTGATTCATTTTCATTGATGAAATACTGGTAAAGGTCAAACAACTCGCTTCAATAGTTTGTTCTGCCCCTCTGAATGAAATATTTGAAAGTCCTTCAAGTTGTCTATTCCAATTTTTGCTCAAGGAAGGGGTTCCTTTTCCAATGCGAATGGATTGGCTAAAATCGCCCTAGACTTGCTCCAAGTCTATTCCGTGGAAAATCAGCACTAAGGAACATAGTTACTTCTGCGGGGCATCCCTTTCGTAGTTTACGCCCCCGCAGAAGTAACTATGTTCCTTAGTGCTGATGTACCACGGAATAGACTTGGAGCAAGTCTAAAATCGCCCTGAACCGCCATTGTGTATGAAAATGGTCTCGTGTTGTTAGTGACATCCCCCCTTTCCGCTGGACGACTTTATGAATTAAAACAGGTGGTAAATAATATTTAGGAACACATTTCTGACTCCGTGACCTTTCGTGGAGTTGGAAGCGGAGCACTTTTGGAATAACGTAATGATAGTATGTATGAGGGCATACAATCAATCATCAATCAATCAATCAATCATCAACGATAAAATTATTTACAGTTGGTTAAAAAGAAAGCATGGTTACTGAAAACTAATTTAAACCAACAATTTACAATATACAAAATTATTTACAAATTAAAAAGCTACATCCTTTGCCATCCCATTCTTTGATCCTCGTTTTAAAACTTCCCAAGGTATCAGCTCTCTTTAATTCATCATCTAGAGTGTTCCACAGTAGACTGCCTATAAACGAAAGAGAATTTAGTCCATATCGATGTGACTTTGCTGATGAAAGTCTAAATAGCTCTTTGGTGCGGAGAGTGTAAGGAATATCTTTCTTAACAAAGAACTCCCAAATATATGAAGGATTTAGATGGTTCATGGTCTTATAAATTTCAATCATAAGACTTTGTAGGTTCTTTTGGTGGACTGTAACGCTTCCAGCCCTGGCTAAAAGCTGATCAAATGATGAGTCGTAATCTCCGTACAAAACCCTCAAGGCACGTTTATTTGTTCTGTTTACATCTTTGTTAGCAGTTTTGCTGCAGAACAGCAATATTAAGGGGCAGTATGAAAAATTTGACATTACGACAGATGTTAGTAGCATTTTAGCTTTCTCTTCATTGAGGAATGGTCTTATTCTTGAAAATGCACATAATTTTGGTTTATTTTTCGACATAACTCCTTGACGTGTGCGTCAAATTTTAAAGAGTTGCATATTTGTACACTCGAGCTTTACCTGCTCGCTCTGTTTTACTTGTTGTCCACCGATCTTGAGGATGAGCGAACTGTCACTCTTGAGACCTAAAAACATCATTTGAAATTTCGCTGGATTGGCAAACATTCTGTTATTTTTAAACCAATCTAGAAGCTTTTGTAAATCGTCCTTTAGTTTCATTGTGACAGCATCTATAGATGTGTCACATGCATAAATTGTTGCATCATCAGCAAAGTTACATATCTTAGACTCCAAATCTGCGAAGAACAGATCGTTTATAAAGATATTAAAAAGCAGAGGACCAAGTACAGACCCCTGTAGAAACGCCTGTAGAAATGCTTTGGGAAGTGCTGTATGCTGAACCTACTTTGACTCTCTGTTTTTCGATTAGTTAGGTAACTGTATACCAACTTCAACGCACAAGTGTCGAGTCCGTAAGCCTCTAACTTCACTATGAGCAGATCATGGGGTATGGAATTATATGCTTTGGACCGATCCATTAGGATAGTACCAACAATGCCTTTGGTATCAAGACATCTTTTCCAGGATTCGATAGCACGAAACAAGGCATGTTGAGTACTGTATCCTTGCCTAAAGCCGGACAATAGGTGAGATAGAATTGTGGCAGAATTGTAGATAGAATTGAGAAGCTAAAACTGGGAGGGACGAAAGCTTTGATCTTCCATTCGATCAAAATGCAATGAATATTGATTACATAGGGGATGTGTGAGCCTAGAAAATAGCTGTTTTGACACTATAGAGCAATTTTTATTTGGGATAGTTGATTGCTGTAAAATGAAGGGTGCCGGTTGATTGCGATGTAGGCTAACTTAGCCGTTGCTCTCTTAGTTCTGGCTTTACACCAAAAAGTGGGAAGATTAAGTTGATTAAGTGATACAGTAAACACCGTGAACTGAAGAATCTTATGGCAAGTTATTGATTTAAGTCATTATCATAACGCTAATAATAGGTCATTTATCTCCCGGGGGGGGAGGTACTTCGTAACTTCCAATACGGGGAGTTATTTGCCAATATTTGGGGTCTGAAATTTTGACTAAATCAATATTTGGGGTCTGTGAATTAATTATAAAACGACGGACTAATAATTCAATGTTTAGGGTCCACAAATCTGAAAAAGGAAGAATAGACCTTTTAGCTATTCTGAAAACGAATGTAGATCGAGCGACATTTCATAACAATTTGTAGAATTTTCGAATGTGCACAATTGCGGTCGAAGCTCTAACGCCACTCAACCGAGCCTCGTGTATAAAATTGTATAAAAATATTGCTCGATCCAGGCTCTTTTGTAAAATAGCTGAAAGGTCAATTGTGGAATTTGATGCGGGTCTCCAAAATGTTTGACTCAATATTTGGGGTCTCCAACTTAGGGTTAGGGGTCTGGAAAGAAATAGTGGCATGGACTGCAATGAAAGTTAGTAAGTACGCCCCTGGGATTTATCTGAAAGGTGCCAATTCAAGGCGATGGTATTCCAGAGCAACGAACTCACTCTGGAGAAACGAGACAGGCAACAAGCAATGAGTGGATCCATCACAGGGGCATCAGTCTAAATATTCGTAGTTATTATTTAGTATTTCTCGATATTGTTATTTTTAATATTTTCATTATTTCTCGATACTGTTGTCTTTCTTGCTTCTGAAGAGCCGCGAATACTTTGACCAATGCGAAGGAGAGTAGGAAATGCGAAGGAAGTGAGGGAGAGAAAAGCATGCGCGCTGTTTCGTCCCTTGTCCTTTTCTTCCTTCTCTCTTATCTCGCTCCTCCTCCGCTTTTCTCTCCCTCACTTCCTTCGCATTTCCTACTCTCCTTCGCATTGGTCAAAGTATTCGCGGCTCTTCAGAAGCAAGAAAGACAACAGTATAGAGAAATGATGAAAATAGAGAAATACTAAATAATAACTACGAATATTTAGACTGATGCCCCTGTGGATCCATCACCGCAGATCCTGTGCCTCTTCATTCTCGTTTGTAAGATGCGCATGCGCACTTTCATTTCAGGAAGACCTTGGCCTAGAGTCAGTCAAAGCAGAGGTAGGAAGGAGTCGACTTTCATGTCTGTGAATGATCACTGCGGACAACCAAATGTCAGCAAAATGGTAGTTTAGAAAATGTTACATTGATGTTTGGTCAATTCCCCATGAAATGAGATGTGTTGAGAAACAAAGATGATTTGAGAAATGGCACTGAAGCCAGTTGTTACCAGTAAGTACAAAACATTTCAACATGAATGGCCTAGAAATTCTCTTAATAAATCCAAAATTGAGAATATGACCCATGGGTAGAATAGTCTTGGACAAATTTAGACGTTGGATATCTTATTTTGGCTTCAGTTGCAGTTTCATTCACTTTAAAATTCCTACTAAAAAAGAACCAGTTAATCCAGTTAACATAATAGAAACAATAAAATAATACTTGAGATTTGTATGAAGAGGAATTTCTTAAAGGAGGAGCTCTCTCAATAGGTTAACTTAAATCGAGGAGACAGCGCCCCCTTTCCTGAAATCCTATTATCAAATTGATATAATGATAAATATTTTCTTAAGAGGTTGATATATCAAAATTAAACAAATTTGGAAAATACTCTAAATGAAGAGACTAGCCTGAGGAATGCCATGGGTCCAATACACACCCCCATCAGATCACGAAATGGTTAAGAGAACTAGGAAGACAGAAAAAGAGCCTCGCGCCCAGCTGCACCCCAAAGACAAGCCTATCAGAAACACCAAAGGCCACATTGGTACTCCAATACAGCCTCAGATGCCCCCAACCAGCCCATGGCAAAGCACAGCCAAGCACAAAGCCCCCACCCCTAGGTCCCCTATCCCCCCAGCCCCCACACTCCAATATGCACCAGACAGAAAATTCACGGCAGCTCCCAGGAAGCCCCACCACCCTATGTCATGTTATCATTTTGTGTCACAAGATTTGGCTAGTTACAGTAAATCACAGGTCATGCAGGTCAACACAGGTCAATAAAGCGCAAGTCAAATTGTGTGGGTCAAAACTAGTGGCCATGGGCATACTGGCTGCAGGCTCATAGCCTACTGATCTTTCATAAGTATGATAGTCCAAAGGCTATTCCCTACTGAATTCATTTCATTATGATTAGAAACCATACCAAAGGAAGTACCTTTGATCATTTTGATGTAGGAAGTTTAAATTTGATGTTTTTCAGGGACCACACAACCGCCAAGAGCCCCCTACCCACTTTTTCAATGCCATTGATTGAACTTGATTTGAAAGACAGCAGGAAGGTGAACGATGAAACCATGAGAACAAGAGATAGATTTGCCTTTTCACATCTGCAAATCTTTACTTGGCAATCTCCTTGTTGCATTTTCAACAAAAATAAGAAATTCTAAGTTGCCTTGACCTTTGTGACCACTCTAAAGTTGAATCTGATTTCCTTGGAGCTTTTCTCCCCATTTCAGTGTGTTTTGAAAAAAGTATATACCTGATTGAGATGACACACATGATTTGGCAACTTTATTGTGGTATATCATGACGTTGAAGAATTTGGGGGGCTCTTGCTGGCTGCGTGGTCCCTTTTCATGCATGCATTGCAAAAGAACGTAGGTCAGAAACGACTTTCAGAAATGACAGGATGTAGGATAGATTTAGTTCGTCATAGTCACAGGACGTGATTTTGTTAAAAGGGCTAAAAGAGTTAAGAATATCATATTCAAAACTTTCTACATCAAAGTTATCATCTCTACTTCCTTCAGTTTTTAATCACAATAAATTCAGTAAGGTATACCTTTGGACTATCATACCTACGAAAGATCAGTAGGCTGTGAGCCTGCAGCCAGTATGCCCATGGTCGCTAGTTTTGACCTGCACGATTTGACCTGCGTTTTATTGACCTGTGTTGACCTGCATGACCAGCTTTTGCACTAGCCATCACAAGATTTTCGCAAAGCAAATGTTATGTTATTTGATTCAGGACTGACATTTGGTAGAGAACAGAAACAACTTTAATTGCTGACGGAAACTTGCCACTGAAAGGGATTGTTTGATGTTGGATGGAATGTCATTCTAAAATTTTGCACCAGCATATCTCACAGATCTTAAACCTTATTGTGACGTATATGGCTGTGTCATAAAGATACCACCCTTATGAGCATGTCTCGTATCATACTGATAGACATCTGGCAAACAGGGATGGTGCAACTGGCGGAGCTTGGGGGCAGGAGCCTCTCAAAAATTCACTGAGCCCCCCTGTTGGCACTTGAATCTTTGAAAATTGCTACGCACTGTCAGCACTTCTGTAACTTGCTTGTCATGTTTTTTAGAGAGTTTGTCAAATTTTGAGCCAATCAGAAAGGTGTGGTCCGTAAAAATTTTGCTTGCTTAACTTGCTGTTGGCACTTTGACAATTTTTGTCCCCCCCCGGCATTTCTTCCCTGGTGCCATCTCTGCTGAGAAAATTCTAAATATATTGTGAAAGTAAGTTTGACATAATTTAGTAACAGACTCAAAACAAAAGTAAGCTATTTTAAATCAAATATACTGGGTGAGTCAATAAAAACGCCTGGCATTTGAGAAAAAATCCTTCTCCCTCAACATCAAACAATGATGTTGAATACTGTGATCTTATTTTATCCCAGATACGTCAAATTAGGTTCAGTAATTTACCAGGCTTTAATCAGTCATTTCTTTGCGTCTAAAATTGAGATTTTCTGCAGAAAGCCCCTTTTGATGATAACATGCAAAAATGAGCAAAAACAGCAAGCAAAATTTCCCCTTGTTCTCCTCCCTAGCAATAATGACCCTTGGATGTGCTCATGCATTTTGTCCTCATGGGAGAATGGAATCCCCCTGCAAAAATTATTCCCACTAGGGGGAAGACTTTTCAACCCGCCAAAATGAAAGCACATGCAAAGTATGCTGAAAGTCATCGCTGTGAGGTAAACACATAGGGATTTTTGCTTGTAATTTTAGCATGTTTTTAAGGTTTCTCAAAGGAATTCATTTTAGAAAATTGCTTACAGAAGCTGAACGTAGTGACCGATTTTAGCCAGAAAAATTTCTAAGATTAATTGAACATGTTAGCTATTTAATTAGGTATTGCAAGGTATCATTGCTTATATATTCAGGGAGCAGTAGATAGGGAGCAGTAGCAATAGATAGGTTTTGCGGCTGAAATTTAACATGCACAGCAGAGAAATCGGTCACGCAAACTTTCCAATCTGGCACTTGCTATAACCCTGGTTTTTTATATCTCCCAGTGCCAGTAGATGCCACTCTTTCTCATGGCAAATGTATTCATTGAAATTAGATTTTATGTTTTCATAAAATATTTCTTAGTTTCTTTGTTTTTATGGGGGGGCTCCCCCTCGATCAGTTAACCTATTTGGAGAGCTCCTCCTACATTAATCTTTCCTAAATACAATAATGTAAATGTGCTCTTTTCTTTTTTAGTTTTGTTTGTAGTACCATAGTGTTTGTTGTTATTTTATCATATTGTAATATATTTAATTGTATCGTAATTTGTTTAGAATTGTATTTAGGACGAATTAATAATTCAATGAAACTGAAAACTGAAACTGAGACTCACAACTTGTTTCCCACCCTGGAAAACATGTATCTTGGGCCAAAGATCTTTGACATAGAGCAACATCAAGAATAATGGATGAACAATAGGTCTGTTATCTTAAGACAATTGGCGTGGCGTAGACATTTGGTATAACCAAAATGAACTTTCAACACTGGCTTGTTGCCAATCAGGCAACAAAAATAGTGAGATTATGTGTTTTCAATTCCAATGCTGTGTTGGATCTGAGTATCTAAGAATATTGTTATCTACCATCATACCGTTCTTTTTACTGAACATAGTTAATTTTACAAGATTTGTTCCCAACTGGTAAGCAGAATTGCCCTATAAGGCAACACATTTATTCTAAAAGAAGAAATGTTGCCTGAGTGGAAAGGGAAAGATTGCCAAGCTGTCAACTCCAATCCAAAAAAAAATTATGTAAAAGATGCATTTATAATTTGTTTATGCCTCAAAATGGAGTTAAAATAGGAGTTATCGATTCCAGTTGCAAGTAATACATGAGGGGACATTGAAAAGCACACCAGGTAAATGCAATGGTGACATTTTTTGTTGCATTCCTAGTATGATTTATCTCCATCTACACCCATTTTCTCCAACTACTTAATTTGTGTACAACCTTGTTAATAGGATTTCTCCCCCTGTTTTCATTCTTTCTTTGTGTTAGCTGAATCTGTTCATTAATTTGGTGTAATAAGTTAGCAAGAATGATATTTTCGAAACTCATAAAAATAAAGTGCAGATGGTCTCAGTTCTGTGCACTGCTTTGGAGCCACATGTTGGAATGACATTCCCTTTGCTATTAAAAGTTCACCATCTGCGTGTAGCTTTCGTCAAAAACTCAGAAGCCTTCGTCTTTGAAAACAATTACCAATCATAGAAGTCCTAGCTTGAAAGCCATGATACCTTGGGAGGCTATGGAACTGACTGAATGTCATGAATTGGTTTTGCCAAGTTCATTAGTCATCTGTAAGATAGGGGGTGCTCTCTCCTCGATTAGCCTACACTTGCTAATTCAGTTCCTCCTCAAGACATTCCCCTGCATACAATTTCCCTAACTTGTCTTAGTTTGTCTTTATTTATGCTCACTTGGTACAAGCATTTAATGTTTTTATGTACATGATGTATATCATTAATTTGCCTGTCATCAAATGTAAAGGAATGTTAGAAGCATGAAACTGAAACTGAAGCTAGGAGAAATCTAAAGGTTATAAATGTGGCTCATGTCATAGCTACTTTGCTTGGATGCCTGTCAAGTTGGATGGCATACCCTTTAATATGCTATCAGGTACCCAAATATGGCAAGGTAAAGCATATGTGACAGCCTATTATTTTTGCATCATTTTACAAAACTGCCAACTAGATGATAGATTTCCTTTACAGTAATTATCTGCTTTGAACCATAATGTTTGTAATGTTAAAACTCAAGAATCCAACTGGAATTTACATATACTTTTAGATTTTGGAGATGAAAAGCTATACATTCCACTGTCAAAGGAGATTGAGAGACGTTTGCCAGCCAAATCAGTGGATTGGCGAAGGTTTGTATAATAAATATATAGAAGGTATCCCAAAATTTGCTCTTCTGTAATTGGCTGTTGCGGAGAACTTGCAACTTTACTGTACCCTTTCAACTAATGGCCTCAGTTCTTTGCAATTTTTCAGACGCAATTTATTTAAGTTAGAACAAGATGAAACCACAAGAAACGAGCTGAAATGAGCTAAAACGAGCTGAAACCATTTGAAACAAGCTGTCTAAATCAGGATTGAGGCTGAAACAACTTGAAACGACCTGATTATCGTAGCAACAAGGTGTAGGTGTCAGGGGAGTCATTTTACTCTCCACGTCTTGTCGCACTCTCATCAAGAAACAATAGTAGCAAATCTTAAGGGTTTCTCATTGTTTTCTACGTATTGTCACATTCACTTTAAGAAGTGATACTGACAAATCTTAGGGGAGTCCCTTTGTTCTCCATGTATTGTCACATTCTCTTTAAGAAACAAAAGGAACAAATCTTTGGGGATTCTCTGTTTTTTATGTATTGTTGCATTCTTTTTAGAAAGTGAAAGGAACACACTTTAGGGGAAGTCTTTGAAACAAAGTTGGCAATCGTGCTGTGTTGATAAATCATAAATGCTTGTAAAGCCTTATATTTATATTGATTGGATCGTTATTTATTGCTGATCATTTGTCTTAGAGCATCGCCCATCATCCCTGATGCTGCAAGACAATGATCGTAGATGAATTATGATTTAATGAAAACTAGGCTTAAAGATAGATGCTTGTAAAGCCTGGTTCACTTTAAGTCCATTGGGTCGTCTTGGTCGTGCAGACTGACCCAAAAGGCAAGCCCTCCAAGCTTGATTCCTTTGTCTTTTGGGTCTTTCTGCACTACTCAAATGACTCAAAAGCTCAGGGGGAGGGTACATTACTTGAGGATGGACGGGGTCAGCCACACGGTTTTGAGAAAGCTACCCTCTTCTAATTACCGACAGTTGCCGTTATACCCACTTTTATGATTAATTTTGGTGGGAAATTACCCTTTTTTATTATTTTTTGCCGATTTCTGGAAAACCCATCCATGTTTAAGTAAAATTGGTCAAAAATGGGACCCTTGTTTAGAGAATTTTGGACCCAAAAACCCACCCATATAGGCGGCACATACCCATACCCTCATCACGTTATGTTACCTCCCCCCGGGCTCAAAGGCACTGATTGGTTATTTCACCTTTTGTCGTTGGTTAACACTGCTTGAACTATTGGTGCTACCCTCATTATTCCCAATTCCATGGCTTAGATAGCAAGATGTGTTCCTTTCGTTTCTTAATATGACAATAATACATAGAGAACAAATGGGCTCCTCTATGATTTGTCGCTGTCGTATCTTAAAGAGAATGCAACAATATGTAAAAAAATGAGAGAATCCCCAATGATTTGTTTCTTTGACATCATAAAATCAAAGACGCAGAGTTACAAAGTTTCATAGTTGTAATTAGTTTTGTTATTATTTTATTATCAATTCATTTTTCGTTGGCTACATTAACTGATAGCTAAAAATATTTAGCTAATTAAATCCGATGTTAAAAACTTATTTTGCAAGTGTAGATAAGATATACAAATAGAGTTAAACATTTACAATTTATCAAAGTATACAAATAAAAACAAGTGTCTAAAAACATTATAGAAAGCCAAAGTTCCGTATAAATGTGCAACACAGCTTGCATGGACAATTTTCTTCTTTCCAATGTTTTATATATGCTTTAAACTGAATAAGAGATCCAGAGTTTTGTATTGTTTGCAGTAATATTTGCCATAGCTGTGGACCTTTAAATCTGACGCTTTCTGTGCCATTACCGATCGATCTCACCCTAGGTTGAACAAATTCGTTATTGTTACGCAAATTGTAATGACTTTCATTTTCAAAGGAAATTTCCTGCATGAAAGAAGGATTCAGATCATTTCTGGTTTTGTACATCTCACTCATAAGTAATTGAAGGTTCTTTGTATGAATAGTAACGGAACAGTCCTTCTCTAATAGTTCACTATAGGTAGATTCGGCATCCTTGTAAGTTATTCTCAAAGCCCTTTCCTGTATTTTTCTTAATTTTTCGTTCACCTGCCTACTGTGAAACATCCAGGTTAAAGGACAGTAATGAAATTGACTGGTAATAAAAGCCCTCATGAGGGCTCTTAACTTTCTCTGATCCATATATGGTGACATGCGAGCAAGTGCATAAAGTTTATCGCTAGCCTTATGGCACAGAGTGAAAACATGATTATCGAAGGAAAGTTTGCTATCAATTTGAACTCCGAGTAGTTTCGCTTCAGAGCTATTTGTAACGTCAGCACTTTCAATCCTCGCAGTAACGGGATCGTCACATCTCTGCCCAAGACCCAAGAAGTGGCATTTATCTGCATTTAATTTCATAAAGCTGTCGGCAAATCATTCTAAAGCTATACTACAATCATTTTCAAGCCTATGAACTATATTTTCAAGGTTCTTATTGCAGGTATAGATTGTAGTATCATCTGCATAATTACACATATCCGAGTTTTGAATAAAGAGTAAAAGATCATTAATGAAGATGTTGAATAACAGAGGGCCTAAGACTGACCCCTGTGGAACACCGCGAACAACGCTTTTCCAAGAACTGAATGACCTATTTACTTTAACTCTTTGTTATTTATTTGTGAGGTAATAGACCTTTTAGCTATTCAGCAAAAGAGCCTGGATCGAGCGTTATTTTTATACATTTTTATACACGAGATTCGATCGAGTGGCGTTAGAGCTTCTATCATTATTGTGCACATTCGAAAATTCTACAAAATGTAGCAAAGTATCGTTCGATTGACATTCTTTTTCAGAATAGCTAAAAGGTCTATTGTTGATTAGTGTCAATGCTTCGCGAGAGAAGTCATAGGCATGCGATTTTGCGATCAATAGATTGTGTCTGATACAATACAATCAAATGCCTTGGAAAGATCCATTAATGCAGCCCCTGCCTTACCACCTTCATCAAGGCTATTTTAAATTTTTCTAAGAGCCTTATGAGAGCGTCCTGGGCATTGAAGCCTTTTCGATAACCACAGAGAAGTGACAATAAAAAAGGTGTAATATAAGCAACTATTTGTTTATCTATTATTCTTTCAAACAGCTTTGACACCGTAAGCAGAACACTGATTGGCCTAAAGGTAGTCATAGAATTGGATGGTTCATTTTTGGGAAGAGCAGTGATATCCGCGCACTTTAGTTCAGCTCGCAACGCGCTTCCAGCTACGACTGTGGTAGAACGCAATCAATCTGGATTAAAAATACGACATGGAGAAGCACTGTATCTACCTGAATTTTCTGAAAAAAAAAACAAAGGAACTATCTGCATGCAGTAACTTGTTCGAGATACTGTGCATTCCCCCTTTGTAAATCACAAAGGAAAAGACGTTAACTCAGATAGGCTAGCTAGTCAATGGGACGAGCGAAGCGTTTTTGGTCATGCGCAAATTAACAAAGGAAGGAAGAAGGGCGATGACCCTGAGATCTTTACTGCGCAGACTCCAAAGCGCTTCGAAGGGCATCTGGCTCTTGAGGAGAAAATCCAAAAGACTTTTGCTGATAGTATCCCTAACAAAACCCAGAAGATCTTTGAAATGCGTTCGCAGCAGTTGGCTCGTAAAAGTTTTCCCGCTGAAATTTAGCCAGATGCTTGCTAGGCTCTTGGATTTCTTCCTTCACACAGAACCAAGCAGATTCAAAATCCTTCATTCCATTGAAACCAACTAATTTTGGTATGCTCGAGGAGGTTATCTTGCCAAATCTTGCATCAAACCATTCATTAGAACCCTGTTTCTGCTTCCCTGCAGAAAAGGATCTTGAATTTGAGTTTTAATTCTGATTAATTTGTTTGTTTAGAGTCATGCGTAAAATTCTCGGAAAGGAAGATTTTTGAGATCAGCTGTAAGTGTTAGGAAATTTTCGATATCTTGCTGGTTTGAAGAGAAATTAGGAGAGATTTGATGTGGCAATTGTCGTTCACATCCTCCTGAAAGATCCCTAGCTATCTGTTACCGCTTGAACGTGATATCCTGCAATGGTTGTCGTTTCAATCTTTCTTTCTTGAGACCTTGTTTAGCCTTCAGTGCAGGTAAGCGCCCCATTGTTGCTTTTGTGTGTGCATATTAACGACGTCGGAAGTTTGCTCATTTTCCATGGGCACAATTAACAAATTTGTACTCAGTTGCTGAGATGTGCTTGCAGTACCTCCCGTTTGCCGGTGGGACAGGATTAATCTCTTGCCCGCAATATTTTACCATTTTCCAGAGAATGTTCAATTATGGCATCGGTTCACTCCTCGACCTTGATAGATTCCCTTAATGACTTCTCTGAAAGTCTTACGTAGCCCTCTAACAATCGATATTTTTGTTTAACAATCATGGCCTGCATTGGTCCCCCTTTTGTTTCAAATTGATGTTTGTTATCCACACCATTAAGAATATTTTTTATAATCCTATAAAATAAACTCAAAGGATTTACAGCTACTGTGCCTGTCATATCGGGAATAGACACCAGGTCATTGGAGTTTCCCCCATGTCAGACACTCACAATTCAAAAATATACAATTTTCTAAAGAAGAAAACTACAATGAGAAATATTAATAGCTGTTTCACATTTAATGTCAGGCAACGACCCCTGCATAGATTTACAGTGCGTAAAGAGTGCAAGTCAATGGGCCGGGGGCCCCCATGCGCAAGCAAAACAACACCACCTCCGCTGCCCTCGCCACCCCAGCCGGGATAGCAAACGAGAAGACAAAGGCAGCAGCCATCCAACCACCCAGCAGGAATCCCATCCACCGATTACCCCGCACCTACATCGTATGGTAAAATACTTAGAGTTATAAAATGTCCGACATCAAATGAGAGACAGAATTAACTACTGCTACTACTACTATAAAAACAGAAATATTGGAGGGGGGGGGTTGCTGCTTTGTTTATTTTTGAAATGTACTTTATTCGAATCTCTTCGTTGCCTTGATGTAGCTAATTGTTGCTTCCATAATCATTCTATTTGCAATTTGGGTCAGATCTGGATTTCCAAATAGGACTGAATGGCATAATGATTGTGTGTCTAGTTCTGTTATGTTTAATCCAGAATATCAGATAAGTTGCCGAGGAGATCTCTCTGTGCTGCTTCGAAAAACTAGCAGTGCAGGAGGAAATTCTCACTATCTTCTTCAGCTCTGCCACACAGGCAGACAGGATCTAGGCAATAGAAGTTATGCCTGAATCTTTGCTCAGTTAGGACACTGAAGTTAAGTCGTAATTTCGACAAATACCTAACGCCAACAATATCATTTATACCGTAAATTGAATTCTTATCGGGTCTTATCATAGCAAGTAGTTTACGTTTAAACACAGTAATGGATGTTGTGTTTCTTGTGTCTTCATCAAGCAGATTAACAATATGATGTTCAATGTCAGAATGATTAATATCTCCCTATGGTACTGTTTGAAAATTCTGAGTCCAGTTCTCATTGTCTGATTCTGGTGGACTTTAAGTCATTCTTGCGACTTCGAGTTGAGCTTGATCAAGTGTACGATTCAAAATACTCTTTACGTGTTTAACTTCATCGGAGTCTCAGTCTTGGCAGGTTCCCGTCATTTTCAATGTAAAGTTTAACCCTGAAATATAAAGGTCTTGGTAACTATTTATAATTAGTTCTTAAAAGCTAAGAGAAAAGTTAACGAGGAGCGAGAGGCACAAAGGGGATCATACAATATGCTAACGAATGGAAAGGCACATAAATTGAAGCAACCTTTGATTGTGAATCATATTTTCTTACGAATTATGGTATTCGTGGCTGTGCCCTTGAGTGGTTTAAATCATATCTAAGTAATAAAAAGCAATATGTTTCTGTTAATGGAAGTAACTCTAACTTACTTCCAGTTACTTGTGGTGTACCACAAGGTTCTGTGATGGGCCATTACTTTTCCTTCTTCTACTTCTACGAATTTAATCAACTACTTCAATAATGAAGGCTCTGTTGATGTAAAAAGGAAAAGGAAAAAAAATAACAATAATAATAATGTGAAAATGAAAGAAGATTTAATTGCTAGAAAGGACGAAAAGATATTGATAAATAGTTTTGGCAACTGAGCAGCAATAATAGCACTATTGCAATGGTGAGTTAAAACCTATGGATTATGCGATTGTGATAGTTTATTCCCATGGTTCGTAGTAACACATCGGCTCGCATTAAAAACTGCTCTGCAACCCTCCCTATTTATCAATTCTTGCCATTTTTTTTTAGTTTTTACATATACGATTTTTTTTCATTAAGTTAAGCAATAGCATTTTTAAAAGAGTCAATTGTTTTGGAGTCTATCACTGATTGTGGCAACCTGTTCCAGTCATTAATCGTACGGGGAAAGAAAGAAAAGTTATAATAATCTGTTCCAGTTTTTGGGATTTCATATACTTGGTTATGGCTATATCTAGAAACTCTTGGAGATTGTTTGATATATTCATCTTTGTCAACTGCTACCAGACCATGATGGATTTTATAAAACATAGCAAGTCTCTGTTTTGTTCTCCTTTCCTCCAGGGTTTCCCATTTCAATTCTGAAATCATATCAGTTACACTTGCGAATCTATCATGTCTATTTAGGACGTAACGAGCTGCTCTTTTTTGTACCATTTCAAGGGTGTGAATATTCTTTTTTGTGTATGGGTCCCAGACTGTTGTAGCATATTCCACAACTGGTCGTACGATTGCTTTGTAGGCTTTTGATTTCAACTCAGGCGAGTTTATGCGAAAATTCCTTTTGAGAAAGTTAAGGGATCTTGTGCCTTTACAAGCTGTGTGGCTGATATGTTGATTCCAGCTTAGATCCTTGGACAGTATTACTCCTAGGTATTTGGCAGAGCTAACATGGCTCAGACTTTGCCCATGGAGGGTGTAGTCATATATGATTGGGCTTCTGCTTCTTGATATAGTGAGGATTTGGCATTTCTCTGGATGGAATTCCATTTGCCACTTCTCTTCCCATTGTGCCATCTTTTCAAGATCATTTTGAAGGCTTATTGAATCTGTTTCCGAATTAATTGCTAGGTACGCTATCGTGTCATCCGCAAAGAGTCTCACTGTCGAATTAAGTGTCTCAGGCAGGTCATTTATGTAAAACAGGAATAAACATGGACCAAGCACGGAGCCTTGGGGGACCCCAGATATGACATCTGCCTCGTATGAGCATTCCCCATCTAACAACACTGTTTGTTTTCCGCTCATAAGAAAACTGTTACTCCATGCATTAGTTTTATCTCTGATTCCATAATATTTCAACTTTTCTAACAGCCTCAAGTGTCCCACCTTATCAAATGCTTTGGAAAAATCCATTATTAGCACATCTGTTTGCTTCCTTCCTTTTAGATTGCTTAACACATCTTCTTGAAATTCTAAGAGCTGTGTTTCACATGAACGTTTGTCCCTGAATCCATGTTGTAGATTGTAAAGAATGGAATGCGAGGAAGCATGAGCCATTATGTTTCTAACAATAACATGCTCCATGATCTTGCAAACAATACAGGTAAGAGAGATAGGGCGATAATTACTGGCCATTGACTTTTTCCCTTTCTTGTACACTGGCACAACGTTAGCCTTCTGCCAATCCTGTGGCACTGACCCTGTATCATATGACTTCCTGAATATAAGTGTTAATATTGGGGCAATACTTTTTGCAAGTTGTTTTAAGACCTTTGGGGCTGATTTTATCTGGCCCGGGAGCTTTGTGCTTCTTTAAACCTTCCAGTAACTTTTGTATACCTTGTGTGGTAAAATTTATCTCAGGCATTTGGGAATATTTTGAGTCACTTAGTAATTGGGTAGGTATAGGGTTTTCTTTGGTAAAAACTGATTCGAATTGCCTATTCAGGAGATTAGCCTTTTCCTCGGCTTCTGTGATTATCTTACCATCATTCTTCAGTGAACTCACACTCTCGTAGTCTTTCTTGACTCTTTTGATAAAGCCCCAGAAGCGCTTTAGACCAACATATTTATTTTCTTCTTCAAGGGGAGTAATAACATCTTCAATATGGGACCAGTAGGCTTGTCTTAGTTTTCTTTGGATAGTTGCTTTTAATTCCTTGTGTTTTCTTTCAAGATTTTTGTAGTATAATGTGGAATTTTCAAAGTTTCTTTGTGCCTGTCTCCTTTTCTTAAACAGTCGGTCTCTTTTCTTGATAAGCCTGTTGATTTCAGGTGTAATGTATGGAAGCATGTCTTTGCTCTTTGCTGATTTACAAGGAACAATTTTTTCAATGAGGGAATGTAGTGTGCCTTTGAACGTTTCCCACAGGTCATCAACAGAATTTGATTCAAATTTGCTTAATAACTCATCAGCTAGCTCATTAACTTTCTCTTCAAACTCACTCCACTGCGCTTTGCTATATAGGTGTATCTTCCTTGGTTTTTGCTTTCTTCTCTTGGGGCTAATATCTACTTCAATTGCTACTATATCGTGGTCAGAAATACCTGGGAGAACTTCAACCTTTATGATTTTTGATGGAGCATTTGTAGCAAAGAGATCCAACGTGTTCTTCCCTCTAGTAGGTTCTTCAACTAGTTGTTGCAGGCTGTTATTATCCAGGATCTCACCAAATTTGTAATGTAGGGATCTATAGTTACAGTCACTCTTTACTAGATTATTCTTCCAGTCCCATCCAGGCAGGTTAAAGTCACCTGCTATGATAACATTTTCATGTTTGCTTCTCAGTTTTGCAAGGGAATTTTCTAGCTCCAGGAGGCTCTCCTCATCACTTTCTTTTGGCCTATAATATGCACATAAATGTAGCATTTTTGATCCATATAAATTTAATCTACCCCACAGTAATTCACAGTTAGTCTCTAGCTTTTCTTCTCTTACAAGGATAAGATCTTTCCTTGCCATTATAAAGACACCTCCATGAGCATCTGTTTTCCTGTCCTTCCTTAGGATCTCACAGTCTGTTGTCGGAAAAACAGAGGCATCTGTGTCACCTTCTTTCAGCCAAGATTCAGTGCCAATTACTAAGTCAGGTTTGATACGATTTACCATCAGATGGAATGGTTCCCTCTTTGCATGAAGACTTTGGCAGTTAACATTTAGGATTGTAATTGATCTCTTCTTTGGATATTTTTTCCCCCTTTTGCCTTTTTGCATAGGTTTTGATTTTGGACTAGATGACTGTATTGGTACCCATGTGGCTGCATCAAGACTTGGAAATTCACTGCTGCTATCACTTAGCTCATTAAATTTGTTGTCTAAATTTAAGGTTGATTTAATAAAGAGATCAGTGCTGATATTCATGAGACCACAATGACAGCAAAGCCAGGTTGCTGTTAGGCCGGCAAGTCTCTCATATTCATCATTGCTCATTCTTATACATTCTCTGTGTAACCAGTTGTCACATCCATCACATTGCAGGGCATCAGCAGACCAGTTCACACTTTCTTTACAAAGGAGGCAAGGAAAAGAGCTATCATTTGATTCACTAGCATTGCAATAAGATTGTGTTCCAGGTCCAGGATTCATACAGACGTCCCCACTAAGCATCAATAAGACTGAGAGGAACATCAAATTCTTATTAGGGACTGTTGCTCTCAAATAGCAAATGAAATAAAAGTTCTTGTAGGTTTGGCTGCAGTTTGTAGTCAATATACTCAGTAAGCTATTATGCTATACCCATGAGAGGCCATAGGCTTTGTTGCTGAGTCCAAAAGGGTCACTCACAAAGCGTATGTCATTTGCTAGGCCCATGCCTAGGCCATCGACTGCGTTCTTCATGGCGATTGCTCTAGTGTTGAAGAATGCCAGAGCACTGACAAATGTCATAATCAGAGCCATGTTGTAAGTGTGATATAAGAGCAACAATTTGGATTCTGCTTGGGTTTATTTCTTCTCGATTTCTGAGCAGTTTCTTCTCTTCATTATCTGCTAACAAAATGGCGTCTTCCTCTCAGGCTGGCTGCTGGGAAAAAAAAATATCAATGATCCTTATCAAATATCCTTATCTATATCAATGATCTGCCAAATGCTTCAAACAAAGTTACCTTTTATCTCTCTGCTGATGATACAAACACTTACTATGAATCCAAAGGTTTATCCGATTTGATTAAAATTGTCAACAAAGAGCTGAGACTAGTAAAGAAATGGCTTGATGCTAATAAACAATCGTTAAATATTGATGAGAGAAACTATATCATCTCTCATTCTTCATCTATCAATGTTTCTTCTGGATCTGATATCAAAATAGCGAAGAAGCATATCAAAAGAGTAAAGTTTGTTAAGTTCTTAGGTCTCCTCCTGGATGAGCATCTTGCAATATGGTCTTATTGTTTAGGGCAGGGGTGGAAAAAATTTTCATTTCTTGGACCAAACCAAGTCTTGAGAGAAAGTTCGCTTCAAAAATGTATCCACCGTTGACACATCATGATATGTAACGAATTGGAAAGAATTTGAAGACTGATCATCAGTCTTTAATCACAATAGTAAATGATATTTGTTAGGCAAATCTTGTTGATTTTCTGGCTGATCACCTCCAGACTTATTCTGTAAACTGTACCGTTTTTATAATACCTCGTTTGTCAACGGACTCAACTTTGTTTAATAAACAGCTATCAATGACAAGAACCCATAGGATTTTGACGTAAAATTGACTTCCCATTTTTAGCTTTCCTGTCTTTATCCATTTTCTTTCTTCATTTTAATCTTTCTGGAGACCAGGGAAAATTTCTGTGACCATTGGGGTCAAACATATGTATCATATGTTGATCCAATCTTCAAATTACAGAAAAAGCAGTCAGAGCTATCTCATTTCAGCCTCGCATGTCTCCCTCCCTTCCAATCTTCGATGATTCTAAGCTCCTGAAACTTTCTGAGATCTTTGAACTGCGACTCCTAACTTTGTTTCGATTCTGTTAGTAGATCTACAAGTTTCTTTCATGACTTTTTCTATTCTGCTCATCTGTTCATCAATACTACACAAGACAGGCCAGTCAAGGTGATCTTTATATGTCTAAGCAAAACGGCCTTCACTATGGTCTGAAGTCTGTTAGATTTCTTGGTGCTAAATTTTGGAATACATTACCCCTGGAAGTCCGAAATACTCCATCAAAAATATTGTTCAAAACAAACCTGAGAATTCATTTATTGGACAAAGTCGACCGTTGAATCTGAGCCATTTTGGTACTGCACAATTATTTAAACTTACACAAATTTATTTGATTATATCTTAGGATAGGGGGGGGGGGGCTTTCTCATCGATTAGTTTACCTATTGAGAGAGCTCCTTCTTTAAGTACTTCCCTGCATAGAATTTATTTAGCCCCTCTGTGTATCTTTTCTTAATATTGTATTAATTTTAGTATCATTGTATTAACTTTCTGTAACATTTTATGTATTTAGTCTTTGCGGTTAAGTTATTTGTTTGTATTGTTGGGATTATAAATTGTATGTAGTGAATTTGAATATGAAAACTGAACTGAACTGAAAAAAATTGTTTACTTAGTTTTTATGACTATGTTTGTTGGAGTTCTTTCAGTGATAGGTTGCAAATTTTCCTTGCATTTCTGCGCTTCAGCAACCTAACAGTATCTTTTTCGTCATTTGTTCAGTATTACCAGTCCATTTTGCATCAGGAATATCTTCTTTGCAAAGTTTGACGTTGAGATAATTTATGCCGTTACAAGGACACGTGAAACATTATTAAAAAATTACCATTTCCGCGATTAGCTACAAAATGATCACATTTACCAGCAAAACAGGCATAGAGATAGACATATCCGACATTCAAAATTTTACCCGGCCTAACTTTCTCCGGTTGTTTTCATTCTGTGGTTTCACCACAGCTTTAGCTAGAAGCACTTTGCTAGTTGAATTAGTTGTAACTATGAAACTTTTTCCCAGCTGCGCGAAAACAACGTCCACCATATGTAGTGTAAACGTGTATGTAGAGGTGCTTCTGAACACAGCAATGACATCTCTAGCAAAAAGTTAACTCTCCGCTAAAAATATTTGAATTGTCTTTATCAATGCTCGTTATACTTGCTTTGTGCTAATGATATGATGCTGACTGGAAACATCCAAGATTGCCAAAGCTCTGATGTGCAAATCTCCATCAGAATGGTCTCATACCATCGTATAGAACACCTTAGTTTTCAACTGGTCACCTTAATTTCAATTGGATACCTTAGTTTTCATTGATAGGGTAAAATTGAGCATTGCAATTGTTTGATGACAATCATTTATGTATTTCTTTCAGAACATTTGGCCGCTTGTCTAAAACTGTGACGTTGAAGGCTAATTTTACAAAGTTCAATTCTGACTCCTTGGGAGGTACTTCTGATGGGACTGTAAACAAGCAACCCTTTCTCCATGTCTACTGGACTTCTTGCATGGTAAGTATACTGGTTGCATTGCTTGACTGAAGATCTACATCAGTCAGTCCCCAATTTGTTATCCTCAAAGGGATTGCATTGTGCAGCGTTGAGTTAAGAGCATAGGTTTCAAATCGTTAAAAAGCTGGTTACAAAATTCTATGACTTATTTCTATGAACTGAACGGCTTCAAAGAAACTTGAACTATTTTACAGTAAATCTGCCATTGGACTTTTCTGAAATCTTCAATCTTTTTACAATTACAGTGTTTTCGTGCTATTTAAGAATTTAAGAAAATTTTCGAAAAAAACTCAAAACTATCATAATTTCTAAACATCAAATAATTTTCAAGAAAACCATAGTTTATTGATGCCTACAATATTGTATCAAGCAAAACTTTTAGTGGGGGAGATTATTACAATAATCGTGCAAAATGTGATACCAGCATGAAACTTGGTAGGGATGGGCAGTTTGATACACTGAAAAAGATAAGATGTGGACACAAGCTGAAAAATGCCCCCATGTGCTATTTTTAGACTGGGTACTAGATTCCAGGCCTCTAAAAGGGATATTGTAATAACTTTGCTGCAAACAATCATATCACAATGAAACTTGGTAGAGATGGGCAGTTTGATACACTGAAAAAGATAAGGTGTGGACATAAGCTGAAAATGCCCCCATGTGCTATTTTTAGACTGGGGTACTAGATTCCAGGCCTCTAAAAGGGATATTGTAATATCTTTGCTGCAAACAATCATATCACAATGAAACTTGGTAGAGATGTGCAGTTTGATACACTGAAAAAGATAGGATGTGGACACAAGCTGAAAAATGCCCCCATGTGCTATTTTTAGACTGGGGTACTAGATTCCAGGCCTCTAAAAGGGATATTGTAATAACTTTGCTGCAAACAATCATATCACAATGAAACTTGGTAGAGATGGGCAGTTTGATACACTGAAAAGGATAAGATGTGGACACAAGCTGAAAAAAGCCCCCTTGTGCTATTTCTAGACTGGGGTACTAGGTTCCAGGCCTCTAGAAGGGATATTGTAATAACTTTGCTGCAAATTATGATATTACAATGAAAATTGGTAGAGGTGGGTAGTTTAATACGCTGACGCAAGCTGAAAAATGCCCCCTTGTGCTATTATTAGACTGGGGTACTAGCCTCCAGGCCTCTAATATGGATATTGAAGTAACTTTGCTGCAAATTCTGATACCAGCATGCAACTTGGTAGAAATGGGTAATCTCATAACTGAACAGATTGAATGGGAAAAACAAGTGTAAAAATGCCCCCATTTTATCTCAAGACTTGCTTATTTGGTCTAATACTTCTTGTTGAAGTTTGAAATTGGTGTTGCAAAACTAGCTAATAGCCAAAATCTTTTTTGTGCATGCTGTTGTTGAGCGGTGTGACTCGGTCTATCCACCATCATCGAAACCAATGATCGATAAACTTTATATCTTTAGATACATATGTATGAATACGATAGGTAAGTCTTTTCGTCAATTAGCTATCTCAGTACACTGCCCTCCACACTGACAAAGGTCGGTGCATTCCAGGTTGAATTGCCTGCATTTGCATCTTATTCCACAGTTACGTTTACATCCACATTTTACCAGTTCATAGCAAGCCTTAGATGCTTCTGGTAGCAGCGTCCACTTTGGAGATATCAAACCGTGCTCTTGCTTCCATCCAAAATCATTTACATCAGGTATATCCTGCCATTTTTCCAGTGATTGGCCCCATATGATGCTGAAACAGAAAGAAGGAATAAAACTAAGATTTATCATCCTTGATACGTTATTATAGATCCGTTCTTATGGTCATCTACCTGAGCTGTCTTCGTAAGCAAATATGTTGGGCTATGTTGTGTATCACAGTTGCAATGAGGACTTATGAATATGACATCAAGAAGTCTTGAACAGTGGCTGCGATACAAAAGACATCAATGATAATAACTTGCCGTCCCTAGACACATGGTTATAATCTAACGCAATTCATTTAACGATCAACTTACCCCGCTTGCAGTAGCGCTCTCCTAGAATGTTGAATTAGTGCATCTCTAGTAGGTGGTAAAGCCTCGATGGTGCGTCTTTTCTTGGTGAATAGGGCTTTGCGACATTCATTCACGTCCTGCAATGTGCTTGATCTGTCATACATCAGGATTACGTATCGCTCGAGGGACTTAAAATCTTCTTCAGTAATTTGTCTGGTGTTGCTGTCAGATAACCTGAAAGATAATTAGATCATTTTGTAGCTACATTCGTAATGCTATGACATTAATTTGGCACTCTCACTTACCTTTGCCTCATGGACTGTATGTTGTTAAAACCTTACAAATCTACAAAGTATGATAACAAGGATGTGAAATCTCACCTTTTAAATGTATCCGTTACATCACGATGTGATTTCCAAACATCCCAACACATCTTCTTCCCTCGACCACCGAATGATGACACTGTGTCGCAACCAGTGAATGCATACCAGAATGGCAGTGCAGCACATACATCGTTCCCAAGACTCACAACATATTCATGTACTGGAAGCCACCGTTTGTGTCTTCCCGTCCCAAATTCGATCCATAGTTCTTCAATGTTCAACTTTCTGAATACATGCATCGCTATCACGACGACGTCAGTGTCCACAGTACGAATACTGATAAGTTCGTGTCCGCTAACTGCAGCATGTTTTGCATGAAGGAACATGCGAGTGTCAGCTTCTTCTTGATTTGAAGGACTAAGGAATTCTGTGTTGATGATAGAACTGCATCTGATATCTCCGGCTGATGTTGCTACAATGATCTTTCCTGTTGCACTGCTGTCTTCGAGCTGCTTTGCAAGAAGGGAGAAAAGCTCTTCCTTGTTTTCGTTTACGCGTAGAAATTGCTTCCAGTTGTTGCAAATTGGAGTGGTAGCTTTAACAGCTATACGTGCACCGGTACCTCTTTTCTCACGGGTGTCGGAATTCAGGCTATCAGGAAAATATCGATCGAACACAATATCAATGCGGCGCAGAGGGTCACTTTTCAATTCCTTCAAAATGCTTTCTGCAAAGACCTGTGCATGCTGACCGAATGTTGTCACTGAACCAGGAGGCGTCATTTGAACAACTGCCGCACCATCCAAAATTTTAGCCGTTACTGGAGGACTTTGCAATTTTGCTTCAGCGTGATTCTCTATGCATTTCAAAAAGTCCGCCGTGGTTCCACTTCTCAGCTTTCCATATTCTGATATGGAAGGAGGATTGGCATGATTTTCGTGTCGGAAGAACTCCCTAAGATCTCCATCTCTCGCTTGGCAGGCTACGTACAGTGATGCAAACAGCTTGCAATCTTGCTTTAAGGATACCATTTTTAGTCTTTCTTTCGAAGTTGATACTGCATTCTTTGCTCGAAATAAGGGTAGTTTATTCTTGGGAATAGAAGTGTGAATTGAAACTTCACATGTTCGAAGCCTGGTCTGTACAAAATCCTCGTACTGCTTCTTTCCTGTGTCATACGCAGTTCTTACTGATGTAGCTGCTGCCTCACTCATGATTTGCCTGGAGACAACATGCACCAGAATATCTTCCTCCTCAAATGGGTTACCAGCTTCATCGAATGTGTTTTTGAATGATAATACATGTGTTCTGAAGCGCTTTTCATGGGCATTAGTGTCTTCGTGGTGGGGGAAGTCTTCTTCATTTTTGTCCCCCTCAACTTCAAATAAATGCAAAAGGCGAAAAATTTCCGGATCTGCTACCATCCATTTCATCATTGACATATGATTGTCGAGAATGCCTATGGCACCTCCGTCGATCTTCACCAATTTATTGTTCTGCTCGTGCGCCTGGTCTTCCGATATGCTGGAAAATTTCCTGCAGCTATTTTGTGCCGTAAAGTGGCCTCTTTTGAATTCTTTGTAGACTGCTGGGTGCTTCGCTGAGAGCTGCTTCATATCACTGATGAATATTGGTAGCCAGCGTGAATAATGGGTGTGGTCCAAGGAGAACATCCATGGTGCTATTTGCTCTAGGGCGTTAACAAACATTTCGAAGTTGGACTCTCTGATATTTTTGACGAGCAAAAGTAGAATCAATTCAAGATTCATCACCGTCTCCCAGTATTTGAATTGCACCGATTCCTTCGATTTCTGGAGCAACCAGGTATCAAAAGGGAGATCAGATTCACTGCGCCTAAAGGCCTCTTGAAGAAGAAGGTAAAGAGCTGCGCAAGACACCTGATGGGCATATCTTGAACGTTTAACTTGGCTACCAGAGAGAAAAGATTCAGCTCTTCCAGGTGTATTCACTTCAGCCTTTGCAAGGATTTCTACCCAGCCACTGCCTTCAAGCCAGTCACCAATTGTGTTTAAGAAGGCCATCTCTATATGCAACGCTCCCATCATCATTACTACTTTACTCTCTCCGTAGAGTTCCGGGTACATCCACTGAACTTGCTTACCAAGGGCATAGACGGGCTGGTCTGCCGTTAATACTACAGCTTGTTGTGGGTTGAGCTTCAACAAAATCTGCTTTACAACTCCCAAAGTATGTCGCAGCATAGCAGTTGAATTTACGCTTTCGTTTAGTAGTGGTAGCAGCGTTGAGGTAGATTTGACTTGACTAATTGGAGATCTTTTCGAGTGAAACCCTGACCAAGAGAAATGATCTTTGATGTTACTCGTGCTGTTGTCTTCATTTAGGTGCACCAGGTGTTCTAGCCAATCTTTCATTTCATCCTTAGCTTTATGAGTGGACTCGCTATTCCCGTTTAAAGCTTGTAATGAATATTCTTCAGGCTTTGTTTTGGTCGGTAAAAGGGTTGTGTAGGATTCTGGAAGCTCTAACTTTGTAGAAAAATCTTCGATGTCAACTTTTAAATCGGTTTGCATGGGTTCCAAAGCTGTCTCAGGATGCTGAAAAATAGAGATGCTGGTACCATGAAATGCTTTTACTGCAGTGGTTGAAGAAGGATGTGGTCAATATTGTCCTCTCCAGCTGTTGTGAAAACATCTTTTCTAAGACTTGGAGGACATACGAAACCTTCTTCGTTGTACTTCTTGCAGAGCTGCTTCGTGACGTTCAGCTGCACATCCTGTACTCTTTCGTATGTTACACTTAAACCTTTTTGTGCAAAGGTATTCACTATTCCTTTCTTTCGGGTTTTGGCATGGATTAGCAATCCAGTGTATAATGGGAAAGGTGTTTCCAGCTCTTTGGTATGTCGGAGGGTATCGACTTCTTTGCCCCTACGGCGCTTCGTCTTAACAAATTGAACTGAATCAGTTGTGAAATGGTCAGTGCAATTTTGCTTTCAGCAGTTGCAATGTTATCAGTAATATCTGCTCCACCAATTATCCTACTTATCAAAGTGACAAGTGACCTGGGGATTGATGCTTCTTGGCAAACTTTGGCAAGTAAACCTTTCTCCTTTGCACGATCATGCTGAAGTATTTGCTTCCTGACAATTTTGCTGCAGATGATAAGCAAGTTCCATCCTCTTCGTAGTTTTGATTACAGGCTGTATAAATGGCAGATCCGATTTCTTCCCTGAAAGTAAGTATGACATCTCTTCCTTTTCTACTTTCATGCAGCTCTGGAATGCGGCCGAGAATCTTTTCTTTCAAGCGTGTACTGTGAATCTTCTCAACACAAACATCTGGAGATCCATACTCCTTCAGGCGCTGAGAATATAGAGATTTGATATCACTGAGCTTAAAAACTGGAATAGCTTCCAACGATTCATTAGAACTCTTCAAATAATCCACGATTTCTGCCAGAACGATTCCCTCGATGATAGCATTATCTGAGTCTGCTTTCGGTTAGGAACTTCTCAGTTCTCGAAGCCTGTTGTACAATGCAGAGAGACATGTCTTGTGATAAAGAGCTTCAACAGCTATCATATCACCCTCACTCAACCTAGCTAAGAGTTTCTCGTCACAAAGCTGACTGGCTGCATTGCGAACTTTTCTATCCAGCTCAAAAGTTTGTGCCTGGGTGAGGTTTTCAATGGAATCTTCTCTGTCGCAAAAAAAGCATTTTGGCTGAAAATTCTTAGCACTGTACCTTGCTCTTGTGCTAGGAGGGGACACAACATCGGATGTATCATGAACCAATTGTTTTCTTTTCTTTGAAGCTCTCTCATAGTGTTGTTTGTCGTATCTATTTCTGCATTTCTTGTGGAATTTTGCCTCGTTGGTGACGAGTTTTGCAACTAGCTCTTCGCAGCTCAGATTGCTAATCCTGGCAGAAATGTTTCCAGACAATTCACCAATGGCATCGAACTGCTGCAACTGCTGTGCAATGGTAAAGTAGCCACTAGCTTTGTCGGTTCGAGTGCTATTAGTTGCTGGACAGACAAGTTGTTCTCCCGACAGCTCTTGACAAATAAAACAAAGATCAAAATCTGAATCTTGGCTCGCTGATCTCGTGGCACTAAGCGCCTGAAAGTCAGTTACTGCATCTAGCAAAGTAAACCTTTTCTGTGACATTTTGACATTTTGCTCGATACCGATGACCTGAAAGAAGTTTCTTGACAAGATCTTCACAGGATCACAGCATTCCTCGTGATGAATAATATTTCATCGATCGTAGAAACTCTTTGTTTTGTTATTAGATAGTCTTGTTGCTAGACATTACTGACATTGATAGACAATACAAGTGCGACTGCTTGGAAAATTTGAAAGGGGATAGCCACCATTAAATTTGATACAACAATAGCAAATAACAGGACATTTCGAAACACGTCATAATCGACCCAGAGCAACGTTAAACAGAATGATCAACACACCTTTTGCTGACATTGAATTCTCAGTTTTGAGTGAGAATTTACAAAATGGTAAAAGGGGTATCTAGCAGCCCAGTCTAGAATTAGCACAAGGGAGCATTTTGTAGCTTTTCTCTACATCCAATCTTTTTCAGCGTATTAAACTGCACATCTCTACCAGGTTTCATGGTGGTATCACAACTTGCAGCAAAGTTATTACAATATCCCTTCTAGAGGCCTGGAACCTAGTACCCCAGTCTAAAAATAGCACAAGGGGGCATTTTTCAGCTTGTGTCCATATCCTATCTTTTTTGGCGTATCAAACTGCATATCTCTACCAAGTTTCATGCTGGTATCACAATTTGCAGCAAATTTATTACAATATCCTTTCTAGAGGCCTGGAACCTAGTACCCCAGTCTAAAAATAGCACATGGGGGCATTTTTCAGCTTGTCTCCAAATCTTATCTTTTTCAGTGTATCAAACTGCCCATCTCTACCAAGTTTCATTGTGATATGATTGTTTGCAGCAAAGTTATTACAATATCCCTTTTAGAGGCCTGGAATCTAGTACCCCAGTCTAAAAATAGCACATGGGGGCATTTTTCAGCTTGTCTCCACATCTTATCTTTTTCAGTGTATCAAACTGCCCATCTCTACCAAGTTTCATTGTAATATGATTGTTTGCAGCAAAGTTATTACAATATCCCTTTTAGAGGCCTGGAATCTAGTACCCCAGTCTAAAAATAGCACATGGGGGCATTTTTCAGCTTGTCTCCAAATCTTATCTTTTTCAGTGTATCAAACTGCCCATCTCTACCAAGTTTCATTGTGATATGATTGTTTGCAGCAAAGTTATTACAATATCCCTTTTAGAGGCCTGGAATCTAGTACCCCAGTCTAAAAATAGCACATTGGGGCATTTTTCAGCTTGTGTCCACATCCTATCTTTTTCGGCGTATCAAACTGCCTATCTCTACCAAGTTTCATGCTGGTATCACAATTTGCACAATTCACCTATTTTTGTGTGCTAACAGCCCTCACTATTTTGCACTCTTCTGGTTTGTGATTTGGAAATTTGATGACGTCACGTCATAAAATGAGTTACAATATGAAATAGGCTGTAGTTTCGAGGAAGATTCAAGATTTCTGAAAAGTCCAACGATAGAATCATAGAAAAATAGCTAAAGTTTCTTTCCAGTCATTCAGTTTTAAAAATAGGTCATTGAATTTTACACCCGCCTATTCGTAGATTTATAGATTTGGAACCTACAGGGTGAGTCATAAAAAAACGCACGGCATTTGATAGGCTACTGCTCCCTGAATATATAAGCAATGATATTCTGCAATATCTGCTTGAATAGTTAACATGTTCAATTGCTTTTAGAGATTTTCCTGGCTAAAATCGGTCACTCCGTTCAGATTCTGTGAGCGATTTTCTAAAATGAATCCCTTTGAGAAACCTTAAAAAAACGTGCTAAAATTACAAGCAAAAATCCCTAATGTGTTTACCTCACAGTGATATCTTTCAGCACACTTTAGCACGTGTTTTCGTTTTGGCGGGTTGAAAACTCTTCCCCGTAGTGTGAATAACTTATTCAGGGGGATTCCATTCTCCCATGAGGACAAAATACATGACCACATCCAAGAGTCATTATTGCTAGGAAGGAGAACAAAGGAAATTATGCTTGCTGTTTTTGCTCGTTTTTGCAGGTTTTCGAAAGGGGATTTCTGCCGAAAATCTCCCATTTCTACTGGAAGGAATGGCCGATTAAGGCCGGGTAAATTACTGAACAAAATTTGTCATATCAGGGATAAAACAGGGCTGTTTTCAACATCATTGCTTTGATATTCAGGGAGCAAGATTTTTTCAAACGCCGGGCGTTTTTATTGACTCACCCGGTATGCTTGAATGAAGGATTCCCCAGAAGACATCCGTGTATGTAATGTTGAAGGTTTAACTGCAAGTATGTGTCCCTGATAGAACAATGATCAAAATAACTTTCTCTTCAGGGGACCTCTTATCCTGCCCTAGTGGACAATGATCTGAAAACAGTGCTTTTAACATTAAGGAAAAAGGGTCTACAGGATGCCATATTTTTCCAGCTAATTGCTGACTCAAATTTGGCAAATGGCTGCCACGACACAGTGTTCCAGATCGCAAAAATCGAGGAAGAAATGCGAAAGTCGCCACAGATAGTTTAAAGTAAAACCGTCTTTTTGAAAGAAAGTCCCAAAGTGTATATCACATGGATCAGAATTAATCGAAAAGAGGAATTTCCAATATTTGCTTGCAAAGTTTAATGGTATCAGTATTTTTTACATTTTTCATTGATATATTTGCAATTACAGTAAATATCGCTACTGTGTCAAATTTATTTGCTGATATCGCTGGTCAGGATTCAAATTTTAGTTTGTACTTTTTTATTGATAGGGTTACATGTCTACTTGCGTTACATTATATTATGCGTTTATATATTACAATGAATATTGCTTATAGCGTCAAATTTGTGTAGAGAATGATAGTAGAAGCAACGATTTCCTCCACCAATGCCTCGGCAAGGTTAAATCAATGTCAAATATAGCAGCAACACTTTGTTTTTTCCTACTTCAATTTTTCTTTTTTGTGGTAACATTTAGTTGAATCGTTAGTGGCATTCATGGTGAGGACCCGATGACCTCGAGTCTTTCCTCGCCATGAGTGTCACAGTTTAATGCAATTGTAGTTGTGTAGTTTTGGATAAATTATTGTTGTTTTTAATGGATAAATATAAAGAAGTTAAGGTTAAGGTAAACGTTTCTGACACGAAATTTGGTTTTCGCCCCCAAAAAGCCGAGCTATCTAGGGAATCTAGGTAAACTATACATCATTCGATGCACAAGAATGTCGGGATTCTAACCATATCAAGATTATTAGAAAATACTGTAAAATTATATTTTCCAGGCAAATTTCTTGCTTTAAAGAGTGTACCACCTTCAAAAGCTATTTTGTACCCTTGCGTTTGAGGTAACAGAATCTGACTTACATCAACGGGAAGTGCAGACCCCAAGCTTTTGAAGTGTGTCTGGAATTTTTCAAATTCCTTTTTCCTTTGAATCTACATGCTGTCAAAAATTAGCAATTGATTTTTCTGACCTCCCACAGTTGTATTTGGCTATAAAAGACGGACCAGAACACATACGAAAAATTTGGGACACACTTTCCAAGCTCCAAGTCGGTCGTTGCCATGTGCAAGTTTTCAAGCCATTCGATTGGCTCAAAGGGTACAAAATAGCTTTTTCGTACCTGTACCTTGTGGATTTGTGAGTCCTGAGAAAAATAGATTTTTCGTAAAGGACAGGGTAAAGTACACAACGGGACCATATAAACCACACTAATCCAGATCAAGCCATTTAGGCTTAAAAATCAATTAGAGTCCTCAAATAATTACCCGATAACCACAACTATACAAGAACGCGCAATGCTATTTCACACAAACCACAAGGACTTGGGCATTATCGGCTTAACAGGTCAAGCATTTAGGTGTGGATTTTGAAGACCACAGACAACAACTTTGATTAAAAAATTAAGGAGACCTTCGTGTACATGAAGTTTCTTCCATTTTCAAAACTTCTGTTGGCTTCAAGCAAGGTATCATTGTGTGCCTGGAAAGTTCGGCTAACAGAATATGAAAAAATCGAAAAATGGATATTTTCACCCAGAAAACGTTTACCGTAATCTTAATTATTCCTACCTAAATGCAAGTAAGTAGTTTTATGATTATCTCATCGACAGAGGCAGTTAATTGTTTCTGAATGGTAGTGTTTGAAGCCTTGGCTATCGTAGGATGGGACCTCTCTATCTGTAAATGGTTGCCAACAAAATTAAGAGCGGTATATTAGTTCCTGTTGCTGTTTCCAATCATACAAAATTCATTGATCAATACGGAGTCATGAATGTAATGAACCATCGCTCTTTGAAACTTTTTAAAGTATCATTCGCGGCCTCTTGTCACAGGCCATCCCATCGTTTAATCACATTCGTGAAGCTGTTTCAATTCTCGGCTGATTTGAATTCATTGAGCCAGCAATCCCATATCTTAGGTCCGATAGCTATAAGCTATTATACTTCTAGATCCACGAATATTTTTGGATCTTTGGCAGGAGCTAATGGTGTCCAAAGTTACATCTTGGTGTGCATGCGCAAAGTTTCTGCTCTGTCAGCACATTACTTTGTTAATGCTCTGTAGAAACGCACAGCTCCTTTTGCAACAAGATCGACGAGTGATGATCCCTTTCTTGAGATACAGATGTAAGCCTTGTAACAACTGTAGACATTAGCGAACAGAGGCACTCGAGGCCCTTAGGAAGTTAGTGTGAACCTCAGGCAGTGGCTGCGAAGCAGTCACGTAAGGGGAGAGCGGGGCTGGTTGTAACACTTTGGAGAAAAGTGAAATTTTCTCCTTATCAGCAAAACGCAGGCATTCCTTTATACGACAAAGTGCTGTGTTTGACCATGGGCTATTGAACACATGTGGTTTCATAAATATTGCGCTTATGTATCTTCGGTAAATTGCAAATGCAAATCAAGATCAGAATGTTACGACCTGCCTGGCCTTAGGGCAAGGTATAACAGGTACCGGGGCAAATTGTAACAAAAAGAAATAAGCAGTGAATAAAGTCTGTCTGCTAGTATGATCCTACTTTTTACATTTCGTAACTCAAAATCAGGTAAAATGTAATCAAATAACCCAAAATTAGATTAAATACCTTTCATTCAGTATATGTTGCTTCATTATTTGCACTCCGAGGTCTTAGCTGCTTTCCTTGACCTCAAAATCTTGAAAATCACATACGAATGTACAATTTACTGGATTTCACTCTCATTAAAAATTGGTTTTGGGAAAAGTGGAAGTTCCTACTAGATTAATTATCGTTGTAAAGAAGAAGAACCGTCAGGCATACCTTTGTGTGTTCTCTGTTTTTCCATCCTCTCTGTTGTCCCGTCGATTTAGCATCGGGACAGCATTCCACCAGCTTGCCACCATTTGCTTCCTCATCATCCTCATCCATCATGGCCTAACATGGCCTATCTTGTTTTCAACAGCACAGAGCAGCACAGCCTCATTTCGGCCTGTGAGCCCCTTCAATGGAGAGAGTGCGGAGCCACAGCGGAGTGAACTGTGGCTTCGCACTCTCCCCAGCGAGGGAGCTCTCACAGCCCGAAATGAGGCTGTTGAAGACATTGAAAACAATATGGTGGTCGCGATGATGAGGACACTAAATGAAACCACATTGAAAATGCTAAATCGACGGGACAACGGAGAGGATGGAAAAACAGAAATAACACAAAGGTAGTCCTGACCGTTCTTATTCTTTACAACGATAATTAATCTAATAGGAACTTCTACTTTTCCCAAAACCCATGATTAAACTCTAATTCCATATCAAGCATATACTGAACAGTTGTTTACAAATAAAGAAAGTTTTGTTGAATATCTTTCTGAAAAGGATTGGCTTGTTTTTTGATGGAATTTTTGTAGTGCTACAACTTGTCCAAGACCGATAAGGTGTGAAAATACACTGGTGGAAAATGCATTTGAATGTAGTATTCAAGGTTGATTTCAGGAGAAGCAATGCATATTTTACTCCAATCCTCCACGGGGGCTAGGAATTCACACTAACTACGGAACGCTGCAGAATGTAAAGTACTGAAGTCGAAAAACTCACTTTTAGGCCAAAAAAGGGATAGCAATGCTAAAAATAGCCACCGTTAAGAGCAATAAGAGCCACTGTGTAAATTGAAGGTACTGACAAGACATTCATTCACACAAAGGCTGGTGTGCACAGCTTTAATTATGGCAGAGAAATGTCCTCTGTTACAACTTGCCCATGTAACTTCTAGCCCCGGTCTTCCCCAGAGGGGCTCTTTTGGGCGTGGGGTACCCCATCGGGAGCTTTTACTGAGACTAAGCTCTGTAGAAACTTTGGAAACCGCAACTCTAAAGATGATGGCTGGAAACTTTTCACGAAGTTGCATTGCATTTTTTAATTGAATTCTTATAGAATCGTCAAAGATTCGTAATGAGAACACAACGCATCTTCATAAAGTATTCGCCGCCATCCTTTTGAACGTAATTTCTATTCTGATTCATGTCAAGATGGTACGAGGGACTGTATGAGCGTAGCGAATGCAGACAAAGAAATGTAATATGACAAAACAGCGTATTGTTTCCTTAGGGTGTTTGATATGGGTGTAAAACTCTGATTCATAGAAGCCATAATCCATTTTGCACATATGTCCACGAGACACAGCCTATGAACGAATTTTTGGTGCCCCATGTGGTCGGGGACCGTTTGTTTTCGAACCAAAGTGCCCTAAACAGTGTTTAGCCACTAGCTAGTGAATGATTATCTGCTGAGGCTATCAGATGTCTCTGGAACGAATTTTTTTATTCAAATATAAAAATTTACAATATATCATTACATTTAACTAGACCTATTCTAATTACTATACAACATTACAGATACGATACCATGGAAAGCGAAAGACAATGAATACCCCATGGCCAATGAAAGACGCACAGCGTTAAACTAGCATACAACTACACTACAAGCGATTAAGAACTGGTAGAAAATGCAGTAGATTCTGTTCCACATCAAGTATCAGGCAAGGGTTGCGATGACTGTGTCACTAGCGCAGCTCGTTTGTTGATAGCAGATAACAAACAGTGGAACGAATTACTATAATGTCCTCTAGGAAACAAACAGGGAAAGGGTTAAGGGCAGCTGATCTGGCGGCATTAGTCAAGGCATGCTTGAAGACAATTTAGCAATATATTTTATGCTTTTTTATTACCTAAATATGGTATGCTTTTTTAACTATTTACTGTGCCTATGAGCTCTGTGGATGTACGACGTAATGTAAATGTCTTTATTTTTATCATTGTTACCATCACGTTAATTGCAATTGCAGGAAAATGATGAATTTCGGAATGGAATAAAGCAAAAAATAACGAACTGGCAGCAAAATCTAGAATCAAGGGAAATCAATGACTGGTTGATCATTCAGGTTGTTTCTCAAGATTCATCCAAGGCAACCAGGAGTAAGATTACCCTCCCACGGAGCAGTGTCTATGACAAGATCAAGAATGACTTATGTGGAAAAAATAATGCCTCAAGGTGAGTGAGTATGATGCTTTTTTAAATCAGCGATATTAAACAAAGACTCTTTGTAAATAGCTTCTGGTTATTCTGATTCCTCCTTATATGCAGGTTATTTTTTAATGGTCTGCGTATTAGATATCTGTGCTACACTAGGTATTTATCTATGAATAACCTGAGGCAGACAATTGTCTCTGTTTTGTTTCTTGAGACCAGTATCCAGTCACTAGAATTTTCATAGCGTCGGAAACTCAGTTGTTTACAACAGAAAATGTTGTTTTTCAATTCTTCAAGTCATTATTGTACAGCCAAAATTTATGGGACTGATGATGATGATTTCGGCCATGTTTGATGGTTTTCTTCTGGGCCTCCTTCGAGAACATCTCTCTTAGGGCCTGTTTATATGAGGCGGGCTGGCCCGTTAGCGAGCTGGCTCACCTTCAGGTGAGATCCTGGTTGCCTGGTCACAACTTTGTAAACATCAGTTTACGTTTATATGCATGCCGGGCTGGCCCGCCTTGCCGAGATCTCGGTCATCGACTACCGGGATCCCGCCTCAAGCGGGTTGACTTTTCTCATGTAAACAGAAGAAACGGGCCAGCCCGCCTGTTTCGCACGCGCAGTATTACATTTGGCGCCGTGAGTCAGGAAATATTTCCTTGTTGACAAAAGAATGACGGCACGTGGCTACTAATAGCCGGGCTGGCTCACTTTCGGATCTATCATATAAGGCCGGGTTGGCTTGTTGGCGAGCCAGCTCGCTAACGGGCCAGCCCGCCTCATATAAACAGGCCCTTAACCTTGCCGCGGGTTGATAGATTTAGATGCGCAAGTTTTCAGAGTCATAAAATAATAATAATAATTCATTTATTTACAGTTGGTAAAGTGTCTAGTCAATATAAACTAATAAAAACCAACTATCTAAACATAAATCCTATTTACAAATGTTGCATCGGCATTGTTCTCCCTTCCAATTTTTGATCATTGTTTTGAACTGTTTTGTATTTTGTGCGGATTTTATGCTGTCTGACAAAGTGTTCCAAAGTATACTACCTCTGAACGATAGGGAACTTTGTCCATATGAAGATGTCTTAACTTTTGGTACCTGGAGTAGATTCTTTATTCTTAGGTCATACGTGATTTCCTTCGTTGTGAAAAACTCTGACAAAATAGAAGGACTAACGAAATTGGAGCATTCATATATTTCAACCATTAGCTTTTGCAGATTACTACAATGGATCGTTATCTCTTCCGACCTTGCCAGTAGTTCTTCAAATGTAGATGTATAATCGCCATGGAGAACTCTCAAGGCACGCTTATGCAACCGGTTTATTCTATTATTAGATGTTTTACCACAAAACATCCATATCAGTGGACAATAGTTGAAGGCTGACTTTATAAAAGTCTTGTATAGTATGTTTGCTTTGTCCTTTTGTAGAAACCCAGCAATACGAGAGAAGGCCTTAACTTTTTGACTTGCCTTTTTGCAAATACCTTCAACATGATTATGGAACTGTAGCTTTGAATCAATCGTTATTCCAAGGAGTTTAACCTCCTCGGTTGTCTTGATAGGTTGACCATTTATTTCAAGGCTGACTTTTTGCCCCTTTTCAAGACCCATGAAAATAACCTGAAACTTGTCTGGGTTAGCTACCATTCGGTTGTCCTTGAACCATTTTAAGGCATTATCTATGTCTCCTTTGAGGGATCTCAGAATGTTATCTATACTATCTTCGCATGAGTAGATAGTGTTGTCATCGGCAAAGTTGCAAACTTGCGAGTTTTCGACCGCGTATATGAAATCATTAATAAATAGATTGAACAGTAAGGGTCCAAGAACTGAACCCTGTGGAACACCAGATTTTACTTGCTGCCAGTTACTGTAGGTACCATTTATCTTCACTCTTTGTAGCCTGTTCGTGAGGTAACTATGCAGTAAATTCAAACTATCTAAACTGAAGCCATATGCCTCAAGTTTCGCTAACAGCAGGTCATGAGGGATGCAGTCATAAGCTTTTGAAAGGTCCATTAAAACCATCCCAAGCTTGCCTGACTGGTCAAGTGTTCTACGGCATTGCTCAATAACTCGAAATAGAGCATCTTGGGAACTGTAGCCTTCTCTGAAGCCACATAGGAGTTTAGACAATTTTGGCTGAATGAACGGCATGATTTGTTTTGACAGCAACCTCTCAAAAACTTTGGATATTGCTGATAAGACACTTATCGGTCGAAAATTCTTTTTCGTTGTTGTTTCTCCTGTCTTAAAGGCAGGTGACAGATCAGCTTTTTTAAGGGTGTCTGGAAACGTACAGTTTTCAATCATTGAGTTTGCAATGTTGGTTACCTCAATGATTGAAAATTTGAGATAGTAGCTATCATTATCATTTCATTGATTTACAGGGTGATTCAGCTGTATGAACCATTTAAAGAAACACTTTTTACCAAGTCAGCAGAATCCTGGGAAGCGTTGCTCAGTCATATGCGTCAGTTACTGCTAGATTCAATTAGCAAGCACCTCACTAAATTTGAAGAAAAGGTCAGGCATCAGAGGGAAAAGTATGCCGAGAAGGACTGGTCGTTTCTTGACTACCTCAAGTTAAACGTAAGCTACATCCTAGTTATATAAGAAAAAATATTCAAAGTCCTTTAGCATGGGTAGCATATGGAAATTTAGCTATTTGCGAAGAAACTTGATTCAACTATCAGTACAAGAATCTTTGCCAACTACTGAGGTGTTGCTTTTGATTTTACTTACTGTAGCTGCCATCTAAACATCCTCATAGCAAGTTGAGATACATGGAGTCTCTAAATTTTTGCAATCTGTTTGCACGGCTGCCATTGAAGAGCCAAAGTTAGTAAGTGTTTATGTTATTGACCTTGTCGCAAAGTCAATTATTTGTTATCACCCAGTCCAAATTAGAATTACAGTAGCTAGTTGAAATTATATTTTAAGGCTCATAACCAGATCAGATCGATCAGCCTTTTATGTATTCTCTCGTAGTTCTTGTGGGAATAGCTAAAACAGTTGCTTAGTGCATCTGGTTTGATACTTGATGGTACGATTTCTCAAAGCAATTATCTTGAGATTTAAACTTATAAGGCAATCCAGATAAGACTAATTTTTTCCACCCGCTCTGTGTTGAAACGGTTAGGTCTGTGAACTATGCAATGTTTTAACGAGGGAAAGATGGCGAAGTAAGCGCGTGACCAAAAAGTGCAGCTGTATGGCACGCAGCTTCTTGAAACGAGATTATGGTGAACATTTTACACCAGCATTTGGCCAAGCCTTTTGTCATGACTGTATTTCGTCAGCAGCAAATGTAATTTTGCTTGTCTAAGCTGATAGGAATTCTACTCTTTACATTGTGTCACAAAAAATTGAACTAAAGGAACATGCCCACTGTATAAGTGTGGATGCAAAATACAAGGCTCACTTTGTGGGGCTGTTATCTTTGGTAGGTGGCTCTTATTCGTCGCTAAACTGAACAATTAACGAATAAAAAATAGCTTGCTCTCATGACGAAAGGGCTATGTAAATTTTTACCAATATGTCGTGGTTTTATGAAGCTGGGTGCCATGTAACTCGATTATTTGGTCATCCACAGCTGCCTGTTTCCTGATATTAATACGTTATGTAGCTACTGACCTAGCTGGTTAAAAGTAGGAAGAAACAATACGGTCCTTAGTAATTGCAAAGTTAGTCCAAAAGGACCTCAATGTGTGTCCACCCAAGATGATGGTATCATCAATAGCATGATGATACAGGAATTCTTCACTGTATTAAGGTTCAAACATTTGTTTTGAACATTATTAGTAGATGCAGAATTTCTGCTTCTAAATTTGCTATGGTACAACATTGAATGAAAGAATTATCAGGAGCATTCTAAATTACAGGAGGAGCTAGCCACTATATTCAAGAGTGTAACATTACACGAAGATGCGCTGGTGCAATACGACGAGCTAGATGCTCTCTTCTCTCAGTTTGTTGTCAATGGCAAAGTCAAAGGTATGAATTAAAGGGTTAGGTTTGTTGGTTATTGAAATGTGTTTTCCCCGTTTTCGACTTCAAGTCAACAACTTGTTTGCTGTTGCTGCAACAGCGTTTCAACACCTCATCCTTCCATCCATATCTGCACAATGGCCTTCAGTTATCTTTTGATAATAGGAAAAAGCTTTGCTCTGTACAAGTCTAGTTATTATGATGAAGTATTACTATCAGGATTCAGGATTACTATCATTAATTTCTCTTTTGCATTACATTTTAATTTTTAACAGGGCCCTTGTTGATAACAATACTTTCTAGTATTGATAAGGTATTTACCCTGTATAAACATGTATATTATTGTTATTATTATTATTATTATTATTATTATTATTATTATTATTATTATTATTATTATTATTATTATTATTATTATTATTATTATTATTATTATTATTATTATTATTATTATTATTAAGTCGAAAACATATGCAGTTTTATGTTACATTGACATGACGTAGATATACTGGGTAAGTTAAAACTACGCCCAGTGATTGTAAATGCTGTTGCCTGTATATCAAAACAATAGAAAATTATTAGATTATTTCGAAAAGAGTAAAGAAATTATTACAATAACTTAGACATCTCATTTGTCACTGATAATAAGAAATTCTGGAAGACCGTCAAACCTTTCTTCTCTGACAAATCAAAATCTCAGAATAAAATTGTTCTGACTGAAGGTGAAAGAATAATTTCCAACGATGTTGAAGTAGCAGAGACAATGGATGAATTTTTGTAACTGTTACTGACTCTCTTGGAATAAATGAAAACTTCAATGATGAAAATGCAATAGACGGAATCACAGACCCTGTTCAGAAGGCAGTAAAAAATTTTCGAATCATCCTAGCATTCTAAAGATCAAAGGTCACTATCAAAAGGCTGCCCCTTCGTTTTTCAAAAAGTTGCCCCTGATACCGTTGAAAAGGAGGTTTGAAGTTTAAATCCTCAGAAAGCTACAACGCGCAAAAATATCCCTCCCAAAATTCTTAAATCCAATTCCGACGTATGCGTGGAGCCTTTGACACAAATATTTAATGATTGCATTGAAAAGTCAACCTTTCCTGATGAGCTTAAGTGTGCGGATATCTCATCTCTTCCCAAGAATGGATCAACCAATACTAGGACTAACTTTAGGCCAATTAGCGTTCTGCCAACGGTCTCTAAGTTGTTTGAAAGAATAATAGATAAACAGATAGTTGCTTTTATTACACCTTTTTTATCTTCACTTCTATGTGGTTTTCGACAAGGTTACAGTGCTCAACATGCTCTGGTAAGGCTCTTAGAAAAATTCAAAATTAGCCTTGACGAGGGTGGTAAGGCAGGGACCGTATGGATGTATCTCTCCAAGGCGTTTAATTGTATTAGACATGATCTCTTGATTGCAAAATTACATGCTTGCGGTTTTTCTCACGAAGCATTAACACTCATTAACGATTACCTCACAAACAGACAACAGCGAGTTAAGGTAAATGGTTCCTTCAGTTCTTGGAAAGACCTAACATGTGGTGTCTCTCAGGGGTCAGTTTTAGGACCTCTGTTGTTTAACATATACATTTTTTTCATATAATTCAATAAAATGTTACAAAAATATAATACGGTCTACACTACCTACAAGAAATTACTTTACAATACTACTGGGACAAAGACCCCCCGGGGAGCAAAAGGCTGTGACTACCCCAAGGGAATTTACATAGATCAAAAGAAAGAAAAAGTACTTAAACTTAAACAACACTACTAAAAACAACACACACGGATAATAAGAGCAAATTGATACCCAAGTCTGCTGCATATTAGACGTAAGAGCAAATCGATGGCGAGTTAACATATACATTAACGACCTTTTACTTTTTATTCAAAACTCAGATATCTGCAATTATGCAGATGACACTACTATCTATTCTTGCAATAGGAGCCTTGATAACATAACTCATACGCTTGAAAATGACTGTAACGTGGCTTTAAAATGGTTTGCTGACAACTTTATGAAATTAAACGCAGATCAATGCCATTATCTAGTTCTTGGGCAGAGATGTGACGATCCAGTTACAGTTAAGATTGGAAATACTGATGTTGTTGATAGTTCTGAAGAGAAATTGCTCGGAAATCATATTGATAGTAAACTCTCCTTTGACCATCACGTCTCAAAGCTTTGCCAAAAAGCCAGCAATAAACTTTAATCACTAGCCCGCATATCCCCGTATATGGATCAGAAGAAACTAAGAAATTTGATGAGGACATTTATCACCAGTCAGTTTCAATACTGTCCTTTAATCTGGATGTTTCACAGTAGGCAACTTAACCAGAAAATCAACAAAATACAGGAAAGGGCTCTGAGAATTACTTATAAGGACACCGAATCTACTTTTAGTGAGTTATTACTGAAGGACTGTGCAGTTAATATTCATACAAAGAACTTGCAAATACTAATGACTGAGATGTACAAAACTAAAAATGAGCTAAACCCTTCATTCATGCAGGAAATGTTCCTTGGAAATAGAGCTCATTACAATTTGCGAAATAATAACGAATTTGCTCAACCCAGAATGAGATCCGTCAGCTACGGGACAGAAAGCGTCCGATTTAAAGGTCCGCAAGTGTGACAAATGTTGCCACCAACCATACGGAATTCAGAAATCCTATGTCAATTTAAAAAAGAGATTAAAAATTGGTACAGAGAAAATTGTCCTTTCAAATTATGCCGCATTTTCATTCCAAACTTGGGTTATTTATGATGATTGCTTTTAGTTATCCGTTTTAATTGTATATTCTGATGACTTGTAAATGCTTTGTCTATTACTTTTTTATCTAATATTGTATATACATCTTTCAACGTTGGAATTAATTAGCTACTTTTATTTAGCTGTTGTATTTTATTATCCAACGATAAATAAATTGATAATGATAATAATGCTGTTCTTCTTTGTCGCGGGTATGTTCATGTAGAGTTTTTGTTTACCCAGCTATAATCGGCAATCACTTCCCGTTGATATGGGAGATGCTATGCTGAAATCCCGTTTTGAAACCCTGCAAAAACCAGTAAAAAAACAAGCAAAGTTTCCTTGGCTTTCCTTCCCAGCAATGATGACAGTTGTGTGCATCCATGTATCTGACCTCTTGAGAGAATGGAATCCCCCAAAGTAAGTTATTCATACCAGGGTGGAAGACTTGTTCATCCCCCAGGAGGAAAGCAGGTGCTAAAGATCATTCATGTGAAGAAAAGTATTACGGAAATTTGTTCATAATTTGAGGACAAGATTATAGGTTTCTTGAGGGGGAGGTCTCGAGAAAATCCCTTGTAAAATCTAAACAGCATAACTGATCTCAGAAATGAAAGCGCAAAAAATTGTTGAACATGTTGGCTATTGAATTAGATGTTGTGAAAGGTCATTACTACATGTGCTTTAGGGGAAGTAGCCTTTCAAACGCCAGGGGTTTGTCGACTCAAGCGGAAATAGTTGTCAAGTGTTATTTGGTATCCTTAGTTTTGTGGTTTCAGTTGCGCTATCTTAATTTCTAACCTAAGCACAGGTTATTATTACATAACCATATATCCGAGGCAACAGATTCAATTTAAAGAACACTTTTCCACGGATATCAAATGCTGAATAGAGCTGGATTGATAGAATTTAGGATGATTGGCTTCTTTTAACGATGTTCACTGTAATCTGTTTGAAATGGCAATTTCCGTTCATGATTTGACTGATTCCTACGCATAGGAGAAAGTCGAAAAGACCGAAACACTGCCTAAGGGAGTGTTTACACTGGATCGGTTCCAATTGGAACCGTACCCAAATGGGTACGTTTAGGCCTTGCGTTTACACGGGAACCGCTCAAACCGTTCCAAATGGAACTGCTAGCCGTACCCACTTACGAAGTCGAACCCATTTGGAACCGTACCCAGAAAAGTCTCGTGTAGACGGGTGGAACGGTTCCAAATGGGAACTTTGAGGAGACGGGCATTGCTGTTGAAATTATCAAATGTTGCGTTTATTTTTAGGTTTGCCGAACTGGCTGGAATTTTTCACAAAGACTCCTTCGAATTGGGATGGAATTTCTTTACGGAAGCAGGCAATAAAGTATAACCGTGATCAAGTCTATGATGGAAAAGCATCTTTACTTGAGCTGAGGAACTATATATTCATCAGGCAGTGGGAAATGTTGTATAAAATGGATCGCTGTTGGGACGTAGCACACAGGCTGCTTGAGTTCCTCTATACGGTCGTTAATGAAATCAAAATTTTACAGGTATGTCTTTTTCACCAAGTGAGCTAACACATTTTCAGGTATTGCTAAACATTTGATCATGAATTGGTCATCCATTTCTACGCACAATAAATTTACATACACTGGAACGACAATTTTGTCAAGTTGACTTCAGTTTATCTAATTTTTGAAGGTTTCAAGTTATCGGTAAATTCTTCAGAAGAAGCCAGAGATTTGAATGTCTAGGATGTAAAGCAAAACTGGAATACATGGCTGTTGAAGGGAATAAGTGGCTAAACTTGGAACTTTCTAGGAATTCCGTTGTATATATCAATGACCTAGCTGATGACGTTAAATGGGTTAAGGTTTTTTCTGATGACACACCGTTGCTCGCCGTAGTAGAAGGCTTAAACTCAGCTGCCATTGATATGAACCATGACTCAGAGTTGATAAGATAGTGGGCTCATGACTAGAAAATGTCATTTAATACAGATCCGCAAAAGCAAGCTATTGAATCGACATTTTCCACTAAAAGAATTGAAATGGTGCACCCAGAAATTGGTTTTGATAGCATACCAGCGATAAAAGTAGATGAGCACAACCATCTAGGAATTATTCTGGACTCAAGACTTTATTTTGGCTTGCATTAAGGCAGTTACCTCTGAAACAAGGAAGGGAGTTGCTTTGCTGCAATATGTCTCCAATAGCTACCCAAACATATCTTAAAAGAATCATTTATCCTCTATGTACGACTCCATCTGGAATACGGAGACGTCATCTATCATCTTCCGGCTAAAGTGTCTGAGTTTAGCTGTAATGCCATATTGTCAAGCTGGATGGAAAAGTTGGAGTCCGTTCAGTATTCTGCTGCCCTTGCTGTTGCGGGAACATGGAGGGGAACACCACGAGAGAAGCTGTACGCAGAGGTTGACTTAGAGTCGCTCAGTTCCCGAAGATGAAGTAGACGCCTTACCTGATGTCTTGATATACAATGGATCCAATCCCACAGCTTCAGCAATCACGGTACTCTCTTCGAAATCAAGATGTCATTGTGTGAATAAGGGCAAGGACAGAAAAATCCAAATCTAGTTTCTTTCCAAATTGCCTATCTGAATGGAATGATTTATGTCCAGAAATTAGAGCTGCACCACTGGAAAAAAGTTGCTCTCGAAAATTCGTCCCCCTGCGAAGTCTGCCTTTGTAATTCATGACCCAATAGGCTTACCCTATCATACTCAACTCAGAGTTGGTCGCAGCAGATCAAGCCTTCAAAAATTTAAGCACATTTTTAGGAATACCAGAAATCCAATGTGCCCTTTTAACGATGGTATTGAGAGTGTGGAGCGCTTTTTGTTGCTTTGCCTCTCGTTTGAGTTACAGCGTCTAAACCTTCTCGCTGGAGTTTTTTGCATTTCTACCACCATTTGGAGTTATAATTCTTGCAAATTAAGTTTTGACGCAAAGTTTCTTGCTGTGTGATAAAGAACTCCCAAATGACGTCGGATTAAGTTTACTCGAGTGTACCTAGCAATACATTCACAGAAGCAATCAATTCTATTAAGCCGAATGCAACTCAGCAACTATACCAAGTTTGTTTTCGTAAAGGCTCCTGTCGTTCAGTCTCGTTTCTCAGTTCTTTTGTTCATATGTTGCTTTTCATAATTGTATATTTAAAGCCCCTGTGCTCTCCATGATCCTTTCTGATCTGAGAATGGGTTTCATACTGTATGAAAAAGATTATGACCTAGCAATGGCAAGGCTGTGCATTGTCGTGCCAACCTTCAGACGAACGTTATGAAGTCATCCCTTTGAACTCAAACAAAAGACATTCCCAAAAGTAATTGAAGGATTGTGGAATCTTCTCTCCTTAGAGCTATTCATTTCCCCATATTCTGTGGTAGTAGTGCGTTGTTTACAGTAACTGTGATGTTTTGCTAGTTTGTGCGCATATAAAGGACCATGGGGAGCACAGGGTCTTTAATAGAATTTTAGTTCATGTTCTTCATGTAAATGGCTCTGGGGTAGTCATGATCTTTTGTTCCCCTTGGTATCATTTTGTGGTATATTAGGGTAGCTCGTTGGTTGTCGTAGGTAATTTGTAAATTATAAACTTTCATATTGAGTTCGTAAAAATTATGTTGACGGAGTCAAGGAAGTGCAGCGGAATTCGGATGTAGTATTGAAGTTTGTAAGACCTATTGTCTTTTAATTTCAAAACAGCCGTTTTCTTTGAACACGTAACTTTGCTTCAATTTCATCTTTTATTGATTTGCCATGATTGAACATTGCACTTAATTGGTAAAGGTGTCATCTTTAGGAGTTGCATGTTTAATGGACCCGGAGCAATTTTGACTGCATCCTTTTTAGCTGCTCTATTTTTTTGTAATTTTCTCGTGCAGGCAGCGTTATTACAGTAATTTGACATAAGTTCGAAAGGCCTTAGTGTGCTGATTCAAAGTGTCTGCAAATTTTCTTTGACTCCATCTCCTTACAAATTATGTTCATTTTCATTTCATTTTCATTTTTATTTATTTAGGCACGGTAGCCCCGTCAGTCCATGAGAACTGCTTTTCAGGGGGCCGTGGCACAAACGTTACCACTTTACGATTTGATTCTTCTCTTAAAGGTGGCAAGAGATGGTGCCTGTTTAACATCAAGTTCAAGGCTATTCCAAAGCTTAGGTCCACGAAAAGATATGGCCCTCTGCCCATTGTTAGTTTTTCGTAAAGGTATCGAAAGATCAGTTTCGGTGTTTCTGAGTTCCCTGACATTTCGAGTCGACCTTTTTTCAAACAAGCTGGAAAGGTACTCTGGGACGAGACCGTTTAGCGATTTGTACACTGTAGTTGCGGTTTCGCCTCTAATGATGTCGCTTACAGTAGGCCATTTTAAACTTTGTATCAAACCTATAGAAGGGGTATCAAAATTGCTTTTCGTAACGATTCTAGCAGCTCGATTTTGCAACTTCTGTAAGGTTTGCAGCTTGGTCACCCCGCAGCACCCCCATACCGAACAACAGAACCGAAAATGGGGCTCGACGATACCCGAATACATTTTACTCAATGTGTTTTGAGGTAAAAATTTCCTAGAGTATTTCAGAAACCCAATTGCACGAGAAACTTTATGTGAAAGTGAAATGGGCCAAACTTTTGTGAAGATTGCACGAGAAACTTTTGTAACAATTGCACGAGAAACTTTATGTGAAAGTGAAATGGGCCAAACTTTTGTGAAAAGTTTTGCAAGTAGTTTAAAAAATATCCAGCAAATTTTTGTACGTCGATGAAAAAATTTGAATCACTCCGCACTTCAGTGGTGAAAGTCCTTTCCCTTGCAAGCGAACAACGCACGAGAAAACAAGAACTAAAAAGTATTTCATGGATTGAACTACTTGGCTAAACCGAATGCTTCCTTGTTACTTGGCTTTGTTATTTCGCAATAGATCTGTAAGCTGCTATTGTAGTGATCACAATTCTACCATTTGAAATATAAATTATGACCAGCAAACCCCGTGAAGACAAAAACCAGCGTCCTTCCCTTTCCAAACTCGAATGAAAGACATCAAGCAGGTTTTCGAATGCCACGTTGCAAACATGTTGTTGCTGAAAGCTGGTATTTTTCTTTTAATCTCCTTTGAAATCGCCATGCACCTGACCCGATCATTTTGCAATTTCATGTAAATGTCCGCTTCGCTACTCTCGCTGCAAACAATGCTTTGAAAGATTCAATGCAAAAGAAGGCTTATAACTATGGAAAGATTTATTTTGCAGCAACTTCCCTGTTAGTCAGAAAAAAACGTGGGGGTGTTTCTTTGTTTTATTGATGCAACTCACTGCACAAATTGAATTTTTGAGAGTTCGTTGCATTGCAAAAGAGTAGGGCAAATAAGGAAATTTATTTTTTCGAAATCGATCGGTCTGTTTGATAACTACGCATGATTTCTGCTAACCTTCTTTTTCAAGATTTTTAAAATTGGTCCGTAATCAGGTTTATGTTTATGCATTTGTGAAATTCTAAACAGTGACAAACATACTGTCTCTTAACATAGGATGACAAAAAGGCAACAAGGCGTAAAAAGGAAAAGATATTTTATCCTTAGGGGCCCAATTGTATAATTGTCATCTCTCTGAAGCAAATAGTTCTCATAAAAGTGATACCTTTTCACTAGCATAGCCCTATCACAAAATCACAAATAAGTATGGAAAGAAGTGGCCGATTTTAACAAATTAAATTTCTTTAATAAATCTTTCTTTTTACAAACTTGAATTCCAACGAACCCAATTCTTTTCATTCGAAATGTGACCAGTTGAATGCCTGACGTTTTATTCTCACCCACCAGGTTCATATATCTTTGCTCTGCCTTTCAACAGGTTGGTTTGTCAAGCTGGGTTCCTGCATGTTGGGTGGTTTCATCATGTCTCGAATTTCTTCAGTTTGTCGAAAAGCAACATGTTTCAAATCAGGCGGCCATGACCTGTCTTGCACAGATACTTGACTATGCACGTGAAAAGCTGCTTCTTATTGGAGAAGAATGTGGTTTAATGCCTGGACAAAGTCAGATGGACCAGTTAGTTGATGAAATGAGCAGTGGATTATGTAAGAACCAACAGGACTGCAAAGTAGGTGAATCAGGTTCCAAAAAACTCCTAGTCGCATTGAAATCACAGAAGGAATTCGATAAACTATATTTGTATATGTGTGAGAAGACTCACAGAATCCATACAGTTGCTAAGAAAGATCGTTTCGCAAATAGGTTAGGTGTCGTGATGGCAAATTTTTATCTCATGAAGGGGGAATATGAAAACGCAGAAAGACATTTAAGTAAGGCTCTTCGTGAATTTGAACATCTCAAGTGGGAAAATCTGCGTATTGCTGTTCTTGAGCCACTCGCTATTTGTCAATCCAAATTAGGTTTATTTGATCAATATTTGTACTCTCTTGCTGCCCTGTCTTGTTCGAGCTCGTTGTCAGTCGAGAAACGCTCCAAATATGCAGACCTATTGCTTGAAAGTGCGCAGAATGGTGCAAAGAACACTATCAGTACGGAACCTATTCTTACCTTGGAAGATGTTAAAATCGACCTGACCAAAGAAATAGGCCATGCAGGTGAAGTTGTTTCCGTTGTTTTGCAGATAAGAAATAACCTACTTAAACAAATCTTAAATGCCGAACTTGAAATAAGGATGCGGTATACAGCAACTGATCAAGTTCGCCTTTCGGAAGTTAGTGATGGTACAAATAGTTTGCCCAGGAACACTGATCCGGTTAATTGGTCTGAGGTTTTTAAACCGGAGGAGGCATTATCGAGTCCTTCCTCTGCTAAACCGGGTTTGCTCAGTCGAATCAAATCAAAGCGCCTCAATCGAAATAGAGAAATTGCAAATAGTAATGATGGTCATACAGTCGTGAATACTGATTTAAAAGAGGACAGCATTGCGGAGGAGGTCATTGATTTTAAAGCTGACGTGGACGAGGATGCTGATCAAGGAGAAACAAGTAGTGCATTGCTTGATGGAAAACCTAAAACATTAGTTGAGATAGCAACTGGTCTGTGCCAGGATTTAAGAGCAGAGGACGACGATACGCAGGAAAATTCCTGCCTTTATTCTTCCAATCCCATCAAAATTCCTAATGGAGGATTGGGCACTCGCTGTGATTCGGCCGCAAGTGCGCTATCTATTGTGTCAATATCCAGTGGCAGGGGAGAATCACCAGGGGAAAATCTAACGACAAGGATGAAAGATCATGACAGTATCTTTAATGGAAGTCCGGCATCGATAAAGAAGGACACAGTGGAATCGCCTTTCGTATCCAATACTCCATCTGTTGATTCTGCGTCAGAGAGCCAAAGGGATATGGTCATGGATTCTGTTTTAAGTCCGAATTGTGATGAGGCGTTTGAAGAAGATGCCAAGAGATCAGAGTTAAATGGTGAGGATGATGTTATTGATGGACACGAAAATGATCCGTTGTGTGACGGGCAGGAGTCATTGGAAAGAAGTTGTGTTAGGCAGGAGGACCAAGTTTCAGCAAAAATGGAAATTAAAGGGGAAGGACAAGAACAAAATTTAATGGATGATGACTGTTTTATTCCAGAAGATTCTTTTGAAGATGAAAGTCAACTGAAAATGACTTCCCATTCCAGGTAAGCATCTTTTGAGTTTCCAACGTGATGTATCTGCGTTCGCCAAAATATACCGGGTGAGTCAATAAAAACGCCCGGCGTTTGAACAAATCCTGCTCCCTGAATATCAAAGCAATGAAATTGAAAACTGTCGTATTTTATCCCCGCTATGTCAAATTAGGTCCAGTAATTTACCCGGTTTTGATCGCCCCTTCCTTCCGGTCGAAATAGGAGATTTTCTGTAGAGAGCCCCTTTCGAGAACCTGCAAAAAACGAGCGAAGACAGCAAGCAAAATTTCCCTTTGTTCTCTTTCCTGACAATAATGACTCTTGAATGTGTTCATGTATTTTGTCCTCATGAGAGAATGGAATTCCCCTGAATGAGTTATTCACACTAGGGGGAAGATTTTTCAACTCGTCAAAAAGAAAGCACGTCCTAAAGCGTGCTAAAAGTCATCGCTGTTAGGTTAACACATTGGGGACTTTTGCTTGTCATTTTAGCTTCTTTTTCAAGGTTTCTCAAAGGGGCTCATTTTAGAAAATCGCTTACAGAATCTGAACAGAGTGACCGATTTTAGTCAGGAAAATTTCTAAGAATAATTGAACATGTTAGCTATTCAATCAGGTATTGCAAAATATCACTGCTTATATACTCATACTCAGGGAGCAGTAGCCTCTCAAACGCCGGGCGTGTTTTTTTGACTCACCCGGTAGCATCATAAATACATCACCGTGTTCACCTGTTTGAATAAATTAACGATCTTTTTGAAGTGGAAGATCTACTCTAATGGATCATAAATTTATTTCACTAAAACTAGTAGTATCATTCTGAGTTAGGGCCTATTTTGTTTGGGAGTTATTTTCAATGTATTCAAAAGAGAATTTTAGATAACGTTCTTCCCAAGTTCCCACTGCCCAAGTTTCCACTGAAAACTTTGTGAAAACCATGTGTCTGTTGCATGTAAATGCATACGGGCTGTTCACTGTTATGCCTTTGAAGTTAATCGATGCAATTTTCATCTTAGCAAAGCTGAAATCGGGATAAACTTTGGTCGTAATTTTTGCTCAAGGCTTTCTTGTTTCCAAGGAAAACTGCCAATTACTCTTGAACGATAAGCTCGATTTTAGTGAAAAAGCCTCCATTTAATTCGGACCTCTTGCTTCAAGGTGATCAGTAATTTATTTTAAAAGGTGATTGTAAGGTTTAGAAAACGACGATGCATCACTTTGGGACAACTTGTTTTTATGAAGTTGAAGCTGTGCGGTAGATGCATATTTTTTTTATATCCATATAAAATTCTTATAATACATGTTTACCTACTCTACATATCTATAAGATACAACTGCACAACACTACAGTGACAATATCGTGAGGAGCAAAATTGCATGGCTACCCCATGTTCTTACATATAACAAGGAACATCGAACGCTACTAGGACGATACACAAAAAAGAAACACAGAATACGTGTAAACTAATCACTATACGCTAACTACAACCTAAATCAATCACAATGAACGTTTGCGGCATAAAGACTATGGGAGAGGTATATCAGAACAATGTCCCTGCTTTCTACCGAATTGTCAAATTGATCGATGGATTAAATGTAGAAAGCCAGCGTTTTCTTTGGATGATAATACCACTGTCTTTTTCGCAATCATTCATTTTCATTAAGTAAAAGAATACAATGCAGTTACTCTAAATGACAGAAGAAACAGAGGACGAAGAAAAAGTAAGTAAAGGGACTTGATGGTTACTTGGCGTTTGACAAAGATTAAAATGACCTCAATCAAACCGACCGGTGTTATGGATAAAAGCTTAAGTCAACTTGAGAATCTTTCTGTTAAGATCAATAGGTAGATCTTCATTGCCATACAATAAGTATTGTGCCAGGACCTTATTTGAAAGGTTGTCCTGTCCGAATGGTAGCATTATTGCCAAAACTCCAGCGAGAAGATCTTATCGTTGCAAATCAAATGAAGGGTAGAGCAACAAGAAGTGTTCAGTATCCTCAATGCCATCATTCAAAGGGCACATTGGATCTAAGGTATCCCTGAAATTGTACTGGAATTTATGCAAGTTCAGTTTACTGAGACCAACCCTAAGTTGAGTAAGATGTGATAGGCCGATTGGGTCGTGAAGATGCGTAAGACACATACTGGGTAAAAATCAGACTCATTGGGTACGATTTCTATCACTCATCTCAAGTCATTCGACAATAATCTTACGAAAATCTTGGCATTATGCTACTTCCTTCTTTGATGACACAAGTTTTCATGGCACGAATATATCAAGAAATCGATAGTCATTTCATCAAACAGTTAAACGGTTGAATTGAATGCAAGTGCAAGCAAAACCTCTTCAGATTTGTGTATTGTCTGCTTTATTCACGGAGAAAAGAGGTTAGAACTACAGGGTGAGTCGGAAATATGTGTCCTTTGTTTGAATAATAATGCTGCCATAGAAGGAGATCCATTCAAACTTACGCCCCAGCTTGCATAATGCTTGATTTGATTTTGTTGGAGTTGTTATAGCTTTGTAACTTATAACCCATATCTTGCTCTCAAGTAGAGACATTTTCTAAAAAGTAGTTGATCTGGGCTTTGCCAAAGAACTAGATGAAGGAGGCTCTAGTTAATTTGCTTTTCGCCTATCACAATTATAATGACCGTTTTTGCACATGGCATTGTTTATTATGACAGGGAAACTGAACCGTGTTCAGATACTTCCTAATCAAAATTAGTACTCAATTTTAATGTCAGAAAAGAATGGCATGTGCCAAGATTTTTTTATTATTCATCCATTATTAATGGAATAATCTCAGTGGGAAGATAGAAATATAGTTATGTTTTTCAATTCAATTTTCAATTCTATTGTTTCAGTAGCGATGGAGAAGCCATGGGGGACACTATAGAAGGTGATGCAATTGAGCCGCTTGGAGTTGACGAAGAAATGGAGCTGACACCCACACAATCCCTTGTATCAGGACCTACAACGCTCGCCCCTGGTATGAACTCCATTACACTAAGTGCCAAGGTTAGTTCTCATATTATTTTATTTCGACCATTTGCGATGTTTATGTTATTGAGCTGAATTAGTCCTCCTTGTCTTCCTAAAGCACCAAATGTTACTTAAGGCATGATAGGGTTAAAGTAACTCAAAGTTTTATCATAACATTTCATTTTTAAAGGAATTATTTCTTTCCAGGTCATGCACGAAGGAAGATACAATTTGCAGACACTTAGATGTAATATTGGAAATGTTACATTGTTTCATTTACTTGAATTGCCCAGAAAATCTAGAGCTTTCTTTATAGTTTCTGATCCACCAAAATTTTCCTGGACTGCAACTCACGTGGGTAAGTGAATTGCCTATTTCACTGTATGAATAAAAATGGCACTTTTCCGAAAAGAAAAACAGATATACGGGTCGAAGGATCGTGGCATGTTTTGTTGAAAGAAGTACAGATTTCATATCTAATCTTACACGAGAAAGGTGTAAAGAAAGTTCCTCATCAACCTACATACCGCTGCTAAAGCATTGAAAATGAACAAAAAGATCAAAAATGTAATTAAATAATCTATGATAAAGATTTCTTAATGTGATCAAACTGATATTGGGTTTTTGGAATGTTTTGAAATGGATGTGAATTTGCAGCATACATGCTTCAGCATGCTGCCTTGATTTTGCAGCATGCATGAAAATCACAAAGATTGATAATAACATTTTGTTTTTCACCTGCACTATCTTAGAAGGAATAGACGTAGCTATGTCTCGTATCCGCTATGAATAGGCTACAGAAACGCCCACACAACCATTGTACCTTTAGCTACACAATCGTGCTTCGGGTTTCAAAGTTGTCAAACACAATAGATTATATTTCTAACTTGACTCGGACCCGGACCTGGACCCGTCTTTAACTTTGTCAATTGCCGTTATATCGACTGCTGTATACTTGAAGAAGCTTTTATATAATGTGGAACTCGAATTATGGTATGAAATCACATTAAGTTTTTTGTTAGAAATTTGATATTTCTTAAATATCTTTGCTCAGATCATGATCTTTCTTGCCCCTTTTTCGTTACGTTTCTTCAAAATTAGTGTAATAACAAATGCCCAAGACCTGGACATCTAGGTTCGGGAAGGAGAGTATTACTGTCTTGGGAGATGCAACCTTGACACGGACCCTTAAATGACATTGGACTGTCTCAGAACATGTCTATCTTTAAAAGCAGTAAAATGGAGTGGAAGGGTACTGACCGCAACTGCAGTTGATTTAAGAATTTCATAGCATGGACTTGATTCTTGAATTGATCTTACCTCATAGTTAAAAGGTTGCCTGTAAATATTTGCCTTACGGTCGGGTGGACAAGTTTGAGTCCACTGAATCAGCTGTATCTGTTTTGATATTATGTAAGATAGGTTGGGACTTTGCCATACTACCATGTATGGTTTGATTTCAAGCAAAGGCGGCTGTTACTGAGTTAAGGAGTCCATAGTTCAATCCTGTTGTGCTAATATAGACTTACAACATCACCCAAGCTATCGCAACAACAACAACAACAACAGCAGCAACAGCAACAGCAACAGCAACAGCAACAGCAAGCACTTCTGTTTTTCATCGAACTGGACTTATGGACTTTAACATTGACGCGGGACTGCTCAGATTTATCTGTGCGCTCAGAGTGGAGGCTATGGTGTTGCCATGGCAACATTCGACAGGTAGAAATTCTCATGGAAGCTATATGGCCGTCAAATGAGAAGCTTGTGGTTCATAGTGAAATGCTCGCTGATCCTAGGATTGAGGAATCCATCTGGATACTTACGGCTTTTGTTTATGGGTAGTATCACTGAAAACTTGAATTTTGGAGCCTTTTAGTGTGGGCGGCTCGAGCCGGCAACTTAGGCCAATTCGCCATTGCCTGGACCACTCAGCTTTTTGTAAAGTATTGCTATGGTTCCAATACCCAGATGCTACATCGAAGTGGGAAGCTTCGTCCTAATTTTCATTGTGAACGTTCATGAGTCGTAGTTTGATCGTCCATCAGTCTATCAAATAGCGATAGCTGCGAATATGTAATCAACCTAGTGCTAATCAACAGTCACTTAGAAAAATAATCATCATCATCTGTGTATTATGATATATCATAGTGGAACATGAGTGCAAAAGTATTAACTTCGACTTTATGTTTGTTTTTCACAGTAAAAACTTCATTGATTGATGATGGTGACACTGATTATATACAATATATTTCGATTTGTTGATGAAAGATTCCATGTTTTAAACTTCTGCCGGAAGGCATTGTGCTGGTATATTAAAGCAATGGAATTTTCCTTGGTGTGCAGTTGTATGCATTGCTATTCGGTTACCGTATGATTCTTGTCTTTTTACAGCTGATTGTTTACTTCTTGGTAGCAAACAAAGGCTTTATGTAACTCTTTCGAATGGCCCTGGATACATACAATCATCCTCTGTCGTCAAAATTTCATCTCCGACCGGTCTAGAATTTTTCTCCGTGCCTCCTAGCTCAGTGATGGTTTACTCGCCCAATAAAAGTGACGAACCAAAAGAAGGGGCTATGCGCATTGAGTCAAATGGCCCTTCAAATGGTGAAGCGCTGCTATATTTACCAGAATGTGGACCGTATGAGATGGCAGATTTATTTTTCGATGTTGTAGCACCGGTAGAGAATGCCGATTTGTTTGGACATACTGCAAAACATGAGGTGTGTGTTTTTTAAGCTCTAAGTTATACACTTCATTCCATGCAATTTATGTATTGATTATTACAGCCGCACGTACAAACAAACACTTAATATCTTATGTGTGCTTTTTAAGCCGTGATTGTCAGATTTTCTATAAATGGTTGCTCCAAAGACGGCGGTGAAGAAATTGTTTCAAGATGGATTGCATTCATTAACGGAATCGCTATAGAGCTGCCAAAGGGTCGCAAATGGAACGCATTGCGTCTAGCTAAAAGGCTGTTCAGTGCCATTGTTAGCTTCAGTGTTGGTGAAAGATTTTCTTTCATTTCACAAATTATGTTTGCTGCTAATAATACAGTTGAAGAAATTTTTAGTTTAAGATCTTTAGGAGGCCTTTGTGTGGTACAAATTTGAAGATTACCTTGAAAAATGGAACGAAGCGAAACGAAACGAAACGAAACGAAACGAAGATTCAATAAAAGACCGTTAAGCAGATTGTTTTGAATAGCGAAAACAGCATGAAACATGCTGAAAGCAAAGCCCATCTAACCATCATCAGTATAAAATGTTTGGCCCTTCAGCAAACTTTTGGGGAAATTTCGAGATTTTGCAAAAGAGTTTAAACGACGAATGGTTTGATTTATTGGCAGTTGAGGCTGTTCTTTTTTTTTAATTCAGGTATTATGAAGTCATTTTAATAAAATCTTGAAAATTGCCGGGTGTCTCAAGAAGCTCCACCTTTTGACATGACAAATGGATAAACAATTCAAGGAACATTATTGCCTGCAACTACTTTGCGACAACTATTGTTGAATATTTTTCTTTGCATTAGCACCCTCCCTAAATGTTGATTATAGCGCTAGGGTACAGGCGGGATTTCTCAGGCAGTGGGATATATCAAGCATACGCAGCTTTAGACAGCCAGAACCTCGAATTAAACATTTCAAAATCAAGAATAAGTCTTAGTAAACATTCCTGGATCATTGTTCTCTCATTCTATGTGATTGTCATTCCAATCAACCTTTCTTTCGTCTCACCAGGCTCGGCGGAGTATCTCGGGGTTAGGCCGAAAATTTCGCGCGTCCATCTTTTCTACGGTTAGGCCGACCTTCGAGCTTCTGAGAAGTTGCGAGAAACTTCCTTGGAAACCGGCATGATGAAGTCAATTAAAGAGCATTGTAGCTAGTTACATGGCACAGAGAGGATTTTAAGTCTTTGGAATTCACGTTTTTACGTGTTTCTGGTGGCTACATTTATTCAAATATGTGAAAATAATTGCTATCTGATAAATCCCGACAGTGTATGAAATTCACCTCCGCGAGTGGTCAAAATACTTCGCAATAAACACTTCAGTTTGTGAAGAGATGAACGAACGAGCTGCATAAACTTTGTGAGGAATGTTTGAAATATGGTTATGAAATATCTTTGGTTGCTTTGGTTGAATTGATTTTGATTGGAAAGTTTACAAACCTTAAGTGCCTGATAAATCCCGCCAGCACCCTACATAAAGCGATTTGTCTTCTTCTTGAAGCTGTTTCATCCTGCCATAAAAGACTAAGCTTTTCCATTTTTTGTGCAGTAGATTATACTGACTTCTTTAATCTATAACAACGTCTTTACTGTATTCGGTTTCTTTCATTTCACATTTGTAACTTCTCATATCTGGATGTCAAGCAGGCATTCTCTTTCAATTCTTTTAAAGCTTCTCTGGAGGCTTTAAAGTTGTTTCCATTCTTTTTATTTTCTGTTGCTTGTTAATGTAATTAGAGTAGGATTTTAGTTATTTCGATACACCTTTGATTTACAAGATTTTTGCATGCCCTCCCCTTCTTCCCCCCCCCCAATGTAGAGCGGTCTTACTTAGCATGTCTTTGGATTTGATGGCTTGAAATAACTTTAGCTGCTTGCTCTATTGGGTGTCCCAAAAAACATTGTGCCCTGTTTGTGTGGCTGCTGTGGAGGAGCTGTAGATTCAATAATCTTCGTTTTTACACAGCTGCATAGGTCAGGCTTCAACTACTCAGTTTGAGACCATGTATGCGTGAATCTGACAAGTGGTTGCTGATCTATGATAGAGAACAGGCAAAATAAGTGGTTGCTTCGAAAACAGAGAAGGCGTTCTGGCATCGTATTAAAGTTTCCGCTACATTTTCTGAAAGGTAACAAGTGTCTTCTTATGAATAGTCAGCATTACTAGCCCTTTAAGAGATTTAGCAAAAGTTTCAATACAATGCTAGAACCCTTTCTTTGAAAATCGACTTTATTTTGACATTGTTAGAGACCAATAGAAATGCTGTTTTTGAACCAACCAGTAATTTTTCCTTTTTCTCTGCCATAAATCAGCAACTAACTGTCAGATTGACTCAAACAAGGCCTCAAACTCTAAGTTGAAGCTTGACCTATGCAACTGCACAAACAACAAAATAATTGAATATGCAGCTCCTCCACAGTAGCCACACAAATGGGACACAATTTTTGGGACACCCTGTACTTATGTTGCTGGACTGTTCAGAAATCTTGAACGCTTTTCAGAATTACAGCGTATTTTGTATTCTGAGGATAATGTGATTTTAAGGTTTATTTGGAAATCTTTCATGAATCCTCAAAAGAAAACAAGAATGCTCTGATGCTAGAAATGTTGAAGAATATCGGAATTTTTAGCAGCAGAATCATAGAAAATAGCTAAAAATCCTATTTTAAGGTAAATGAACGGAGATATAGCGACATAGTCTAAAAATAGCACAAAAGTGCCGCGGGCGCCACTTATCTTCCTTTTGTTCCATACATCAAAAACATCAAATACAATAGGTTATATTTAGATTTACCAGTCCCCCTAGCTAAGTTTGCTTTTAATCCAGTTGATTTACTTTAAAGCTATTTAGTTCAAAGAAATGGGTCATAGAATTTTACACCTGTGTTTTCACTGATGGAGATTTAAAACCTTTACTGTCTGTTTTTACTGAGGCAACCGTTCTTACAGAATATGAAATGAATTAATTAGTGAAAAGAAATGAGCAAAAACATCGTGGAAGAAAATGATCAGTGTGCTTTGAATCGTATGTTGTACTTCCAGGTATCATTGAAAAGTCTTTGGCTCTCCGATGCCATGAAAGCAGAGACCCAGTTGGAAAGTATTTTCTACGAACCATTCAGTATTGAGCACAAGAAGCTTGTGAGCCATGATGGGTATGGTTTACTTTAGTTTTAATTCTGCCTTTGGAATGTCTGCAAATAGATTGCTGATGACCTTCATGGGAGTTCCTATATGGATTTCTTGACAAACCAGATTAAAGGCCCTCCCAATTAAGCAAGAAAAATTTTAGCAAGTACCTTAAATCAAAGTTGTACTTTAGTATACGTATACATTCGTAAGTTGTTTGGAAGACTTACTCTTGACTTAGTACATCATAACGGTTAAAGTACCAGGTGATCAAAAAGGCTTATCCGCTAGCTAGGCTGTGGAATAAAAAGTATATGACCGATATTCAAAATTTAAATATTAATCTATCAGCCAAAGGCTTACATGAGAACATTTTGTTTGTTGATATCACTCGTTTAAGCTGGAGAAATGTCTGAAAGGGGCATGCATGGGAAACGAGAATTCCATGTTCCATTCTGGTTCATGATTTTCGTCCTATTTCAATCAAAATTCCATTTCAAAGCTGGCAGCGGTATTGAATTTGAATTTCAATGTGAAATAAATCATGGACCAGAATGGAACATGGAATCCTCGATTCCCATGAAAACCCCTTATAGACATTTTTCTAACTTATGGGTCTCAAAGATGAGTGACTTTTACCGAAAAAAATTCGTCTAAGTCAGCCTTTGGCTGGAAGATTAACATTTCAGTTTTGAATATCTGCCACCTTCTTTTTATTCCACAGCTCACCAAACGATTAGCCGCTTTTACTCAACCAATACAAAAAACGAAGGAGGGAGAAGCAAATTTATCAAGCATCTATTTGTAAATCCCCAAGGGGGTACTTGACTAGGGAAGTGATGGGGGTGTGCGAAAAACCTCTCCACATCCTTTTCGCATAAAAAATGACCAAAATTTTACATGATCAATGGTTCCAAGAGGCATCAAAAGTTTTCCTTTCTATATATGCCCTGTCACATATTATGTTGTCAATTATGATATCCTATCGCATAATTTTTGTCAATAAAAGACACCATGTCGCATAAGTTTAGATACAATGATGAGCGGCACATGTCGTCAGGTCAAGCATGGAAATGCCCCCTTCCCCCCGTGTTGTAGATCAGACATGTCAGCGTCTGTCTCGTGTTATATTGGATTCTATGTAGTGAATATTGATTTGGAAATCCAATCAGATTGAGCATCTCCAAGGAAAGAATTGCAGATGAGCAGGTTGAGCAATTTAAAAATCAACCGTTGTTTTGGACGCCTTAAGATAACTGCAATGAAGACCAGTTATTTAATTTCAGTCTCATTCATAATTTGTCAAGTGCACTTGACACACTGCATGGTCTCTATGTTGAATTTTTTGATTAAGTGGATCCGAATTAATGTTATCTATGAGCAGGACAAGAATTCGACCACAAACCATTGCTTCTGCAGCTAAACAGTATCAGCGCATGCAGCAAAATCATCAGATAAAACAGGTTGAATTTTCATATGCTGTTTTTGAGCTAGATACTTATCTTCGTCAGGTTACTGTGAAGTCCCTCCTGTAAGAGGTCCTTACTAATTGACCGAAGCCCATTGTTCTCCCTTAGTTACTTTATTGTTATTATATTGTTTTCTTGCAAAAATTCAGGGTTTGAGTTTCTTACAAAGTAGTTTTTTAAGGACAAGTCCGGGGTTTGTATGACTGATGATGAAATACAAGATGATAATGTTATGAATGGTATATCATACTTTGTCACTATTTTTTGCATTCTCCTTGTGAAATCACTTATTCAATTATGCAATCTGCGCGATATGATGTCATATCGCCCAAACGGAAATGAGGCTGTCTTATTGGTTTCTCGCCTCCTAATCGTTGTTTGCCACTTTATCGTATGCACTTGCAAGAAAATGGCGACTAAGAGACCAAATGTGGCCTGAATTATTTGAACTTTTTTGCATTAGACAGCCGTTGGAGAGCATAAATGTGTAACAAAGGTAAGAATTTGTGTCAGTGCATGATAAGTTTCCTTTTTAGCATTAATCTTACCAACCCCAGACTTGTCGTTTAAAGGCGAGACTTTACTATACCTTAACCGATTGCTTCTTTTTTTATAGGAACTATCTATGTACAAAACTACAAAGTTTGAACCCTGTACAGATAAATGTGTATGAGCCCAAAGTTGACTGCCTGAATTCAGAGAACATTTTACTCAGTTGTTTGTGTAATATTCAAATGGTAAGCATTATGAAACGCACAAGGTGTCCGAAAAAGTATCAAGTGTTTTGCGTCAGCAATTTTGCATGTGAATTCCTTAGCGGATGTTGACCTGCAAGCTCACAAATTGAATTTGAGATTTAGTCGTTTTCGCAACGTCAAAATAGCAATTTTTGGAGACGAGGCACCACCTCGGGAACATTCGGAACTCTTGCACTTTTTGGAGACACCCAGCAGTAGCTTAACCCTTTCCGTCTTTGTAGGCTCTGCACCAACTTTGAGGCAATTCTATGTAACACAAATTTTTGTCATTTGTGCCACTGTGTCATTTGGACCAATTTGGAGACAAAATTTAAAAAAATCATTCTCATATTCGTAATCAGCATGTTTGAAATAGGCTCTGTACCGACTTTGAGACAATTCTAAGAATTTTCGATTTTTCGCAAAGTTTTTTTGGTGGGTCCTCAAGTGGACCACAAGTCGGAAAGGGTTAAAACATCTTTTCTATTAATTTGTTGTTATCTATGTGGTGATCGATTCTACAAACTGTGAAAAGCAGAGATTTTTCATTCATTTAGGTCTCCTTGACATCAGTGCGAAATAGGCTCTGCAACGAATCTATTTCAAGAGCACTTGATATATGGAAGTTCCAATACTGGGTGTCAACTAAGACCTTCTATGAAGTGATGCATATTTTTGGATCATATGATTGCAATGTCTGTTTTCATTTTCAGACAATTTATGCAAACGAGGAGCTAAGCCTCATCTGGAACATGGAAGAACGTGACAAAGGTAACAGATTCTTGATTAGTCCACTTTGTATAGATTCACGCTTTGGAATGTTGGTTCTTGGTTCTGTTTGCATTCTTTTTATTGGATTTGAAAGCAAGATTGTTTGCTACAAAATGATATACGAATGCGAATGCCACATGCATCATTTTCCTGGACACGAATTATTTCCCTGATGAGCAATAAAATCGTGTAATACTCTTTCTAGTAGCCTCGCTTTTTGCAAGCAGGATTATTTTGGAGCTAAAACCCACTTTGCCGATCACCAAATGAAATTTGTTTTTACTTCCCAATAAATGGCTTATGGCAAGTATGAATTACTTTCTTCACTCAGTCCATGATCTACGAAAATTTTTAGGGAACGAATACGAATAATCAAGCCCATGTGGCAGCACCTCTCTACGGAAGCCTAGCTCATCTTTTTTTCTGGCCTTTCGATAATCTGCTTCATCCAATGAATTAAAAGTTATTCATGCGTAATTTTGATTAGATGAAGGTCACGCATGAATAGCTTTGCTCTCTTTGACTTAGTGATGTAAGCGTAAATTTTTTTGCTGTATTCAATAGAGATCGTTGTCAATAGTTTTCATACATTACGGAACAGATTGCTCTTAAGGTTAGTCTGCTTTTCGCTCTAGTGAGCAAGGAGCTGCAATTTAGCAAAGCCGTGCTCCCCCGAAAAACTTCATTTCTCAAATACCATCTGGCATGCTGAAATGCCGTTAAAGGAATGTTGTTTTGCATGACTGTGACAATCAAAGGATGCCTGAATTGTTCGGTTGCTCAATAGCCATTTTCAAACTTCTTTTCAAAATTTTTGTTGATTTCAGAAAATTGGATGGATCTCCAAAATTTTCGATTTTTTTGTTTTGTTTTTGATAAGTAAAAAATTGTATGGAATACATACCGACTCCATATTTAGGAAGAGTCACTAAAACTAGAAAGCTTGGGATTTACTGAGAATATTGGCAAGGAAAATACTGTGGAGGAGGCTGAATCAGATAATACAAGGTTAGGCCTATTATAGCGGCACTTGTGCAGCATAATAGCTAATCTTGCTCAGTTGCGCTTAAACTCTTGATTAATGAAAGCAAGCTGAATTCAATATAGTGGTATCCTTTGTTGCTCTGATGCTCAGATGCTCTAAAGTCGTTATCAAAATAAGAGAATTTGCATCAATGCGGTCGTCAATCGTTGAAAAATATTGAGTTGTAACGTGTATGGATCTCAATTCAAAGAAAAGGTTTGAAACAGGAGACAGACCTTCGTGGAATCTCTATTCTTTTCAGCAACCACTTTTGCGAGTAAGTATAGCATTTGCGGACTAAATTAGTATAGCTACAGCTGTACTTTCTATATTCCATTGTGCATTCTTCACTGTTGCTCCTTCGTTCTAGCAGAGGTTGAAAGTCCCCATGTTCTCAGCTGCCGACTGACGGTAAAATTCAAGTCTGAGGTATGTACCCAACCAGTTGGGATAAACGTAGATTACGGCTTTTGTCGAAACTTTTTTGTGTTTGTTAGTGTAGCCAGGTGCACCAAACAAATATACAGTTTGGACTGGGCAGCCTGATTCGAGTTTATAGGTTAAAGCATATAATAACGAAAACTCTGGCTTTCTGGATTTGATCAATCGATCAATTTGACATGATTTTGGGAGGAAGCAAGGAAATTGTTCTGAAATTCCTTTCCCATAGTCTTGATGCGGCAAACGTTCATTTTAATGTACTTAGATTGTAGTTAGCATAAAGTGATTAGTTTACAAGTATTCTTTGTTTTTTTGTGTATTGTCCTGGTAGTGTTCGTTGTTTTTGTTATATGTAAGAACATGGGGTAGCCCTGCCGTCTTGCTCATCACGTTATTGCCAATGTAGCGTTGTGCAGTTGTATAGTAACAATATTTAGAGTATAGGTAAACATGTATTGTAAGAATTTTATATGGATATAAAACATTATAACGGGTGTCAACTTACCGAGCCATGCCTTGTTAATGTGCTTATATTTTTCATTTATCTCAGCACCAACAATAAAATATATCTCAAGTGCTTCTCAGTAGAATATATCTCTATCGAACTCCTTTTTTGTGACCAGGATCGGGATTATTAAGTGAGGATGGTAGATATTTAGATCTGACGATGGAAATTTTAGTCCTTGAGAATTCAATCTTCTCTCCCCTTCTTGAACACTACTGCTATGTTAAGTCTATGCAGAAACTATATCTTCTCGTTCAAAAATATCTTTCTAAGTGACTTCTTTTTGCTTCTTTCAACTACAGAATGTCTCAAAAAAATTGTTCAACGTTTGATTAGCTGCTAAAAAATAGCGATATGCTGGGCGTTTGGTCAAAAAACGTTTTTCCTGAGATTTTTGGTTGAGTTTTGGCACAAGAATCTTGCAAATCCGCTAAAATTTCATTGAGTTACAAACTTTTGGAGTTCTATTTTGTGCCAAAGCTATAACCAGAGACCTCTGAAAGGCATTTTTGGTAACAGTCCCATGCGCCATCTTTTCTTTTATCTCTCAGTTGTTTCAGGGCCAATCAAATGGGATTCATACAGGCTTTCAATAACTTAAATTTCAAGCATATGGATGCTTTGAGGGAAAAAATCAGTCTCTCATCGATTATGTTTTCAACCACTGTTTTTGAATGCATGCAGTCTTAATCCTATTTTGACAATGCTTATAAGGACAATTTTCGTCCTTATAGAAGTCATTTTGGGTTGGCTGTGATATCAATGAGAGGTATGACATTACATAACCTTCTTTTACCTCCGTCTTCGAGCTTGTTTGGATTACAACTAATCTGGGGGTCCCTGGTTTCAGCTGCCGCATATTTTTATCTTTGAAAGCTCGCAACTCAATGAATTTTCAACCGATCTGCAAGATTCTGGTCTCTAAAACTATTTGAGGATCTTAGGTACGGGGTTTTCTTCCCATGAGCCTGTTCATGTTATCGTTATTTTTCAATTTTTAATTAAATGTCGAGTAATTTTTTGAGACACCCTGTACATTTACTATTTAGAGTTGCAAAAGTGAAATATCTCCTAGACCGATTGATATTAGACTGCGTTCACACGCTGCCGGCACATTTTTAAAGCGGTGAAAAATGTGACGGATAGGCCTCCCGTTAACACGAAAACGGCACATTTTTTGCCGGCAGATTTTGAAAGCGGTAGATTTTGAAATCGGAACTCTAACCGGCACATTTCAGAAACGGCATCGTGTGAGCACTCAAAAAAGATCAAAACGAACATTTATTTTCAATGCTTTTGGAACGATACTGATCGATTCTTAGAATGTAGGTACATTTCTTTGGCATAAAAGTTTTGCAACGAGTTTTTTACTATCAGATTTTCTACCGTTTTCATATTGTTCCGGTATCGTGTGGACGCTAGCTCAAATTTTTGCTACCGTCACATTTTTCACCGTTTTCAAAATGTGCCTGCATCGTGTGAACGCAGTCCTAGTTATAAACTTGATCTGAGTATGCAGATGATCCTTATTGGATATTGAAGCAATGTACGGGGTGATTTAGATTAAGTATGTGGTGTTTAACAAACGATGTCGTTGCAAATAACAAATAAGATTGTGTTTGTTTAAGTTTGATAACGCGGAAGGAAGATTACATTAGTAATAAGTATAAAAATTCAGTTTCAGAAAATCGCTCACTTTACCCAGATTTACTTGTGATTTGATAAATAGCTATTTCGATTGAAAGGTGCAATATTTATAAGAACTTTCAGCTTCCTAACAATGAAAATTAAATCTATAGTCCACCAGGGATAAACCGTAACTAGCAATAGTTTACTTTTGTGCTCTAAGACAATTCGAAAGGTGTTCCTCAAGGATCCTAGATTTGGTGGCTTTTATTTCCAATTCATATCATCATCATTATCATCATCATCATCATCATCATCATCATCATCATCACCACCACCACCACCACCACCATCATCATCATCATCATCATCATCATCATCATCATCATCATCATCATCATCATCATCATCATCATCATCATCGTCATCATCATCATCATTAATTCATTTTAAGTAGGGTATAAAATTAAAACAAGTAGCTAAAATACAGCTAATTAAGGCCTATCACTGACCTACCGTTTCATCTAGAAATTACCAAGTAGCCATGTATATTGATGGTACCAGCGTCACTTTTTGCAATTAATTTTGACGAGCGAAAGCCTGTATGAAATGCCTCCAAGGCAATAAACTGTCATTGATTGTACTTTAGACACAGAGAATATCTTGTGAATCTTTCCCTCACCTAAAATGTACTTCGACAAACAAGTGCAGCTTCCCTCCCTTTCTGTTGGTGCTTCGGTTGTCGCAGTGGTTGCTTAAGTCAAAAATTTAGGGATGCAAATGGAAAAATATTTAGCCTGGGATGGTGATATTCGTTTCTTTTGATCTAAAGTTTCGCGTGTTATTGAAATAGATATGTGAAAATAGTACTTCGAAGAGGCATCCACAGTAAAATGTATCATGGAACTATTTAGCAACATCTCCACTGCTGTTGTTCGGTCTTGGGGGCATCATGAAAAAATGGGCTTCATCTTCTGCAAGTGGCTCAAAATCAGTTTGTCAAGAATGGTTTTTTTCTATGTATATCCACTAAAAGATTACAATATGAATTTACAAGCTACCCAACTTCGCAAGATTACTATACTAGACAGCTATACAATACAGCTGGAACAATGCCCCGAGGAGTAAAAGACAACTGTTCAAATTACATGTCACGGGTCCGCGATCGAAGCAACTTGAGTGTTTGGATGGGAAATTAAAGACATAATTACAAATATTACGTGGCATCTAGTTTGAGACAGCACGAAATATACGAGTAAAAGAAGAAAAACGAAAAATACAGAAAAGAACAACACTTTTACTTGAATCAGACATGGTGGCTGTGGTTGTGTGGAATTTAACATGGTGCGAAATTTTCTTATCAAATCGATTGGATTTGTGGATAAATTGGAGGGCTTCAAGAAAACATCGTTGCGAACATCGATCTTCCAATCATGTGACCATATTGTTTTCAGAGAAAAAGCAACAGCAACTCTTATTGGCCAAAAATGTATGACGTGGGAAACGTAGTTTACTCGACATCCTGTTCAGCGAGTGCATTTTAATATTTGTATTGCTGCTTCGAGCACGCTAATCAATAACTGCAGTTTCCAGTCCAATGAAAACTTAAACTTTCGTTTTTAGTGTTTTGGGAACATAAAATGTACCTTGGTGCTGTTCTGTGCCAGAGATTCTGGACGTTTTGGTCGAATGTTTTAGGCCCTTTGAAGCATTTCTCGGCCAAGTATTTCCGTAAATACGAATTTACCTATATTTTCAATCCTCTTGAGAACAGGAGAAAAGTCTCAAAAATACTTTAGTCTTTTAAAGATCAGATAGAACTTATTCCATTCCAATCCGCGCAGGTCACTAGGCACTGTGATTTTTCAAACGCCAGGACGTTTAAGTGTACATCCTAGTTTACAAAGGTATTGCTTCATTGAGATTCTGTTTATTTGAAGATCTGTTTCAGTTGCTTTGTGTATAAGATTCATTTCTCCTTTCCCATCAGGCTCAAGAGGAGCTTGGAGACTTTACGAAGCTCTTCGAAATATGCAGTGCAAAGGTACTAGAGAATTTTTTTTCGTTTTGTCCGTAATTATGTGATGAAAAGTGCATGATTTGTAACAATTTAGTAAATATTCGAAACCTTCAGCAGGCCCAATTCAATCCTGGTCAGCTTTCTCTTTATGGTAAGAAGTTTTGCAATTGTTCATCGTATCGATTCCATTCATATCACTATTCATCTATATCTATTCGTAGTCTAAGTATTTTCCACTTATTGATTCGCTTTGTTCTTTGTAATTTTTACTCCATAATTGATACTGTACGGATGGTTTGAAACAATTGATATAGGGTCTTAGATACTATTCAACAGCAGCTACCGTTGCGGCTGCATTCATTGAAATTAAATTCACTTACTGGCTCTGTTGTCCAGTGGACGATAATGATTAATTATATACTTTCGACAGCAATTATTTGCCGTTTCCACCACTTTGGAAGCTGACGAAGGAATGTTCTTTAAAGGCTCCCCATATTCTTTCCATGTCAATGTAAAGGCAACTTGTCAGCTTCCCAGTGCTTACGAGAATGGACGAATATTTTGCACGCTGGAAGACACTGATCATTGGCAATTTGACGATGATGTTAGATGCAGGAAACAAGAGATCAAGTCAAGAGATGCTTTTGAGTTCACTTACTCTTCAAAGGTGATACCTTGCATAGAAGGAAGATTGCGGCTTCCACAAGTATCACTTCGTAAGACTGTTGACAGTAACAATGAAAGAACAGGCAATGATTCAGCTCATGGCATAAAACATCGAATGGGGTCAGGCATATCGAATAAGGGATTGTTGTCAAGTAGACGTACTTCTGCAACTGCCTCGGATGAATCTGCACAACCTTTCTCCCTTGGGGAGGTGGTGTTTGCTAACTCAGGTGGCTTTGTCACCGTGACGCGGCCAGGAAAACAAGTTACCGTAGTATGAATGTCAATATAATGTTTTTTATTTAGATATAGAAAGACAGCTAGTACCCAGTTGCCCGACAAGATATGTGCATGTGGCTTTAAAAGAAATTTTACGGTTTTAGAAATTTTTGAATCGAAACAATTCAGAAATAAAGGCACAAGTGTCTGCAAAATAGGTCTTTTGACAATATCGTTGATCTATGGGAGGTTTGCATACAGTTATTACATGAAGAATGAAGAACTAAGTAGACGCTTTCAAAGACTAGAAAGTATGTTTTTAGAATATTTGACAGGAAACAGATTTGTCTCATTGATGACTCATCTTCCTTTCTTTCAAAAATATTTTGGAGAGTGATGCGGACGCAGAATGCTTATATTCAACGAATCCATCATTGTTTTAGATCAAAAGCAATGACATGTACGTGTTTCTTACTTGTAAAGGTATACCGATTGGCCATTAAAGATCTTTAAAAGCCTGGCTATATTGCCATCACTTTGAATCTGAAACTTGACAGACTTTTGGTAAATGTTCCCAAGACGGCCGTTCTGCTACTAAATGATAATCTTCCATTACAAACAATGTACAAATATTCAGTATGCTACTTTTCGGCAGTGCCGATTTATCACTTTAAGACGCCCATAGTGTTATGTTGGTGCAGAGGTACCAGCGTTCAAGTGGCATACGCTCAGTTTCGTAAATGACTCCAGATAGAATTTTAGCAGAATATGTATAATGATACCATTGTCAAAAGGACAACGAATAACTTGCTATACTTCGTAACTAACGAAGAAAGAGATTGCATTTTAACCTCGTAGATCTCCCTGTCGCCTTGTCTCCATGTTAGAGCATTTGTAGAATTTACGCTTTCATTAAGAAAGATTTTAATACGCAAATTTATCAGTTGATTTGTTTAGCCGATTGGTAGATATTATGATGCTGTATTTCAGATGCGTTATTTTGAAAGCTAATGAATTTTGCAAAAATATATTCCTTTCATAAAATTATTGATGTAAAACATCATTAATGCTGCTGAAAGATTCAGTCTTCTTGTTTTCCTTGAGAACAACTATTCTCTTATTCTGTATCATTTCATCAGTTTTTGTATCAATACGGAAAGAGCATATCTAGAGGTCTATTATCCGTCATTCATCATCTCCAATCTTGCAGAAAAATTGCGATAATCGGCTAAACACTTAAAGTCAAATGTGACCAATTTGAAAGAATCATTTTCCGCAATCAGCAAGGCCATTATTTTAGAAACGTGTTCATGTCTCCAATGTGTTCAACTTAGGTATTCATGTGTCCAATGTGACTAAATCTTCAAATATACAGATCTCTAATTAGCTTATCGTTTGTTTGTTTTGTTTTCAATTTGTTTTGAGTTGGCTTGTCAGGATTTCTAGCAACTGAAAGCTGGGTGAAAGCTATAATTTAGGCCCACTGTGCATGCCGCATCCAGGCATGGGACCCCTATTTTAACTTGAGCGCCCTGAGGTCACCCATGCGGAGTATGACCTCACTCGACCGAGCTTAACTTCAGTCTGTATAAGCTACTTGGACACTCACCTTGTTTTACTCTCTCGGTGTATTCCAACGTGCTTTGCAGGAACTGATAAGACCTGCAGTTTGAACGTTGTCGATCAACGAATGGTTTAATTCTGAAGGAGCTTGGATGTGTCAGTGTTTCTCTAGACGATGGTTTACAGTTAGATACACTTTTATTCCAAAAGAATCCACGTGACAAAAACAAACAATGCAGCTGTGGTACCGTTGCCTTTATTGAGCAGCCATGCTAGTGAAAGTATCAGTAACATTGCTAGCAATTTTTATTTCCATGGTAGGAGGATTATCCAATATCTTTCGTCATCTGTACAACGAAACAACTATTCGCGTCAACGTTCACAACTTACGTTAAAAACAATAGAAGCTCCCTGAAATTTTTTGCAAATCTAACAAATTGTTGTTCTTGGCAGTAAGTACTGAATATGCGTGTGGTAGAAGTCCTCTTTACAAAGATAGCCTGAAAATTGAAACCGATTGCGATGATTTTTTGAAGTAACGCACACCTGAAGTGTTGACCTTTGGGCCTGTTTATATGAGGCTAGCTGCCCGGAATTATACATGACTTGCAGATGGACAGGGGTCTGCCGCCCAGTTTTCAGAAAGCTACCCTTTTTTAATTACCAACAGTTGCTGTCATGCCCACTTTTATGATGAATTTTGGTGGAAAACTACTCATTTTTGACATTTTTTGCCAATTTCTGGAAAGCCCACTCATGTTTAAGGAAAATCTGCCGAAAAGGGATCCATGCGTAGAGAATTTTGGACCCAAAAACCCACCTATATGGGCGGCACACACCCTTACCCTCAAGATTGTGTGTCAACCCCCCCCCCGGGGGGCTGGCTGTCCCATTAGCGAGCTGGCTCGCCAACAAGACAGCCCGGGTTTATGTGGGAGATTCGACAGCCAGCCCGGCAATTGGTAGCCTTGTGCCGCCATGCTTTTGGGTAAAATTGAAAGAACGAGGAAATGTTTTCCGGTTCTTTCAATTCTACAAAAGGAGGAATGTGTGCAGGCCAAAACCGTGGTGCCAATTGTAATACTATGCGTGTGTCACAAGTAGGCTTGCCCGTTTCTTCCGTTTATAAGAGGAGAGTCAGCCCGTTTGAGGGCGATCCCGGCACACAATGACCGGAATCTCGGCAAAGCTGTGACCAGATATGTGGGACCTCACCTGAAGGCGAGCAAGTTCGCAAACGGGTCAGCCCGCCTGATGAACATGCCACCCTTAGATAATCACCTGCAAAATTGTCCAGGAAGTACAAAAAGCAATCCTTCTCATCTATTGCCCCCAATCTTCTTTACAATGTTGATACCAGTCTAAACAACGCTGATATCAGTCTCGACTTGTACATTATGATGAAGGTGAAGGTGTAGTTAAGGTTTTTAGCGCCAAGCGCTGGGATCGCAAAAGTAGCTAAGCGCTAATCGAGTCCGCGATCCCTTGTCATGACAGTCTAGTGGTGAGGCCCTACCGCGTCTCGAACCCACTCCGCCCGACTGCTCTGGCTTCCAAGTCAGAGGATTACACCACTTTTCATTTTCATTTCATTTTGAATTTATTTATACAGGGTAACAATTCAGAGTTGAAACCTGCTTTACAATTGGTCCTGTGAAAAAACACTACAAAATAAAGTATTCAAACCTACAACTAAAGACATATTTTTACTTTTAAACCTATTACAATTTATCAATGCCATGTCAACTATGGAACGAAATAAAAGGAAGAAAAAGAAAGCGGAATTATCCAGCATTAGAGGCCCAAGTAATTGTTTAGTCTCGAATTGAAGCACTGAATAGAGGATGCCAACTTTGTATCTGAATCAAGGTCGTTCCAAACTTTGGCTCCACAATAAGCGAAAGATTTTTGTCCGTTTGAAGTGCTCATTCGAGGTATATGAATGTCGGTCTCAGAGTTCCGAAGAAATCGTGAACGTAGGCATAGTCATCCAGAAGCAAAGAAAAGTTCCAATTGCAAATTTTGCAGTATCAACTTTTCTTATTCATGTTGCTCCATCGAGATGGGTTGCAGTCATAGGAAATTAAACGACGTCATGGACACTCTTTGCTTTTCATTGCGGAGATGTGCACAAATAAAAATGCTTTGAATTTCAATCAGGTTTAAAATAAGTATTGATTTAAGTATCATTCGCTAACTAATGTACATTTTTACTCAGCTAATTTAAGTTACAGCAATTCTATCCTATTCGGTTCGACAGTTGGAATTTTGCGTTTCATTCACCCAACTTAAGATCTGTGTATGCTCGAACACTTGACGCTTTCCATCAAAAGTATAGTTCACAATACGTACAGTAATCGACTTTAAGGTTGACTACAACCTCACATGACTTCGCTCTTTGACATTACCTTCGATATGTATGAGCAGTCAAAAATTTGACAGAATGTGGCAGAGAGACGCTGAAGCTAGTCACATTCTTGTCTGTTTTCATTAATGATTGCATGTCGAACACCAAACATTGCAATATGGTGCATTAAAAAGGGGATTCCGTTACAGAATACATGCATCTTTGTTATCAAATGCACAAGGCGATCTTTTCCAGAATCGTCTGTTAGAGCTGCTAGATCACACTGTGGTTAAATACCAACCGAGACCGGAGAAATTGTGATGGGCATTTTCAGTTAGCTATTGACATGGGTGCTCAGCCTACTGACAGACTCCCATCTCCACATTTCTGTGTTTTGTTTAGGCCACAAATGTGTTGTGTTGTTGCAGTTGTAGTGTAACAACGGCAATAATACTACACAATTTGTGGCCTAAACGAAACACAGAGATGTGAAGATGGGAGACTTGGTTCAGAGGATTCAATAGAGGAATAGAGGATTCAAGAGAAATTTAACACAATTAACTAGCAGGTATGATTAAATCTTAGTACATTTGCACTGTATTACTAAATCGTGCAAGCATTACTACTGAACCATTCTCCGCCACCTGCGAATGAACGTGACATCTTGCGTGAGAAAGACTTCACGAGGCACTTTTGCTAGCAGTTCAATGATTCAATGGTGCGTATCTTGTTCAAGTCGGTTTTTAATGATTTTAGCTGTTTTGAAATAGCAACCCAGGCGGGGTACTCCCTAACTTTCAATACGGGGGTCCATGCCACCATTTCATTTCTGACCCCAAAATATTAAGCCTAATATTTTGGGGACCCCAAATATTGAGTCTAATATTTTGGAGACCCGCACCAAATTCCGAGATTCTTCCTTTTTCAGATTTGTGGACTCAAAGTATTGAATTTTTGTTCAGGCTGTAGTTCACAGACCCCAGACATTGATTTCAAGTAAATCAACAGGGTTAAAAGCAAACTTAGCTAAGGGGACTGGGTAATCTAAATATAACCTATTGCATTTGATGTTTTTGATCTATGAAACAAAAAGAAGATAAGTGACACCTGCGGTTATTTTGTGCTACGTTTTGATTATGTCGCTATGTCTCCATTTATTTACTTTAACGTAAAATTTCTGACCCCAAATATTGGCCTGGACCCCCCCCCCCGTATAGCAAGTTATGGAGTACCCCCCTGGGAATAACGGCAAACTAAGTCGGCTGATGAGCATGAACAAAAACTACGCATCAGTCTTCTGACCCCACCAAGAATGCTCCCGAAATATTGTCTGTAATTCACTCACGTCCTTGTAAAAATTGTTGGCAAGGAAGACTTTCAACTAAGAAGGCTTTAAAATGTTACTTGACACAAAAGAATCAAAAGAAGACGTTTCTCAACATATTGTTAGTCAAACAATTCTGATTGTTTTATGTTCACTTCTTGATTAACTTGCCGCGGTCATGCATAAATGACTAGCGCTGAGCACATTTTCATCTCGAGCTCTATCCCTCACTCGCAACATTTGTAGATATGAGCGAACTGCCTTTGGTTCTTCTCTCTGGCCAACACATGAGAGAGTGTTGATCACATTTTTCATGTTAGTAACTGCATACCACACAGGACAATTCTTTGTCTTTTCGATATGGTGGGCACTTCAAGGCATCACAGTTTGTATCGACAAAATTCAGGTACCCAGCTTTTTGGTCAGTTCTTTCCGTATTGGATGGAAATTCAGGATTAGCATCAACGCATATATATTCAGCACGATGAAATTCTTTCTTTGGTGCCATCAAATAACCTCGATATTCCTTCGTCCAGTCATGAGGGCATTCAGTGACGCCAGGAATCATTAAGACTGAGTCACGCCCATGAACTTTGCAGACCGAGCAGACAGCATCATAATAGTTTAAGCTTCCACTTGCTAACTTTGTATCAAATATGCCACTGTATATTTCATATTCAACACCATACAGCAACGCCCTGTTTCGACTCGGAAATGGGTCAGTGTTTTTATGGTATTCAGGGTTTTCTGGCATGCATAGGAAATTTGATCCTCCCCCAAGGTGATTATGATGCGAACCACCGACATAACCTGAAAAGGACAGTACGAGAAAGGTACGTAAGCAACATTTGCAAAAGCTGAAGATTGTTCACACTCATCTAAAGCGTAAGCCGTATCTCATCTGGGTGTAGACTCAATCTACTGCCAATTTCTGAGTTGGTAAAGCTGTAACATGCAGCACCCCTGTAATACGAAGCTGTAATATAAAGACAGACCTGTAATCAAGGCAAGCAAGTATTTCGTGAGCATTCGATACTTGTTGGGGGGACACAATATGCTTTATCCAAGGAAACTGATGAAAGACAAGCCGTACAGTAGGTTAAGGCTCAAGTGCAATAGCTTTTTGGGGTTGAAGCTCTGACGGGCACACGAGCTTGAACCCACTTACCCTGGGTACCAGACTCCCTCTGAAAAAAATTTTCTTTCATAGAGAGTCTAGTACCCAGGGTAGAACCCACTGCACAAGGGACACATTAGTTTCCTCGGACAATGCGTATCTCGCCTCCCCAACGAATACAAGAAATGTACAGATACGTCATATGTACCGGGTATCCCAGAAAAAACGCAACATATTTGAATAATTCTAATGAAAGCTGTTTCATACTTATTAGCAAACAATTATTTTTATTGAAATCTTCAACTATAAGAATAAATTTTGCTACATTTTCCAGTATTTTTGGTGACTTGGTTGTAAAGTTAAAAATCAGCAAAGTTCAAAATTGCTTCCAGGTCAAAACCAGAGCTGCTGCATTAGCAATAGTTGATTAAATTGTTAAATTATAAAAAATGACAGGTCTTAGCAATTACCGAAGATAGCTGATAAGCGCTCAAACACAAAAGTTAACTGAACATGGAACAGATACTTGCATGAAGATTTCATTCATGACGAAATTGCTGTTTCTAAAATGGCTAGGCCATTCTTACAGTTATGCTTTCAATTGGAAACGAGCACTGAGTGCTCCCTCGAAACTAGATAACTTGTAAATCATTAAGGGATCTCCTTTGTCACAGTTTCTTGATCGAATTATGTGCTTGTCTGTAAACATGTAAAGTTTGAGACAATACCTCGCTTGTAATTTTGCATTATGCTTTGCACTAGTTGTGGGAGGTCTGGATTTGCCATGACAGCAAATTTTGAGTTTGTCAATTAATAACTCTGCAACCAGGTCACCTAAAATTCTGAAAAAATATCTCGAAATTTAATCTAATTATTGTAAATTTCGAGAAAAATAATCAGTAGAGTTTTAGTTTGAAATAGCATGTGTTAGAATATTTTAAATCTGTTGCGTTTTTTGGGACACCCGGTAGTCATGTCATGTCTGTACCTGTATTAGATCATAGCTAACTCAAGTATCAGTACCGCAATGAGTATTTTAAGGGTCATTTCAGAACAAAAAAAACAAACAAATCAGTGTAAAATTGATATTCCAGTTATTTAAGAGACAAATCTGCGTCAATTTCTAGAGAGTAGCAGAAGCGGCCGGGGTCTGTGATTGCTAATAGCCGAGTTTTTGCCTCTCCAGGATGATCCTGCTACTTATTAAGGTCCCGTCCACACGTATACGTTTACGTCTGTAAACGCATACATTCTTATACGTTTACACCTTGCGTCCACACGTAAACGGCGTCTCAAGTTATCCTAAACGCATACATTCGAAAACGCTTTCCAAAGTGGATACTTTTGAAAACGCTGTTTTCACGTCTCCGTGTGGACGGTCCTAAACGCATACTTTCGTAAAAGGTGACGTCACAGACTTTATATTCACCAATCATTTGCAGTTTTTTTAAGCACTGTTTTTGCGTTTTCATGTGGACGGTCGTAAACACATACTTTTGTAAACGATGACGTCATAGATTTCATGCTCATCATTCATTTCCCATTGTTTTGGCGTTTACGTGTGGACAGGCTAAAACACTCAGTGGATCAGTGTGGACGGAAAACATTCTATGCGTTTACCAAACGTAAACGTATACGTGTGGACAGGGCCTAAGAGCTCCTACTAACAACTCATCGGCTTGTCTTTCAAAATTCGTGTTGCAAGAAATTGTAAAGCATGATCAAAATAAGATTTTTTTACAGGCGGGGTTTTCTGTAAGCCAAGCTTGTAGAATGTGGGAGCGGAGTGACTTGGAGCTGCTTTCGATCTCGTTCGTTTTTGGGGATAAAGAATTCAGCATGTGGGCAGAATATACCGGGTTAGTCAGAAAAAACGTTGGGAATTTGTCGGACTGTGGCGTCGCATTGCGCCACTCGACTATCGAAAACTAAATTTTTCCTGCAGCTTATATTATTTAGATCATAAACCATTCCACATCAAAATCGGTCATTTGATGCATTTGTTAAAAAAGATTGTCTTCATAAGACCCTCTATGGGAGTCTTCCAAGCTTGTGAAATCTTGGACCAAGCCCCTTCAGCCGTTTAGCCTTGCCAGAGCTGCAGGTACACGTTGCATTGTCAGCGGAAACTGAAAAAGACAAGCCTGGTTCACACTTGGTAACTCAGGTCGCTAAGATCGTGCAGAAAGAACCAAAACAATGTGATCCAGGCATGGAATTAATACCAAAAATGAAAATTCGAGTATATATAAGCTATTTGACAATTCTATGATATGGCAGAGACACCATGATATTGAACAAACCAAAAATTCCAGATACCATGATATTGAACAAACCAAAGTCCAGAGCTATGATTCTTTGAAGTTGGCCTTTGATGCCAAGTTTTGTTTACTTTACCATTTCCGGCCTAATGTTTGTGACATCGATGAAAACATACAGATTGAAATTATTATATATCCTCAACGAGAAGGCCGATTTTCAAAAAACTTTGTTTATTTTACAGATGCGTATCTTCTCTCTTAGAAAATGCAAGTGAAATCTTTAAAATCTCGAACTAGAATATAGAACTTTTTTCTAAATTGAGTACGACATTTTTAGGCTCAAAAACAGTTGAAAACATCATAGTTTCGTATTTTATAGTGAAAACAAAAAATCTGATTAATCTAACTCTTCGCAAAAAATACTGGAATTAAATTTGATGTGTTGAGATTATCTTTACGAAAGGATTCGTATAGATTGTGCAGGAAAAGTTTTCACAACACTTTGAAGATTCTAGGCCCTATTCGGGTTTGCCAAGGTTTAACGCAGGCTTTCCAGCTATTATGGTTTCTCAGCATAAACGTACGGGGCGGGGGGCCGGGGGGTGGTAGCCATCCAACTTTGGAGAAATTTTCAAAAATCGGCCTCTTTCTGGCAACTTTTTGCCCCTAGTCGGGCAAAAATGTTGGCAAACAATGGGTTTTGTGTCGGGCCGCCCCCCTATATTTTTTCTTCCCGTGCGCTTATGTTTCTCAGCATAACAAGACAGTTTCCAACACGACAAATATTTACTTTGACTGCTAACCACTGTTAAATATATTCTGATCGCATTTGAGCTTCTAGTAGTTAAAACTTCTGTCTCCCAGGTTGTCAGTGTCAACATTTATCACCCTTTAAAAGATGAAGTTTTATCTTCCAATACATCATTCCAAAGTAACCCATGCAGTGTGGTGTCAAAATGGCTTTTAGAGGCTACCGAGGTGGACATTGACTCTCCAATTATTCTACAGCGACTGAGGAGAGCAAGGAAATCCTGTAACAATCAATTTTGTTCGTTTGTCTGTACAAATTCATCCCCAACTTCACCCCATATTTCACCAACAAGTTGCAACACAACAGGTCCTGACTCTGTGAGAACTTTGTGAGAGGTTTCCAACTTACGCAAGGGCTGCTAGTCCACTAACAGGAATAGAACAAATATGCAAGTTTTGGAAACTCAGAAATGTCCTAGCTTTCTGAAATACACGCCTCCGCCACCATCTTCTGCGACAATTCTTCTTTTCAGATTCAATTATTATTGGCATATACCTATACTTAGAATCTCTTCTCCTTCGTGGTGGTAACTGTCCAGGAAATTTTCTCTAAAATTGCAACTTCTCAATGAAGCATATGAAACAATTTGGGACGGTCATAGTTAAGAGGGGCTAGCCTCGCTCATTTCCTTCAGTTGTATCTCAACTTTTTAGGAGCTTGTCTTTCCTCTTGCAATGGATTTGCTCACTAAGTGAATCTTGGAGAAAATTAGAGGCTGAAATTTTGCTTTGGAGAATTCCCAGCAAATGAAGAGAAGTTTCTGAATATAAAAAGGGAGGTATTTCAGCTTATTGAACCATCTGCAACGCCAAATGAAAACTTTCTCCTGGCAAAGCTATTGATGTGAACTGACAGTTGGATGTACCTATGGCCGAAAGCAGTCTTTACACCATCAAAAGTCAACCCTACTCCCAAAATCGATTAGATGATAAGTGGAGGCAAAGAAGTAGATTTCCCGCTTTCGTCATGCCATGCCAAGCAATTTTTCAAGTTTCTGGGACTAAAAAACACTTTCTCGTGAAAAATGGCATCGTCATTCCCAACATTATCACCTACGTAAATAAACCAACATTAATCTCGAATAGGGCCTGGAGTCTTCAAAGTACCCTGAAAATTTTTTCTGCACGAACCTGTACGAATCCTTTGGCAAAGATGATCCCAACACGTCAAATTCGAAGTTAGATTTATTTAGGTTTTTGTTTTCACTATAAAAGACGAATTCTGATGTTTTCCACCATTTTTAGCTTAAAAATGCCGTACTCAATTTTGACAAAAATCTATTTTACCTTGAGATTTAAAAGAATTAACTTACATTTTCGAAAAGAGTAGATATGTATCTGTAAAAGAAAAAAGTTCTTCAAGATCGTCCTTCTCATTGAGGATACATGTAATTTCAATAGACCCTTTTCGCTATACGTCAGTTATTTTTAAATTCTTCCAGGAACATCACTTGCTTCGATTTAATGTGGATCGAAATCTCTAAAGCGTACATTGCTCTCAGCAACGCATGAAATTGTCTTGTACGTGTATTTGCAATATAATGATACGATGTAGATTTCTCGCTGCACAGAGAATCACATCTTTTGCCTCTAATTAAATGTAATTGTGAAATGGGTCTATTTCTATGTTTTCATCGATGCCACAAACATTAGGCCGGAAATGGAAATTTAAATAAAACTTGGCATCACAATTTGGCATTACAACTTTAAAAAATCACACCTCAGGACTCAGAACTCCGATTTGAATTTTTTTTTGTTCAATAGCATGGTGTCTTTTCCATATGATAAAATTATCAAATAACGTATCATCAAATTGTCATTTTTTATTAATTCCATGATTTCTAAAGTTTGAATCCCTTGTCTTTTGGTATGTCAGCGCGACTCTGTGAATCAGGCTTAAGGGAAAAGTGTTGTTTGCATGAAGTCCCCTTGCAATAAAGCGTTTATCTGCGTGAAAGAAACCTCTACGCAAGACAAAAAAGCACGCATTATATTAATGCTTTTCAAACGTATTCTCCAAGCAAGGCAAGTTATGATAAAGTATCCCAAGGGAGAAAATTATACCTCCCAACTATTTTATTCTCCCCTGATAATATCACGTGTACCTGTAACTTTCACCAAGATAAAATGTGGAAGGAGCTCAGCGAAAGATTTCATCAGCTTGCAAGGCTCCCGTACAAGGTCTTACGAAGAAAATGTTCGTTAAAAAATTGCATTCTTTGACTGATTTCGACGGGGAAAGGTTTATGATATATGCTCTTCTTTGCATGCTCTTGGCAGCATGGAAAATTTAGTTCATGAAAATTGGGTGGCTAAATGCGAAATCATGGTCGGCCAAACGACCCAAATTTTGCTGATTCACCCGGTATATCGAGAAAATAATTGTATATAATAAGCTAACCTCTGTAAACTAGCGCTGTAAATTCTGATTTGCCAGACGACTGCAAACCCTTAGGACAATCTGATCTTCCCCAATGTGTGTAGACACCACCTTTACGTGCAAGTGCTTTGTCTGCTTCACAGTCACATGTACCATTATTGCCTGCAGATGAAAGCATCTCGAATTGTTACTAGTATCTTATTCTAATAGGGTACAATCAAATGCTCAGGAGAGGAGTTCTCAGGTTACTCTATTGGTTGTAAGATTTGTACACAGAATGTACTTCTTGTCAGTCATTTCTGCAGTTAACTTTTAGGTTCCTGAAGTTGGATCACTCTTTAGAGCTCCAATATAGTACTTACAAAACGAAAAGTAAAAACCATAGGGGAATTCATAGCGTATCGGCGAAGATGAGATCAAAAGCACTTCTAGAACCAAAATATTGATTTAAGATGCACAATTTATCACTTTTCGGGGCAGGTAGTGGAAGAAAGCATGTCTTTTTCGATCTATTTTGGGTTGATATTGTGTACCCTTGCTAAAACATTCTTATCGTAAATGTACCAGAGAACGCTATAGGATTATGCTGCCGCCGAATCATAGTACTTCAAGTGAATTTTGTTTGTGATCACTTAGTATTCAAATCTGCTGAATTATAAGGTGACACTGCAAAAATTGCTCTTAAGTCTATGTGATTGTATCATTATGCTGGATCCTACTTCCAACTGCCTTGCACATCACAGTGGTCCAGATTGGCAGAATTATGAATGGACGAACGTGTGAAAGGTGTGAAAATTCACTTTTCATTGAAGTCTCATTGAAGAGGTGATTCTAAGCCACCAAAAGAGTCAAAAAAGTGTTAAAATCTCACTAATGAGTGAAGAGAAATGAATGTTCAAAGTTTTGAAAAGAAATCATGTCATTGATTACTGAAACTGCTGGAAAACTTGATACAATAGAATTGGCTTCAGGATCTCCTGCCGGTTGTCCAAAAAAGCAGGCCCGTAGGAAGCGGAAAGTGGGTAGGGCCTAAGTCCCCCCAAGAACGTTGAGAACAATTGTGCTACGTCGTAGGGATTCATTAGACATATTGTTCTCTATTGTTTTAAGAACCATTGCCCCCAAATTAGCAACTGCTTCCTACGGCTGTGCCCAAAATATAAGCACTTGTGCAAAACTGCGAAGGAGCCTTGGTTTCTTAAAAGATTTATGTTCTGCGAGTGGAAAAGATGAGATCTTAAATCAGATTTTGTGATGTCGCATGTTCTAATTGGATTTGTATTCACATAGTAATTCACCCAAATAGGCAAAATCTCTGAGGCTGCCTAGACAAAGGATCATTGACATATGGCATTACTACCTATGCGGAATTCGAAGAAAATTTGGAGTCAACTCAACCATTAGGATTTCTGATCTCAAAAGTTTATTAACCATTGAACTAACATATCGACTAGAAAAACTTTTAAGAGCAGATGCACGTACAAGTCAACAGTCCACAGCGCAACTTTCTTAGACTGAAGTGGAACGGAGTCAAGTAGTGTCTTCTAACGCTAAAGGATCTCTCTGATCAAAGTTTCGTGACCGTTGTGACTGATTAGACAAATTTGGCACCTGAATCAGTGAAGAGTGACTGCGCTTTCATAGCTCAACAAACTTTCCAAAATATAATGCATTATTGAGCTGCCCTAGAGCTTTTCCAAATCACGAATAGATAGTGATTGCATGATTCAATAACCATCTGTCCTGGGCTGTCTTAGAGATTGAAAGGTTACAATGCATGTTTCTACATACAACTATACGTTTTAATTACTACGCAAATCATGGAAACACCACAGGGATAGGACCATAAAGGAGCACAGGTTGACTACCCTTTGGCCAGAACATAAAGAAATGCCAATATTAACAACTAAGTGAAAACCCGGGGGGGGGTGGGGCAACGTAACTTGTCCATGGTACATGGTTGTGCCATTTTAGGGTAACTTTTTCATAATAGAGTCTTGATCTATGGGTATGGTTTTCAGCAATGTGTTGCATTTTCCGGATCTATGGGCATTGTTTTCTGCAAAAATTCATTTATTTGTGAGCTGTTTTGGCATTTCCGGATTTATGGGTATGATCTTCAGAATTTTTTTTAGATTTATGGGTATACTGTTTGAGAAATTTCTCCGGATTTATGGGTGGTACTTTTGCGATTTGAATGGCACAACCTCGTATCTTGGAAACTCAAGTGACCCCCCCCCCTCCCGGGAGTGAAAAACTATGCGATTAAATATGCGATTAAAATGCTAAATACGCGATTAATTACACAAAAATACTCTAACCCGTTCACATTGGATGTCAGGCCAGCATAGAAGAATGATGCTGAGCAATAGTAACTTCCAACGAGAGAGCAACAACAACAACAATTACAACTGACATTGATCCACCTCCAGAGCCTCCACTGCTCAAGACACCGCACATGTGCTGTCAGGTCAGGTTAGGGTTCTTGATTTTGCAATATCAATTATCTGAAGTCTCCCTATCGGTTTTTCCAGAGAGTTGCAAACAAACTAAATTGAAGCCAATCTTTAAAAAATTGAAAAGTTGTCCATGAGTAGGTCCTAGAATACTTCGATACAAACAAAATTCTTTATCGATACCAGTCTGGCTTTTGCCCTCACCACTCAACAGATGCATGTTTATCATACCTAAGTGACAAAATCATACAAGCGTTTGAAAAGGGATGTTTACTGGCATGATTTTAATTGCTCTACATGTAGGTCACTCGGTCAAGAAGTACACAGTCTCAAAACATCAACATCATTTCATCTTCATGGCTTAAGCCATCATTTTTACAAACTCACGCGGTCGTCTCAAGGCGAGGCAAGTGGATGACGTAATCCGCTAAAGGAGGCAGACGGATTACGTAATCCCCTAATAAAGAGTTCCTTATCAGGAGGGGTTTAAAACAAATTAAATTTACTCTCTAATAATATAAAATATATTATTGTTCGTACAACCCAACATACACCCCTCCAAGGTAAATGTTGTCCTCAACATTGATTTTGTTTCCTTGAAACTTGGCTTCCGGGTCAATGTCTATCTCGCTTCAGTTATTGAAACGGCGCCTTACAACAACTGTCCAATCAACTCTCTTCAACTTGGTATCATTTTAACCCGACAATTTGTTCAGTCAATACAATATGTTGTATCAGGTAGACTGCTTGCAGTCAACAATGTTTCTTCTGATGAGTCACATCTTTGGTTGATGTCGTTTATGACAGATTAATACAAATTTTAACGGTTCCGTGGTCCATTTCCAAACATGATAATATTTTTTTTGTTTTTTTTTCTTTGAGTTATGTATAGTTATGCAATTAAAAGTACTTTTCTGTAACGTTCTGCATGACGAGTCTTTATACACAGTTTATCGGTCTCATTGGTAGTATTCCGTTGCCACGTGGTAGGAATATCGGATTAACGAAGACTGGTGGTGCTACAGGAAACTGTCCTTGGGCGATCCCGAATGGTTGCTGTGGAAACACCGAATTAGCAAAATAGTTGGCTGAGTGTCCTGGGGCTGCGTACATCAACCGAGCTGGTGGTAAGCGGGTTCTTTCAGGTCTTCTGACTTATTCCGATTCTGGACTAGCAGGTAGGTACACATCTGCTTCTGGTCTAAGGTTCGTTTTCTCTTGTTCGATTACATATTCGTTGTTATCCGGTTCAGAGTTTTGATCTTGAATTATTGATTCTCCCTCTGCTTCATGTGCTTGATCGATAGTATTTTCTGCTATGGGTGCGGCCATTTCTTCAATGTCACTTGGGTAAAACCCAATTTCTTCTGCATCCTCCTCCTCCTCTTGAAATGGTTGGGCTACTGTTTTCTTACTACTATCTGTTCTTTGACGTTTCTTGGCTGACTTAGTTCTCGATGGTACAGGATCGTCAGGAGCAAGCGCGTCACATGGGAACAATAGGTTTCTATGAACAGTACGTTTTCGACCTTCACCCTTTTCTGGCTCTATGGTATAAACCTGGCTTGTTTCATTCAGTCGACTCAAAACTTTATAGATCTTGTCCTCGCAGTAAGAACGAATCTTTCCAGGCCCGCCTTTCTCCGAATTTCGTATAAGGACGCAATCTCCTGGGCAGAGGGCAATGCCTCGAGCTTTTTTGTCATACTGCTCTTTGCCCTGACTTGCTGTCTTCTCAGCATGCGCGAAAGCGGTTCTGTATGCCTATTGCATTGCAGATGTCCATTGTTTGACATAGGTTGGATAATCTTTCTGTGAACTGTTCTTGTTTATGTTGAATGCAAGGTCGATAGGCAAACGTGGTGATCTTCCAAAAAGCAAGAAAAATGGAGAATATCCAGTAGCATCATGTTTACAGCTGTTATATGCATGTACAACTTTCGGGAGGTGATCTCCCCAGTGGGTCTTATATGTTTCTGGTAGTGTTCTTAGCATTGATAACAGTGTCCTATTAAATCGTTCTGCCTTGCCGTTTCCTTCTGGGTGGTATGGAGTTGTTCTTGAATGGGTAATATCAGCTGCTCTTTCCAGGTGGTGGAATAATTCGTTTTCAAACTCCCCACCCTGGTCATGGTGGATTTTTTCTGGGAACCCAAACCGTAAAATGAAGTCATTGTAAAGATATCTTGCTGCAGTTTTCCCTGACTTGTCCTTTGTAGTATAGGCTTGAGCATATCTGGTGAAATGGTCCACCACTACCAGGATGTATTCATACCCACCACTGCTTTTTTCCAAATGCATGTAATCAACTGAGACAATCTCCAGCGGGGCTGATGTGATAATAGGCTGTAGAGGCTGTATTTGTCTGACTGTTGGCGGTTTCTGCTTCAAACAGCGACACTTCCTCGTTATGAAATCAGTTATATCCCGTTGCATGTGGGGCCAATAGAAGCGTTCTCTTGTCAACTGTACTACCTTCTCTGCACCTATGTGTCCCATTTTCACGTGAAGCTCATCATACACTAAAGGTCGAAGTGTCCTGGGTAGAACAATCTGCGTGTTCTGTCCCGAAATTCTCGTTAAGATGCCATCACTATCAAGCTTCAATCTGTTCCACTCGTAAGCGAGCAATCTTGTGTTATAGTCAAGCTCTCTTAGTTGATTTGGTGTTGGTCGCTTGCCCGTCTTCATCATGTTTACAATCTTGTGGATACTTGCGTCATTGTCTTGTTCTTTCTGCACACTGACTTTGTCCAATTTCTTTGCAGCGGAACTCTCATCGGGAAGATGATTGTTACCGAAAAGTGCGGCTGATGGATCTGTAAGAGCATACACCCAAGCAGTGTCCTCATTCGATCTTTGTTGCACAACATCAATCGTAGCATCGATCATATCAAGTGTACTTTTATTTGTACACGTTGACATATACTTCTCCATGTCGTAAGGTAGTCGTGACAGAGCATCAGCATCACCATCGGATTTTCCTGGCCTGTACTGAATTGAGAACTTGAAATCTGCTAATTCGCCAACCCATCGAAGAGCAGTTGCATTCAGCTTTGCTGAAGTCAGCACGTACGTGAGTGGGTTGTTATCAGTAAAGACTTGGAATGGTAGGGAATAATATAAGTAATCCCTAAAGTGATCAACAATGGCCCATTTCATGGCGAGAAACTCAAGCTTCCCTGAGTGCATGTGATAGTTTCTTTCACTACGAGTTAGAGTCCTGGATCCGTATGCAATAACTCTGAGTTTTCCTTCTTGGCGTTGATATAGAACGGCCCCAAGTCCTTTCTGGCATGCATCAACGTGTAATATATATGGCAAGCTTGGGTCAGGGTAGGCCATAATTGGTGGACTAGTCAAGTGTTTGATCAGCTCTTGTAGTGCTGTCTGATGTTCCTCTCTCCATTCTACTTTTGATGACGATGATACTTGTCCGTTGTTACTCTTTCTGCCTCTTCTCTGATATTGGCTTTTGACTTGGCTTTCATTCGAAGTGAGTAGTTCATACATCGGACTTGTAATTATTGAAAATCTTGGTATGAAACGACGATAATAGCTAAGCAAACCTAACAGGTGCCTGACTTCGCCAACTGTCTTTGGTGTTCTATCTTGCAAAGATGTCACTGCTTTGATGTTATCTGGATCCATTATATAGCCCTCATCGGACACAACACGTCCCAGAAACTTGACCTGCTTCTTGGAAAAGGAACATTTACTTGGTTTCAATTTGATGCCATGTTGGTGTAAGCGTTGCAATACTTGGCGGACATGTTCTACGTGTTCCTCAAAAGTTTTGCTACACACAATGATATCATCAAGGTATGGAAGGCATATTTTATCTCGTAGATCACTTAAAACTTTGCTCCATGAACCTCTGGAAGGCAGCAGGCGCGTTGGTAAGTCCGAAGGGAATCCGTTCCTACTCAAAGAGTCCCCACGGTGTCACAAATGCTGTCGCTGGTTGGCTTTCTTTTCCGACAAACCCCTGGTGGTAAGCCTTACCTTGATCCAGGGTGGTGAACCAGTGATTTCCACCAAGGCTGTCAAGGGCTTCCTGTACTCTTGGCAATGGGTGCATGTCCCGGACAGTTTTTTGGTTCAGCGCTCTGTAATCAATGCATAAACGAAGCGTACCGTCTCTCTTGCGAACACAAACACAGGGTGAAGAATATGGCGATTTTGACGGCTTGATGAAATTTCTGTTCAGCATATCTTCAATGTACTGCTTTACTTCTCCGTACAGTGGGCGTGGTATAGAAGCATAGTTCTTCTGAATTGGCTGTGGGTCTGTCAGCATGATGTCAAGTTGTAAACCTGGAGCACAGCCGATATCATCATCACCTGCTGAGAATGATTGAATTTCTTCACGGAGCATATTCTTTACGATTTCTGTTTGATCATTTGTTAGACCACTAAAATCAATTTTTGACAAGATACTGCTTGCATCCTTCTGTAAGACTGTCTCTTTCGCACAGCTCTTTACTGTTTCTTTATGCTTTTCCACAGTTTCACAATCATTCTTATGATGAATCGATGCGGGTGTAACTGATCTGATCATCTCTAACCTTCCCATTGGTGTTCTCCCTGGCAGCATAATGTCATGATTTGTCTCATTTACCATTTGAAGCTTCAATATATGTGCATTTCCTTTCTTCACTGTCAAAACTGACTCTCTCACACTCAGTCCCGACGGTAAGGTAGAAGGTAAACTTGGCTCAAAAATCATAGGGATGTGTCTCTCAAGGTAGCCTGTATTTGCTCTGCAAGAAACATCAACTGTTGTATTCTTCTGAATGACAAAGTCTCTCTTAGTTGTTTTGACATCACAAACTTCATTTTGTGTTTGAGAGTTATACACAAGGTGGATTAATGCAGATGCTTTGTGCTCTGGCATATTTGTGAAACTTTCCTGAATACTGCTCAAAACTGTTTTCTTTTCATCAGAGTCATTACTGCTACTAGAAATTATCTCCTCAATCACATTATATCCAATTATTGGTTTCTCTATTGTTTCTGCTGTTACAAGAAAGGGTACTTGAATTGCCTGATTGTTCTTTTTTGTTGTTGATTAGCTGAAAGCTGAGTTCTATCCAGACTTTATATGGAGGGATATCCCCACTTGCTGTTACAAGATTCAAACTTTCACCATCTCCTAAAAATTCTGATATGTCCCTGACAGCTCTGTCTGAAAAACAATTGTTAATCAGTTCAGAAGAAATTAATGAAACTTGTGAACCTGTGTCCCAAAGAGCCTCAATCTGAGTCCCATTGAATGTGCACTGCACATGACACCTGCTACCAACTAACTTTGAAATTCTAGCTTGAACTTTTGGAGTAATATGGCTTTGAAAAATATGTGGGTCTTGTCCATCACCAAGCCCCCTATCAGATGATACTGATTTCTCAGCCAGCTCCTTAATTGCTAAGCACAATGTTTTATGTTCAGGCCATTGTTTCTTCTGACATTCCACGCTACAATATCTTTTTTTTTATTTATTCATTAAAAGTAATACAACAACTCTTACATTCTACTATACGGATCTAATTACTATACAATACTACGGGGACGATACCATGGGGAGCGAACGACAATGACTACCCCAAAACATCTGACAGTCAACAATATCTGACAGACTGACAGCCACCACACTGCGGAAACTTCTTGTTTCTCTTTTCTGGGAGACGACAGTTATTACAAAAAAAGTGGGGCTCAACTTTCGAGGCTAACGACCACCCCTTCTCGGAAGCCTCCCTCCGTTTCCCGATTTTCTGTTCTTACAGCCACGAAAATAATGATCAGAACTACCACAATAACTGCAATGATCACAATCAGCTTTACCTGATTTCCTGCAAGATTCACATGTTGGTCTGGAAAAGCTGTTTCTTTGTTTATCTTTTTCATAATTTGTTGTTTTGACTTCTGCAATCTCAGTTTTTAGAGCTGCTACTTCACACTTGATCTGTTCAACAGCTGCCAAAATTTTATCATTATTTTCTGAATTTTTGGCTTGCTTCTGGGGATTTTTTTCCGCAACTGAAATTTCATTCACTTTGGATGCTTTGTTTTGGAGTCCAAACTTTTTCTTCCTTTCAGACTCAGCTAGTACAGCTAATTGCATTTGGTTAATCAGTTCCTCATCATCAACACTTGAATTTTGCAGGTGTGGCCTTATGCGCCCACGAATAGCATCACTCAACAGACCTGTCTCCACCGAACGACGAAAAAGGCCTGTAACCGAATTTGGACTATACCGAAGATCATTTTCAGACTCTTCTCTGCATGCAAAAGTAATTTTCTGCCTGCAGTCCATTGCGCGAATCAAAAAATTAACCGGGTCTTCCTTGGGCTCCTGCGACATTGTGAGCAATTCTTGATATAGGTCGGTTGTGCTACCCTCTTTATAATGGGATCTCAAAATTTTCCTCAACCTTGCAAGGGATATTTGCCCTGAACCTTCTAAATAGCTTCTTATTTGCAGACCAGGAGAGATGGAATTTATTATTGCATTTACTACCTCCCCCTCAGAATATCCTCTATCCAACCCAACTTCAATCTGCCTTATTAGGGACACATAGGACAATTTTTCCCTTTGACCCACCTCCCCAATCTGGCCCATAATCTTAAATTCCCTTCTAAACATGCTAGTCTGCATGGTCAGATTATCAGGCTGGGTATGGGTTGTCTTAGTGCTATCCCCCTTTGCACCTTCTGTACCCCCTACTAGAGCTGTGGATGTTTCTTCTTCTTCATCCCCTTCCAAAGGAGGGGGGGACAACTGAGCAAATTTCTTTAGGTCATTGAGAAGGGTTTCAAATTCGTCCTGAGTTGACTTTTCAGAAGTTTCCTCATACAATGCAGACAATAATTTTACAAGCTTTAATCGACTCTTACCAGGAACATCTTTCTTTGGCACTTTTAACTTGTCTGCGAGTTCTTTCAATTTCTCTAACTCCAGCGAATACAATAGTCCCTCAGCTTGCAACAATAATTCCTCCATTTCTGCCATTTCAGTACTAAATGTCCCTCATGGGGTGCCAAAATATGTAGGTCACTCGGTCAAGTAGTACACAGTCTCAAAACATCAACATCATTTCATCTTCATGGCTTAGGCCATCATTTTTACAAACTCACCCGGTCGTCTCAAAGCGAGGCAAGTGGATGACGTAATCCCCTAAAGGAGGCAGACGGATTACGTAATCCCCTAATAAAGAGTTCCTTATCAGGAGGGGTTTAAAACAAATTAAATTTATTCTCTAATAATGTAAAATATATTATTGTTCGTACAACCCAACATACATAAAGCTTTTGACACGATCGATCACAAAATTTTCCTTGAGAAATAAAACACCTTGCCTTTTCCGATTCAGCCATGTGTTGGTTTAGGTCTTATCTAACAAGCCGAATATTTTTTGTAAACATAGGGGAAGAGACCTCATTACCTGGGGAATTGTCATGTGGAGTTCCACAAAGCTCTATTCTTGGCCCACTCATTTTCCTCTTATATGTCAACAATATGCCTCAGGCAGTTGACTGTGACCTACTTTTATATGCAGATGATTCCTGTGTTGTTTTCAGAGATAATAACATCAATGAAATAGAAAGGCAACTAAATAAAAATTTTAACTCCCTACCCTTTGTGACTGATTTGTTGATAACAATCTAAGCATTCACTTCGGGGAGGGCAAGACAAAGTCTACACTCTTTGGCAGGAAAAATAAACGATGTGGCAGCAAGAAACTTATTATCAGAGGAAGTGACATCAAGATCAAACAATGCTCCTCTGTGACGTATCTGGGCTGTGTCCTTGATGAGAGCCTGTCTGGTGAGTCGATGGCAACAAGGACGCTGAGTAAAATCAATGGCAGACTAAGTTTCTTCTATAGAAAACAAAACTTCTACTTGCAAATTCACTGATTCAGCCCCACTTTGATTATGCATGCAGTGCATGGTTTCCAATGTGAAATGACAGGTTAACCAAAAAGATTCAAACAGCTCAAAATAACTGTATCAGGTTCTAATTGAATCTGAATAATAGAGCACATGTAGGAATCAAAGAAGTCAAAGATATGAATTGGCTTTCCACAAAAGAGAGATTTGAGCAATGCACTGCTACAAATGTTTTCAAGTTTTTCGTTAATTCAGCCCCTCCCTATCCGTCGGAGATTTTCTCGCCAGTTGGCCAGGGCCGGATCACTCGAAGATCTAAAAACAAACTAAATTTAACGTTCCGAAAGACTAACACGGGCCAAAATGGTCTCTCCTGTATAGGACCCAAAATTTGGAACAGTCAACAGTCGGGCCTAAGATCTTCTAATAATATCAACAGCTTCAAGCATAAGATCAAGGATAAATTTTTTAATGACCTTCAGAATCAAGAAAATAGCCTTTATATATACTATTAAATCTCTAAAAGCTTAACAGAAATTATCCATCAACAAATAACAAATGCAGCATTACTGTCAACTTTTCAGCAATAAAAATAGTTTTTCTGTTCTTTTGTGAAAACTTTTCTTTCATAGTCACCTCTGGGGGGACCATTATGGAAACAAAATGCCATCCCTGCCATTTTTAAACTGGGGGTGTTTTTAGTCTATATTTTGCCCTTTAAGTTTTTATTATTGTATACATCTGTAATTAGATTCTTTTTTCCTCTAAATTTTTTACAACCTTTTAGCCCTTTTTTATCATTTTAATGGCAAATTTTTGCTTACTTACTTACTAAATACTTTTGATTTGGCATGTTTGGCATGGATAAATTTCCATTTACGCTTCAAGTGCCTTACATCAAATGTGAAACAGACCCACAAAAGAAACGGGGAAAATTCTTAAATAGTGGCTGTGTAGCGCAAAAAGAAAGTTTGAGGTTATCCAAGCCGACCTGCTTTACGGATGAAATTTAGAGTATGTTGGAGTATATCCTATTTTCGTCATTTGAAAGTTGTTTATTGCCATACAAAGAATACTGAACAACAACTTTGTTTGGAACGGTCTCGATTTGGACGAATGGCCGTACCGATTCCGAAACTGCAGCGAAAACTCTCGTCGTGGAATGTCAAATGAAGGGCATTGCAACATAAAATGCTCCTCAGTGCCATCATTTGTTGGGCACATTGGGTTCACAGTATCCCTAAAATTGTGCTTGAATTTGTGAAAGTTCAACTTACTGTGAGCGACCTCTATTTGTAAACGACAACGCAAGCCTATTGGATCATGAATACCAAAGACAGACATTGCACTGGGGCGAATTTTTAACAGCAGCACCAACAGAAGGTGCAAGTATGATTTCTATATGAAATTTATTCCATTCAGAAATGAAGCTAGGATAGCAGCTTGATAGAAATTTCTCTGTATTTGCTTTATCTGCCTAATAAAATCCTGATTGCAAAGAGAGTGATTTGGCTGTTGAAGTAGTGGGGTATCCTGCTGTGTAGACAATGGGGTGAGGATAGTTATAATCTTATAAATCAAAGTAAAGCGTCTGCTCCAACTACGAGAACTTAGTGACCCCCAGCCAAGCTCTGCATGTAGTTTTTCTCGTGATGTTCCCTGGATGTTCTTATTACAGAAAGAGCAGCAGATTGAAGACATCCTAATTTTCCATTCAATTTAGTAAAATAGTGTTTTGATTAAAATCATCCTCTTCAGCGTCAATATGATGAATGGTGTAATGATACATAGTCCAGATGGGGGCGTATATAAAGCTAAAGTTCATTTGGGACATGCCTGGATAAATATCCGGAGAGGTAATTCAGTGAACCAATGCCCTTTCTGGTTTCAGAGATAGCAGCTTTGACATGAGGTGAGAAAGAAAGCTTCGAATCCGAGATAATACAAAAGTGTTTATGTTCATTTACCTGTTTACGCTTGTATTGTCAAAAAGGATCATATGATCCTTTTCATTTCTTTTCCTTGAAAAAATTAATCAGCCACTCGCCTTGGCGGATCGAGATCGAAAGACATCCTTCAATCATATTGGCTCACTGACATACCAGTTGTAGATCACGGACCATGTGTTGAGCAGCTTCGTTAACACAAAGACGTATCTTCCGCAATGAGTGACTTTGTGAATTACTCTGAAAATACAAACCCGAACTGGACACCATCAAATGAAAATAACTTCTTTTAATCCTAGTATCGATTGCAAGATTGCAGGGACTGTTCAAACGCTTATACTTTTACGGACACCTGATCACATCGACAAAAAGTGAATTAGTGCATTACAGCTCTGTAAATACAAACCCGAATTGGAAATGCAAGGTCGCGGATTCTAAGTTAAGATCTCATCTACATCGCAATGAAAAACTAAAGTTGCCAGTCTGAGGATCTTTTGCAAAGTCAGTTCAAACGCTTATTCTTTTGGGACAACCAGCCGATCTCCCGAGAATGGTCAGAGTTTCACATGCTTTGCTTAGAAAGGAAGCGGTTCTTTCTATTTGACAATCATGAGCTAAGAGGAAACAATTAATCTTAATACCTGGTAGTCCTATGTCTCCTTTTGGTCCTTGTTCTCCTTTCTCCCCTTTCGGACCAACCAGACCAGGTGGGCCAACCTTAGAAACAAGAATTCATTGTTTATTTTATGAAAAATTCCAAATCAAAATCCAAAGTTTTACATTGAAGCAGTATGCTAGAAAGCCATGAATAATGTGCAATGAAAAGCTCGAAGATAAGAATGGAATGTCTGTCAAATGTCACCTAATCTTAATGGCCAAAATGAAATTTTTTCTTTAAGATTGACTAGATTTGTACAATTTCCGTTGCAAGAAAGTAGTGCATGCTATCTCGTTGCCATTTCTCAGAAAACCGCGATTGTAATTAGCTATTTTGTGCATGAAAATATGTGGAGTGAGGATAAAGAATTGGTTCAAGGACAGTATAGGTAAATCAAGCACCACTTCCGCTTGGGGGGAGCCAAGATATCCCCTGATATTTTCTAAGCAACTGTAATGCCTATGGCAATGAAACATTGCCAAGCAATTATGACTCAAAAATAGCATCATATCCTAATTAGTCACATGATCTGTCGCTAGGAAGCACAGAAGCGATAGGAGTTTTCCGATTTTTGCTCTTCTCCAAGAAACCTGATATTTGCACTTAAAAGTAGTCAATGGATAACTTCAAGGCTATCGTTAAGGATGCCGAGGATTGCCCCCTTTGTTTGAGGCGTTTGTTCTCTTGGCAATGCTCAAAGCAGATCAAGAGCCGAGGAACCTATTACCATGCGCGAGAATCTACTTGTTTCTTTGCTAATCCTTGTTTGGATTGTACTCTCGAGTATCGAATGAACGGGGGGGGGGGTGAGAAAAATCGGGGAAGGGGGTTGGAAATTGCTCCATATAACAATAACCGAGGGGTTGGAATAATCGGGAAATAGAAAATAGAAAGTGTTTCGAGAAATAGAAAATAGTCTTTTTCTTAGGCAAACACGTATCTGTTTTATATTTATGTGAATACAGTGATGTTACTGATACATTTACTTTTGATCTCTGGTTCTGTTGAATGCACTTCTTTAGACATTTTCTTGCGTTTATTCAGAAATTATGTCTAGTATCGTTTCATTTTTCCAAAAGATAATAAAAGGGCGGAATAAGAGAGAGGGGATAGAAAATTTTCAAAATTTAATAAGCGGGGGGGGGGCATTATTCGGTATTCGAGAGTTGTTGGATTCTCAGTCCACATTCTTACCACAAATCAAAGATGCTTTCTGTGCATGATCACAGGTTTCCTTTTAGGGGGATAACCTTGGCTTGGAACAATGATATTCAAGCCAACAAGCTATACATTTGATTTGTATTCATTTTTCTAAACGATGACTGTCGAAAATCCAATTTTTGGAATTCTATTGTTTTAAAAATTGTCAATCAAGGTCAAGATTGATATTCAGTCAAATTTGCCGATTGCTTTTTGATATTTTGAATCACTCTTTAGTGATAAAAACTACATATCTTGATGTTGAATTGTTAATTTGTCAATTTTGATGATAATGCTGTAATTACTTCAACGTTTATCATAACTGTGACATCAAACATAATATGACGCCATGATTCTAAAATTTTGCTGATTTCAGCAAAATACACAGAATATATACAAACAGAGCGTCAGAATACTTTTAATTTCTTGCGCACGAACCATTCGTGGCAAACACTTCCTGCCAGTTTTCAATCACGCATGCCGGTCGGAACGACATTTATATGGGGGGAGGAGGGGGGCTAAAGCTAATTGAGAATGGAGCAGCAGAATGGTTGTCCGGGAGCTTTCTCACGGGCGAATTATTTTGTCACCATGCCCCTTAGATCGTCGAAGCGATTTTGTTGTGAAAAAGTTGCCACTGAGAGGAGCAACAGATCATGAATAATGTGAGGCTTTCTCCGAACATCACTTAGAATTAGATTATTTTTAGTTGTAGGAAGCTCCCGACAGCTTCCTCAAGTCTTTATTCGTTTTTCAAGCCCTCTTCAATTCCACAAGATTGCCTTTCATGTGCCTTTTTCAGTGAGAAGGAGCAAGCTTTATTGAATCCTTGGGGGCTTTTCGTTCCCTCCCAGACTCTCATTTCCAACTAGCCTTGTCACAAAAAAGCACTGGTAAAAAGAAGATAAAAAGATTAAGCATGACATATCTAGCTTGCATGCAAATTCATGGAAGAAATTGGAAAATCTTTGAGCTGAGTATTCGAATATGGTCCTTGTAAGATTGTCCTCAAGTAGCGATGCATAAATCGATTCTGGAACTCCAGTTGAGAACAAATCAGAAAATAAGAACTAACTAGAAATGAATAATTAGTCAGCTTTATACATGCATTACCATCTTAATGCCTTAATGCCCATCACACTTTTTTTAGATTATTTTTAGTTGTAGGAAGCTCCCGACAGCTTCCTCAAGTCTTTATTCGTTTTTCAAGCCTTCTTCGATGCATAAATCGATTCTGGAACTCCAGTTGAGAACAAATCAGAAAATAAGAACTAACTAGAAATGAATAATTAGTCAGCTTTATATTTAGATTTATAATTATAGATTTAGATTTATATAGATTTAGGTTTAGATTTATAATTATATGTTAAATGGCCACAGGGTTGATATGTATTTCCGTTCTCCTTGTGGCATCGTTTTTTGTAATCTTTCGTAGTTATGTAGTTGTGTAGTTGTGTAATTGTGTAGTTGTTGTATTTTTATGAGATTATATAAAAAAAACACTTTTTTCTTTACGAGGAAAAACACACGATCATTCTGGGAAGAAGAATTCTGATGCAGGGACGTAGGAAGCATATCAAACTTGGGGGGACACGACGCTTCGAGGGCACTTTTTCCTTAAGAAAGAGGGCATTTTCTAAGAATAAAAGGGCACTTCTTTGTTTACTGCAAAATCTTGGGGGCACTTGCCCCCAGTGCTCCCCGGCTCCTACGTCTTTGTACTGATGCCTGATCTAGGTTTTAGCCACATAGCTGCGCTTGGTTTCGAACCAAGTACCTTACATACGGTCCTTCCACAATTAATCCTCATTAACATCCCGCTTAATTGTGCTAGGTTTTTCCTTCCAGCAACTTCAATTGCAGCTTAAAGACTGACTTTGTAAGAATTGGCCAATTTTTTGCGATTTGCATGTCTGCCAGGAGCATGCTATTCTACTCATCTATTACCAAAGCTATTCCCATTGTTTTACATGATCGATTCTTTGACTAGTGACTGATTCACTTAAATTTTACTGTTGTGCAACATATGAAATGCAAAGACAGCTCAACGCCTTCACTACGATTATTACTCACAATGCTTTTCAATGCTTTATCGTCTTCTGCTGTAAGAGTTGGAAGTAAAACGTCTCAAAGGTTTCTTGAATTTCGGTATTTCTTCATCAGAAATGGAGGATTTCTTGTGAGTTCATTAAAAATGCAAATTTTCCTGCAGGCAATTTTAGACATTTTGCCGCCTTGTATATAAAATTAAGTAAACTTAGGGAAGATTGATTTGTACCAAATTCATTTATATCATATGCGTAGATAAAATATCATGTAAGTTTTAGTAATTTCTTAGAGACCCGTTGCTAAATATGGTCATGTCATGGTCGCGTGAACAATCACGTAGCAATGATCTATTGTTTATTTGATACAATATCAAATTTTTTTGAAGACACGAAAGTGTGTTTGGAGGCATTTTCTTCCCCCAACGCAGGATGGCGACCAAACCATAGGCTTGCCTTTTTTGATGCTGCAATGAACAGGAGCAGATTTTGTAACAATAGAATCTCTGGTTTGTTTACATATGACGTATTCTTGGTTGACTAGCCAATCAGAGAACTCTATTACTATGGCGTCATCTGATGATAATGGCGAAGGGAGGGGTTTGCTTTGGAGAAAACCACACCCTCGATTTTTCCTCGCCGCGAAAAAATACTTTCGCAAAACTCATAATTTTTTGCACCTGCCTACATAAAGACAGTTTACATGCTTGGTTGCTTGCACTAAGCTCTGCGCCTTTTGCTCTTCGCGCGATCGTTCGCAGTTTGACTCCCCTTTCTGCACGCCCTCCACGACCCGCTGACGGCTAGGCCCTAGCTGTCAAAAAATCATTACAGAACATAAACCTTCCCTCAACTTGAAAGTATCGTTAAAAAAATCAAATGTATTCAGGAATTACAGGCTTGGTGTTTAGAATTTAGCCTCCTGGATGTACTCCTGACTTGGTTGACCTCGTCGTCCTAACCAGACTGGCCTTAGAAGAACCGAAAGCGAAGATGCGTAATTAAAAGTATTGGACTTACCCAACTTTCATTCACTGAGACCAAGCAATGCTGAATAAATAAAAGTCCACTTGTTTCATCCACAGCAAAACTAATTCTTAACGATAAACTGAAACTGTTTTCACAACACAAGTTTCTCCAACACAGCCTTGATCGCACTCTCACAATAAGTGACGAAGGAGAAACGTACATCCATTCCAAAATCTATGAAGAATGGCGCGAAAACAATCTTGCCTCCAGTCTCCAAAAATAGAAAGTGTTTCCATAACAAACTTCATCTTTTTTTGGGGCAGTCATTTTCAGTTTATTGTGAGGAAGTTAACTGGATATAGACTTCAAGTATAGTTAAATTAATTAAACTTATTTTCTCAATGAAAGTAAGAAAATCTGGCTTCATCAGAACCCAAATTCTTAGATAAAAATTAAGAAATTTGAATGTTGAAAGATTATCCAAAGAGCATCTTTCTGAGGGGGCGAATTCAAACAATTAATTGATTCAAGGATAACTAAGTTCTCAAAAATTAGCTTCACTTAAAAAAGTCTCTCGTTGTGAAATTCTACAGGTCCGGGGTTTCGAGGTACTTTCCAGTATTTGAACAGTCCGAAGTTTGGAGCTGTCTAGAGTCCCTGGAGCTGATTTATTTCGATTAGAAGAGCGGTGCAGTTTCAAAAATCTTTTGAGTGACCCAGGAAAATCAAGCTGCAAATTACAAAGTTTTTATTTTCAAAGCACTGAGCTTATAGTTATGGCTGGTTTCTTATTTAGAAAAATGAGTCCACTTTATTTGATTCGAAGGTCAAAATAATTTTTCTGATCAATTTCCTCAAAATAATCTGAAAATGATTACCCTAAAAATCAAGAGTGAAGTTTGTTATGGAGACCCTTCCTATTTTTGGAGACTGGAGGCAAGATTGTTTTCGCGCCATTCTTCATAGATTTTGGAATGGATGTACATTTCACCTTCGTCAACTTACTGTGATCGACCCTGCTGTGAGAGTGCAATCAAGGCTGTTTTGGAGAAACTTGTGTTTTGAGAACAGTTTCATTTTATCGTTAAGAATTAGTTTTGTCGTGGATGAAACAAGTGGACTTTTATTTATTCAGCATTGCTTGGTCTCAGTGAATGAAAGCTAGGCAAGTCCAATACTTTCAATTATGCATTTCGCTTTCGGTTCTTCTGACTAAGGCCAGTCTGATTAGGACGATGAGGTCAACCAAGTCAGGAGGCTAAATTCTAAATGCCAAGCCTTTAATTCCTGAATACATTTGAGTTTTTTAAAGATACTTTCAAGTTGAGGGAAGGTTTATGTTCTGTAATGATTTTTGACAGCTAGGGCCTAGCCGTCAGCGGGTCGTGGAGGGCGTGCAGAAAGGGGAGTCAAACTGCGAACGATCTCTCAAAGAGCAAAAGGCGCAGAGCTTAGTGCAAGCAACCAAGCATGTAAAATGTCTTTATGTATGCAGGTGCAAAAAATTATGAGTTTTTGTGAAAGTATTTTTCGTCGCGAGGAAACAACGAGGGTGTGGTTTTCTCCACAGCAAACCCCTCCCTTCGCCATTATCGTCAGATGACGCCATAGAAATAGAGCTCTCTGGTTGGCTAGTCAACCAAGATTACGTCATATGTAAACAAACCAGAGATTCTATTGTTACAAAATCTGCTCCCGTTGCTGCAATGTCGTTTGTCTGTCAATTTTTTCGAAATTTTACATTAGACTGCTTTTGAGATAGGTTCTGGGAGGGGTGGGGGCGGGTACTTGACCTACATTCGAACGGGGATGTACCTACGAAAAAAAACCTTCATCCGGCTCCAGAAATTTGGGCTTCAAGTGATGGCACAATTCTAGAATAAATCGGTGAAAAGTATGCTCAAAAACAAGAAATTGGACTAAATGATGACCCGATCTAACAAAGCATCCCCTTTGCATGGTTTGACAGCCGGCTCCAGAAAAATCTCCATCTTTCGATACCCCGTCCCTAAGGGAGTGATTTCCATTGGGGGTAATGAATGACAAGGACTGGGTAGATGTTAACCGAATAGACTGAGAGAAATTATGATTATGAGACGTTAGAAAGCATAAAAAGAAAAATTCGTTGGAACATAGAGCATTGAGCAGAGAACAGAGGGATGGAAAGAGGAGAGAAGAAGGAGAACAGGTACCTTTAACATTTCTCGACATTAGAAGAATCAATATTTATTCAAAGCATCAAAATTATTGAGTGCCTTATTTCTACAGGGTGTCTGTCTTATGATCTCTTCTACTTACAGTTCCATTTTTGCCTGGTTTTCCAGTTGTGCCTTGCTTACCAGAGGGGCCAGGTGGGCCAATCGGACATCGAGGAGTATTTGCTGAAAGCAAGAATATCAAGTCCTCATTAAGTCAATACCATTTTAGATTAACAATCTATAATCTTTGACAAATATTGCGAGACTGCATCCCCTTCCCCACCAGTCAATGTTTGTTAGCGTGATATTGGTATTATTGTATGTACATCTCCATCAAAGAGATTGCTTAGAATGACAAAGTTGACTGTAAGGGGAGCGGAAGTCACAGGGGCAAGGAAAAGTTATGTTCTTGCAGTAGACACAAAGAAGCACTAGATTTTGGGATTGGTTGTGTTGGTCTCAATATATTTTGCGGAGGATTGTAGATAATCTAATCAGCTGATAGGCATTTGATGTTCCCTGCAACTCTTCAGCATCTTGCATTTCTATCTGTCAAACATGTTGAAGAGTCAAAACACAAACACATTCCATGAAACGTCTTACTGGGAAACTAAACTTGGCTGCACGAAGTTTAATTCAGGGACATGTTTTTTGAATGGATGAGAATTAATAAGCTGACTGCCAATCCAAAGAAAATTGAATAGATGTTGATCGGGCAAGACGGTAAATTTAACAAGATGGCTGTCTCTGAACTACTAATGCTAAAAACTCAGAGATAAAGCACCTAAAGATGAAAAATATCACCTGGGGTCATCGCAGATGAAGGGTTTAAGTGGTAACAACATTTCAAAGTTGTTATAGGGAAAGTTCGTGGAGGTCTTCCATCTATCTCATAAAAATTGAATATCCTAGCGCCACAAAAACAGAAGGAAAATAAATATTTAGCTCTTATGGAAAGCCATTCGCGGTAGGCAAATCCTATATGGGGCAGTGATCGTAGTTCCAAAACAAAGATCTCACAAAATCTACAGGACGGAGCCCGAACCATAATTGAGAGAGATAGACTCGAAAACAATTTTCCACATAACTGGCTCATTGTTGCCTAATTTATCAAATTCGATCGCTGACCCACAAGGTTATGAAAAGGTTGTGCTCAGAAAGCCTTTGCATAAATTCTCTCAGATATCCTTGTATTCAAACTACGATACAAAAAACACAAAGACCTATATATGACCTTGAATGTGTGAGAAAGGCTTTAATTATGCAGCTCTTACTGCATGGAACAGCATGCCATTAGTATCAGGTAACTGCCAACCTTCCTGCAGTTGAAACAAAATTCAACAACTCATCTAAGGAGGTGAATTAATATGAAACACGACTCCCTTGAAGAGCAGCATAGGCCCTGACAGTTCTCAAACTACTTTACTTCCTTGCATACGTTTTAGTTTAGATTGCAATTTTAATTCGGATGATATCTATGCTGAAGGGATGTTATGTCAAAAAAAACTTAGTATGAAATATGAAGTATGAAATATGAAATAAACATGTCTGGGCTATTTCGTACTGAATCTGGATCCCCATCTGCATACGCATCCATGATCTTACATCCCGTGAGTGAAGTTTGACTTCATAAGTAAAGTTCTTGGTACCAATCTTCTCCTGGTGCTACCATACTTGTTTTCAGATGGAGTAGGGACATTTCATCATAAATTACTAAGTATGTGGCGTAACCATTGGTGCAAGGATAGAAAATCTCCTTAAAAATCACAGTGTTACTAGGAGGATTTTGTTGTTATGAAAATAAGCGATTTGTCGCAAAAAAATATCAGCTTGTGCTGTGAAAGTAGCTTTTCCCAAAAGCAAAACAAATTGAATGTCCTTAACAGATATCGTGTTTCTAAAGCAAATATTGAGCCAAGAATATCAGATAGTACTTCTTTAGGGATAAGAGGTTTATCATAAATTCATCGCAATGCCCACTGTTTACACATTTCAAGGCGACTAGAGTAGTCAAGGATTTACGGGGATCTTGAGAATATAGAGAATTAAGCCACCAAAGCGGTCGGAAGAACGGCCAAGCCCTATTTCCCTCTGCGTGAAGCGAAGTCATGACAGAGTTAAGTAGCCTTTCTCACAGAAGGAAACTCTTTGAATAGCAATAAAGGCACATTCATCGTTGTTGTTTTCATAAAATCAACTGTGCTAAAGATGTTTTCTGAACTAGGATTTTGAATTCGGTAAGATGTCTGGCTAATTTATTAGAAAAGAGAGCAAAATAAGTCGGAGGCTCATTTGGAAAACATGTCAAGAATATACTTTATGCCAATATAATGTGCTGCGTAGAGAATTGATAACATCTTCAAAAGGAATTCCTTCAAAAACGTGTTTTCATCGTAAACATTTATTGTGATAAGTTATTCACAATTCATGTTAAGTATTCTACCATGTGCTATAGTTAAGTTGGTAGTTATATTCATTTTGACAGAGTTACTGAAATCAAACTTGTTTATAACAACTAAGGATTTAACCAATATTGGACCTTTTTCTGAACCGTCTAGAACGTGCTGCCACTCGAACTTTCTACAAGAACTGTCTTAACCTTAACAATGCATTTTCCAGCAAATTAGATGTTCAGAACAGTTCTTTCCATGATTTATGGATTGATGTGTGTGTGCGTGTGTGTGTAATTTTATTTCAATTCGATTATTTACAATAGCTTACAATATATACATTTTGAACATGAATATATACAAGTCAACTAATCCAAATCGAATTTGCAAAAACAAAAGCAATAAACAAAATAGATAAATATTTTTAATTGTACATAACTAATAAGAGCTAATTTGGGAGTCATTTGCAGGCACTACATTTGCAATTGCGACCATTCCATTGTTTTATCAAATCCTCAAAACTTTTCAAATTTTCCGCTGACTTTATTCTGTCTGGTAATCCGCTCCAAATCTGTGGCGCAATAGGCATCAGACTATTGGACCCAAATGTTGTTTGGTTTGGCCTTACGTGAGCTAAGTTATTTGGATTTCTTAATGAATGATTCGAAGACCGTAATTTAAAAATGTTCTGCATAAAAGGTGGGTTTAACTGTTTCACTGTTTTGAATATCTCTATGCAAAGAATTCTTTGGCGAGCAACAAGCATCGTGCATTTATCTGACTTCAAGAGCAAGTCATTATACGAACTGGTATGATCATTGTAGAGAAATCTTAGTGCATGTTCTTGTAACTGTTCAATTTTCTGTAATGATTTTGCTGATGAAAAATACCACACAAGGGGACAGTAGTTAAATTAGAGTATGCAGAGCTCTGAACAAGAACCTTTTTCTCCTTGAAGCCAATGAAATTTTTTAATCTTTTAAGAACATTAAATTGTGTTGCAGTTTTTTGCAAAGATTTGACATATGTGGGTCGAAATCAAGTCTATAATCCAACGTAACGCCTAAAAGTTTAACGGTCTCCTCAGATTTGATCATCTTGCCATTAATGTTAATTGGCTCCCCACTAGTATTCATTTGATTTTTCTTGAGCAATATAGCATGGAATTTTCAGGGTTGGCAATCATTTCATTGTTTTCTAACCATGATAACGCCACTCCTGTTTCTTTTTCCAAAATTTTACAAGATCCGTCATGCTTTCAGAAAAATAAGCAAGTGTATTGTCATCAGCCTAATTATGGAGAGTTGCCTGCTTCATGAAAAGAAATAAGTCATTTAAGTAAAAATTGAAGAGGATGGGTCCCAATACAGAGCCCTGGGGTACACCGGATATAACCTCTGGAAAAGAACTATGCGTATTATTTATCCGGACACATTGTTTTTGTCTTTTAAGATAAGAATAGATAAGGACAAGTGCATCTTCATCAAATTCATATGCATGTTATTTGGCAATAAGCAAGTCATGTGGGATACAGTCGAAAGCTTTAGAAAGATCCATAAGGATCGCACCTACGAGATAGTTGTTATCTAGTTTAGATCTGGTGATAGAGTACGAGTTGCGAGTTGCGCATGGCACTTGTTTTGAACATAAATTCAAAAAGTTTAACTCGGTGTAAAAAAGTTTGTGTATCTGTTTCCCAATTTTCAACTGAACCGCTTCAAAGAGGTGCTTAGGCGCAGTGGTTTAATCCTCTGGCTTTGAAGCCAGAACAGTCAGGCGGAATGGGTTTGATACCCGGTAGGACCCTACCACTATAGCGTCATGACATGGGGTCGTGGATTCGATTAGGTCTGCTCTACTTCTACGATCCCAGCGCTTGGCGCTGAAAAACAAAAAATCACCTTCATCTTCACAAAGACACTTTAGCTATTTTTCAGAGATCCTACAGTCGGATTTTTGACAAATCTTGAATGATAACATTCGCAATTTTCCTCTCGTTAAAAAAAAACAGATGATTTTGAAAGCACGCCCCAACTCCTACAAATTTTTCATATTAAAACGAAGGCCATGTCCGGGCAGAGGATCATACAAGACCTACCTGCTGACCATAACATCAAGAGCGCTTTACACCAACAGAAATTTTGCCACGTGAGCAAACTGTTTTAAAACTTGGAAGAGATAGTGTGGCGAAGAGCTGTTGAAAGTTCGTCGCAGTTTACCAAAGTTGACGGCGATTTTTCGGTGGAGAATAGTGGAAACCGGCATTATGTTTTTGGTGAATAGAAGGCCTGTAGGAGCGTTTTCCAGTTTGGAGAGGCACTAATTCGTGCCCGCCAAAGGGGCAAAGGTACGTGGGCGGAGCCCCCAAAAAAATTCTTCGATCCATGCCCTTCTTTCTCCAGGCAACGTCCTTCTGTGAATGGTGGAAGGTCACATTATGTTAGGAGGTCCTGGAGGCGAAAAATGAAATTTATGATTCCGAATATATCTCAAATGGCTAGCTGAAGCTAAACTACCACACAAGAATGTTTTGTCAAAAGTATCGTGAATTCTCGTAGTTTAGATGTGTGTGGTTTGAATTCTAGCTACTCTTCGTGTCTCATGACCAAGTACTTCTGATGTTAAAAGGGCTGAATTTTCCAAAATTAAATTTTCTTGCACTGCAGTCTACGACGAATTCTTTTGATATGCTGATGGTTGAGTTTATCAACCCTGCCCTTTTTCACACGTAGTACAATTAGGTAGTTGAGGCTGTTGTTTGGTGCTGTTGACTTAAGATAGGTCTGGACTCGCAATACACTTTAGAAGCTCATTTAAAAGCATGGTGATTGCTTGAACTGCTTAATTAGGAAAGGAAAGTGCAAAGAAGCTCCCCTTTCTAGATTCCCAAAGAGAGTGAATACTTATCTCTCTACCTCACCTAGGGGACGAGACGAAGACAGTGCTGATAGAGGGAGGGCACAAGGAAATACGTTTTTGGAGAGTGATTTCATAGTTGGTTCAATAAGTTTCTTACATCTTAGTGGGAGGGGGCGCCGAGTCCGACCAGCCTCAATACCTGCTACGAGCCTGGTGGGTGGCTGTACTACCTTGCTACAGCAAAGAAGTAGATTTGAAACGGAATAATGGCATTCTGCAGTGGATGAAGGTAGGCCCAATAGCTTTCTTCATAGCAAATAGCTGAGACTTGTCAAGGATTTGAGAAATTTAAGGAAAAATCATCTTCAGCTTATTCACTGCTATAATTCCCGTAACGTGTGAAATTTTGGAAGCTATATCTTATTTGTTGCGTTCCCAAATGATATTTGAACATAGGCCTATTTTCTAAGGGATGAAATTCGATGTAGTGCTGATCCCTTATGACATTTTAACTAAGTACAGAATGCAAAATATTGAGTAGGCCTGTAGAATCGACTCGTGGCAAAACCAGCCCTGTATCTTTATTACTCGAATGTCCATTTTGATTTTCGTAAGGGCACTCAAAAATTCGTTTCAAAGAGCTTATTTTTGGGTCATGTGATGGAATCAAAATCCACAATCAAATTCTAAAGTTTGGTAGCCCACTCGACAATAAACGCAAGAAAAGTTGGTCAATTGATCACGATTGGCAACTGCGAAAGAAGCAGTGAAGCATTTGCAATCACGTGTGAAAACAAGTCGGCATGGCAGTCTATTTATCTATTTCCACACAAATCTATTGTGCTTGCACGGGCTATGGAATATCTTGTTTGAGTCCCAAGACGAAGAAAAAGAAAGTGGTTTGCACAACAGTGTGTGATAGAAAAGGAAAGGACAGCCGCTTAGGAATCAACCCCCTGTTCTACTTTTCTGATTGCATCATAAATGCTGCGTTTGATTACAAAGTGTGGATTTTTTTATTTTCGATCTTTTCTATTTCATCTCCTTTACCCATGGTAGTCCCTCAGTCGAGGACTGATTTACAGGGGGCCATGCTAAAATGTACAAAAGAATATTCAATTAAACTAAGGTTACAAAATATAAATATTCGGTATCAAGATTACAATCATTAAAAGAAATTTTAAAAAAGTTAAAGAAGAAAAGGAAGGTATCGTCGATTCTTCCTGAACAGAAGATCATTTTATGGCTCTCATAAAATCATCTAAAGTCGACGTATTTCTAGACTTTTTAGAAAACCCATTCCAAAGTCTCTCACCTTGGTAAGAGAAGCATCTTTGTCCTGTGGTGGTGCATGGAAAGGGGACTCTTAAGTCATAATGCGAATTTCTGAGAGACCGTGTTGTAGAGACCTTGACTTTAGTAAACATGTCACTCGAATAGGACGGTGCATCACCATTCAGGGATTTGTAAAAAATCCTAGCAGATTCAAGATCGATCACTTTTTGCAGCTGATAGACAGTGCTTTTAAGACGAGCCCTTGCAAAATCGAGGTAGTACATGAAACCTGGAATTACTGAATAGATTGTGTGAAAATGCTGGCGGGCGGCTACGCTGCCTTTCCGATGCTTAGAATTTCATTTCATTTCAAATATTTAAGGAGGGTAGCCCTTCAATAATGTTGATTTTCAAGGGGGCCTCCATTACAAAACTTACATTAATTAATACAAAATAATAAGTTAAATCAACATAATACAATTCAGTTTCTAATTCATTGCTAAAGCCCTATAATCTAAAAATGATATTTGCAATAAAAAGAAATCATATAGCAACCGCATTATCAACAGCTAGCATTCCCTATTTACATTGTTTAAAACGGTTCAAGGAGGATGCCAGCTTACACTCAGCTGAGATTCCATTCCAAGGCTTGGCACCTCTATACGAAAAACATTTCTTTCCATTTTTTGAGTTTTTCTTTGGTAACCTTGGGTCAGTTGATGTATTTCTAAGATTCCCAGAGGCTATCTGGGAGGTTTTTGTGAAAAGATTACACATATATTGTGGAGCCAGCTCATGAAGAGATTTGAAGACCATGACATTAGCTTCATTAGCAATTAGTTCATCTATTGTCTTCCAGCCGAGCCTTTGATAAGTGGCTGTCTAGGGGTATCAAAGCTGCTGCAAGTTACAATACGAGCAGCACGATTTTGTAATTTTTGCAACTGGTTGATCTCCGTCACACCACAGCTACCCCAGACTGAAAAACAGTAGCGAAAGTGTGCACATGGTCTTGAGAGTTTCTTCTGGCAGAGAGGATTTAGGTTACATTAAAAAGCTGACTGCTCTTGAGACTTTGGATGAAACTGTCTTAACGGGCTCTTTCCAATCTAAGGAGTTGTCTATCTGCACACCAAGATATTTAGTTTTTTGTGCAACTTCAAGCTCACTTTCGCGAATTTTAGCTTCAAAGATTCACTTCCATCTCTCAGAGCTTTTTGCTTTGGTTTTGTGGAAATGAGGGAGCGTACATTATTTACAGAGGGGATGGTACCGAAGAGAAATGGGTTGGGTAAAACAAATTTTCTGACATGAAAAGTTGGGTGAATAGTTTTTCATGCAGTTTCAAGGTTAGGTAAACAAAATTTTTCAATTAAATAATAGTAAATTTTTAAGTCTTAAATTACCAATTTCATTATCAATATCACTAAACCTTTCCTTTGCGACTATGAGCCCTGTGGATATATGGCGCAATATAAGTGCTTTTTATTATTATTATTATTATCATTATTATTATTATTATTATTATTATTATTATTATTATTATTATTATCATTATTATTATTATTATCATTATTATTATTATTATTACTATTATTATTATCATTATTTGTTATTATTATTATTATTATTATTATTTATTATCCATTTCACATCTAATGTTGACTTTGTTTCCATCTTTGCCATGAATATTTCAAATATCTACGGTATTTACAATCTACAGTGTTTACGGTACTCACATTTACAACCTCCAGTTTTGAAATTGAAATAGTGTCAAAACTAGAGAGTTGGATAGAATATTTTTCAACCTGAAAATTATTGGGTAGATCTTCTTTCAGTCACCTATTCAGTCGGGTAAGAAGATTTTTTGAACTAAGCAACATTTCTCTTCAGTACTAACCCCTCTGTAAATAATGAACGGTCCCTAAGCATGGCATTAGTTTTCAAGACATTGAGTTAAAGCTTGTTGCCTTTCAGCCATTTTTCAACCTGTGTAAGGTCATGGTTGATGGCCTCATTCAGCTGAGTGATATCTCTTGACTGATGGCAAATACTTGTGTCATCAGCATACATGGATACATTTGAATTTCGGACAGCCCGTGGAAGGTCATTGATGTAAATGAGGAATAAAAGAGATCCAAGGCATGTGCCTTGAGGTACACAAACATTAATTCCCCCGAATAAGGCCGAAAAGTGGTGGTGCCACACTTCCTCTTAATGATGCTTTTTCCTAGAGGTACCCAGCGGATGGTGAAGGTGAAGATGACGCTGAGTTTTTCAGCGGCAAGAGCTGGAATCTCAGAAATAGACCATACCTAGTCGAGTCCACAAGCCTGTGTCCCGACGCCTAAGTGGTAGGGCCTTATGGGGTATACCGAGGCACAGCAAAGCTGCACTGAGCACGCCTGGTTGCAAAGACACTTGCATAGATGCCTTTGCCAAGGAGCTAGAATCGTACTTTTACTATTCAAGGCATATTTTGCTGGTTTTAAAATCATTTTTTTCATGCGTGACTTTGCAAAATAGTTCAGCGAAAAATTGTCTTACAGCAATCAAGCAAGGAGACTTACATTCATTTTTATCCAGTGCATTAAGATGTGTAGCGTTGCATAGTCTTTCTTCTAGATTGGACAGCTTGCTGATCCTATGAAGAAACATGGAGAGCAATTAGACACTCTACTGTCATGCAGCTAAAGGCTGGTTTGCTGTCCATCTACCTCGAAATTTGTGTCCTTTGTGTTGAGAGGGCCATTTGGGTTTGTGTTCTACCCCTCATATTGAGCGATTTTATTTCATTTTTTCATTTCATTTTCAATTCTTTAGGCATGGTAGCCCCTCAGTTAAAGAGAAGCTGTTTTACAGGGGGCCATGCATTTAACTACTCTAAAAACTTAATAAATAATTCACAGTTAATGAATACAAATAAAAAGAAATTAAGAAATGAATTGGGTTGGTGATGTCATAATATTTGGCGTCCAGGTAGTCATTCACATCATAGGAACGGTTTGTTTCATAAATTTGTGTTTCTCACTATCCGGAAACTACTGTGACCAAAGCAAAACATAATCAAACTCTTAGGCAGCCTAATTTTAAAACAGTCTACTTTCTTCATTTACAAACTCATTTGAAGATTTTCTTCTTTGATAGCATAGTGTGAAGCCAAGTGTTAAGGTGGAACTAGAATGCTGTAAAAAGGGAAGTGAAAGTTAAAGTAACGGAGTAAACAGCGGTTCCGCAGGATATGTCGAGAAAGGTTGTCGAAAATCAGGTAGTCTTTGTGTGTGCATCATGCTGGTGTAAGTGCATTGGGTACTGTCTGTGTGGAGGAGGCTTCTGATCGGCATGTTGTATCAGGAAATCTCGATTCTTATGTGTAGTTAACGGATTGAATCAGGTTTAATGAAGTAACTTGTAAATGTTTATATGGTCAAAGACTGATTTTACGCAACTCTTCGGTAAGAGCCCACAAGGATATTTCGGCACGAGGATAGGCTATAAATATTGTTGCGGGTTTCAAGCTGAAGAGTTGCGTAAAGGTCAGTCTTTAACCATATACAGGGTATCCCAAATAATTTTTGCCCCGTTTGTTTGGCTACTGTGGAGGAGCTGTAGATTGCTAATTTATGGCAGAGAAAAGGCAAAATAAGTGGCTGCTTCAAAAACAGCATCTCTATCTACCCTGGGTGCCAGAGCCTAATGATAATTAGGGTACACTTCTGTTGTCCTCCAGCAATGTCAAAATCAAGTTAGTTTCCAAAGAAAGGGTTCTGGCATCGTATTAAAATCGTCACTGAATTTTTCAAAAGTTAGAAAGTGCTCTCTCATGAAAAGAAAGCATTACTAACCCTTTAAAAGGTTCAGCAACAATTTTGGTATGACGCTAGAATCCCTTCTTTAAAAGCTTACTTTATTTTTTACATCACTGGAGAACAACGGAAGTGCTGTTTTTGAAGGAACCACTGATTTTGCCTCTTCTCTGCCATAAATCAGCAACCTTGGGTCAGACTGACTCAAGCAAAGCATCAAACTCTAAGTTGAAGCCTGACCTATAGAACTGTGCAAAAAGCAAGATAATTGAGTCTACAGCTTCTCCACAGCAGCCACACAAACTGGGCACAATTTTTGGGACGCCCTGTATATGGTTAAAGATTGACTTTACACAACTCTTCAGCAAAAGCCCACAAGGATATTTCGAGGCTATCCTTGTGTCAAGATATCCTTGTGGGCTCTTACCTAAAGAGTGTGCAAAGTCAGTCTTTGACCATAAAGCCATTTACAAGTTACTTGGTTAGATTGTTTCCTGCCGTACAACTACACATAAGAATCGAGATTTCCTGATGCAACATGCCGTTTGGAAGCCTCCTCAATGCCAACATTACCCAGTGCACTTACACCAGCTTGATACACACACACAAACGACCTGATTTTCTACAACCTTTCCTGACATATCCTGCAGAGCCGTGACCGGCATAGCCTATAAATGGTAAGTATGACTCTCTCTTTATTCAGTCATTTCAAACTTCTGTTTCCTTTTTACAGTATTTTAGTCCCAACTTGAAATTTGGTTTCTTTTTGCGCTATCAAAAATGGTTTGTTAGTCCAAAGGTTTGTTTGGTCGTTGTACAACACGGCAAATGTTCAATTGTTGATTAATTACTTCGTCGTGAGACCAGTTTTCCCCATTATCTCAAGAGAATTAGTTCTTCATGACTGACCAGCGAGGACTTCTTTGCGCTAGGGTCATTGAAAATCTTCTAGAATCATCGGGAAGTAGCGACTTATGGCCTTCTGAGCAATCTCATGTCCTAAACTTAAGAATGAGTAGTTCCAGTCACAAAGATTTGTGGCCATTTGTGGTCGCAGCTCCCTTGGATAACTGTTTAATCTGCTTCGGCAGGGATAAGTTGGAAATTAAGAAAAAGCTGCGAGCACCTAGTCGGTTTATGTGTAATATTCTCATAGAATCCACGTATTTTTTTCATACAAGAGACTGCTTGTAAGAAACTCTACTCTCAGATCACCAAAGAATCAAGAAACTTCAGTACTGGGAAAGTAAAAGTTAAGATGCTATTTATTTCAACAAACAAAATCATTTAAATAGTTTATTTTACTTTCGCCATTTTCCTGCATAATATTAGTCAGAAGGTACTTGAGCAATATTTAAACATTGGAAACCCTTCAAAAAATTTTTTTTGAATAATCATGAGGGAACAGGAAGTGATAACGAAATCTGCAATGAAACCATGACCGGTAGGATACCCAGTGCGTAACATTTTGCAATTTATATCAGACGCGAGCCACATTAACTTATTTTTTTGCGTGCTTTGAACATATTTTTACTTGGTATACAGCCAACTTTCACTGTTTCGTAATTGTCGAAGTTTTCGATAGTGAGCCACCTTATGCGCAAAGCCACCTTAATCTTAAAGGTGGCTCTGCACTTAAGAAGGATGCGTGTTTGGTTTGAATTCGATCTAAGCAACAGAAGACAGTGCTGTAAAAGTGGGGATAACGTTTAATACAAACTTGGGGGAAAAGTTTCTTCTATCGAGCAAATATCATACCGGCGTCCACAAGGTTCCTGGTTATCATTTTGTTATCGTTTCTTTTGTTGTTTAAATGCTCTATCTAGTTACAGGTATGACACCAACAGTGTTGATGTTCAATGTGTAAAAAAGAAAGAAAATCAACATGGAAGAGCTACGAATCAATTTCAAGCAAGAAAAAGCAATAATTGGTGCGGAAAATTCACTGTTTTTTTAGAAAACTATCAATCATTCTTGTTCATTTGGTTATCATCGGATTATAAAAGATAGCTACAATAGATAGCTAACTCACTCCAACTTTAAAACTTGAAAATACAAAATAAGCCTTTAAGATACAACTATTATTCAAGAAATCGTGGATAGAATATTTACCAGTCATAAAAAATATACAGTGTAAAAGTAGAAATCTAAAACATTTTATCATAGAAAGCCCAAATTTGGAACAAAAGTTCGGCATAATCTGCGTGGAAAATTTTCTCCGTACCAATCTTTAATCTTTGTTTTAAATTGACCAGGTGATACCGAAGTTCGTAGGTAGGTAGGTAGGTAGGTAGGTAGGTAGGTAGGTATCTATATTTAACGTGGCTAGCCCGCAAAAGTCTGAGCGACTTAGTTCCAGCAGGGGCTACGGATGTTTTACCATCAGTTCGCCGCAGCTACCCGCCGCAGCTATCAGATTTCCAACACATGGCTCTGGGCGACCCGGGCTAGAGTTACGGACAGCGACCAAACTGTCCAGCGTGGGATTTGAGCCAACGGCCATTCTGACCATTGGTTTACGAGTCAGACACCTTAAACACTCGGCCACGCACCTTTAAATCGGACCTTTAAATCGAACCTTTAAATGGGACCTTTAACTCGGACACTTTCTACCCCGTTGCTAACAGATTTCACTGTTGGTTGTACAAATTCGTTACTATTACGTAAATTGTAGTGAGTTGCATTTTCACAGAAGATTCCCCGCATAAATGAAGGGTTAAGCCCGATTTTAGTTTTTTACATCTCGTTCATAAGTAATTGCAAGTTATTTGTGTGAAAAGTAACAGCACACTCCCCATCTAATAGTTCACTATGAGTAGATTCTGCATCCCCACACATAAGCAATTCTCAGAACGCTTTCCTGTATTTTGTTTACCTCTTTGTTGAGCTGCCCGCTATGAAATGATAATATATAATAATAATAAATGATTTATTTAAAGTTGGCAAGTGGCAGAAGTGATAGCTAACTGCAGCTAATTAAAGCCAAATTAAACATCCAGATTAAAGGGCAATGGTGAAAATGACTGGTGATAAAAGCCCTCATGAGGGTTCTTAGTTTGCTCTGATCCATGAGTGGCGACATGCGAGCAAGAACGTAACGATGTCGAGATATGATTGTCAAAGTAAAGTTGTTATCAATTTGAGCACCGAATAGCTTCTCTTATGAGCTATTCACAACTGTGGAATTTCCAGTTCTAATAGTAACTGGATCATCCCTACTCTGCCCAAGAACCAAAAGATGACATTTATCTGCATTCAATTTAATTGCCTTCAATGAACTGCATTGAAGTAAGTACGTATGTAAAAATTTGCCATTAAAATAATAAAAAAGGGCTAAAAGGCTATAAAGTATTTAGAGGGAAAAAAGAATGTAATTACAAATGAACACTGAATGGTCCCCCCAGAGGTGTCTATGAAAGATAAGTTTTCACAAAAGAACAGAAAAAACAATGTTTACTGCTGAAAAGTTGACAGTAATGCTGCATATTTGATATGTTGATGGATAATTTCTGTTAAGCTCTTAGAGATTTAATAGTATATATCTAATAATATATATCATTTAATTGTCGGCAAACCATTCTAAAGCTACACTCAATCATGTTCAAGCCTTTGAGTTATATCTTTCAAGTTCTTATCGCAGGCATAGATTGTAGTATCATCTGCATAGTTGCATATATCCACACTTTGAATAAACAGTAAAAGATCATTGATGTAGTTGGTAAATTACAGAGGTCCTAAAATTGACCCCTGGGAAACACCCGTGTAACGTTTTTCCAAGAACTGAATGACCCATTTACTTTGAACCTTCGTTGTTTATTTTTGAAGTAATCATTAATCAGTGTTAATGCTTCGCGAGAGAAGCCGTGGGCACGCAATCTTGCAATCAAAAGATCATGTCTGATGCAATGAAATGCCTTGGGGAGATCCATCAATACAGTATCTGCCTTTTCACCCTCATCAAGGCTAATTTTGAATTTTTCTAAAAGCCTTACAAGCGCATGCTGTGCACTATAACTTTTTCGAAAACCACATAGCAGTGACGATGAAAAGGATGTAATATGAGCAACAATTTTTTATCCATTGTCCTCTCAAAGAGCTTTGAGACCGTAGGCAGAACGCTAATTGGCCTAAGGATAGCCCTTGTACTGCTTGGTCAATTCTTTGGAAGAGATGTGACATCTGCGCACTTGAGTTCATTTGGAAATGATAACTGCTCAATGCAATTATTAGAGATTTGAGTCAAAGGCTCTACGCACACATCGGAATTGGATTTAAGAATTATAGGTAGGATCTTTTCTTGCGTTGGAGCTGTTTTAGGACTTAGATCTCTAACCTCTCTGTCAATAGCATCAGGGTAACTTTCTGAAAATGAAAAGAACCGGCATTTTAACAGTGATCTCTGATTCTTAGAGTGGCAAGATGATTTGAAAATTTGTATACAGTCTTATCAACAGGACCTTTGATCCCTTCTGTTGTGTTTTCGCTAGACAGGGCCTCAATGAAACTGAGCTCATTACTGTGCATTAAATCTTTAAAACAGACTTCATTTCAGGTCAATTTTATACAAGTTACTTTAAAATACTTCTCTGTGTGTCTCATATGCACGGCACTCGCAAAGGGAATTTACTTCATCTTCGATTTTGCAGGAGTCACATATCTGACAACTGACGGCCATTAACGTCAACCCCTTTATGTCGCCCAACTTCGATTTTTTCGAGATTGTGATCCCTACATACATCTAAATTTTGAAGGACGTTGTCTTTCCTTGAACTTGAGTGGAACTATTCGATACTCTTTGACCTCAAGATTATTATTCTTTATCCATGCAAATGACCTGCCTATTTCAATCAAAGACTCCAGTGTCACGATGTATGTTGATGACACTAGCTTATCTTTTGCTAATAAGACCTCAACAAGGTCAAACCTAAGATTAACAAAGATCTCTCAAAGATAGATTCATGGCTCCAGTTAAATAAATCTTCCCTCAAGGCAGCTGAAACACAGTCAATTGTTACAGGAAATGACCATCGTCTGAACGACTTGGAATCAACCGACTTTTCGTATTCTGTGATGAGCCTATTGATCAAGTAAGCTTAAATGAAATATCTCGGTTTCCAACTTGACGATAAACTGAGTTGAAAAACCAAGTAGGTGTTGGATCAAAAATATTTCAAAGGCTAGTGGACCTAGAGAGTATGCTAGAAGGGAATTCACATTTAACACAATCCAAGGTTTATACATGAGCCTCAAGGTGAGGATGTGCAGAGAACCACCCTTGATCGACTGCAGAAATTGCAAAAATGAGTGATCAGGATAATTTCTGATGCTTAGATGCGATTTCCCTGCGCCATGTCTGCTGCTATGCCTGATACCTCATCCTACTTCAAGCCTCGTAAAAGAAGAAGCTGAAAACCTAGTTTTCTAGTCATTGAATAAGCTGCCACCGGACTCTATGCAAGATCTACTGGCCCTCGTGGTTGGAGGGGTGAGTGACCGAGCGCCTTTCGGTTTCGTTAGATGACTGAAGTTAGGCTCGGTCTAGTGAGGTCAAACTCCGGATGGGCGACCTCAGAGACCTGACCTCGCAACTAACCTCACCGTCCTTTGGAAGGGACGTTCAGCTAGGGGTCTCATGTCTTACTGCGGCATGCATATTGAGCCTAAATTAGCTTGGAGTAGCTACGAATTCTGACAAGCCAACCCAAAACAAATTGCTATCACTACATTAACCATGGCATCGAGGATTTGGAACACTTCTTGTTGCTCTGCTTTTCCTTTGCAGCACCACGAAGAAATATCACTGGAGCTTTTGCTCTGTCATTTTTTTCATTTTTTTTTTCATTTTTTCAATCATTTAAGGAACAATCAATTCTGTCACGACCATATGGATATACGAACAATTCAAATGAGGCTTTTACGCAGGTTCTGCTGTATGGTGATAAGAACCTTCCTAGTGACCTCAATAAAAGCATTATTCTTCTAACTTTAAATTCTATCCACAACTGGTCAACTTGATTAGAAAATCTCAATCTCCAACATAAACTTCTCAATTATCATAGCCCCTTTTAGCAAATCTTTGCTGTTGTTTACACGTGTATTGTTTCGTCTTTTCTCTTTTGTCTCATTTCAGCATTAGTAGTATTTCACCTTTTATGTTATAGATGCAGGGTAGACTCTCGTTTTTCCTTCTCGTGGTATCGTTCTAGTAGTAGTTTAGTAGAGTAATTTCGTGGGTAGAGTAATTTTGTAAGTACAAAATTTTTCGTAATTTTGTAAAGTAATTTTGTAACTTTTCATTGGAATTAAAAACAAACAAGTGGTAGACATAGTTATTTCCCTTTTAGAGGTGCAAAATAATGGCACTGTTTAGACACTGAATTGAAGCAAGTATAAACTGTTTCGAATTTCGGTCGCAACTCAAAATAGAGCTGCTAGCATCCCAAGCATAAACTTCCCAGAAATTGGAAGGAGATATTATCAAATTTTTGTGCATACTTATCAAAATTATCTTGAAATTAGTTGGTAATAGAGGATGGCGCTAAAGATGGCGGTGAGGAACTTTTTACCGAGATGCATCGCGTTCGAATCACAAATCTTTACCGATTCTATAGGAATTCGATTAAAGAGCACAGTGCATCTCGGTAAAAAATTCATCGCCGCCATCTTTCCCGCGATCGTCTATTTGGTTCTGTTTTGTAAATGGGCCAATAAAACACAGTGAAATGCTACTGACTGATTACTATAGATCAATTAGTTCTTTAGAAAATACGACTTTGTAGATGAGAAATATTCATGAGAAATATTCACAACGTTTCGAATATTACTCTTCATGAGGGCCTGATGAAGAGTAACACTCGAAACGTTGTGAATATTTCTCATGAATATTTCTCATCTACAAAGTCGTATTTTCTAAAGAACTAATTGATCTACAATATACTGCGACGTACTACACGCAAATCCAACCTTTTTATTCATTTGATTGATTAGTATGTTTGAATAGATAAATTAATGAATTTGTGATATCGATTTTAGAACTGCTTGCGTAGGGAAGCTACAGTGGCATCCTAAGTGCCATCAGACGGCTATCAAAAAACGACATCAATGTACTGATCCAGAACTAATGCTTTCTTTTGTCTCGTTTTCTTCTAATTGTATTAGGAGTTCTTTGTTATATTATATCTATTAATTTGTTTTCAACATGTCAGTTTGGAAAACAGTATCTATAGTTGGTACTGAAACTCTTTACGTGCATAGATATTATGAAAAATAAAAACTGAAATGAAGTGTGATACGAGGGACAGCTTGGGAGGCAGTACATTGCAACAAAACAAGTACAGAACTTTTCAGCAGGCCAGTTACTGAACTAATGTTTAGGCAGCAGCTTGCAATCAATCGATTTCTAAGTCTCAAGTCACCACGAATACGTTGTCTCTTTGTCCATTCATTTCATGTCTTAAAGGACAAGTCCAGGGTGGATAAAATAATTGTTAAAAGGAACCTTACCAACTGCTGAACACCAATCGTGAGTTCTTTCCAAGCTTTTATGCTTCCAACTTTCATAAATTGGCTAATCAATCTTTGCAAGTTAGGCCAAATATCGTCACCATTTTGTATTTTGTACGAGTGTGCGAAGGCACGATAAGGAGGCTAGCAATGTTAGTGGTATAATATCAAAACATTTGACAGCTTCGTTCAACGTAATTTCGCACTTCTTAGCAGATTGAAATATGTAGTTTTGCAGATTAGAAGATAAAAAAACCTGAAAGAAAGTACTTCACACCATTCACAACGGTGTAATCTCTTGAATGATCAACAATTAGAACACATCGCCATTTCACACACATTTTCACTGCAAATCAGAACAACCCCGGACTTGTCCTTTAAGAAAATATGATAGATGCATCTTTATCTTGTTCAGTATTTTAGAAAATAGTGGTTCTAAAAACAGGAACAATGAATCAGTAAAAATATCCTAATATATCATTGAGGTCTTTAGCTGCGACCGGCATTTCCTTTGCATCAGTTCGTAGGGAATTGATCATTGCAGAAGCAGATGTCATTAAATCAAAACTAAATAAGTATAGACTTTTCAGCATATCAGTGTACCCTTCAATTGGAAAGTATTGCAAAAAGCTTTAAACAACAACGAATGTTGCAGCTATAAAAATATCGCTAATCTTTCAAGGCCTACGATGCAAATACTCTGGGCAAATTTTCATTCTTGCAACACCAGAAAACAAACCAAGGCTTGACCTCGAGAAAATATAAACGTGAAGAAGAGTTTTGCTTTTGCGGTACTAGTTAAGCTCTTACTTACACTTAAAATGAAATCTCAAGAAATGTTTGCTTTCAATTTCAATGAAAGGAATGAATAGAAACCTGTGCAAATCAGTGCGAATCTTCTTAATAGTGGCTCAGTGGAAACCATGGATGATTTAGTTTCTGCATTCGCTAAGAATTGGCATTGTAAGCTGGCTAATCTCAAAATACCCCTCTCGATTCAGAGCTCAGTTTGACTGACCTAGATAGCAGCCTTCTGATTGCGTAAGTTTTAAATCAATGAAATTGGAAATGAGAGAGAATTTCTCACGGGGAAAAGCTGTTGAAGCTTGTAAACATATTTGCAAACAGGACTTCCGAAAAATCCTCAAAACTTAAGCTGAAAGCTGCCTTTTAGTCAATAAAAATACAATTAAATTTGAGTACTTAGTCTATTGATGTATCTAAGTGAATTAGTTTTACACCAATATTTTCTTGAAAGAAGAGATGCTTTGAAGGTTCACAAAGGAGCTAAGAATCGCTTATGAACAAAATCGCGAAACCTGCAACTCAGTATCTATCGGAATCGAACTCTTCAACAAATTTCAACAGCGCGCAGCTTGAACTCTAAAGCGTGATACTGAAGAGATGATGCCAGTTGTTTTGTCCCAAGAACATGCTTTCTTGATCCCTGCAGAACGATATGTTTCCCGACACAAAGTCAGTTGGCAAGAGCCTTCATATTGCCAACTTCGAATACATTTCTGTTAAATTGGCAAGCATTTGAATGGTATTACATTAAAGAAAAATAAAGTGGAGGGCAGGGACATGATTGTACTAAGCTTCACTCTCTCTACTATGGTAAATTTTTCCGGGGTATAGCAAAGCATCATCGATTTGTAATTTGATCAAAATCTTGATAATATAGAATATGAACGGGCTTTTGTATCTGCATGTTTTCTTACTTTCGTACGCTTGAGTTCTCACAGCGTCACAAAAAATTCCTCATGCACTTGAACACAGAATGGCATTAACGGAAAGAATACAAAAGTCAAGTTGACTATATTCATTAAAGTAAGTAGTAGACTGACAGTGTGGAATTGGACATAGAATGTATCATCTGCGCATTCTTCATAGACACAATAGCTTATTGTACAAGGAAAGAATCCATTAAGATTCTATGCCTGGCAATAGAACTTTACCGCCAAATCCTCTGTTAGGCGCAGCAAAATTGATAATAGTTCCTCCGTTTTACTTCTACATAAGAACTTTGCTGTTTGTTTACACCACTGAATTCATGTTAGCACATGCTCTTACGCAGAGAGCTCCATCATTAACTTCCTCGCGTGAAATGCAGGTGTGGGGCTTGGGATCTTTATCTGTTGCGATCAGAGCGTATTTTTGTCAGCTTCCCTTTTCCATCCTTTAGGGAGCTGTCATTTTAAATGCTGGGTACAGGGGTGGAAGAATTTTTTTATACAAATAGCTAAATTTTCTGACCCCATTCACAAAAAATAAAAGAAATTTGACACCCCATTTCAACATAGCAAAAATTTCTATACCATACTATTGAGACACAATCTGGGCATAGAATCAATCAAATTGGAACAACTGGAAGAATCATCAAAACATAGCATCATCATCACTATTTCAAATAACTTCTTTTCTTGCCTAATGAATATAGCAGAAACAGATGCAACTTTTGTGGTGAAAGAATACATAATTCTTACTTCTGTCCCAAGTATATTCCAATAACTTCACAGCCCATCAGATATTTCACAATTTCTTCCCAAATATTTGATACCCCAATAAAACGAGGCCAAAAAATTTGGTACCCCTCCAAAAATTCTTCCACCCCTGTACCCTGCTTTAAAAATGACAGCTCCTTTAGAGCTGAGATGCCGTCCAGCCATGTTTCAGAGAGACGAATTCTGAGCAGCTTCGACACGAAATTCTTGCCTTGACTAAAAGCCTCTGACAATCTATGCTGCCGGCAGTAAAGCTTGGCGATGAATGCTTGCTACACAAAGAAAAAAGCACTCATGTAGCTCTGAAGATATTGAGGGGATATCCACTTGCTTTGAACCAGTATACAAAACGGGCCAAAGTGTCAAGTACGGGATAAAATTTGCTTGATGTCTTCTTTTTTCAACTTGTAAAGTTGCAAGGGGTCCAAATCGAGTTCAGCTCCTCGCTATGAAACATTCGTGGGGAATTAACATAACATGTGAGGTTGCGCAAGGCTCTATTCTTGGCCCACTCATTTTCCTCTTGCATTTCAACGATGTGCCTGAGACAGTTGACTGCGATCTACTTTAATATGACTGCTTCTTGTATCCAGAGACAATAACGCCAATGAAATAGAAAAGCACCTGAATTGAAAATTGCAAAGTCCTTTGTAATTGGTTTGTTGATAACAAACTAAACATCCACTTTGGAGACGACCAACAAAGTTTATGCTTATTGGTAGAAAAAGATTAGCATACCAGCAGTAAGAAGCTTGACCTCAGAAAAAGGTGCCATCAAGGTTAAACAGTGCACTTTAGTGAGGTCCCTATGCTACCTTTTTGATAAAAACCTGTCTGACGAATCAATAGCTACCATAACACTGAATAAAGTCAATGGCAGACTAAGGTTCCTCTAAAGAAAGCAAAGTGGAATGATCCAATCCCACTTTGAATTTGCATGTAGTGCTCGGTTTCAATTGCTAATAAAAGATTAATCAAAAAATTTAAACAACTCAGAATAAATGTATCAGATCTTGTTTGAAGCTGAATAATACAGCGCATAGAGGAGTCAAGGGAATTAATGTATATTTGGCTATCCACAAGGGAGAGATCTGAACAATAATCCAAAAGTTTCCAAACTTTTTGGCTATCCAGCCCCTTCCAATTGGTTGGAAGTGTTCTCTTCAGTTGGTCAGAGCCAGATCACTCGAAGATCTACAAGCAATTTGATCAATCTTTTCAAAGAGCAATACAAAGCAAGGTTATATCTTTACCTTTAACAATTTACATTCTGACCTGAAATCTTCTAAGAATGTCAACGGCTTCAAGCGTAAGATTTAGGTCAAATTTTTTTAAGTTTGTGCAACGTGGAAGAAGGCAAGAGGACAGGAACCTGGTTAAGGAAGCTCAAAATAGAACATCCAAAATGATCATTCATGCAAAAGAAAGCTATTACTTGACCTTGGGTAAAAATTGTCTGATCCCAACCACGGTATTAAAGCTAACTGGACCACCTTTAACAGATTAATCAATAAGAAAATGTCTCCAACATCCCTCCTTTGCTAGAAAATGGATTATTTGTGACTAATGTTCAAGCCAAAGCTGATATTTTGAATGAATATTTTGTAAAGCAATGCTGCACGATAGTGAATGGGAGTTATCTTCCTAATTTTTCGCCAAGATTTAGGTCTGTCTTAGAAAATATAAATATTGATAGAGAAAAAGCTCTTCAGCTGATTCGCACTTTAGATTGTAAAAAAGCGAGTGGATGTGACAACATCTCTGTTTCTATGATCAAGATATGTGATATTTCTATTGTTGAACCACTGTGCCTGATCTTTGAAAAATGCCTTGAGACAGGAACTTATCCATCCATCTGGAAAAAGGCCAACGTTATTCCAGTACACTAAAAGGAAAGCACACAAAGCAAAAGAAATTATCGACATATTTTACTGTTCCCAATATTTGGAAAAAATTAAAAAAAATACTATTTGATGGATTATACAAGCATCTTAATGACACTGGTCTAATAACGTCAAAGCAGTCGGGCTTTCGGCCAGGTGATTCGACAGTTAATCAGTTATTATCGACAACCCACAAGATCTACAGTGCATTTGAAGAAATTTGTAGCTATGAAACTAGAGCTGTTTTCTGCATTTGATATTGTCTGGCATGAAGGTTTACTGTACAAGCTGGTTATCAGACTTTAGCTCTGTTTGTTTTAATTGATCGAACTACATGTCAGCTTATAAAGAAGTTGGTCACTGCCTCTTCTGGTGAACATTTTTTGTTTTCTTGTTATTGTTCTTAAATGCGCTTATTTTCCTAAAATTGACGCCAAAAATGCGTAGTTTGAAATTAAAAGTACCAAATGAAAAAATCAAGGAAAAATAAGTTTGCCAGACCTTGATTTTATTAAAGTAGCACATTTCAGCAGGTAGTCTGCCAAAGCAATCATTCAGGATCGTACAGGGAGCAAAACTGTGTTATTTTCAATGTGTCCGCTACAACTCGTTTGCTACTTTGGATCCCCCATCATTTTGATGTTTACCTTCAGACAAACGGAAATCCTGCAACCCAGACGTAAGATGAACAATTCTTAATGGGTTTGTCCTCTTTAACAAGTGCTCTGACATAAGTGAGAGAAAATTACGTCCTAATAATGTACACCTGTTTGAACAGTAACCAAAATATTCTTCAACGAGCCGCCATTCAAACTTCTATTTTTGGCAAGTAAAACAAGAACTAAACTATTTTCCAGGCATAGCTGACCTCGTGATTAGTTTCAATCAAAGTCCATCTCAAATCAGATGTCACCTGAGATTTGTGGTAATGCAAAATTCCTTGCAAAATGCTTATATCGCTGTTCTTCGCAAGCATTTGCCGTGACACCTAATTTGAGACAGACCATAGCAAATTTCGTGCCTTTTAGGGCCTTCTAAATTTGAAGCATACCGCAAAAACACTAATGATTATCAGATTAATTTCTCTTTGTTTGTTAAACTTCTGATTTGGTCACAAATGATAGAAAGAGACTCCGAAGACAACAGAAAATCTCAAAATAATGGCTCTTAGAAAAGGTTACTGATGTTGCTTAAAGAGTGTGGCTTTGAATGTTGTCGCTGTATTGGTTAGTTCAAATTCTTAAAGTTCCAAAAGAGAAAATTTTATCATCTCAAATTGTTTTTGTGCCATTGACATAAGAAATCAAACAGAAAATTTTAGTATGGGTCAAATCTTGACTACTTTTCCAACTCGATGTATCAAACGTAAGTACTTCTTGGGACTTCCGTTCATCATTAAGATTCTAAAACGAGTCACAAAAATGTCTATCAACATTCTTGGAAATGCACTACTACTGTCAACTTTTGAGCAATAGATATTATTTTTCCTTTCGTTAGAGAAAGCTTTTCCTTCAAAGACACCATTATGGAAACAAATCCGCACTGACCATTAACACATTGACCACATTGACTGGAGGACCATTATGGAAACAAAACCACACTGACCTTTCAATGCTTTCCCTACCATTTTTATGCATGGGTGTTCTTAGATAGCATTTTTAATTCTTGTATTTTCATTGAATTTTCTCATGAAAATATAGCTCTTTTCCTCTATTTTCACGACATATATACTTTTCATATGGCAAACTGTTCCATACATACAAACATTTTTTGTGGTTTAAGACAAAATGCATTGAGTAAAAGATATCTGAAAACTTCAATAAATCAATCTTTCTTCGATCAACACAACAAAAACAGGACAACGCAAGAAACAACACAGCAAAAAATTATCCGAATGATATTCCTAGCTCGGTCTCAATCGTACAAGAACAGAATTGAAAGCATTGAACGCAGAGCCAGAGTTGTTATAAAGTCAAATAACCTGACGGTTGACCTTCGGATACCTAAAATTGATGCAGTAATTAGGAAAAGAGCTTGTACTTTGGTCTTTGACAATTTACAACAAAATGTCTGTGATGTGATGAAAGAATACTTCACCAAGAATAAACACGGAAGGAACACAAGAAACGAGGAACTATCGGTAAAGTTACCGCTAATGAAAAAGGAATTTGGACGAAGGGGCTCTATTTCTTGGCTGCCAAAGAATACAACAATTGCCTCTACAGGCAAGGAAAATCGAATCACGACTTATCTTTGGAAAGTTTTAGATAGCCATTTTAATGACATTTAATTCTGTGAGCATCTAAGTTCCACTTGCATTTTGACTGTAAATTTTTAAGTTTCATAATGGACACTTTTCTTTTCTTTTATCATTGTAAATATTAGGCAAGCAGGACCCTAATGATAACAATATTTTAAATATTGCTAGGTTATCCTGTTGAAATATTCGTAAATTATCATTATTATTAATTATTATTTTAATCATTATCAAAATCAGCTCATTACAAACGAAGAAAAGATAAATTCTAATGCAGCCTTTCTTCACTTCACAGAGGGTTCATGGCTCTCCATGCTGCATTTGGCTTATTCCCCAGGGAACAAAAATAATTGTACTTGACGGCATGCAATGGCTATGGCTGGCAGAAATGCAGACTTATTCAGTAAGAGATTGAGAAGTGAAATTAATTCGGTGATCCTTAATTCAATAGAGACCAAAGACATCGGCAGATCTTTGAAGAATGAACTGATTTCTTGACTTTTCTCTATGTTATGACTTTAAAATGTTCATCCACTTAACAACTAAATCAAGGAGATAATTCAGAAAGAGCCTTCGAGAAAATCTGCTCACAAAGCAGACACGTGATCAGCAAGCATGAAATTCGCAAGTCGTAAATCCTCCCCTGTGTAAAGACATTTGTGAGACTAATTGAGACATATGGAAGAGATTATCTTAGTTTAAAAACAGCGCTTATTTTGCGGCTTATTCAGCAGAATGAAAAGAGTGAGGGAAATCTTGATTGATATGTGGTTTTTGGAACTGAGATAAACAAATTAAGGATCGAATTTTGATTAAAAAATCAAGGTTTGCATGCAATAGGGAATATTTGATTACGCAAATTTCCTTCATGCTGCGTACAAATCTTCCACTTCTTATAACTGAATAGGGATACTAATCGACCGTATAAGAATGTAAGGTCATATTCTACCATTCCATTATGATTGCTCGTATCCTGGGTACCAGACTCACTCTAAACGAAAACTGAGTTTTCTCAGTTTTCTTTTAGATAGAGTCTGGTACCCAGGGTAGATTGCTCTTAACTTAAACGAATCTAAAGATTTGTGGACTAGACTCGTAGAATTCAACTTTCACACCATTTTCGTAAGGACTTGCAACTTTGATAGGACGAGATCATTTACAATAATGATGAATCCATCGCCAAAATGATGACAGCATGGCCTATGAAAATGTTAAAAAGGCTCGCATGTATCTGAGGTTATGAACCCATCTATAACCCTTTTTCCCTATGATTGAATTAATGCTTAAAAAGTAACGCTCTCTACTAAAGCTCATTTCTATTGTCTCACCTAATTCAACATTTCCAGCATAGTCACCATAGTACAATTTCTAATTGTAATTTTACAAAATACTACCCCTATTACTAAATAAATTGAGAAATACTACCATAAATTCGACACGATTTTGAACTGGGACAGTTATAAAGCTATTCCAAAGCATAATTGATGTATCAACACGAAATTCATGAATATAACATTTACTAATCAATTGATGACTTTTTGAAGCAACTGTAAAGCTTGGTTATCCACCAGGCAACAAATGTACTAACGCGACGAACATCGCGCAAAGAAATTTCGACAAAATATTGTCGCAAGAAAGCAGGATTGTTTCCTACTACAGTTCTACAGAACAAAGCTTGCACGGTGCAAAAAAGAACAATTTCCCCCACATAAAGCACGAAACTGTTCGTTGTCGCGTCGCATTAAATTCGTCGCCTAGTGTAAAAAGGGAATTGCCTTCATGAACGAGACTTACTTACACGAAATGTTACCATTTTTCAAAGTCTATTGGTCTGGCTCCAAACATGATAATCGTCACACTCACTTTATAGAAGTTTATCTTAGATTATACTAGAGAGCAGTTTAGCTGATCCAAGAAGAACTTTACGCAGTGATGCTCGTTGCAATATTGTGGGTGATAGACATACGTTATAATATCCGCATACCTTATGTTCCATTTCCCTGAATAGTCTGAAACAATATGGTTCACTGATCGCATCTGAAAGCTTGCTGTCAGTGAAGTATATGCTACATGTGAATGTTTCAACATAATGATTCAGCATCTATGAATTATCTTTGTTTACTCAACAATTCAATTTCTAAACACAAGTAAACAATGAATTATTTCTGCAAAATATTACAGAATATGCTCAAGAAAGAAATTAGCAAATGATTCTTCATAGCTATCGGATGCGTAAATGACACCCGTGTGCCTATACTGCATACTACTCACTAGAAATCATGGCAGTGCTATTATTGATAAATCCAACATTTCATGGAGTAAACATTCAAAGCATTTTGAAATGTACGTCATCGACATTGGCCACTCCATAAAATTTCAAAGGATATTCTATGGAATGGAATGCCCCAAGCTTCAAGATACCTGCAAGAACGGCTAAAAGAGACGAGCAAATGTTCTTAATGTCTCTTCTTTTAAGCGATGATCTATATATGCTTCAGCATATCTTTATTCCTTCCCGGAGCATGACAGTACCGTCCCCATAAGCATTAATGAAATATGCTGAAAGATTTTACCTCTCAATGAGGATCAAATTCGTGAAAACTTGTTAAATTCAATGTGGTAAGGATAGAAGTACTTGGAAAATCTAATCATGACTTTATGCCGTTTTTGATGGTTTCTTGAAGCAGGTATCTTGACTATCCTTCTTAACTTCAGAACAGAATCTCAGTCAGGTTTATCTCTAAACCAATTTTAAAATCTTTACCACTAATTGGTCTATTTGGCAGTGAAGTATATGCTACATGTGAATGTTTCAACATAATGATTCAGCATCTATGAATTATCTTTGTTTACTCAACAATTCAATTTCGAAACACAAGTAAACAATGAATTATTTCTGCAAAATATTACAGAATATGCTCAAGAAAGAAATTAGCAAATGATTCTTCTATTTGGCAATATTATCATCTATTGAGGAGTGGCGTTACAAACGAGCTGCTATTGTTGACTCACCCCGTATGAAAACCAGTGGTGATTCGAACCAGTAATTGGAAAGAACGACATATCGACATAGCTAGATATACAGGGTGTCTCAAAAAAATTGTTCGACGTTTGATTAAATACAATAAAATAACGATAAGCTGAATTGGCACATGGTCAAATGACCCTTTTTCTGAGATTTTGAATTGATTTTTGGCACAGGAATGTTGCAAATCCGCAAAAACTTCATGGAGTTACAAGCCTTTGAATTTCAAGTTTGTGCGAAAACTGAAGCCAGAGGCCTCGAAATGGCATTTTTGCGGAAAACCTCATCGAACATCGTTTCTGCTATTTCTCAAATGTTTCAAGGTGAACCAAATTGGATTTGACAATGTTTTCGATAACGTAACTTTCAATCATATGGAAGCTTTGAGGAAACAGATTCAGTCTCTCGTTGATTATGTTTGAGCCACTGTTTGGTATATGCAATGTTAAGCGAAATTTGACAATCATCGCAAGAATTAAATTCTTTGGAAGTCCTATTGGTTTTCTCTGATATCAACAAGATGTATGACATTAGACAAGCTTCTTTTACCCCGGTCTTCAAGGTTTTTCTCATTAAAAGTAATCTTGGGGTCTCTGGTTTCAGCCATCGCATATTGTTTATCTTTGAAAGCTCGCAACTCAGTGAATGTTCAACCGATTTGCAAGATTTTGGTCTCTAAAGTTATTTCATAATTTAGAGCCAAGGTTATCTTCCCATGAGTCTGTTCATGTTATCGTTATTTTTTAATATTTAATCAAACGTCGAACAATTTATTGAGATACCCTGTACATTGAGATCATTCGATGACGTGATCCATTCTATATCCCACATTTATCCTCATTCCACAAGGACCTTCAAGTTACGTTCAAATCGTTGAGTTTAATCATTGTAGTTGTGATCGCTCTTCTGAGGTAGTCGTAGTGTATTCGTAAATACGACATGTACTCGAGTCTCCTGTCCACCATGAAGTACAGATACGTTTGGTTGAGAATAGGAGAGCTTTTGGTGTGGCACTAGAGCAAGCAAACTCTGCTTGACGATGAAGAGAAGAATTCACTGAACCAATGCAAGATCGGTTCAGGTCAACTCTGTGACAATGTGGACGTCAACAACAGGATTATGTGGCAATAACTACGGTAAGTGAGACTACTACATGACACGCTGACATTACTCCAAGACCCATTGAAACACCTCCACGAAGTGAAGCAAGCCTTGACAAAACATTATTGCGGATCTTTGCCCTACACCTCATTCCTAACGTAATTTCAGGTGTTTGATAACATTTGAATCGGTAATCTGATAGCACTTTTGGCAATTACTAAGTTTATCTGTTCTGCTTACGTTGTCGCTTAGATTTGTTGGTCCATTTTACCTGCATGTCTGAACATTAATGCTGTTTTTGAAATGATGCGTCACTGTGTTGCGATTTCGCAGTAAAAGTTTATTCGAATCCTTTGATACCATTGTTTTTTATATCAATTCCACTAAAAATTTACAATACATGATTACTTACTCTACTTACTATACCCAATCCTAATGCTACCCTACTACGGAGAAGATACCCCAAGGAGCAAAACATTTTGGCTACCTAGGGGTCATAACATAAAAAAGAGATTAAGAAAAGACAAACAAGATTCTTGCGACCAAAAAATTGCGAGTGAAGATTTGAAAAGCTTGTAACCACGGAAGACAGTGTAAAAACGCATCCATTATTTGGTTGCAAGCTTCATTAAGACATTACACAACTACTGAAAACAGATACAAATAGAAAGAATTTGGGTGCTCTTTCTAGGGATTCCAGTAACCTTCAACCAAAGCGCTCTGTCTCAGAAATGTACTCAATAGTAAAATTTAAGATCATTTTGTTGTCTTCCAAGGGCAAATTTTTGTTTCTGTACCGAAGAAGTTGCGACATATAATATATATGATTTGATACTATAATAGTCTCATTAACGATTGAATTATGCCGCAATAAACGCCATGAGGTTAGAATGAATGGCATGCCACAATAAATGTAATGTAATCAATCTATACAAAAGGTCTTTATGACAAGTTCAAAATCCATTTGAATCCGCAAAAAGTTATTGAAGAGACTACGCAAGCCCCACTTCATGTATTCAAAGGGATGCACAGACATTAACCTATGATGATTTGTCAATAACTGTATTGAAAATGATACACAAGTAAATTTATGGACTCTGTTCATTAAGAGCTCTCTCGACCACTTTCTTGGCAAGACCACTCCATATTTTAGCACCATTAAGAGCATCAAGTAAATACTAGGAGTGTGCTCTTTAAACTTCTCCTAAGGCTTCACCCTGCCAGATCCATGCAGATTTGAAAATATTTTAGGATGGGAAATACTTCTATGATTGACGGAAGCTGTAGCTACATAGGGTTTTCTTGATCAGCTCATTATTTGATGACACTACTGTAATTTTAGAAATAATCATTAGAATCTTTGCAACGTTGTTTTAACCTGACAATTTGTGGAAGTTTTCTTATCAGTGACTTGAGTCTCTCAAGGATATTTCCTGGCAAAACTAAGAGTAGGCATGAGATATGATTGGTTTAAACTGTAATGCTTATTGTAGCAGAAGAAAATGGTTGTTGAAGGCTATCTTATTCAAACAAGTCAAACGAGGTGCTGTTCTAGCGCTCTGTTTTAAATTGGTGGTATATGTTACCCTCATTGCATTAAAGGAGACTTGCATGGGAGAGAATAAAATTTTGCGAATTTACAAAGTCGATGCAGGATACAAGAAATCAATCAACCAACATATTTGAGGCCAACATCATCAAGTTGATTAAGCAAGAAAGCATTTCAGATCAACTACAGCAGACTCCAAGTTGTCTTATTCTTTAAGTCATCTTGGTGACCGTTTCGCAGAGAATATACAACATACTCTTTGGAAAAATGCATTAATCATTAATGAAGTGTTCTCCAAAGCACACATGCTCTTTAGTCGTTGTATCGAAGCTCTCAAATCCTAAGATTTGAAGAAATCGGATGCAAGCGACTCATGCAGTAAAACCTGATACTTTGAGTTGCATACACAACTTCACTGTGAAAAATGTGCCTTTGGCGGGTAAAAACATTCTAATATGGACCGGGAACAGTAAAAATTCATAAAACAAGAGCCAATTTTAGAAATGCTTCAATCAGATTAAAATTGCAAATAGTATCAAAATCAGCAAATAATCCAAATTTTCCCGCATTCCTTTCCTTTAGAGCAGCTAACACACTTCGGCAACTATGAAACCTTAATTGAATTTCTAAATGCAATTATGGCATAAATGAACTCAGAAGCTAACACTTTCATCCAATATCTAGTGTCAATTCATGCAATTAGACGATCTTTGCTACATCCTACTGTCACTGTAAAATTGGAAAGCAAAGCGATTGACAAGCTTATTTGAAGTTCTCGGGTCAAAATGTGATTTCTGAATCATTTACCAATCAAATAAATAGGATCATGCAGGCGTCAACGAACGGACGCAAGAGTTTATTTTAGTGTGCCCTCTCCGTATGGGCTGAAACACCCCTTCAGGATCGTACAAAGATCATCGAACGAACGCAAGAGTTTACTTTCGTGTGCCCTCTCCGCGTAGGCTGAAGCACTCCTTCAGGATCGTGAAAACGTCGTCGAACGAATGTAAAAGTTTATTTGAGTGCACCCTCTCAGAATGAGCTGAAACAGCCTCTTCAGGATCGTTCAAACGTCATCGAACGAGCACAAGAGTTTATTTTGGTGAACAAGAAAAAGCTATCGCTAACTAATGCCCACGCAGCACGCCTCATCTCTTCAGTGGACGCCTGGATCACATTTAATCATTAGGAAAACATTGCAACGGCTGCTAAAAACTTTGTTTTGAAATGTTCACGAGACCACATATAGCGAAAAATACTCTCGCAAGGTGGAAGAAAGACCAAGCTCCTCGTTTGATTCAGCAGGAAAATACGAAAACCTAGAATTTTGGTTTGGCCCAAATTCAAATTGCAGCGAGAACACTGGCTCTGCCCTTGCATACCCAGGCGGACTTCCTGCCAGGGATTTCTCATTGAAGCCTGCATGGTAAACAAGTCCCCAATCAAAATGTTAAAGCCATTTACACATCAATAATTTCCAAACAAGTCTTCAAGCCTGTGTGGCAATTCAAGAAAACGGAAGTTTTGTAAAGACCAGGACAAATGTGTATTCGACTACCAGTACAATATCGATAGTCATGAAGTCGATTGTCATTGAGCTCCGGATATCATGAAAACATTAGAACAAAGACCTGAATTATTTTACGTCATAATACAAAGAGGTGGAAAATTTTGCTGACGCATTTTCGTACTGATCTCTCAAACACGCTTGCTTTCCCGCGGCAGACTACAAACCCTCATGGAATCGGTATCGCGATTCCGCGTGGGCAATCATTGCAATATGGGCTGAAACGCCCCTTCGGGATCGTGCAAACGTCAACGAACGAACGCAAGAGATTGCTTGAGTGTACTCTCTCAGCATGGGCTGAAACAAAACTTCGACCAATTTTCAGACCAAAACATGAAATCACTGACAAGTATTAGGAAAGTCAAGAGCTTTGTTTAATGGACTAACTAAAGCTCGGAAAAATGATTGCAAGTATCTTTTTAAGAATCATTATGAATCGATCAATGATTACATCAACCAGGATATAAATCCATTGATAACGGACGCTTCAACTCGTTCTCTGTGTCATCTACCGTTGAGCAAAGAGTTCAGATCTTTAAAGGAGAGTCTTGTAAAAATTAATTGCCTCGTTATTTGCACCAGATGGTCTGAAAGGAACCCCGTATACCCTGTCGTAGCTCTCCAATGAGCATTTTTTAGGTTCTTTTTGCACAGCCAAACTTTCTTCAAAGTAATATGCCCTGTTTGTAAATAAGTCAAGCATGTTCGTTTCGTTGCCCATGTTCTTTTTAAATGAATGTTAATGATTTAACAATTAGACATTACTGCCTGGCTTTTTCCAATTAGTTTTCATACCATATTGCCACTGTTTCAGTGACGCAGTAACTCAATTGATAAGAATTTATATGTAAAACTGCTTTAGGGAGAGCACTGTAACTAGGCATAAATAACATTTTCAATGGTTCTATGGACAGTAAATTTGAAAGTTTGCAGAATCTTACTTTTGATTAAATTTTAAGAACAGAACTCTGTTGATAACAATGCATTTAGCACTGATGGATTATCGGTATAAATATTCGATTCATTATTGTTATTATTATTGTGAATATTCGACTTATCATTATTATAATTACTATTCATTACCAAGAGGAGTCAGCAACATAATGAAGCAACCAAATTGAGACTAACATTTCATTCTACTCCATTTAAAATATTGGCAAGAATTTTTATCATGCAGAGATTGTATGTTCAATTAACACTTCAATAGTAGTCATTTTTTCATAAAACCGCTGATTCTCGATCTGGCGATTGTGAACCACTGTCCCAATGTAATAAGGACAGTGGTTGGGATCTTTTAAGTCGGTTTATGTAAAGTAATGCAGTCTTATTGAAGTCGAAGAATGATGAATTAACCATGGAAAATTAGAGTTAGGTATCTTACCTTTCTTCTAGTTGAGCAATCCTTCTCTGAATTTCCTGTCGAGCTTTAGTTGTCTCTCGATATTCATGAACTTTATCATTCATGTGAGCAGGTACACCGTTAGGTTCTTTAAGTTGCTTCACTTCTCTTGGAGTGATAGTCTTCGCCCTAAGGTGATTTTGCAACAGCCCCTCTAGTGTTGCTAGTTTCTGGTTACTTGACTTTACCTTCATATAAAGCTTTGATATCAAGTAAGGCATAACAAAGATGTACACTAATAATATAAGTATCCAAATGTACTTTGCAAAGTGTTTTAGGGCAGGTGGACACTGGCATCCATAGCCTTGGAGCATCGAGCTTGCATGGGATACATGAGATGTCCTTGAGTCTCTTCTGCCATCCCTGCCTTTTTTAACTGGCGCATAGTCTATCCGCACTTCACGTGGTCTTGAATATAGAACAGCGCTTGAATTAAGAGAATTTTCCCTTGTCTTCTTCAATTCTTCACGATTTAAAGGCATAGCTGGTTAAGAGCAGCTATGATACTAAAATGGTCTATTTTGAAATCCTCTATTTGGAAGTAATGTTGAGTAATGCTGTCATGCAAGTCATCAATTCTTTCTGGTTAAGTAACTCTGACTGTGCTCTTAGAAAGCAAACAGGAACTCGAAATTCTTGTCCCTTGAGATATAATTGATTATGTGCAGTACTAACTGAAAATACCAATAGAGCTCTCTTAACAGAATAACACTTCAGGAAGGACAATATTTTCTCGTTACTCTTGCCTCAAAGCCTCTCAACTGCGCACAAGTCGACATGCCACTGTTCATGGTAATCAGCTTGCAGACAATCTTCAATTTAATTCTGTATTTACCAGATTACCACCGACAAGGAGCGTTGATCCTCAGTATTGAAGTCCATGTAAATGTAGTGATCTGCAAGGTAAATTTCGAATGGTTATTCCTGTGAAAGAAATTGAGCTGCATTTGTTTCAAGTTTAGCTTTGGTTGAAATTCGCTCTGGTTCTCTGAGAGTAGACTCTCAACTCTAAACACAAACTGATAAACAAGTCACGGACGGTCTTTGACAATCATTCCGGGGATGAAATTATTATACCTGCAAGCACTCCTCAAAAGCAGCTGTCTTTATTTGCAAAATCGCTCAATGACGATTTCAGTAAATATTCTCTTGAATTAATCCACTTTACTATGGCAAAGTATCCTCAGTTGCAGTCACCGGGTTAATCTATAAATGTGATCACAATCGATTTCAATATTGAAATCCTCAACTTCTTCATGACATTATTGCTTATCACATTAAGCTGGTGGATTCCATTACTGTCCAACTTAAATCCTATCGGAACTATTCAAATGCAAGAGCGGATTTCTATGTTAAGGAGCCTTGAGTAACAGCAAAAATGCTCAACAAAGAACACGAGAACGAGTTTTATAAATAGATCGCAAAACGTAGTTACCAGTATGGCATATCCTTTCACCTAACGTTTATGTAAGAACAAAGAGTGATTCCTCGTTAGCTGGAGGACATTCGGTATATCATTAGGACCACAGAACCAGTCACAGAAGTTTCTATCAACATTCTTGGAAATGTGACATTACTCTCAACTTTTGAGCGATAGATGTTATTTCTCCTTTCTGTTATGAAAGCTTTTCCTTCAAAGACACCTCTGGAGGGACCATTATGGAAGCAAAACCACACACTGACCTTTCAATGCTTTCCCTGCCATATAGATATGAATATATATATGAATGTTATACTACGATATAAACACAAACTGATAAACATTCAGAAGATATCTTCATATATATATTTATATTTATACATGAAGATATATGAAGGTTTTTAGATTACATTTTGAATTCTTATATTTTCATTATATTTTTCTCTTGTAAATGTAAATGTAAATGTTCCTTTGCCTTAAGTTCACGATACACATATTTCTCATGTGGCAAACAAACATTCTTCGGCTTTTAAGACAAAAATCCAATAAGTAGAAGATATCTGAAAATATGAATAAGCCAATCTTTCTTCTAACCTTTATGTAAGAACACAGAGTAATTCCTCGTTAACTGGAGGACTGAAGTCACGGGTAAGCCAACTTTCAGATATACCAGGTGAGTCAGAAAAAACGTGGGGCGTTTGGCGGACCGTGACATCGCAGTTAGTCATCCGATTGCTTTGTCTTGCGAAGAGGTCCCTTTCAAGCAGATCAGGGCCCTGTAAATCGCAATTGGACTTTTTGACGACAACGCATTTCCTAAGGCCTGGTCCACAATAGGTCTTTTGAGTCGCTCCAGTCATACAGAAAGACCCAAAAGTCAGAGGATTTAAACTCTGAGTCTCTGTCTTTTTGTTCTGTCTGCACGATCTTAGCGATCTAAACGAGCTAGTGTTACCCAGGCTTAACTTTTTCAATATCCCCCGATAATTCCACGTGTACCTGCAACTCTGGTAAGGCTAAACTGCTGAAGAGGCTTGGTTTAAGATTCCATCAGGTTGCAAGAATCCCATAAAAGGCCTTACGAAGGAAATCTTTTTTTTAACAAATGCATCAAGAGACCGATTTCAATGGGAAAAGGTTTATGATCTAAGTTAGACTGTTAGCTGCTTGGAAAAAATTAGTTTACGATGATTGAAAGACTCAATGCGACGCCACAGTCCGACAAACGCCCCGCGTTTTTCTGACTCACCCGGTAGAAAATCACCAAGTAATCATTGGCTGTTTTTTGAATGGTAGAAAACTGCCTGTTTTACTACCTAAGATGAAATTTTACTTGGGAAATCACATTTCCTTTTTCAAATGGAACATCTTTGAATTTCCAGATACTCAAGGACAGAAATGCAGGGGGGTCTAAGAGGGACATGGCCCCCTCAAAAACGCTCTGTAATTACCGCAATAATTCTTTATAATTTTATTCCTTTTTAGTATTTCAGAATATCAGGTAGGTACTCCATGTTCTTATGTGTCGTTCAATTTCTATCTTTCACTAGTCTTGGAAGCCCTTTGGAGGGTATTTACAACCTAACACACTTGGCGCACACCGGAAACATGATGCCATCAACTCTACAATAGCTTTATGGCAAATTAGGTTATTTGTTGTTTGCTTTTATCTATAAAGTCAATCTGTATTATGAAGCTGATGTTAATTCTTTTAACGATCTGAAGAGCGTGGTCTCAGTTTTTTTCCAGTGGAGTACTCCCAGACCCCCTCCAGGGTTTCGGCTCGCTTCACTCTCCACACAGTTTGTACATTGCCACTTCAAGTAAAAATTGTATCTCGGTCCTTGCAAATACTCCTGTCCCCACGATTTCGTAATGGTCAAAATTGGGAGTCGTTAGTGAGCAACTTAATACTTGAAAGTAATGAGCTGAATTTGGGCAAAATAACGTAGGTTTACAAAGGTGATCTATTTTTCAAAACATGTTAATCTATTAGTCAACTTTGACATTTTGTCCGCCAATTTAAGCTAAAAAAACATCAAGTTTCTCTCGAGAGATTTTACAGCCAAAGTAACGTTCATGGGGGCTGTTCCTGGCAAAGAGCAAGGCAAACTGATGACGTTTCAAATGAATTAAACATGTGCAAAGTAGATCATACAGTCTGCCTCTTCATACTAAGTTGCATGAGGTAGCCAGCTTTCTTTCTTCTACCTCTTGTGATTTTGAGTTGCGATAGGGAATGGTACCGCCCCCCTCCCCCCGGACTTACTATTTTCACAAAAGATCGCTTCCAAATAAAGTTAAATCGGATGTATTGCTTCCTAGTTACCTGCAATTTTGCAAAAAATTCGGCGCGGTGATACTCGACCAAAAAGAATTCTCAAGGAAAAAGAACACTAAGGCTCGCTTTGCACCAAGTTGCTTATTCAATGAGACAGCCAAATTCAGTCTCAAGAATGTTGGAAAATTTCATCCAGATGTTTTGAATGATTCTGAAATACTTTGATATGATCACTTGCAATTCAAGGAAAATAGGACCAATTTCATTCTGGCTGGTTTCTATTACCTAAGTCAAGCCTACACGTTACTCGCTGAGTTTTAAGAATCTGAAGCGGAATTAGCAAACCACAGAACCTTCAAATGCTAACTATTTTAACGCGCAGGATAGAAAAATACTTGAGTGGAGTTAATGAATATTTCCATTGCGTTTCTCGTTTTAAGATGCTAGTTACAGTTAAAATAGATCAATGGCCAAGATTTTGAGAGACATGGAAGCGATAGGCATCTTCTCATAGAGATGATTCTCAGTAGTTTCAGAAGGGTATTCGCACTTTGCTCATGACACATCCACTTAGGGTCAGGCATTAATTCAAGGAATTTTCATCATTGCACAAAAGAGCTTTAACTGCAGTCTTTGTGTTAGAAGGGAGTGTCAGAAGGTCATGGCAATTCGTTTGGTCAAGTCCCGTGAGGACAGAGACTGTATGGAATGTAAGATTTTTCATGTATCGGACAGCATGATTAATCATTCATTGCGAGCACAATAATCTAGCCATATAGAGGTTGTGCAGCAAGATGCCAGAGATCATAGATCTAGCGGGTCCAGGGGCATGCACCCTTGGAAAATTTTGGTAAATATGACCTCTAAGATGGCTAGAATGCACTTGGTTCTCGCAATTCCAAGGCAGTTTTGCACGTAGCCGATTTCCTAGAATTCGGCCGTGCCGTTTGATCGAATCTCTAATTTTTCAAGTTTGACTTCTTTCCAAGCTGGTTTTGATGATATTGTATTCTTAATATACAGCAAAACATACTATACAGGAAAGAAGCAAAATTCCTGTTAAATTAAGGGGGCTGTCAAAAAGACTTTCATTAAAAAGTAGAATTCATTGAAAATATCAAGAACAGAGGTGTTAAAATATTTCCAACTAAAATGTGAAAAAATCATGACTGCACAATATTCATCACTACTCATTTTCGATTCATCACTGCACAAATTAGTCATCAGTGTACCTTAAATTAACCCTTGCTTGGGGCTTTCTTATTTTTGTGCTTGATACTACAGAAGCATCATCCCTGTTTTTAGCACCATTGATGAAATATCTTAATGATGCAACTAAAGATATTCACTAGCAGATGGCTAGCAGACGTGCTTTTGCTGGATATTGCTAGACGCTGGCAAACGCTGACTAATCATTATGTAAATCCATTACCAGGTGAGTCAAAAAGAAGGCCTGGCGTTTGAAAAGCTTTTACTCCCAGAGAATATAAGCAATGATATTTGCAATGGCCGATTAAATAACTTACATGTAATCAGACACTCCCTTGAGACCTTGCCCGGGGATTTTCTAGAGAAATCTCCGCTCAAGAAGCCATTAAATACATGCTAGATCATGAGCAAGTCTCTACAATATTTTACTTAGCAGCGATGACTGGAGCATACTTTGGAGCGTGCTGCCCCCAAGGGGGAGGGGGAAGTCTTCTCCTTGATATGAATAGCTTGATTAGAGGGATTCCATTCTCCAAAGAGGACAAAGTGCATAAATTTAACTTGGTGTTCTTGTTGCTAGGAAGGAGAACGGTTCTGCCTGCCGTTTTCACTCGTTTTTGCAGGATTCGGAGGGGGCATTCTGCAGAAAATCTGCCATTTTGACGGGAAGGAACGACGGATTAAAGTCGGGTAAATTGCTGAACATAATTGGACATATCGAGAATAAAAAGGCAGTTTTCAATACTATTGCTTTGATATTCAAAAAGTGCCAGGGCCTTTTCTTGACTCTCCAGGTACAAGCAGACAAGGCATGACATTTTTCCTCTCTAACTATTCTTGCCTTGATAAGTCAGCAAAATGTCCCTTTTCCGAACGGGCATGTACGAATCGCTAGATCACCTCGCACCCCAATATCTTTCAGACTTTTTAACAAAAGTTTGCCTGGCAATGTCAGAAGACTGAGAAATGGTGAATCTGATATTTCGCTATCTTTTCTGAAAACCAAAAATGGGCAAGGGGCTATATCTGCTATGAGCTTTGGAATAGAATAGAGTAAAATAGAATGGAATATAATAAAATAGAGTAGAATAGCATGAAATAGAGTAGAAGAGAATAGAACAGAATAGAATAGAAAAGAATAAAACGGAATGAAATAGAAGAAAGTAGAATAAAATAGAGTAGAAGAGAATAGAATAAAATGGAAAAGAATGAATAGAATGGAATAGAATGGAATAGAATAAAATAGAATAGAATAAATAAAATACAGCAGAATTGAATAGAGTAAAATAGAAGAGTAGAATAGAATGAAATAAATTAGAATAATTGGGGTAAAATAGAATAGAAAAGAATAAAATAGAATAGAAAAGAATAAAATAGAATAGAATAAGATAGAGTAGAATAGAATAGAATGAATTAGAATAATTGGGGTAGTATAGAATAGAATAAAATAGAATAGAGCAGAGTAGAATGGAATAGAATAAAATAGAGTAGAGTAGAATTAAACAGAGTAGAATAGAATGATATAGAGTAGAATAGAATATGTTAGAATCAATTAGGGTAGAATAGAATAAAATAGAATGAAAAAGAATAGAATAGAATAAAAATGAGTACCAGGTATCCCAGAAAAAAGGTAACAGATTTGATCAGAGCTAGTGCCAAGAATCTAGCTTGAATCAATTGGAAATGGTCTTTAATCCTCAATGGTTAACTTAAAGCTTCGTGCTTCGGAAAAATTCTTGATAGAAATCACAATCCAACTTGAAAATCAAATTGACGAATTTTGTCCCGAATAGACGTCTCTGTTCATTCTATAAATGCTTTTAATTACATCTGCCGAATAAAGGTCATTCATCAGTGAAATAATTCCCTTGGGTGTGAAAAATTCTTAAAATTTGAATAAAGTCCATTGCTTTGATTGGAATTATTACGGAACAAAGAATCATATATACCCAAACAAGGAAAAATTCACAAGTTTAAGAGCCTCGAGAATGTTCAGTCGTGCTCAATGTCAGTTTTCAGTTGATAAAATTTCTATTCAAATTTTTTACCTTAGCACACGGGTCCTTTGTTCAGAATCTCCCCGCTATGTCTATCCTTTGAGAAGATTCTCCAAGACAGCGCGCTTATAGTTTAGGCCAAAACCTGAAAGCTCTGGTTTTGAGGTGGAGGAAACCTGGATTTTAAAGATAAAAATTTCTACTCAGAAATATATATTCAAGCTAACTATCATACATTAGTTCAACGATTATTTCTGATTGCGTTGTGACATTTTGTTTCCAAGATCTTTCAGTAGATCCCGTGTCTTGTACGATAAGTTATAATTTGGTAATGTTGTTTTGGTCACCATTCTCTTTAAGGCACATGCAACAACTTAATTCTAAAACTAAACATCGTTTACGTTAAATTATGAGGGTTCTAAAAACCTAGACACAATGCCGTAACAATAGCAATAACTTTTGTTTTCTGAGCTAAAAATTTAATTGTAGCGAGAACCATATTCACGCATATCGCTTGCGATGGATTGTTACCCATATAAAACCTCAAATAAGGCTCACGACTAACACCTGCTCATACATATGACCAGTCATCTTCCATTCAATTTAAGTTAAAAGTCATCATTTAGACCCTTTTTTGTTGTTATAATCATGAGAAATATGATTTTGAAAATTGCTGCGAAGCAGAATTGTCCCCTCGTGCAGTAACATCTCAATGAGTTCTATCCTTCTCTCTGTATGTCTGTATGTCTGTCTGTCTGTCTGTATGTTTATTCTGACAAGTTTTGGACTTGTTGCTGTGCTCGTTTTTGACATTCCTTGCACTCGGGTTGTCCAATCATATTACTGCAGTCTAATGATGTCACTGCGGTCTGCGGTCACCATAGACATCAGCGCATACATAATGTGGAGAGCATGATGATCATATCTTATTTTTGCAAAGCAAAAAACAGCATTATTTGAATAGTCAGTTGACTTAATCAATATGCTATGTGACAACCATTTTGTCATGCAACTGTTGCTCTTTATTGAATTTAATGATTTTGGAAATTCAGAGGATTCTCCAATGACGGCTTCGCCTACACAATTTGCTCTTGACGACAATCATGAACGTTTTGATAACAAATTGTCTGATCAAACCCAAGTCGCAGCATTCCCAGGCCATTGTTATTGCTAGTCACAACTTGATAACTGCTTCTGCTCCAGCCAAAAAGAGCAGCAGCGTTAATGTGATTAAATCACAAAGTCTCGATTGTTTGCATCTAAGTCCATCAAATCAACAAATAAAGATCACAGCAAAGAAAAGGAGGAGGGATGGAATCATCTTCCAAGGCATGGACCGCTCCAAAACTCCCAGGTGATATAGGGTTAAGTCATTGGAGAGTTACAAAGGAAGCAGTAAGTTACGTGGTTGCGTATAGTGGGGAGGCAGTTCAGATCGGTTTCGAATTCCATTTTCAAATTCCACTACATCCAAATGCCATATGATTACAACATATTGTATTACATCAAAACAATAAACTACGATCACGAATAATACAAAACTAACAACGAATAATACCCTAACTAGGAATAATACGAGACTAACAAATAATTAAATCATGAGGGAATTTTAATACAGGGAATTTCTTAAAGGAATTGAGTCCATAGAAATAGTTGAGCGTTAACGCTGTCCTGAATTTTTGCTGATAAATCGCTGACGGCCCTTTGTTATCGCACAATAGTGCTAAAGTCATTAGGAGTGGAGACCAAAGACTTCTTAATCCTTGCATTATCCTGAGAAATTTCTTTGGCTTAATATCAATAGGGATTAAGTGATGACTTTTGTTTCATGATTGAAAAGAAGTTGATATTGGTCATGCGAGCGCTATTTATACGGACTCAATGCCTTTAAAGAAAGAGCTCTCTTAATAGGCAAACCAATCGAGGGGAGACCACCCCCTAGGCTAAAAACAACACTTCAAAGTTTGATTGCTGACAAATAAAGATTTCATTGATTCAACAATTCCATGTTTATCGTATGAGTGCTAATGCTGGTTGGTTTTCTTGAAGTTCCAGGATTGGCAGTTGGTGGCCAAGAAATCTGAAATCTTTTGAAGTGTGGTTTGTAACATTCACAATGCTGTTCCAAGACTTTGCACCTGCATATCTTACAGATTTCAAACCATATTGCAAAGTGTTTTTGAGTGTAGGAAGAACATCACCGCTACGTCCCTGCCTGGTATCAACAGGCGTTTAAACCTCATAATGCCATCCGCCTCCTATTGGCTAATTTTCCTTCTCATTTTCATGTTTATTGCGATAAGAAAGAAAGACTAAGACAATTGTAAAGACAATGATATGGAAAAGTAAACAGAGCAGGAAACTATACTGGGAGACCAAATTTAAGGCTAGTTACGGTCTTTGCTTTTCTCAGTTAGGAAATAAAGAAATGCCAATTCGATTTGATTTTTAACTGGCAGAGCAGAAACTGCGCACGCATGCGTGAAAACTCGCAATTTTGAGCCCCCTTAACTCTCTGCAACAGAGCCGAAAATTCGGCAAAACTTGATATTTTGTTCCTTTGGCCTTAAACTCTTGATTTACCATTTCAAAAAGCTCATGTATCCAAATATGCTCTTACCTCAGATTACTCGATGACGTCATTTTACGCAGTTTCTGCTCCGTCTTTTTAACTGCTTATAGGCTTAAAGGCAGTCTGTCCCCTCGATAATTTGCTTCACCCAAACAAAGCAAAGTCATTCAGGCGTAATTTTCATGGCCATGAAAATTACGCATGAATGACCCTGCCCTCGTTGAATAAAAGAGATTAGCGTGGAATATTCAATAGAGATCTTTATCGATCTTTCAACAAGGGAACATACTGCCTTTAAGACCCGACATGGTTGACAGGCCATTTTCTCTTACGAGAATGATAAGGCTAACAACAAAGAGAGAGCCTTGCCCATGTTGGGAGAAAGAGCACTCAGCCCATACACATACCAAGAGGTAAGTCCGATACTGCTGGGTTAGAACATTGCCGAAAGTGATATTTTTGGATCCAAATAAGACTGTCTTTATGTTCATGATAAATCGCAATAGTAGAACAGCGACAATGATACTCATTTTTCCTCCCTTCGAACCAGTAGGAAGACACACAAAAAAGAAAGATTGATTATTCCATATTTGACAAATCCAGTTCATATTAACCCATTACTTAACCCATGTCTGACAAGTCCATGTTTGAATCGTTAACGTTTCAAAGCATGCAATGCTCCATCTTCAGAACCCCCAAAAATTACTGACGATCGAGCCACATTATAAAGAATATGAAACAAAGGAAATAAACAGCGCGTGTAATAAACAACCTAATTAGTAAACAAGAACTGACACGGGAATTGGAACAGACATGAAAAAGCAGGTGTAAACAATGGAAATGAAATGGAAGGAACAAACATAAGATATAAGGAAATTAGAATAATACGAGAGGAACAGAAGAAAACTTGTTATTGAGAGATGGTCTGTCCCTTAGGATTAAGAGGCTTCCAAAAATGAGTAAATCAGAGTTGTTATTGGTTCTATCAAGAATGGAGAAATTTTCAATAGAGTCATTATGTCCACATTGATCAAGGTGCTCAGACCACCTCGTTTCCCTTGCTGCCAACCATAATATCAAATCGCTTAGACGGGTGAAAATGGTGCAGAACCGTAAGTTAGAAAATCTTGAAATTGCTTATTTATCCTCTGGTATTGATCCTGACAAAGTCATTTTCAATTACTAATCGTATACGCTGAACGAGGTTGAAACGAAAGTTCTCTCGCGCGGTCTTAAATTCAGCGTACGCCCTGAGGAATTGAATTATTGCGAATTCTTGACGCCGTTTGAAAAATTGGCTACTTCACCAAAAAAGTGTCCCGTTCCTGATGAAAAGCTCAATTTCGAATTCGCCAGGACAAAGCTTAAAAGCATCGCCCCTGTCCGCTTTTTATTGTTATGATACTGCGCATTTCCCCTTGAATATTAGTAAAGCTGAGTTAGTGGCCCTGAAGAATCTTTCTTGGAATAAACGTATTGTCATTCTCAGACCTGATAAGGGAAATGGGGTGGTTATCCTCGATTATGTGGATTATATTAATAAAGTTGAATCCCTCTTCTTGGATGCTTCAAAATTTAAGAAACTCGATACTGAAATTTTGGACCTATGTCTCAAACACGAAAATAAATTTATAAGGTTTCTTAGGGACACTTTGCTAAGAAAAAGATTATCACAGAAAATGTGTATAATGGCCTCTATCAAAATGGTAGCTCCCCCGGTGTTTTGTATGGCCTCCCAAAGGTTCACAAGTCGGATTGTCCAGCTAGGCCCATCCTATCAGCCATAGGCACCTACAACTACAAACTAGCCAAGTTCATTGTCCCTATCTTACAGCCATATACAAGCAATGAATTTACAGTCAAGGATTCTTTTTCGTTCGTCTCAGAAATTACATCTCTTACTGGCAGTGATAGGTTCGTCATGGCCAGTTTTGATGTCTCCAGTTTGTTTACCAATATTCCACTTAATGAAACTATCGACCTGTGCACTGACCTCATTTTTGATGAATCTGATTCCTTTGACTTTTCGGATTGTACCTTTAAACGCGTTGGGTTCAAAAACTACTTTGTTTGGCAGTTACAGAGAATTATTTCATCTTTAATGGGAGCCTGTATGATCAGATTGATGGTGTAGCCATGGGCTCGCCCATTGGTCCTGCTTTTGCTAACATATTTATGAGCTGTCTCGAAAAACGCTTTTTAGGGAGTTGTCCTGATGAATTTCGACCTGTTTTATACAGGCGGCATGTTGACGACACGTTTTGCCTTTTTCATAAGAAAGAACATGCTGAAAAGTTTCTTGATTTTATCAGTAGCCCAACATCCGAACATTAAATTTACAGTTGAGTTCGAAAATGATAACTCAATTCCGTTTCTTGACGTCCTTGTCACTCATGATGATACAGGATTTTCCACTAGCCTGTACCAAAAGAAGACTTACACTGGTTTATATTCTGATTTTGACTGCCTTGTCCCTGATAAGCATAAAACAAATCTTAGCAGTATCCTGATATTTGGAGCCTTTCAAATCTGTTTCTCATATGCTAGTTTCCATCAAGAAATTACTCGTATCAAGGATATTCTGTGTAAAAACCGTTTTCCTTAGACTTTGATTGATCGTATCATTAAGTCCTTCCTTGATAAAAAGTATGAGGCTAAAGTTAAAGAAAAAGCCCCGGAAAATGAGAAAGATATTGTTATATTTTGCATCAGTGGCGGAGATAGAGGGGGCAGGGGGGCGGCTGCCCCCCAAAGCGGCTAAAACGTTGCTCGGTGGAAAATTTGTCAAAAATTTGTAGTGCTTGGGAACAATGTTTGGAAAGCCAGCGGAAGATTGTAATAAATATTTCCTTGAAATTGCTGTCTGTTGAGAATGTTTGAAGAACAACAAACACAATGCGCCTTGTGTTTTATACTCTTAGCACAATGATGAGCAATCCCAATTTTTCTTTGCCCAATGCAGGAAATATAGCCTTCTATGGCAAGCGAAAGTCACCAAAATCAGATAAACCCAGTTTTTCTCAGAAAAACCGGGTTTATCTACAGATAAAAACCGAGTTTATCTGAGGAAAACCTGGTTTTTCTCCAAAAAAACTCGGTTTTTCAGAAAAACTGAGTTTCTCTGTCAGATAAACTTGGTTTTTCTGAAAAACCGAGTTTTTCTGTAGAAAAACCGGATTTTTCAGAAAAACTAAGTTTTCTGCTAAGATGTCACTATTTCGGAGAAGCCGAGTTTTTTCCGATCCCTTCCGATGAACCGAATTTTGCTTTATCAATTACATTTTCACCCGACGTTTCCCGAGAATTCACGGCTGCGCCAATCAGATCGAAATTACAGAAAACCGAGTTTCTCAGAAAAACCCAGTTTTCAGAAAAACCCAGTTTTTCAGAAAAACTAATAAATTTTTCAGCTGAAAGGCAGGATTTTTCAGAAACACATGATTTTGCTCAAATAATCAAAGTACAAAGGGTGCCTTGAATCATCGTTGATTGATCTTCTTCAACATAACAGCATTGAGAACAAAGTGATATAAAAGAGGAAGATGACAAAGAGGAAGTATTCAGTTCCTCACAAACAATGAGTGGCAATCAATGCAATCCATGATGGAGGGGTTCCTGTTCCTGAAGGGTTCCTCATCCATTGCCCAGTGATATTTTGCCAGAAATTCGCGCCACTTTTCATGGAGCCACAAATTTCTTATGAAAGAAAAACTTATACCCGGTTGATAGAAAGTTTTTTTGCAATGCTGCACTGCATAAATTGAAGCTGTACATTATAAAAGTTTCTTAGTATTTTCGTGGTTTTCGGTAGTACGATTTCATAATGTTGTCTTAGAATGAGCCTACAATATGAATGTAGGGGCTGCTGATATTTATAAAACGGTCGTATGGTAAACTATGTCTATACAGTCAGTCGGTGAACACATTTCATTATTTCATTCCCAGTTTATTGTATTCACCATTAGCATTCGAAGCCGGTCTCTTCAAATATGTCTTTACCGAAATCGGCATAATTTTGTATTGTCGGGGAAGCATGCCGAGAGTTCGAAATGCCCCTTTTAAAATTCGGTCTTTTGAGACGATAAGATATCCGAAAAACGAAACCCATTCTCGTTTATCGGAAGAACCGAGTGTATCTTAGAGCAGCCGATTTTTCTGACGCGAAAGTCACCAGAATTAGAAAAACCAAGTTTTTCTGAAAAACTCGGCTTTTCTGGAGAAAGACTTAGTTTTTCTGAGAAACTTGGTTTTTCTGTCTGATAAACTTAGTTTTTCTGAAAAACCGGGTTTCTGAGAAAAACCGGGTTTATCTGATTTTGGTGACTTTCACTTGCCATAGCCTTCCATTCATTTGAGCAATTCCAAAGAAATTGTTTGTAAGCAGATTGCGTGTTTTCGTAGATTGCTTACGTAGATGTCTAGATGTTATCGTGATCGGACGTAATTGCGTCTGTATTATTTGTAAAGCCATTTTTGGTCATGAGTAAAGAAAACATGACGCTCTTTGTTGTAGCATGTATAAAGAAATATAACTTGATGACGAAAGAAAGGCAAGTCCCAAAATCGCATAAAAATCTTTTCTGAATGAGCTTTTGGTATCATCTGAAACGTAAGTTTCTCAGCTTATTTCATGAAAAAATGGTTGGTCAATGAAAAAATGGTTGGTCAAAATAAAATGAAACGACAGAAATTCGAATGCTCCGTTTGTCACATGTCTTTTGATAGTGATCGCAGAATGGCACACAGTGAAAAGTATCATGGTGAGATGCTAGCCGCCCATCGAAGTATACCCTTTAAAGTTGTTGGTGCTCCTGAAAGTCCCTTCACTTTTTGTCGCAAAAGAAAAGATAGCGCCACAGAGAGAACGTCTGAAGGAAATTTTCAGTCAACATCAACAACATCATCGAGAATACCTGAAGAGGATACAAGGGAAGGTCAGTTTTCAACTGAACCAAGTGATGAGGCCAGTGTTTCTAGCAGTGCATCAGCAGTCATTGACAGTGAGGATACTGATATACCAATGAAGGACCAACCGGTAGTAGCCTCAAGTTCCGGGGTTCAAGCGACTGTGTAGCTAGGTAGCTTTGGGCAGTACCCAACAGATCCAGCTAACTTCAAAGGCACAAAGATAACAGCAGAACAACGTGCAGAAATCGTTCGACATGGACCATGCCAGCCGTATGGTATCAAATTTACGAAAAACGCTGGCGGTAGATGTTTTCAGCCATCATGGTACAAAAGAAATGAAAGCAAGCGTGAGTGACTGGTTTATTCTCCTAAAGAGCAAAAAATGTACTGCTTCTGCTGCTGGCTTTTCCCTTGCAAGTGTGATAAATGCTTCGAGGGTAACTGGAGTGAAGCAGGAGTCGAAAATTTCAAAAAGGGAACTGAGAAGATTAGGGGACATGAAGATTGCAAACTTCATTGCATCAGCCTGGCACAATGGAAATCATTTGAGTATCGACTTTTCCGTGGACTAGCACTTTTCCAGAATTCCAAAGGCAAATCGCAGATGATCGAGAGAAGACACTGCTGATTCTTGATCGACTCTTTTGGACAACGTTGTTCCTGACTCTGCAAGGGATTCCATTTAGAAGTCATCGATTCGAAAGCCAAGAAGAAATGTCCTCCACAGAAAACAGTGGAAACTATCTAGAACTGCTCCAGCTTCTCGCCAGATATGATCCAGTTTTGGCTGCTCACTTGTCAAGTAAGAAATCGAGAGGTAAATACACTTCTCCACAAATCCAGGCTGAGATGATTAACTCGATAGCCACAGTCATCCGCGATCAAATCTTGAAAGAAATTCAGAATGTGAAGTTCTATTGTATCATTCTTGATACAACTCCAGACATTTCTCACAAAGATCAACTTGCTTTTTCAATCAGATACGTCAAAGATGGAAAGCCACTGGAACGTTTCGTCTGTTTTGAAGAAGTGGAAGGCTCTAAGGCAGTAGATTTTCGAGATAAATTACTGCACCTGCTCCATAAATACAATCTGAACCCAGATTTCATAAGACGACAAGCCATGGATGGGTGTTCTAAGATGTCTGGCATTCGTGGTGGTCTGCAAGCCTTAGTTAAAGAAATAAGCCCATCAGCGTTATATGTTCATTGTATGGCACATCGATTGAACCTTGTCCTTGTGAAGGCAGCAACAAACAGTGTGCCGGTTAAATCTTTCTTTGGAGTTCTTGAAGCTTTGTGTCGCTTTTTTGTTGCCAGTCCAAGACGAATAACTCAGTTGCACAATGCACAAGATAATGCTGGCAGAAACCACGAAGCCCCTAAAGCCCTTTCTGAAACGCGCTGGGCAGCTCGTGCCAGTGCAGTCCAGCATACAAGAGATAATTTTGAATGCTATGTAGAAGCACTCGAAGAGCTTATTGACCTGAATCAGCTCGACACGCGTGGAATCTCCGATGCACAAAGTCTTTTGGATAGCATCAGGAAGTTTGAATTTTTTGTCATGCTCTTATTTTGGTTTGATGTATTAGTTATCACGAAAGCTGCTACTGACAAGGTCCAAGGCCCCTTCTTGAATATTGGTGTGTCTTCTCATCTAATTCAAGCATGTCTTGGTCAGTTTTCCATTATGCGTCGTGATGATGAGTATTTTGAAACGATCCTTGCCAAAGCAAAAGAGCGATGTGAGTCACTTGGCATTGCAGCAAATTTTGCACCGAGAAGAATATCGAGAAGAAGAGGATTTCATGATGAAGCGACACAAGACGATCCTATTGCTGATCCAAAACAAAGATTTAAAGTTGACGTCTACTATTCAGTTTTAGACATCATCATCAATGACATTAAGACGAGGTTTAACGACACGACAGTTGGTGTGATAAATGCTCTCAAATGTTTGTCTCCAGCAGCTTTCATTGATAGCAAAGGGAGTGTTCCATCCAAGGCATGTCTAATTCAGCTGAATGCTCTTTTGGAATTCTACAAGAAGGACCTTGGGTCAAGTGAAACATTGGTAAAGGAATATCACAATATGCATGCACTCCTAAATGCCTGGGAGTTCGGAGATGGTGAAGCAGTTCCAAGGGATCATGAAGATCTTCTTCTTTTCCTGATCAAGTACAATTTGCTGGATCAATTTGAAAACATCGTTACTGCTTTGAAAATATCCTTGACTTTGCCAGTGTCGTCTGCTCATGACGAGAGAGCATTCAGCTGCTTAAAACGTGTCAAGACATATTTGCGCAGTACAATATCCGAAAAGAGACTCTCTGACTTGGCATGTATTTCAATTAACAGAGAAGTGGTTACCAATTTCAATATTAGAGAACTGCAGAAGCCGTTCTTACAGCAAAAATCGAGAAAGATTTCTGCTCGATAGATTCCCCACTCTTGTCATTAGATCTTAATCTTTGCCTTAAACTGATGAATACACTTTATACACTCTGAAGAGAAAAGACAGATCTCTTTTTCTGAATGCTTCTCTTGTTGCTGCAGGATGTAACTTAAGACACACTTAAAATGACCTGCAGAAAGGAAACTTTTTACGCTTGGCTAAGAATACCAGATAAGTTAACCTACAGAAAAGACTGTTAAATCCTGCAAGAAGCAAATAACTCAACCTGTAAACTTGAATAGAAAGAAAATAGGTTAGCCTTTTTGTAGGTTAGCGCATTTGATGTTCTTTTACAGACTTAACAGTTTTCTTTCCATAGGCCACGTCATATTATGCTAATGTCTAATGTTGCATTAGGTTTGCTTGAGGTACCTACAATTACAACTCTTTTCGCGGAATGTTGATAACTACAGTGCTTGTTTATTCCAAACACAGGCAACTTTGAATATACTGTATTAACAAACTCAGGATCTTTCTGATCTTATGAAGGGCATGGCCTGTATAAATTTTCTGGGGGTAGACCCCCGACTTGCTCACCTGTCGGGTCACTGCTGGGCTTTGCCCCCCCCCCCCACCGAAAAATCCTAGCTACGCTTCTGTTTTGTATGCCGTATTTAGGTCACTACAGTTTATAGGTGAAAACCAAACTTAATAAACTCGTTAAACGTTGTTACCCGAATATTGATTTTAAAATTATATTTTGATGTCCTAGACGTACTATGTCCTATTTTCTACTCAAAGACCGCTTGTCTACTCTTTTGTGCTCGGGTGTGGTGTATAAATTTGACTGTCCTGACTGTAATGCCAGGTACCACGGGAAAAACTTCTCGTCATTTGGCTACACGCTGCAGAGAGCACTTAGGAGTAAATAAAGTCGGCAAAAAGATCAAAGTGACTCTCTCAGCGATTTCTGAGTACCTTGATCAACGTGGACATAATGCCTCTATTGAAAATTTCTCCATTCTTGATAGAACCAATAACAATTCTGATTTACTCATTTTTGAAAGCCTCTTAATCCTAAGGGACAGACCATCTCTCAATTTCTTCTGTTCCTCTCTAGTATTATTCTAATTCCCTTATATCTTATGTTTGTTCCTTCCATTTCATTTCCATTGTTTACACCTGCTTTTTCCTGTCTGTTCCAATTCCAGTGTCATGTCTTGTTTACTAATTAGGTTGTTTATTACATGCGCTGTTTATTTCCTTTGTTGCGTATCCTTTATAATGTGGTTCGATCTTCAGTAATTTTTGGGGGTTTTGAAGATGGAGCATTGCATGCTTTGAAACGTTAACGATTCAAACATGGACTTGTCAGACATGGGTTAAGTAATGGGTTAATGTGAACTGGATTTGTCAAATATGGAATAATCAATCTTTCTTTTTTGTGTGTCTTCCTACTGGTTCGAAGGGAGAAAAAATGAGTATCATTGTCGCTGTTCTACTATTGCGATTTATCCTGAAACTGAGGTTTCCTGCCAATACATCATCATCATGATATTTTCTTGGCACAAAACGTCGTCAAACTGACATTTTTGGGTTCTTTAGAACCACTTCTGACCTTATTGTTTCATGATATATCATCATTGTGCAAAGGTTTCTAAGTAAAAAAGGAGCTGATATTTGTTGGTTACCATAAAGCTGAACTGATATTTTTGGGTTGCCTGAAAGTTTCTTGCCCTGAACCCCTCTCATATGTGCTCGTGCATGTATCGAGTGCTTTCTCCTGAGACCCTCGTTGTGCAGCATAGAGTAAGAAAAAGAATTTCCTTGATAGAGACAAGATGACCTGCCAATTTGTGTGGAATTTATTTTGTGTGGAATTTTGTCAATACTGCCATGAAAAGGATCTCACAAAATGACAATGACCACAATGTTTATGGCACCTCGCGCTTTTATTAGAAAAGAAAATCAAAGTTCGAAGATAAGAAGCCATAACTGATAAGCCATAACTAACCCTAACCTTAGGGGATGCTCCCTAACTTTCAATACGGGGGGAGGGTCCATGCCATTATTTCTTTGCTGACCCCAAAATATTAAGCCTAATGTTTTGGGGACCCCAAATAATGAGTCTAATATCTTGGAGACCCGCACCAAATTACACGATTCTTCCTTTTCTTCAGATTTTTAGACCCAAATTATTGAATGTTTGTCCATGTTGTAATTCGCAGACCCCAAATATTGATTTAACGTAAAATTTTGGGCCCCAAATATTGGTATTAAGCCCCCCAGAATTGAAGGTTATGGAGTACCCCCCCCCCCTGGGTGTAAAACTGCAATAAAACGATATTCATGTTGTCTTCTCAAAAGGGACGGTTATTAACAAAATAATAAAGAAATTCCTTTATTTATTTCCGAATTTGATGTCATATGAACAACCTACACATGAACAGTCTACACATGAACAGTCTTCATATGAATAATCGATTCGAATGTTATGGAATTTCGAGGTGAGTAAAGGAGAATGACAAAACATATTGCATCTGCTTTGCAGAGAGTAAAGAACATGCTTGCTTCCAAACAATTGGCCTAACTGTGAAATTTTGCAAAGAGAATGCAGCGAATCGTGATAGGAATAGACATTATATGATAAAATAATTAAGTTCGATGGAAATTTGGCTAACTATAGATAAAAAAGTCATTGAAGTCAAATTCTTGAACTTTGTTGTTGAATAACCCTCTCAGCTTCAGCTAGGCAGTCCGCCATTACTGACCGCTTGAAAATGCAGTGCGGTGTATTCTGAGTGATGACGAAATTTTAAAAATAGATCGCATCTTCTTATCACAGATCAGCAGATCGTGCTACTCACCCAACTGCGGAATGAGCATTAAGACGAAGTAGGAACATTAACTAATCATAGGCTGGTAGCATTTTGAAATTTAGCTGGATGTCTGGCATTGTGTTGATGAACGAATGTCAGCAGTTTCATTTTAGAGAGATCATGTTACTTACTAAGAGAAATACAGGAGTAAGAGGTGCAGACAAATACTTGCAGCCAAAAGCTGGGAAACTTTCATTTGAAGGATTGAAGGATACATGTTAGACTTTAGGCATCCACAAATCAGTTAGAGCTACCATGATGCGTGTGGAGAGGCATCATCAGTTCAGTGTGGAATGTAATTGAATATCACGGGGATGTTCAGTGCAGTGAAATCAAACATTCTATAATCAAGTTCTATCAGACTCACCTTTCCACACTTTTGGTGAGACATACTAGTAGAAGCTGGTGGAGAAGGACATGGAAATTTTCACCCCGTTGCCTCCTTTCTCATTAGCTGACGTCAATGTGTGGCCTCAGTTTTCCTTTCGAATGACAGGTGACTCAGACAAGGACAGGAAACTGTTCAAGACACCATGCAACTACCTTCAAACTGAGCTTGAATTCTCTGAGAGCTAAATCTTTATTGTTTAGCTGAACAGTCATAGAGCCTCGTATGGAAAATATGAGAGCATATACCGAATGTTTCGTTGCAAAATCTTAGAAACTCAAGAAGCTGAGTATCATTGCTGAGGTCTTTGACTCTTAGTCTTAGTGCTAAGCTTTAAAAGGCTGCGCCAAGTTTGCCATGACTAAAGTACTTCTGTCTCATTAGCCATCTTGTAGACACTGTGTAGAGGTACCTTTCTGTAGCATTGCTGCTTCTCAAATGGTAGACCTAAAAAGATTGTGTCCCTCCGCATGTGCTTCATTGGCGGAAACATCAGCATCAGCTCAACATCGAAAAAATCTTGCCTATGAAAGGCATTAACATCTTCTGGTGAACTAATCAAGCTTTGCTAAAATGGATTTAGCTCAACCCAAAACACCTTACATCCTTGATTCTGTTGATTCTCTTAGATACAAAGCCCTGGCTACGTCATAGTCGTTAAGTTAGTATTGAAACCTTAGCCACTTCGTTAGAGCTAAGTATCTTCTCAAAGTGACAACCTAATGGATATAATCTGCTTGACACATATTAGAATCATCCTTCTACCTTGATTTAAGTTCATGACTTTATCTAAAAAATCCTCTTCACTTAGACATGGTCTTTTCATTCGTAGTTTGAAAGAATCCCCTTTATCTTCTAGCGGTAGTCGCTACGAAATAGAATGTCGATCACCCGGGGGGGGGGGGTACTTAGTATATTTGTCCGACGGGGATGTGCCGTTTTTCAGGGTATGGTTTTCGCCCATTTTTTCTAGAACAGGGTATCAAAAGAAGGCAAATTTTCTGGAGCAGGTTGTCAAAACATGTCGAAAGAGGAAATTTTGTTACAACTGGTTATTATTTAGTCAAATTTTTGTGTTTTGAGTATACTTTTCACAGATTTTTTCTAGAACAGGGTATCATTTGAAGGCAAAAATTCTGGAGCAGGGTGAAAAATTTTTTTCCGTGGGCACATCCCCGTACAAATTTAGGTCAAGTACCCCCCTCCCGGGGTCGATCATGAGCAAATGGTGCCGGCGGTGGTAATCGGACACTTAAGGGAAACTGAATTTTTAGACAAGAAAAATACATCGCAGACAAAAACTAAAATCATCCAGTAAAAGAGCAGCCCTTTTAGCATATTTACTCGAATACATTGGATTCGACTTTGCCTGATTCGTTTTTTTGGGTCAATGTGTTTCCTGCTGAGCTCGGCGGTGGTTTTCGGGCACCGGCGGTGGTTTTCGAACGGTAAGTTAAAGTTGCAGAGTATACCAAGAAATCGTTTCTTTTGATTTATACTATGGAATTATTCATTCTAGTCACTTATCTGCTTAACTTGAAGTACTCTGAAAAACTACAACCTTTTTCTCTCTGCTCTTGTTTACAACGGAACCTACAGGACACACAAAACAACACAATTTAACAGAGAATAACTCTTGGATTTTCCAGCATGAGATATTAGTATCACTTGCAAAGCTCTTCACTAACATTATAAAAAGCGAACTGCATCAACAAAAGGAGGTTCATCCTACATGTTTTAAAGCAAAATGAAAACAGCATGCTTTTCACTGGGATGCGCTGGTCTTTAAATCAAATTCAGTTATACTCTAATTTGAAAGTTTCACGGAAGATGTTTTAGTATGAGACAACATTTTACGCCAATTTATGCAATTTGAGAATAATTAGATATCTGTACAAAATTGTATTCTTCGGATGAAAGAAATGGACAGGCTACCCCCGAAGAGGTCAATGACCTTGCCCAAGCTAATGCTAAATGTATACTCCCTGTATACTTTATCAAATAGCAGACAAAACTTTGATTTAAAGTATCAGATGCCCAAGCATAATATGTATGATAATTTGCGTTTTTTTGCACAAAAGCTTTCCTCTTTGTTTGCGAAAACAATCGCTGTAGGCAAAGGACTCAAAAGGCTTCTTCGAGCTCAACTAACCATTCTTTCCCAGGGATCAGTTGCTGGGTGTCCGAAAACCACCGCCGTAACATTTTCAGGGCGATCGAAACAAAAAACGCTGCCTCCTTTAATGGGAGATTTTTAAGTTTCAGCCACCTTCATATATTTCAGTCTCATGTCGGACATTCTATCTCTTTAGTTTATTTATAATTCTTGACTCTTTCGGCCACGAATTCAAAGCTTCTTATGAAGGTGCAGCTTTCTGAACGACAATTTCTTGACCGCAATCATGCTGAGAAGGTATTAACAATGACTTGTTTGATCGCGTTTTGCATTCAAGAGGGCTTTCCCTGGGGATGTTTACTATGTAAACTGGTAGAATATAATGCAAACAACCATCTTCACTTATTGAAAATTATTGCGAATATGATTTACCGCTCAGTTTCTTAGGTTTATTCAAAAGTGGTCGATTACCACCGCCGTCCGATTACCCCCGCCGACACCCTACAGCTACGGAATCTACCCTTGTTTCTTGTTTATGATATTGCATTACAATGACTGGCATCATAAGAATGTGTGCCATTGTAATAGTTCACACGCTGAACATCATGTTTCATGTAATGTCCACGTACAGTCCAGGATCTGATCATCTGAACTTACAGTGAACTTCTCTTCTTCCCTCTCAATTCTCATGCTGTCAATTATTAAAAGCCTGATCAAGGGGGAACATAGCCAGTTGAAAGTACTGTTATATGTCACTCATATGAATTAGTTTGACACAAATATACCTAATTGAGAGCATTATTTCACTTTAATTCCCTTGAACATGGGTGCTGGTTTCACTAAAATCGGCAAAACTCCTTGATCATGGGCAGTTTTCCATCAAAATATGTCAAAACAGTGGATATACTTACCAATTTTGGCAATTATAACGAGGTGGCTTTCTGAAAACTGGATGGGAGACTCTCGTCCATTCCACATTCACGTGCCCCATGACAATACCAGACTCACCCCTGTTTTAAATCATTCTTATGTCCGCGGCAATACAACCTTGAGCATACAATTATTCAAGCAATTTTCCTTTTGCTATTCAGAAAAAATTTGGTTCGAGCGGTGTTTTTATGCGTTTTAAAGGATTTTTGATAAGGAAAAATACTGAAAGGCTCGTTGTGATGATTTCTATGGCTGCCATGCTTCAAATCTGAGCACTTTCATTGATATAAACTTTAAAGGAAATAGATCTTGAGCTTTTGTCATCTACTCTAAAATTTTACCGGTGTCAGCAAAACATAATTTGTCATATTTCAAGGGAAAGTAGAATTAAATGCAAATTGATTGGTACCAGTTTATGACTGAGATGTTCGTGAAAAGTTTGATGGATGTTATGATTATTTTCCTTAAGCCTTTCTCCAAATATGGGCAGGTCTTTGTCACCTGATCAATTGTCGGAAACAGGGTTACTGTTGCTGTGATACATTATTCTATTAGTCATACTTGTGCCAGTCTCCTATCATGAATGGTTCAAGAGATAATAGACAGAGGACGTTTGCTTTGAAGTCCTTCTTGCTCGCATGTACACTTTGGTCAAAGATATCAAAATGAATTGCCATCCTCGTTGGGGATACGAGCAGGCTAAGTTGTGAGCCTCGAGGAATCAGCCGAGACGAGTTCCAGATCACATGCGTAGTACTTCAATGATGTAATATGCACATTAGCTGGACCCTTGAAAGAACAAGAAAGAAGGTGGACAATAAGGTTTGACTGGAAACGGGATCAACCCTTTTGACTAGCGGAATACGAGATGTACGGTTCCTGGCGAACGGTATATGGGATGGACAAGGGAAACGGGATCGGGATTTGAGAACCTTCCTCTACGGGAAACGGGATATGCGGACAAAATGGGGCAGGATGGCAGGATAAATTGATCCTATTGTGCACCCTTAAGAGACAAAACTATGGCTACCATAGCAATGGGAGTGTGAGCCCCAGCGTTCATTCGCTCACAGCAAAGCAGAAACACAATGTTCAAAACGACAGGGTCAGCACTTCGTCTCCGCAACAAACTTTCCGTATGATAAAGGTATGATCTCTTATCTCTCTTCCATTGTCTTTCACACTCAAAGGCACAAAATCAATCAAAAAGAGCCTCACTCTTTGGAATCAATCGCACTTGAGGTCCTAACTCACATGCGGCAGCGTTTAGTAATTCCTATTCAATCTGAGCATCGCAAAAATGCCCTTTTCTTCACTTATCATTCATCAAAGCAGCTGGTTGCATAATTTAAGTGATTAAAATTACTTCGTACAGCTGTTCGGACAGCCATAGCAATCAGCGCTCTTTACCAATCAAAATCATTAAACATATGACAACCTACAAAATGTTCCAACATTTTCTCTCTCTAATATTGGTAACGAATGGAGAAATAATGTTGTTAGATTAGTTCATTTGAGTTGGCAATGAACTAAAATAAACTTTTTGCTTTAAGAAGTTATTGCAGTATTGTGATAGATAGGTTGCCTGAATGACAGGTTTCAAAGCTGATTTCTTGAGATTTTTGTTATTAGACAATAAGTATGATTTACGAAGATGGTTACAAAGTACTCAAGCAATAGGTATGACCAACTGATCAAGTTATGAATACCGTTTTTGTGTCATTGAAATCTAACAGCTTGATTCACCTCCATTTTATCAGAACTTTTAGAACAATTCCTTCCCATGTCTGATACTGAAGCTGTCTCATAAGCAAGTTTAGATTCAAATTGCAATGCAACCCAGAAGGTTGAAAATTACGATATCAAAGCGCGATAGCAAATATGAAGCAGAGAAGAATTTCATTTGATAATTATATCGTTACCTCAAACGAACTGCAGGTTTCATAGTGAGGAATAAGGCTGTAACTTTTCTATCTTTTGTGCAGCGAAACCACCAAAGAGTGACTTAATTTTGATATGGCAAAAACTGCGGAATTTGAAATCACTGTTTACACTTACAGACAATATTGATTTGATGATCAAAAGGTTATCCTCTATGTGTCATGGCTAAGAGTCAAAATTTGCATTACAAAACAGAAAAACCAATAATGGATTATAATGAACAATGCGAGTTTGAACATGAAAAATCAGAGATATCCCCAAAAGGACATGACATTAAGTATGCCAATACTCATAACTGCGTCTCGATTTTCTTAATTCACTTGAATTTCTACTTTCCTTCAATCTCCAACGAACGTTGCTGTTTTACTGTAATAATCGGGTGATTAAAGGGTATTTCTAAGGTTATAAGCCTGCATTTGCACAGAGCAGAAAAATCTAAAAATAGCCCACTGAAATTGATGGCCCACACGTGTTGTTAATAATCGATTGCTAAGGAAACAATGCTGTGTTTGTGAATTTTCTTTGTTCCATTTATAGAGAGGCCTATTTACTATTGCCCAGTCCCTTTAATGTATCAATATAGGAGCTCATGTTTAATAATAGGAATCCTTAGGTGAGTGAAACGTTAAGCATTCAACAAGGAATGGAAACATCCAGCACCGTCTTCATCAGCTGTGAAGTACAAAGTTGCTCTTTGTGGCATCAAACCAAGTATTGAGGGGCACAGTATGTAAAATGACTTCCATCCAACAACTGCATTGTGCAGACGTATGTCTTCACTGCAAGATTCTTCTCATGGAAAGCTAACAAGAGGAGACGCAGTTCCTTTTGAGTTCAGAAAAATCAGCTTGAAGCTGATGACATTTACCTTTATCATTGACACAGCATGAAATATGATCACGGAAAACAGTCTTTGTTTGTTTCGTCTTTTGGTTCAAGCTAAGTCTCTAAAGCGCATTGCTTGCTTAAAAAGATTAAGTTAAGCAGCGTTAAGAATTACCAGCATGTGAACTAAATACACTTTATTGCGCTGCTTTGTTTGAGAACATTTAAATTCTGTTCCAAGATCATAGAAGAATGTAACTGGAATAGGATGAACAGGAGGGGTTGAAACGAAAACATTCCCTGGACAGTTGTTACAATCCGCCATTGCATAAAGAAACTACTTAAAAATCTCATTTTAACATAGACCACTTATATCACGCATGACGAAATGAATGAGAAAAGCTTGCCCACCAGTGAATCGGGCATTTGGGATTGGAGGGATTCCTCTGGTCGGGAGGAAAGACCAGGGAACCTTTTTAAATTTTCCTTCCCTACCACTAATTCCTTAGTGTAGTCGACAGTTACAATCTCATAAACTTTACAAGGAAGAGTATATTTACACCATGATTTAAGAACAACGACGCATATACCACAAAGGACACAATGAGGCAATCCCTACAAGGGGAGAGCTGCCTTACATCAAGGTTTTAAATACATCCTTCCCCAGAAGGTTTTTCTAGTACATGGGAACCATCTGAAATATTTCCTGTTTTAGGAAAATATGTTTTAAACAAGTTACTGACTATGCCGATTGGGAATCACGATCGATGACCAATGCCAGCACCCTAAACCTAGCAAAGGTCAGCTGTGAACCAATCAACTTGTTTTTACAGATATTGCTCGAATAAAATGATTGATCAGTGACCAGTAAGGGATATAAAATTTACGAACAATGCAATGGAGCTAAGAAGAAGTAATTTTTCAGAAAGATGTCATTAAAAGTCGCATATTTGAACTGAAAAGCAGAAAAATGAAGTGATTCAACATTTTGCAGTTCTGATTAAACTCTAGACAGAAAGAGTATCAATTGAATGTGATAAAGGTTCAGATTTAATCATGCAAAGATGAAAGTTTCTGAAATATCATGAGATCAATCATTATCAATCTGCACTGAAAGCGATGCTCATTCATGTAATGATACTCCAGATGCTCAGTTGCAGATCGAAATCAATAAGCGTTCTTATCAACATAAACTGCAAACACAGATGACTTCTGATCATTCAAAGTGATATGAGGAGAGTTAAAAAGCTAAACTTTGGTAAGGAACATTAAAGGCTATGTAAACATATAAAATTGGCTCAAGGCACTTTTCGTCAAATTCTAGCCAATAAAATATCAGCATTCCCGGTGGTTGCAGGTAATTTACCCAAATATGGCGCGGCATATGTCAATTCTTCATTGTCTCGCGTCCCTTCTTTCATCAAAGGCTGATTTAATCTTAGAATCTAGATCAAGAAATTGATCAATAATTTCTTTTGCAAAACCCCTTGGAATGAAATTGGCTACTGACTTCTCTTTCACCTTTTTGCACTGCTTGAGCAGCGTTTTAGTCTTTGATTTTATGAGGAGAAAGGACACAGACACGGGGGAGGGGCTCTCGGCTAAATTTCGGGTAGGGGTTTGCCTCCCACAGATCCAAAATAGAACCATTGGCTAGACCAATTTTTGTGAAAATAATACTCTTTGGTAGATTAATTTCTCCATCAAAAGTGCCATGAGTTGGCATTTTCTAGACAAAACTTGCCAAATTTTTACAATATGTGGATCAGAATTTTAGAAAAATTGGGGTTTTTCCAGGAATTACCTAATGTTGACATTTTGTGGAGCAAAATTGCAAAAAGTATACCCTCGGCTAAACTAGAAGGCCAAAAAAGTAAACCAGTGCGGGCGGCACATCTCCAGGTACCTTTACTATGGAAGAACGTGAGCCAGTCTTAACGAGCCTATTTGGTTACTATAGTTCAGATGTGAGTCCTTGGACTGTTAACGAGGATTGGTCACCAGTGGTAAAATGTTTTTGATGAGCAAAAATAGATAACTTTGCCTTTTTGGCCATACTTGACTTGAAAAACTGTGGTTTTCTTATCAAATTCGGGAAATAGTACTAGGAAGAGATCAATTGAACTGCCAGGGTGCTTATACCCAATTTGCTAGTAAAAAGTTAACAGGGATGCCCGATTTTGTTTTGATCAGTAGGTAAAAGATGCCAGTTTTCAATGTTATCGCCTTGATATTCAGGGGGCAGCAGCTTATTTTTCGAACGCTGGGCCTTTGTATTGATTAATCCGGTACCACTGTAACCATGGCAACCAATGTCTCATTGAATGGTCAACAAACATTGCATGCTTAAAATGAAATTGTTACAAATCTTATTCACAACTATAGTCCAAACCATGCTTATGTCGCACATCCAGTCTTTAACGTCATATTCAATTTGACAAAAAATCCTGTGAATATTTATAATTTGGTAATTTTGTTTTAGTGACCATTCTGCACTCAGTTTTTTAACTTCAAAATCCAAACATCATTGCCTCATGTTTATTCTTTAGCTCATCCTTTTTCAAGTTAATAGCTGCTCGTATCTTAAAAACAATGGTCACGAAACAAAATTTCCAAATTATTTCAACTTGTTGTGTACATTTAGTTTTCTAAATGTTAGTCTAAATCAGCAAGTTTTGGCTATAGGGTGAATTTGGAGGGTCTATAAATCTATTCAGATTGGGTCCAGCAAGCTTGCAGGGTTGGCAATATTGCCTTGACGTCAAGAGGGCCTAGTTCCTCATACATACATTAGTCAGTGTGAGTCAGGCATGATGCCATGATCTTGGGAAGCCTATCAGGAAATGGCAAAACACATAGTTCAGCTTTCTTGCCATCTTTGAGTATCAACTGTAGGGTACACATACAGTATTTAATAAGTTTCATCCCAGTTTTACTCATTCCAAATCTTCATGGACACATAGAGACACATAGACATACAAAATTTTTTCCCCACTCTCCACTCCGCATAACACATAACACATAGTTGAAATCGGAGTATTGGCAAGGAATCGAAGTTTCACCAAAAAACGGAGTACAAGAATTGCGACGATAATCATGTTCATATTCAAAAAATACACTTCAAGTTTGACAATTCCAAGTATATTATGACACTTCCAGTTAAGACAAATAGGTAGTGAGAATAAATAGAATAAGGTTGATGTTTGACTAGTCCATGTTTATTGTATTGACATTTCGAAGCAATTCTCCGTGCTTCATCATCAGAATTAAATGTTCAAAGCACGAGGCTCTATTTATACCCATAACGATAAACAACTAAGAGTCCATGTTTACAGCTTCTACGTAACACATAGCACATAACACATACTACGTAACACATAGTAGGTTGTATCTTAATGCAGATTATTACTATACTATAATCAGTGGCGGAGCCACTTGGGGTATGGGGGGGGGGGGTAAATACCCCCCACTTTTTTGAAAATATAGCTATTTAGATTCGTCCAAAAACCTCATAAAAATCATAGGGTAGGGGTAAGTATACCTTCAGCTTTTAATCTCGCTTCTTAATCAACTACTTCCACAGTGCAATTTGATCGAAAATGATATGAACTCATTGTTCTGAAATCCCTTTCTGTCTTTGTCATTTTGCCTGCTCCCGTTCATGCTTTTTCTTGTTTACTATTATTGATGCAGCTTTCAGCCACAGCATTGCTACTCGAAATCAAGAATAAAACACCGCAGCAATTGACGTTTTTAGGCGAGAATTCTGTTTCCCATTCTTGGATCTCCTGTTAAGCGAGTTGCAGAAACAATTTTCAAAAGAAGCATGTGAGGATATGGTTCAGTTCTCTGCGGTTAGTTCATTTGTGTTCAAGATCGAATAAATATTTAACATTATAAAATGACCCATCTAAAGTTTCACAAGCTGTGATACTCGTTGTAATACAACTCATATCATATCTCTTTGCGCAGTAGAGACCAGCAGCAGCTTTCATCATAATTTTGAGAAGTCTCGGTTGTGTTGTGTAATTGGAAAAATATGGGAGAAGTAATGACTTATCGAAAATTTTCTTGAAAGTTTCAGTATCCTAACGCAGATTTCGGTTTAGTGAAGGCTTGGAGATGCTAAGGAATATCTGCATCTACGATTTCTCTTCCATTTTCCTGGCATGCAAAGCAAAGCATTGGCAGTCTGATATAGTCTGATATGGTCTGATATAGTCTGATATAGTCGATATAGAGACGCTTTCTGCACTTGCATGGAATCGAAACCGAATAACATTGATTAAAAAGACTGTAAGGGCGTGTTTGATTGGTAATTTCAAACCTACCAAATTCTGAAAACGGTATTATTATTATCATTATTATTATTATTATTATTATCATCATCATTATTATTATTATTATTATTATCTATTTATTTAAAGTAGGCGTATAATGGCTAGCTATAAAATAAAAGCTAATTCAAGCCTACTACAAAGTAAAATTGTTTCAAAATAAAAGAAAAATACATATATATCTAACATAAGGATTAATTCAATATAATACATATATACAGATTTTTACAATGTTTTTACAGAAATTTTTAGTATTTACAATGCAACGAATTTATCCTTTTAAGAACCCAACCTGAGCCACGAAAGGTCTACACAGTCTACAGTTACATTCCAGGTAGACTTCGCAGAGACGGATACACAGTGCCCAATCAAACACAACGTTCTTCAAAACAACAGGTTTCAGATTCAAACTGGCGAAAACGAGGTCTCCAGTTGAAAAACACGAGGACGAGTCTGGTGCTTGGCAACTAAGACTGAACTGACTCAATTACCATAGCAGCACGAGCAAATTCGCCTCGTTTTCAAAGTTTCATAAATGAAAACGAGAATCTCTTGGAAGTCTGCCAAACCTTCCGCCTGTTGGAGCAGAAGGTTCGGCAGGCCTTCCAAACCTGCCAAACCTGCCGTTTTTGGAATTTGGTAGTCATTCAAACACAAATTCCGAGTCTTCCAAGTCTACCGTTTTCAGAATTGGCACCAATCAAACACACCCTAAGATTGTACATTGATATAAAAACGACTCAAGACTCTTTTTTGTCGATATTGCTCATAGATTAGGATGAAAATTAATATTTTGTTCAAGAATGTACATACACCTGCATTCTGTCTACTTGTAGCGTATGTGGTTGTTTGATTAACTCCGATCAACTACTTTACTTCTGGCTAGTTTGCCTGATAATTTAGGAGATAAAATATTGGTAGTTATTAAAATAGTTCTGATTGAAAGTTGTAAAACGATGTTTTGCGAAACAGGTTAGGTTGCTGAAACAACTACTCTCTGTTTAGTGTTAGGTATGCAATCGCCCCAACGACGGCGTTTGGTGTTTCAGTTTCATTTATATTTAAATTCCACTAAATACAGTCTTACAAATAACAACAGCAGCAAATAATTGAACTACGAGAAAATAAAACACTATTGCAGAAAATTTATTTGTTAATATAAGTCAATATGGAGAATCAATACAATATACAATTACAAGGAGCAAAACATCATGAATTATAAAGAGGGAATTATCTAAAGGATGAGCTCTCTCAATCGAGGAGAGAGAGCCCCCCCCCACCCATATCTTAGTATAATTTCAAATGAATTTGTTTCGATTTGAATGATGCCAAGAAATACACACATGTAAGCAAATGTTTAGTGGTACAAAATGTTTAAATGGCCTTAAGTAGCGGGCTCATCTGAATATACCATGGATGCACAATAAACTTGTATCCTGTAAGAAAGCACTATCAACGCACAACACATTTGTGTGCAATTACATTTTGATAACTGCTTACTTATTTTCTTGCAGGCTTAATAGCTTTCTCTCTAGTTACAGGTTTATCCCATATCACTGCACTTCTTTTACAGTAGTTGATAGTGTTGTCATACATGATACAAGTTTATTGTGTGCCCATGGTTTATTCAGATGAGTCCTCTATTAAGGCGATATTAAACTACACACATGTGCTTTTCATTCTATAGGTTGAAGTTCTGCATCCCACCTTTTTGAGACAAGAGGTGCAAAAACTGAAGCCCCCATCGTATGAGGCCCCGGATTCCCAGGGCCGAAATCCCACCAAGCACACAAAACCAAGCGCCAACAAGTTAACACCAGACCCCACATGCGGAGCATGACTCTAGATCCAAAAACCAAGACCCCAAGCATCAAAGGGCCCCCACCCTCACATCCTTTCTGTATCCCAAAAATTGCGGACCATCAAAGATAGCTTACAACTATTGACTGACCATGCTCAATAAATAAATTTTTTGTTGCTCTTTGAAGGCCATTTTTGATGGAGTGTTTGGAGTACCACTGTATTCCAAAGCTCAGCTTCAAGATAACGCATCGAACCACATTAAAGACTGTCCCTTAGATAAAAATGCACTGCACTTTGACTGTCCTGTACCTTGACTGGCCTGTCTTTTGGAATATTGATGAATAGATGAACTGAATAAGAAGAAGTTATGAAAGCAAATTTCTGAAGTTTTATTAACAGATTCTAGAAACAAAAGTTAGTATTCGGAGTTAAAAACGTTCAGAAAGTTTGAGAAGTTTGGAGTCATTTAAAAATTGGCAGACAGGCTCTATGACAAGACACTAATATAAATGGCATGGCAAATTCAAAAGCAGCCCTTGACATGTTGCTTTTTCAGTTTAAGCTACGCCTACTGTCCAAAGAAAAAAACAGTTTAAAAATGTGTAAATTTGTTCATTTTTCGGACTATTCCCTCTTTTGCCAGGCGATATTTGAAACCGAGAAAAAGCTGAATTCAAAAATTGCTTCGGAGCACAAAATCTGAGTGGGGAGCAGAAGTCAAGTTTTTTTGCAAGCAAAACTTTTCTCAGATTGCTTCAGATTCACAAAAGTTTTCAAACAATGATGGCAATTATTTCTGAGGAATCAGGGAATCCACGCTCTCTTCTGAACTTGACTTTTCCGGTTGCAATCATTGACACCCTAGGTAACGTCTGCTCAGTAACGTGGAGGGTGCGGAGTATTGTGGAGGGTGCGGAGTAACTTGGAGGGCTATCATGAGTAACTATGGAGGGCTATCATGAGTAATTTGGAGGGTGCGGAGTAATGTGGAGGGCTATCACGAGTAATGTGGAGGGCCATCTTGAGTAATGTGGAGGCTGCGCAGTAACGTGGTGGGCTATCATGAGTAACTGTGGTGGGTGCAGAGTATTGTGGAGGGCTATCATGATGTACGTGGAGGGCTATCTTTGAGTAATGTGGGGGGTGCGGAGTAACGTGGAGGGCTGTCATGAGTAATATGGAGGGTGCGGAGTAACATGGAGGGCTATCATGAGTAACCGTGGAGGGCTATCATGATGCATGTGGAGGGCTATCATGAGTAATGTGGAGGGGGCGGAGTAATGTGGAGGGCTATCATGAGTAACGTGGAGGACTATCATGAAGTAACCGTGGAGGGTGCGGAGTAACGTGGAGGGCTATCATGAGTAATATGGAGGGTGCGGAGTAATGTGGAGGGCTATCTCTGAGTAATGTGGAGGGTGCGGAGTAATGTGGAGGGCAGGATAGATAAACTTTAGCGGTTGCCGGGATGTGTGGGCAGGCTCTCGGCCTAACCTTCAGTCGGTTTGTGCTGGCCATTGAATTACACCTGTAGTTAGCTGCAAAATGTGAATGTTTGACAAATGTGAGAATTTTCAAGATGACTTGCCTAGAGTTAAGCGAATTTCGCCATGGAGGACGATTTTATTGGTTTTTTAAGCAAGGCGCCTCTGAAAGAGAGCCCATCAAGCCAATACCAGAGGTTCCTTGACGAGAGAGGCAAAGACTCCAATGACGATGTTTTGGAAAAATGCTATCGCAGAAATCTCTTCGATCTCAGTTTGTCAGGAGTGGAAAATATTGAATTATCGAATTTAATCGAAGGGGAAGAGCCAACATTGGGAGACATAGTAGGAGATTTTGCTGATCGCCCAGAACCCGGGGGGGGGGGTACTTGACCAGATTTTGGACGGGGAAGTGCCATCGAGGTTTCAAACACTTACCCGTTCCTTATACCAATTTTTCCAAAATGCATACCCGACTTTATACCAATTTATCTAAAATATATACCGGACTTTATACCAATTCTCTGAAAATGCATACCCGACCCTATACCAATTGCGAAAATTGCGAAAATCGATACCGTTCCTTATACCAAAATCGTGAAAATCGATACTCTCTGGTCTCTAATAGACGTCCCCCCCGCTTATTAATTTTTAGAAAATTTTCCACCCTGGACATTCTTATTCCAACCCCCCCCCCCCCCGCTTATGAATTCTGGCAACGAGTTCCAAGCAAAACAAAAGCTACACAACAAAATTCCATGCACCCAACTAAGATTAAGACTTTCGAGCGAAATCTGTGATGTCATTGCATTGTATTTTTAAAGTCTTACCGTCACTATATAAAGAAAGTGCGAATCACTGAGATTTTTTCCAGTCCCCCCCCCGGCTATTAATTTTTGAGATTTTTTCCAACCCCCCTACTATTCCAACCCCCCGTCTATTAGAGACCAGAGAGTACCCTTCCCGATGGCACGTCCCCGTACCCAAAATATGTATAGTGCCCCCCACGGGGCCCAGAATGTCAAGAAGAAACTACTGAACCAGAGTTTATTGGACTAATTAAAGCAGCTCTTCCTATGTTGAAAAGTGCTGGATTGTTGGGTGATTTGCTGCTGTTTTTCAAGCTTTTCGATCGATCTCAGTTTCTTTTATCCAACATTTCGCTACTTCTCTTCCAGGATGTCGTATGATTTTACGGATGCCCTAATGCCTCCGGAATGAGATACAGGAAAGAGACGCTTTTGTATTGGATTTTTGGCTATCTTCTTTTTCACGGGAAATGGTTACGGTTTAGCTGAGGTATGAGGTTCAGTGGGCATACTTTATCAGAAGATGCAGGCTGCACCCAAGGTGTTGCGGACAACGAACCAACATTAATTAGTTTTTAAGGTGAAACGTTCACTATACAGGTTTCCCTTGCGATTATCGAAAGTATCCGCTTCGGAGCAATCAACGATGTGTATATTTCAATGGCAAGCCCAAACCGACTGAAAGGTTAGGCCGAGAGCCTGCCTACACAACCCGGCAACCGCTAAAGTTTATCCATCCTGCCCTCCACATTACTCCGCACCCTCCACATTACTCAGAGATAGCCCTCCACATTACTCCGCACCCTCCATATTACTCATGATAGCCCTCCACATTACTCCGCCCCCTCCACAGCAAAATATCTTAAAATTTCCGATGATGTAGGAAAAAGAAACTTAGCAGAAACTAGAAATTTCCTCTGTAAAAACTATGGGGAAAGGGAAATTTCCGCTTATTGCATAAGAAATCATCAGAAATTGTGCCTTTCCTCTAAGTTTCTTCGGTGAAAATTCTCATGAAATTTTGATATTTTTTGCTGTGCTCCACATTACCCATGATAGCCCTCCACGTGCATCATGATAGCCCTCCATGGTTACTCGTGATAGCCCTCCACGTTACTCCGCACCCTCCATATTACTCATGATAGCCCTCCACGTTACTCCGCACCCTCCACATTACTCAAAGATAGCCCTCCACGTACATAATGATAGCCCTCCACAATACTCATGATAGCCCTCCATAGTTACTCATGATAGCCCTCCACGTTACTCCGCACCCTCCAAATTACTCATGATAGCCCTCCATAGTTACTCATGATAGCCCTCCACGTTACTCCGCACCCTCCACAATACTCCGCACCCTCCACGTTACTGAGCAGACGTTACCTAGGATGATTGACGAAAATGACTCTGCAATATTTCAAAAGATAGCTAAGCCTTTCAAGTAAACTTTGATGCAAAGCATTTGACGATAGCTTTTCGTTTTAGGGAGCTATTTATGACACAGGGTGTGTTTGATTGGTAATTCCAAACCTACCAAATTCTGAAAACGGTAGACTTCGCAGAGACGGAAACACAGTGCCCAATCAAACACAAAATTCTTCAAAACAGCAGATTTCAGATTCAATCTGGCTAAAACGAGGTCTCCAGTTGAAAAATACGAAACGAGTCTGGTGCTTGGCAACAAAGACTGAACTGACTCAATTACCATAGCAGCACAAGCAAATTCGCCTCGTTTTCAAAGTTTTACAAATGAGAACGAGAATCTCTTGAAAGTCTGCCAAACATTCCACCTGTTGGAGCAGAAGGCTCGGCAGGCCTTCCAAACCTGCCAAACCTGCCATTTTCTGAATTTGGTAGTCAATCAAACACAAATTCCGAGTCTTCTAAGTCTACCGTTTTCAGAATTGGCACCAATCAAACACACCCATAGCTTGTGAAGTATTTTTGGGTTCGGTCACCAGGTATATCTGCCTTTGCTCTGTAAATAGCTTATGTTACAACATTATGGATCAAATGCACAATCTTTCGAATTCGATACAAATCAGAAACGAGGGATGAAAAGTCGTTTGGGGAATGATGAAGCTTACTCATTGTTTCAATTTCCTGGTCCTAACCAAACTTGGTATTCGGCTTTTCACATCCTTCAAAACATGCACTGAAATAGGACAGGAAAGAAACAGAGCTGAATTAATTATCCTAGTTTTCAACTAATGTTTAGAACAAATTCTGAAACAAGAACTGATCAAGCAAAACCCAAACATATTGCCGAGGCTTCAGCAACATTTGATTTATCTCTTTTTTGTTGATAGCTCTTGCTTTGTAGAAGCAAGGCACAGCGTAGATATTTTGAGCAATCAGCTGGATCAGAAAGGAAGATAGCCATTTCACCATTTCAGTGAAGACATCTTTTGGGTGCGAAAAATCAGAATTATTTCAATGCGATGGAAAAGCGAAGTAATTTTGACCAATAAGTAAAAAGAATTTATATACTTGGCAGCGCACTTTACAACACCTCAGATTCTCGAATGATGTCAAGCTATATTCAGAAATTGAATTTTTTATCTATCATATGCTATCGTTACTCACAAAATGTCGAAGACGTCAAAATCTTCAGAAAAACAATTATTGCGGCTGAAGGACGCTTACTAATCTGTATGTAGCTGAGTGAATTTAAGACATGAGCACATACCTTGCTTAATAGGCAATTGCTAAGACAATGGCAGTCACATGCCAAGACTCCATGTGATTTGTTGAAGGAAGAATGAAAAGATTAACATTGGCTGGCCTAACAATTGGTAGTGTTTTTATTAGCTGAATGGAAGTAAAGAATGAAAATCCATCGAGTGGCACTGTGACTGTGACTGACCAAAAAAAATTGCAGTTAGAAAGTGGTTGAAGGTTGAAAGTTCATGTTATGCTACGAACAAGCATTCGGAATCACTTGGAAATTGCCGACGTGGAAGGTGAAAGCTCTTACTGGACTCATTACTTAGTAAACGACGAGATAGATCCAAATGGACAGAGTGATGCGAAGCTGTACTCGCAGCCAGTGGATGACATAAAAAACCAAAACTCACCGCCTCAGTTCGTTGCTGTAGATCAGGAAAATAAAGATAACTCTCGGCCAAAAAAGTTTGTTACTTCAAAACAACAAACTCTCTCTCTCTGTCTCTCTGTCTCTCTCTCTCTGTCTCTCTCTCTCTCTCTCTCTCTCTCTCTCTCTCTCTCTTTCTCCCTCTCTCTCCCTCCCTCTCTCTCTCTCTCTCTCTCTCTCTCTCTCTCTCTCTCTCTCTCTCTCTCTCTCTCTCTCTCTCTTTCCCTCTCTCTCGAAAACAAGTTAACAAGCTCAAGAATACCGTTCGAATTTTCCATGCACTGCAAAGTCACAAGCATTTGAGAGTCCTTTATGATTTTAGCAATGTTCTAGGCAATTTTTCAATCATTTTGTAGTTGGAACTTTTATGAAGTTGAATTTACCGACCGTGTGTTTGTAGTGCTCGTGAGGCAACGAGAATAATTTCAAAAATACGTCAATTTGTTGGCTTTTAACTAGACTTTGAATCATTCAAATCTATGAAGTACTCTTGACGCTATGAATTTTCAAAAGTCGGAACTGTTTCTGGCTCACACTATGGCTCAGTCGATAGTGTGTTTGGCTTTCTTTAAAAGAATCGCATGTCAAATCTACCGGTAACATTTACCTACAAATTACGAGAAATGTTTTCATTCAGGTTTTGGTCTCATCGAGAATATTCATTATGTTTGCGTCTGCAAAAGTGAATGCAAAGGGGTTGTAAATGAATAGAGATCCCTCTTTTTGGATATGCGTTAGACGTAAGATGTTGATGAATGTGACTTCAAAGGAAATTTTCATTAATTGCCGGTATTGTAACTTTTAGCCTGTAATGTGGTATTTTAGACGAATGTAAAAAACATCTTGGACGAGACATATCAGCAACGAGGAAGTACTCTAGATAGCAAAGACACAAAGAAAACTATGCAGAAAGAAAATCAGAGAAGGGGAAGGAAATTTATAGGTCATTTGATATGGAAAGAAGAGTTGGAACAAATCGTAAAGACAGGAAAGCTTCAAGGCAAGAAAGCTAGAGAAGGGCGGAGACAAATGAAATGATTTTACAGTCCATTGGCAAAAGATTTTATGATGACGACGAATGATATGCTACACGTTGCAAAAGAAAGAAGAAAGTGGAAGGCCATGATCACCTACCCTTATGATGAGCATGGTACCTAGAGAGAGAGATTGTAGCTGCCTTATTCCTTATCCTAGATGGTCAGAGGAACTATTTGAAGTTGAGAATTAGTTCATGATAAAAGCAAGAATTAGCAAGTCAGTCCATAATCCACGAAGGATTAATAGCCAGAAAAATAATCTTTTCTGATTCACAGCTAAGTAATCTTATTTCAAAACTCAAATAGCACGCGCAAAGAGAAGTGTAAGCCAAGAAAAAGAAATTAACAAAGGAATTCACTCTCAAGCAGAGCAATTCAATTTCCGTCAACATATTCAATATCACACCTACGACATCAAACACACCTGCAACCATTATTTGAATATTGCGTTGTAACGGATGAATTTTGCCTCGCAATTAAAGCTGCCTTCAGCATTGCTTATTTATTCGAATACTTAAGAAACACGCTTACAAGCAATTCCATTAAGATGGGAATCAAATATTTTAGCCGAATTTTGCTCGTGGCCCATGGCCGGAAACTATCAAAATCACGTTTTCACGGACCAATCAGACGGCCAATAAGGGAGGAAGAAGACAAAAGAAATGTGTGCAGATTTTTCTAAATTCTTCCTACTTTCATAAAACGCAACCAGGACAAAAAGCTGCTAGAAATTTCACGAATTTTTTGGAAGAAATCTACTGTCCATACGTTTGCGTATAAAGGTTTGGATGCCGGTCAAAATATCTCCAGATTCCAAGAAGTTATGGCGCCTCAAACTCACGACCCTTGTTCTTTTTCAGCATGTCTGGGCTTCCAGCATTCTTAGTATACAATTCATTCCTAAAAAATCTTCTAAAACACATGTGAAACATCACTAATTCTCACAAAGTCGATACCGTGGGTTTGGGGGCATTTTCTTGCTTCGCAGATGAGCAAATCTGACCTGTTGGTTTTTGATGTCCGAAATATGACCTAGCTCTAGAATTTGCTACATCGTGTTTTTGGCTCAGAAATTTCAAGTGTACCCACCTCCTTTCCCTTGTTTGAGGCATCCTGTAGTTCTGTGTATCTACCATACTGTTTGCTTGGTCTCCTTTGACGATTTTCTTTCACAAATAATGCAGTAAATAGCATCGTAAATATCAACTGGTGCATTTTTGCACCCAAAGCACTGATCTATGATCACAAAATCACGCATCACAAACATGAACTGCAGTATCATTTGACACGTGATATTTTGACACCTTCCCGCCTTTTCCCCAGGCCTCACAACGCGCAGCGCATGTTATGATTTCGTGATCATGGATCAGTTTTTGGACTCAAACAGACAGCAATTTGATGCTTACGATACTATTTACTTCATTATTTGTGGGGGAAATCGTTTGATGGAGACCAAGCACAGTCTGGTAGATACACAGAACTACAGGATGCTTCAAACAAACGGAAAGAGGTGGGTAAACTTGAAATTTCTGAGCCAAAAGCACGATGTAGCACATTTCAGTGCTAGGCCATATTTCGGACATCAAAACAACAGGTCAGATTTGCTCATCTGTGAAGCAAAAAAATGCCCCCAAACCCACGATATTGACTTTTTGGGAATTAGTAATGCTTCACATGTGTTTTTTAGAAGACTTTTTAGGAATGAATTATGTACTAAGAATGCCGAAAGCCCAGAAATGCTGAAAACAGACAAAGGTAGTGAGTTTGAGGCATCATAACTCCTTGGAATCGGGAGATATTTTGACCGGCATCGAAACCTGTGTATTCAAACATGTATGGAGAGTAGGTTTCTTCGCAAAAAAATTTGGGAAATTTCCAGCAGTTTTTTGTCCTGATTGCGTTTTATGAAGGTAGGTAAATTTTAGAAAAATCTTCACACGTTTCTTTTGTCTTCATCTCTTATTCGCTGTCTGATCGGTCCGTGAAAACGAGATTTTGATGGCTTCTGGCCATGGGCCATGAGCAAAAATTCGGCTAAAACATTTGATTCCTATCTTAACCCTATTAATACCCGGCTTTTGGACCCTTGTAGTACCGGGGGGGCCACAAAGTGCCCCCTCCGTACAGTTACCAATATTGCAGACATGAGGATGAAACTTGGTACAATGGCGTACAGTAACAAAATCTACACAATAGGCTACTTTTTTATTTTTCATTACATCCATGACGTCACAATGATGTCATAATTTAGGAAAATTCCAGTATTTGCTTGCTGTTGGCAAAATTGGCAATATTTAAGTTTTTATTTGACTATTCCTCTTTTAAATGGACAAAATGTATCACAAAGCATTAATAAGTAGAAATCCATAGTATGATATCTATTTAAGTTCATTATATATATATTATATATTCATTATTTATATACACCAGTTTTTCATTGCTTAATTTAAACCCCTAATTGTTAATGTAAATACTCTGAAATGACTCAAGACGATGTATAATAATTAAAAGAGTCCTTTTAGGTCATAAAACTTTTTATAATACATTTGCTATTATTTATATGACGTCATAAACATTGATAACGTCATCATCGAAAATGAATAAAGCTATATATCATCTGAAAGCTCTCATCAAGATCTATTGAATGGTAGTTTTCTAAATAATCTGTGACCATTCTGGAAGAAAATAAGAGTCCCTTCTTTTATCTTACTGCTGACCACGTGTTAAAAAGATGTTGGTCACGTGATCAGTGTCTACCATTTTGAAAAATTTTTTCGATTTTTAATTAGTATACTAAATTTGAGGAAAAGTCACCAAGTTTCAGCTCTGTATTTTTCGAACTGACAGCACTGCATCAAATAATCTGTGCCGCGGGCACTTTGTGCCCCCCCCCCTCGGCAGTAATAGGGTTAATTCCATTGCGATTCTCCTTTGAATGAAATCACATTGTCTGTACTGCAGAAGCATGATAATGAACATAGATAGAAAGCATGATTTCGCCTTTATAGTGGTTGGGCTATTTGATAGTCCTATTTTGGTTGGGCGGGCAAAAAAAGCCCCCCTACCTAGCTCTTGACTGGTAACAGGTAGAGCGACCAAATTTTGTGTGCTGATAGCCTCAGGCATGTACTTTCTGTAAATATAAAAATTGACCTAAGATTAGCCATCATTTTTGCTCACGTCAGCATCTTTCTTTGTGTGGTCAAGAAACGCGGCAAAATTGGCTAAAATCAGGAAATCGCGATAGAATTAAATTTGGAGATCATTTTCCATCCAAACATGATAATTGTGAAAAAATGCATCAAACAGCACTACATTACAAAAGAAATTTGCAAACTATTCAACTTATGCTCCTTTTTCGCGATAATTGAGATTTGAAAATTTGAGATTTTTCCAGGGTCAGTCCCAGAAAATTGTCTGCCGCCCCCTCATTCTTCAAAATAGTTCGATGAAACTTTTTAAGAAGTTGCACAATAAGTAGTTGCAAAAAGTCAAAAAGTTTCTTTGCCCCCCCCCAACCAAAATAGGGCTCAAGAATTTGTTAAGACTCACATTGGAGCTGAATGCTATCGAAGATATGCAGTTAACAATTGCCGATTTTGCAATGTTTCAAATTCATAAAATGCTTTTTAGGAATGATAAAACCAATCCCAATTATTGGGCCATCAGACATATTGCAGTTAGGGACCTAACTCTTGACTGATAGTAGTTACAGCAAAGCAAACAACTCTTTGTCGCTAGATAGCATAGGTTTCAAATCTTTAAAATGGTGGATATAAAATTGTATGACCTATTTCTCAGAACTGAACGGCTCCAAAGAAACTGAAGCTATTTTACTATCTGTCTGCCTTGTGCGCTTTTCAGAATCTGTCGTTGTTGCTGCTGTTGTTGTTGCTGCATTCTGTTTCAATAATGACTATTCTCTATCAGTTCCTACTTTTCATATCACAATCTTTTATATTAAGGACGGAGTTACTCAAGAAGCACATCACCAGTAAGATGAAAACTGGTCCACTGAGGTCTAGAGCTATTTTACAGTTGCTTTATATCATAGTTTAAATGGCAGCCTTGGTTATATTTTGAGATGCCGCATCGTCACTTTTCTGAAATCTCCAAAGTTTCCAGAATTACAGTGTTTTTCTTCTTCCTTAAGAATTCGGTGAAATTTTGGAAAAATGCTTAAAATCATCGTAATTAATAAACTGGTCGACAAAGATTAAATAATTTGCAAGAAAATAATAGTTTTTAGGATGTCAACGATATGGTATTAAGCAAAACTTTTACTCTTCTGGTTATGATTTAGAAATTTGATCACATCATAAAATGAGCTGCAAAATATAATAGGCTATAATTTCGAAAAATATCCAAAATATCTGAAAAGTCCAAATGTAGGGTCATAGAAAAGTGGCTAAAGTTTCTTTCAAGTTATTCTGTTAAAATAAATAGGTCATACAATGTTATATCTGCCTTTTCAATCAATTTAGAGATTTAGAACCTATGCTTCTCCAGACAGTAAATTTTAAAAACATATAACAGTAAGCAAAAGTTGGCTGAATTTGTTGCTTATTTCCTGCATCATCCTTTTTATGGTTGAGAGGAGCGTAAAGTCAGCCACAACCAGGAAATATCCGATTCATTAGAATTCAGGGCACAATGTTCATCGAAGCCTCAGAATTCTCATGGAATGCACAAACTATCATTACTCTATAAAATGGTTTGCATCCCATTACAATTCTGATGTCCTCCTTTGCGAAAATTGGGATTCGGCAATATGTAATTTGGACAGGCTCAATCCAAGCAGCTAGTCTTCCTCTTCCTTATTTGTCAAAATATTTCTGGAAAGATTTGCAAGTAGCTGCACAATAGACATTTGCTAATAATCAGTAGAGTTCTTTGTCTCAGCAGAGTGAACTTGCTACAAGTCTCTCTCGCGGCAAAAACGGAAAAAGGACTAAAAGCGAAAGAGACTTGTAATACTTGGCAGCCTGGGTCGTTGGCTGGACAGGATTCTGTCCAGTCGCTATCCTTTTACAAAAACCAATATCCAATCATATCCTGAGACACTACAATGATACAACAGAGCGAAGCTTTGCGGTGTTCTTTGACAGTTGCCGACTAAAGCTTCGATGAAACAGTTGACAACAACCCATCATTCTGGAAATGGAAGCATGGCTCGATAGCTCATGAATGTTAATGACCATGCCAAGTATTACCAGTCTCTCTTGCTTTTTTTTCTTTCTCCTAACTTTTCCGCGAGAGAGACTTGTAGCAAGTCCAAAGCAGAGTTATCAGAAGATATCTACCAAGAGGCCACACATATTTGTACGTGAAGCGTTATTTGGCTAATTTGGGCGCGTGATTTCGTGATTTTGATATTTTCGACTCGTGAATTCGTGATCGAAGACACTGTCGTGCAGCGTGATTTGCCAAAAATTTGGTCGTTATTTCGTGAAATGGACGTTTAAACCACCTGATTGCGCCTTGAAATTTCACAAAGAAATGCTGTTTTCCGTCATTCTGAAGTGTGTAGTCTTAAAAAATTTTCCGGGGGCAAGCCCCATTTTTACTCAATTCGCTTGCAATCTACCCCATATAAAGATAGTTGTCTTCTAGAAAGTCTTAGATAAAAAAGCCTTCATCTTACATGAAGAATTACTGAGTTACCTAAAAATAATACATGGTACTATTCCAATTGCCACCGGCAAAGTAAAAGATGCAGTCTATTTGAATGAAAAACGACTTTTTCTAAGAAGCAAATAATAGGTTACCGGGCTTTAAATTTCCAAAATACGGCGTTTTTCGATGTTCTAGAAGGCGAATACGCAAAAAATTTTCCGGGGCAAGCCCCTGGACTCCTATTTACCTCCTTTAACTCACAGTTTTGGCTCCGAAACTTTAAAATTCATGTTAGAGTTACCCTGGTTTCCCTCGTGTGTCTTCGCCAGCTATGTATTTACATAGAATTTATCTTTCTGGAGCATTCTTAAAATTTCTGCAGCGTGAACGTGAAAATGCTGTTTTCTAGTCCGTGATTGCGTGAAAAACGAAAAATCAACACGTGAATCCGTTATCCAGGGGTACTATTGGGGGCCTCTACCAAGGCGAGGGTTGGGGAGGGGCAAATTCCCTAGCCAAAATAGAATAAGTAGTGATTCTTAAAATACCCTGCCTCCCGAGGGGGGAGGGTACTATACATATTTTTATCTGATCGTGAAATAATAGATTATTCTTTGGTTTACGATTTTTTAAATGCTCCAAAAACTCCCAGGTGAATCAGTAGAAAGACCGTTGAAACTAACCAGCTGAATTGTGCTGTTTTTTACATGTCTCTCTTCGAAAAGGTTTAGCACATTAGTTGTGTAATACGTAGCCTGTGTTCCAGTCCCGAAAAGGAAAGTATCTGTGCAACTGTTCCAAAGGTGCAAAGCTTCATTGGATTGTTTGAAACAAATATCAGTGTTTAGAATAATCAAAAACCAATTGTCAAATCTAAACCAGACCCTGAATGCCCATTCATGTAAGTGCCCATTCTAGTAAGGTCTGATTATTATAAAGTTCTCTCGCCTTCCGTTGTATCATGGCAGTGCAATAGACGTCTTTCACAATTAAATTCAATTGAAGGTAAGATATAAGATTCGCTGCCCAGCAAGAAATTTACATCCTATCATTGTGTTGCAAATACACGGACGAAAGTATCTCATGCGTTGTTGAGAGCAACGCACGCCTTTGAGGCCACGTTCACATTACTCCGTTTTCATTTAGATCCGTTTTGCTACTAAAAACGGAGCTATTTTTTCTCCCTGTTCACATTACTCCGTTTTAAAACAAAAACGGATATCTTTCGAGTGCGGTGTTCACACTTGTCCTCAAAAACGATCTGATCACCTTTTGTTTGTCTTTGCTCTCTGTTCTTTGTTTTCTTTGTTTCCTGATTATGTTTCGGTCTTTGTTTGTTATCATCGTTTCTATATTCCTCCGCTTCTTGGTGTTCACATTGCAGTTATGCGTTTCTGTTTAGCTCCATTTTTATTTAGCCCCTTTTTTGAAAGCGTTTTTCGTTTTGCTCTGTATTTGGGGTGGACTAATGTGAAAGCAAAGCTAAAAACGGAGCTAAACAGCTTCATTTTTATCCAAAAACGGTGTAATGTGAACGGGGCCTGAGATTTAGATCCACATGATATCCAGGCGAGTGATATTTCTGGAAGTACTTCAAAAGAATTGAAATCATTGTGAAAATGGTGTATTGATGTTGTTAGGAAGGTTTTCACTGTTGTCATATCATTACTTTTTTTTCTCAAGGTTTTGTTCGTTACCCTCTCTACAAGTCTTTTTGTTAAGTCTAAGTTAAGTCCCTAAGTCTAAAATAACCCTTCCTCCTCCTCTCCCTGTTTTGTCTGGGTAACTGCTTTTGCTAATTCTAGACAAGTTTTTTCGTGACTTTTTCTAACTATCTTTTTGACATCTTCTCTCCAGATTTCGTCATGATGTCTTATTTATTCCTGGAGATACGATAATTTTTGTGGTAGAGTAGTTTTAATGTCTCGTTTGTTTTACGGTCAAACCCTTTATAACTTCAAAGTAACATAATCCTTGACAGATTGAAGATAACAGTATAATTCATTGCCATGTCGTTGTTGAAGCTGGCAATAGATTTTGGAAATTGATAAATCATTGATTAAAGCTAAATTCAAATCGCTAGATCCGAACAAACTTCTTATGCCTTTCCTTGGCACATCTTCAGCACAGTAGGGGCATGCCTCACTGGCTTGAGCCATATTGAAATTGTATCAATTCGCTGGAAAATGCAGTTTTATTATGAAACGGAGGATAAGGCAAGCGACGACAATCATTGCTTTCTTCATTTCATCGACGTTCAAGCATAAATATTTTACTTCAAACAGTAGTTGACAATTCCAGGAGACATAGTTGACTTAAACGGTAGTTGACAATTCCAGTCGTTGACTTAAAAGAAATTATTTTATTGACTTAAAAATGTTTTGAACGTTTCGAGCCATAATACTTGGTTCATCTATTGTATCATTTATTGAAAATCCTATATTTGCTGTCACACATCAGCAACATCTCAATGGGTTCGATGGCTGGATGACGAATGATGAAATTGTTGTGATGATTAATTCGTAGTGCAATGTCACTCAAAGAAATCCTGTTGACATGTGGTAGGTTTATTATTTGAAGGAAACTTCTTCAAGAAAAAGGTTGCCTCCATATAAAAGCGAATGCTCCAAGGGGGGGGGGGAGACCTGGTAATTCAAGGTGACGTATCCGTTGCAAAATTTTGTAAAACCCTAAACCTTTAGTGGTAGTAGGTTTTAGCCTAATCCTAACCCTAACCCTAACCATGGGCAGAAGTAAATTTGAAGATTTGTTTACCCTGAGAGGTAGTAAATAGCAGAATTTTAGACCCTAAATTTTGCAACGTGTACGTCACCTTGAACTACCAAGCCCCCCTGGTCGAATGCTATTTTAATTCTTAGTACAAGATGATAGGGAAACAAAGTATCAACATCCTACTGAGCAGTTAAGAAATGGAAAGCAGTTCCAGCGTTTTCTTCCCAACGATGAAGATTTTCTTTATTCTAGTTGAAGCATATTCTACAATAATGTTTGTTGTTGCTTGACTGGATGCTATAATCCCTATTATGATTTACTTTTGAAAGCCAGATTATAACACATCTGCGGGTACTTGGCCAATATTCACGGGGCTCGCATCGAAGCCTACGTCGAAGCTTCCAGATTGCTCCAGAAATTTGCATATAAGAACAATCTTATACAAAGGCCCATAGCCTGAAAATATTTGATATGATATTTCCACCTTTATGTAAGAATCTGGCCTTTGAATGTGCATTGATAAAGTTCTCAGCAGTGACCATCCCAGACATTAATCTCCAAATTGCAACCACCGCAAATATATCTAAGTTTCTTTATAAGTCCCTACTTGGGAACTTAAAGGAGGGGGCATACTTTCTTTGATTTCTAATGTTTTTTTTTAATTCGAAGGTATCTAGGCCAAGACGGCCTCTCACCTAATAACAACAAACATAACTACAAGATCAACTAAATTACAAGCATTTTCCTTTTTTTTTACTTAGAAATGACATGATTTTTTTTAATGTAAAGAGCAGAAGTTTCTTTGAAGAACTTTTCAGCTCCAACACCATAGAATTTGAACACTTTATAGATCATCCAAGTATGACTACGTTTAGATTTCATGTCATCCAATCTCAAACCACCGCATTAGTTACTTTGATTTCGAGTGAGGCATTCTAAAGGCAGTAAATAAAAAAAAGGCAAAAACTATTTGAGAAAGCTCGAGAATCTGATTGAATCTATTGCTTGATTTCAGGAATATTATCAATTATGTCAGAGGCAAAACAGTTGTGCTAGGAAAAGTCATGTGTTTATTTTACGTTTGTTGGCAAGTTTTCCTGTGCAGTAATGCAAGCATTAGTTCCTTTGTATGAAAATTCCGTTAGTATTACATGATTCCAATTGATGGTTATTGTTCCTTGTTCCTGTAATCATTTACATATTGAAAATCAATTCCTCCGAAGTAAAATTCAACATTGCAATGGACGCAATTTGAGACATAAATCAGTTTATTGGAGTACATTCTCTCATAGTCATCGATATGCTCTTTTCAAAGGATCTTGACCTAACCAATCAAGTTTGTATCTCTTAGAGTTGTTGTTTTAAAAACAGAGAATACTGCTTTGGTCTTTGATCTTCTTGATAGATAACTTTTTTGAACTATCTTCCTTGACAAGTCATGGAAGTGTTTTGTAGTTAAACACCAAGAAAGTATCAAGACTTATTTGAATGGCAGTAAGTTTAAAACGCTTTGAAATCACGTGACTTGTACATTAACTTGAGGTTTAACACCAGCGATTAATTGGTTATAGCTACGTGCATTTCTCGTAGAATGATTTGCATGTTATAGCTTTGAAAACACACCGATGTTGACTATTGGATGGCAGAATAAGACTTGGCTATGTATCGACTGATTTATTAGTACTTGTTAATCAGACATTATGAAGCCATTGCAAGTTGATTAAAAACAATGGAACTGTTTACTGTAAACATTTTGAGCAGGACCAACCTTACGAGATAAGATTTTGGCCTTACTTGAACATTCGACATTAAGTCCGGCTCATCATTTAATACTTAAAGTTGTCCACGACACTTGGTTTGTAAAAATGTAAAGAACAGGGTAATAAAGTGAAGTAGGTATATGGCTGAAAATGGTAAACTTACTGAACTCCGGATGATGATAAATTGCAGCTTCTAAAACAACATTCCAATTCGATTCCTCGTAGGTTCTATGCAATCTCAAGCCGGCTACGGATGAATCATTGAGAAGTTTTGATGCATAAATGTTTGGGGTCGATACATTTTGAGATGAAGTTGATAAACTGCAGGTGCTCCATTGTTCCAACAACGGAAATTTTACAGCAGGTAGCAAGTCAATTCTATTGGACAAATCAATTCGATCGAACTTCAACCTGCCCACATCATTTTGATTTTTTTAACGAAATTTTCAATAAGGGCTTTTTGTAGATGTCTCGAGCAGAATTCTTCAGCAATGTTTTAACCCCAGTGGTTCGGCTGCCTCCCATTTACATTTGGGGCTTACTTGAGAGGAAATTGACAGAGCCACGAGATTTGGTTGTTAACAGCACCAGTCATTAAATTGTTAGAATATAAACATAGAGCTAAATCAGCAATCGTTATAGCTTACGCTTAGTTTTTTGCATGGTAAAGGGATGCAACAAAAGGGGCCAAAACCAGGAAAATAAGATCCTACTTTCAAGGTGCCTCGCTCTATAAGGGCCCTCCACTTACACTCATTTCATTGAATTGAATTTATGTTGTTGTCACTTCAGTGAGGACCTTATTTCCCAAATTTTCTCAAACAGAAAAAAATTTCTTTCGAGACACTGATCTGCTCCCTGACCAATCAGAATGGAAGATTATAAATAGCGTGATCGGACTAGCTGATTCTTCATCAATTTGAAAAGAGCAATTTAAAACAATGGATAATGTATACTTTTGGCAAGATTCTCATGTGAGAGGATATACTTTTGGGGTATTTATTATGCGACAGGGTACATGGTGTGGAGAGGCTTGCCACCCGTCCCCGGGCTCCCGTCACTTCTCTGGTCAAGTACCCTAACCGGGCTCAAAACTTAGCCATAATTACGTTCAAAGGAAGTTAACGGGATTAAATTCAATGGCGTCAGAAAACTGTCTTCGCAGTCTTTGGTTGTAGCTAGGCCCAAGTCCTTTTTACTTTCAACTTACTCAAAATGGTCAAATGAAAGCAAATCCTCAGGGTGTTCATTTGGCGCCAGGCCATTCTACTACTGCGGCAAAAGGCAATTTTGGCATTTCTTTGAGTTGTTTTTCAGGTACTTCTCAGTGATGTTATATTGAATTCGTGGCAAACTTGAATTAGTGTCTTAGGTCTGATAAGAGGAATTTTTCTTACTCCTCAGCTCCTGAGTCAAATAGACCAATCCGCCGGAGAGAACTATAGATTTACCCCTATTCTTTCGTTATAAGGCGCATAGCGAGAGTTTGCCGTACTAGTTTTAGGGCAAATTTGCGGCCAAGTTTGTTTTGGATTACCGGTTGAGAGAATTTATTTTGTCTGTATGCGCTAAGTGCTTTGAATTGAGATGTGAGCCAAAGCGACGGATGCTATTGTATTACAAAATCTGCCCTTGTTGTCGGGTGTTACAAAAAAGCTATCTTATTTTATGAGAGACCGTTGGAGAGAGCATCAAACTTTTTTACAGGTTGACTGTTATTTATACACTCTCTATATCAGACAGATGTTATACCCTATTTGCAAATGACAGCATCTCGAAAACTCAAACTTTCCGGTAGATGAAGGTACACACTCTATTAATCTATCTTTTTTTCTTATCTATCTACCTATCTATCTTTCTATCTTAATTTCCAGAACCAACTGGAAATGTCGATTTAACTACGTTTATGTCTTAACCAATTGGAAATGTCGATTTAACTACGGTTTGTCTTATCTGAAATGACTCTCAAAATGTTGTTCGTCGTGGTCCTAATGTTAGGATTTATAATAAAGCTGCGCTTTCCAACCAATGTTTTAATCTATCTTTGTTTCAAATTCATAGCAAAGCAACCTACAATGATCAATTCACAATACGGTTACTAGCTTACTAAAAAGGGCAGATTTCACACCTCAATGCAAGCGATTAGCAAATGCAGACAAAAGAAATTCCCCCAAGCAGTGAATCAAAACAAACAGAGCCGCAAAGTTGCCATGAAACTAGTACGGGAAGAGCTCGCTTGATGCAGCCGAAGGGAGGGTTTTAAGAGAAGTTAGGTGCTTATGTCGAAAGAAGAATGGTAAATCTAAATTTCAGTCTGGCAGACTTTGAGTAAAGAGTAACTGTTTACAATTGAGCAATATATATACAAGAATTGCAATGTTCTCTGCTCGCCTTCTGAATCACGTAAACAAAATCCCCGAGACAGAGCCTAAAATTTACTTTTCTTTCGTCTTAAGCACATAACTTCTCTTAAAAATCTCCCTTAAAAACTAATAGTCTGCATTCACTAATCACTTTGAATTGAGGTGTGAACCAAAGCAATTTTTTGCTTTTGTATTACAACATCTGCCCTCGTTAGCTTACCAATCATTTACGCAATCATCCCAATTCCCCAATCCAACATCAAATAGGCAATTTTAATTTAATTATTGGCAGTTCTAAGTTGTGCAATTGACAGTTCAAAGCATTGGACTCCAAGGTTTCCTTCTCCAATATTTCCAATCAGCACATGGAAAATTGTCCAGAACATGCAAGTAGCACATGGATGGCACGTAAGTTATAAATCTTGTTCTTTGTTGTTTTTTAATTGTTTTTCATTGAATAAAAAAATTGTTACTTTCCTGTCAAGGAGCAGTGTTAAAATCTATGAAATATCTTGCAAGGAAGATGGTATTTGGCATTGGCAATGACGCAAAAAGTATTTTGGGACGGGTCTTATTCCCGCTGATGGGGGGTGTGGTTCTGAATGTTGTCCTCAGTCCTAACCATCCTAAAACATCTGCTTCGTATTCAGTCACAATATTTTCAGGTAATTACTAGTCATCTGCACCTTCTTCCATTCCAGTATTTCTTAAGCTACTAGTACAGCTCACTGGCTGAATGTGGCAGCTCAGAAATTAGAGTAAGTTGAAAACTGTTCAAGGTAAACTCCAACAACTTCATATAGCAGCTTGTATTGACCCTATAAAAGAAAAGAATTGTCTGAATTATTGCATATATGCAATGAAATAAATAGAATATTTCTTGCTGACATATACAGGATGTCCCTAAAACTTGTAACACCTTGTGTGAGAACCGCTGATGACTGTGTAAGCTCTAGTGTCTCCTTTCTTTGATACTTTACAACAGGAAAGGCCACCATTAACAGCATAAGAACTTGTTTTTGCCAATAGTTCGAGCAGCTGATAATGTATGGCACGGAAAGTAGTAAATGTCACAGTCTTCTAAATTTTGACGGATAGGTTTTCGCGTTTGTCATTTGAAAAGAGAATGTGTCACATTTTTGCGTTATCAGCAAACAAGACAGCAGGGCTCAAAAATTATTTTTATTCCTGGTAGCAAGCCAAGTACCTTCTTTACTTTTTACACACTTTCTTCTCCTTTCCCAATAAACAACCCCATTCTATCCCTTTACCTTTCTCTCCTTCTTTCTGTTCCCTTCCTTTCCTTCCTCCCTTCCATTCTTTCCCCTTCTTTCCATTTCTTTTCCTTTTTCCCTTCTTCCTTCCTGGGAAATTTGAGCATTTCAGCTACCTTCCTGGTAGCGCCGCTACCACGCTACTTCGTTTTTTTGAGCCCGCAAGACAGTATACTCTTTTCGAACTCCTGAGAAGATTTCAATCCAGCAATAGGACTCTTTTTCCATTATTCGGTTTATTTCTAAATGTTTAGAGAACAAAGAAAATGCTTCTTTAAGTAGACAATTCTTCGAAATTTTTGTGCCATAAACCAGAGAACACTTCTTTGATTTAATAAGATAAGTTATCAAACTCTAAGTTGAAGACTATCGTGTAATACTTCACAAAGAACAAAGTAACGAAGATTGCCAATCCTCAACTGCTGCCACACAATCGCAGGACATTTTTGAGACAAAATGAAGGAAGGACAAATGAATAGCAATCAAGGGTCTTTACACAGCTGAAATTCAAGTTGCAAATATCAGCAAATTGATGCGCAGAGCTCAAAGGAAACACCATAGCCAGGAATGCTGGCTCACTTGTGGCACAAGCAAAGACAAGGCATCGAGATAATTCATGAATGCGTATCAAAAAAGAGGAGTAGATCTATGTATCCTGCCCAAACTCGTTTTGAAATAGTATAGAGCCCTAGAATTATGCTTTTAAATTGCACAAATATGATGATTTTCATGCTTGTACTTAAGCTTTCTATGAGAAAAGTTCGATCTAGGGATTGCTTCTTTTTCCTGTGACTTCTCAAGCCATCTATTAATCGCCTCCATTATGTGTTCTATCGTGCTGTGCTGTTGTATGGTGTTGTTTGGTGCTGTGTGGTGTTGAGTGGTGGTGTGGTGAGGTATGGTGTGTAGCGTGTGCTGTATGGTGAGTGTTGTTGTGCAGTGTGGTGTGGTGTTGCTTAGTGTGGTGTAGTGTGGTAAGATGTGGTGTGTTGTGTGGTAATTGATTGTGAGTCAGAAGGAGTTAATTGACATTCAATGACAGACTGATTTCTCTTCTGTTTGGATCTTAGATTACAATGTTCAATTCTTACTTAATATATCTTATATTCTTTGTGATCCTCTCTTTTTGTATGTTTATGTTCAAGATACAAACAATCTCAGTCTCCGCAATCATTTTCAAGTACCTTTTATACCTATGTTATCGCCCGACGATCCTTTACTATTGGTTTAGGTCCTTACCCATGTTTCGACGAATTGTGGCCTTGATTCACGGATTCGACGAACAGTTTGAAAAACATCAACCATTTGGTCAGACTTCAATCTTTCAATTATTAGATATGCTGCTATGAACGTTCCTGTTCTACCAGTGCCAGTACTAGAAAGATAGAAAAGATTGCCGCCTATCATATCAAATTTACTATCACAACTCATACCTATTAAGGATAATTAGTGAAGGGACCAAAGAATGGGAGGAAACATCGTCAACTGAGCAGGAGATTTACCAGACAAACAATTAATAGTCCACTTTTGAGCATAAATTACAATTCCACTGAAAACCGTTTTGGAAAACCTACCGAAACAAGTGAAATTGACTAGCAAAGTCTATTTTGTTTCTTTCCTAACGAAGATGACACTTAATATGTATTCATGTACCTTGTCCTCTTGGGAAAATCCTGAATAAGACATCCATACCATGATGAAGATTTCCACTTCCTTACAAGGGAACATAATATTCTAAAGCATGTTTAAATCATTGCTGTAATGTAAAGATATTAGGACAAATGTCTCGTAGATTTAGCACATTTTTAAGGTTCCCAGATGGGGCTTTCTTTAGATAAAATTCTTTGTAAAATGAACATGGAGTGCCTCATTAGACTTATGACTGCTGCTTCTGCTGCTTTGACTGTAACAGGGACATGGAGAGGAACGTCTCGCGAGAAGCTGCACACTGAGCTTGGCTGGGAGACATTAAGTTCTCGAAGATGGAGTAGGTGCCTTACCTTGTTCTACAAGTTTGTAAATAATCTTAGCCCTGAGTATACAGTAGATCCAATTCCCCCACTTCATCAATCGCAGTACTGTCTTCGTGACCAGGATGCCATTGGGCGAATGAGGGCAAGGACAGAAAAATTCAATTCTAGTTTTTATCCCAATTGTTTATCCGAGTGGAATAAGCTTGACACTGAGTTGAGACTTGCACCCTCAATTACTGTTTTTAAGAAAAAGCTATTATCAATAGTCCGTCCCACTGCAAAATCTGTTTTCGGAATTCACGATCCAATAGGATTACCCTATCTTACTCAGCTTAGGGTTGGTCTCAGCAAGTTAAATTTCCACAAATTCAAGCATAATTTTAGGGACACAATAAACCCTATGTGTCCAACAAATGATGGGATTGAGGATACGGAACACTTTTTGTTGCTCTGCCCTTCCTTTGATCTTCAACGAAGAGATCTTCTCGCTGGAATTGTAGAGTTACTACGACCATTTGTACAAATCGCTAATCTTTCAAATGACGCTCTGACGCAGCTTTTAATATATGGCGATCAAGACCTTTCTAATGATTTGAACAAAAGTATTCTCGAATTGACTTTACGTTTCATCCTAGAAACTGGTCGGTTTGATTGATGTCTTTTGAAACCTCAGCGATGTGTCAAGACCCAACCACCGAGTTCCTTTACATATGGTTTATCATCTATTAGTTTTTTTTTGTTTTTGTTTTCGTTTTATCCTTTCTTTTGTTCGTAGCGTACAGTAGTTGCATGTAATGTACCGTTGCTTGTCTTTACGTTTTGGCCATGGGGTAGTCATTGTCTTTCGCTCCCCTTGGTATCGTCCCTGTGGTGTTGTATAGTAATTAGATGAGTAGAGTAGCATGTAAGATTTGTTGTAAAATTTCTTTAGAATTGTAGAAAAAAAAACGACTTATGACGATGAGTCCCTTGCATTCCTGCGGTAAACTTTGCTCAAGGGACTCAAAATGAAACAGCGAAAAACTCGGCCCTGTTTTTTTCAATCATCAATGGAATTATGATAGAATGACGGCTTCGAATCTCAATTCCGTGGGAGTGTTTTCAATTCTTCAATCGAATAGAAAATTTCATCACATTTAAACCGTAACAATCGTAATTCACAAATTTCGCAATCTGATAGGTACATTAGGAATTGCAAAGTTTGGGCCTAAATAGGGCCATGTTTTTAAGAGTAATGTTATGAGTCTCTCTTGACTGATGCGCCATCATCAAGTCAAATAGCACAGGGAAACAAAAGACACATTGACATAAGTCTAGTGCCTCATTTAAGTCAGAAAAAAGTCCCAAAAATAGTTGAATGCGTTAGCTATCCAAGCAGATATCGTGAGTTATCATTGCATATACAGCTAGGAAGCAGTAACCATTCAAACGCTGGGAAATTTTCTCGTCCGGTAGACACTTGATACCTCGAGAAGCTAATAAAAACTTTAAATATTTTTCTGTAACATACCTGCAGTGTACAACAATTGGCCCTCCACCAATGCTACGTTGAGAATGTTCTACTTCACTGATAAGAGTAACCAAGGAACTCAAATTATCAGGTGTCTTTTGATCACACCATCCATCGAAATGGTAGTGATGAATAACATTCATTGTTTTCTTTAGCTGAAAAAAGAAGGTTCAATGTTTGAGAGATGTTAATTATACGTATTGTAACTGCTCGTAAGAAACTTATTTCTCAGATTGACAAAAAGTTTATAAGCACCAGTACTGGGAAATCTGACTTGAGAAAATATTTTACTTTGATACGGAATTCCTTAACATATTTTTACTTTATTTTCACACGTTTCCTGTCTCATATTGCTTGGAAGGTATTTGAGTAAAGTCTAAACATTGGAAAACCTTTAATGAAAATCTGGTTCTGAAATGTTCACGAGGCATAGGTAATGCAGGTGATGATTGTTATGTAACGATGAAAGAACTCGTATTGAGCTCAGAATACGCAAAAACAGATAATTTTAAGAAATTTTCAATACTGCTACCAAGTTTTCGGTTTCATATAAAAAATGCCTGTACTGCAACATCAAAATCGTAGAATATTTTTAACAAATGCATCAAGTGACTGATTTGAATGGAGAAATATTTCTGATCTACGTTCGACTGTTGGCTGCTAAGAGCATTTAGTTCACAACAATCCGGTGGCCACAAGCAACACTGCAGTACACCAAGCAAGCCATGTCTTTCTTTACTCACCCAGTGTATAAATGATTAATACAAATTTCTTATTTTACAGGTGCCTTTCAGTATTGCCTGTCATCGCAAGGAAGCCATAAACTTACGACTAATCGAAAATGGCTCAATTCTAACAGGAATAAATTTGCAAAATAATTCCAGTCCAAAGATCACCATACCACTTTATCACTTGCAAATAATGTCCTTCTGCGAATGTCACGTCCAAGATTTTCGCACTGTCTTAATTGGATGACAATGTTGCCATTTTCAAACACTTTATCATTATTCTCTGGCCAGTACTTTGGAAATGCCTGCAAAAACGCAATATACGTATTTGCCAAACAGATAATAGATGATAAATATCAAAGTCAATAGATAGAGTACCATCGCCCTGAACCGCCACCCTAGTATATTTTCCAAGTAAATTTTAGGCCTGTTTATCTTGCAGAAATAACTGTTTAACTGTTAAATGTTTAATCCTGTTAAACTTACAGGAATTGTAAAGTCTTGGACCGATAAATGGACATAAAGTCCGAAAATGGATTATGAATCATTACTCCTTTCTTACATTTGCATTGAGTTGTTTTTATAACTTCTTCTGATGCTGAGAAGAACTTTTCCGATGCACAGAAAATGCTACATTCAGTGTTAGTTCATTTCCCGATTTATTTCATCCAGCAGAGCTTTTATTTTGATTTATTCACATCGCAAATGGCCGATGAAGGTCAAATGATTAATCTCTAAGGTTTTTTCAAGCTTTTCCACCTCTTTGAACGAAATATTTGAAAATCCTTCAACTTCACAATTTCTGTTTTTGTTTCTATTAAGCGAGTCGATCGGCTAAGAATCTTCCTGAACCACCAATGTGTGTTAGAATGGTCTCTCGTTGTGAATAGAAGCTAAGCATCCTTTTCTGCGATTGACCGTTGGAAAAATTTGCAAATAAAAAGAGGTGGCAAATAATATTTTAGCAAACTTTCCTGGAGTTGATAGAGGAACATTTTTGAAATACGGATATGCTGGTAGTACGTATGAGAGGTTAAAACTGAAAGGGGATGAAAAGCTTTAATTTCTATTCGATCAAAATGCAATGAGTTAAAGGAGTTAAATGGAATGAATGTTGATTACATAGGAGGTGTGACCCCAGTAAATAGCTCCTCTGACAGTATAGTGCAATTTTCGTTCAGGATAGCTGACTGCAATGAAATGAGGGGCGGCGCTTTAGGGCGACATCATGTATTTCGATTTTTACTGTTGTTCCCTTGAATTGTAGCTGTACTTTAAAAAACAGGAAGAGCAAGTTGCTGAAGTGATAGAACAAACACTATGAACTGAAGAATCTTCCGATGGTAGATAACTATTTTAAGTCCCTCTGATACCGCTCAAACTAGATGCTTCATCTGAAAGGTGGTGGCTCAGGACGACGATACTCTAGCAATAATCGCAAGCTGGGACAAAGACAACGAGTAGTTTGGTTTAGATGATACTTGCATGGGATATGAAATCCATTGGGGTGCCTTTTTAGGCAGAAACTAAATCTTAGGGTATCATTTTTGGCAACATCACAAGTAGAGATGAATTTTCGGGTGTCATCTTTGTAACATTGCAAGTAGAGATAAATGTTGGAGTGTTCTTTTGGTAAGGTCACAAGTAGACATAAATTTCAGGGTGTCATTTTAGAAGGATAATTTTGTAGGGTATCACTCTTTTACCAATTTTATACCCCTGGTTAGAGTTTTGAGCCTACGTCACAATTTTTGTCTCAATAGAGTATGTACAGGATGTCCCAGAAAAATTGTGCCCCGTTTGCCTGAAGATTGCGACAAAACAGCAAAGGATTCTCAATAACCTTTTCCATGACGTTTCTCTTCAGACGTTAAGTTAAAGTTTGCCACCGTCCCCGTGAAAATCCGTTGAAAAATGACGGAGCTGTGGCTTTCAAAAGACCAAATTTACCTGTTAAATGAAACCAGCGGTCGGCCATTTTACCGTACTTTTTGCAACAGCAAACAGCTTCGTGGATGAACAGAAATAGCAACCTCTAACGTCATACCTCCCATGAAAATTCTAATAATCATCAGAAAGTTCAACTATTTTGTACCCCACGATATTTTGATTGAATGCAAAAATGAAGATAAGAAATCCCAAAGTAGTATGGAATCGGGGGTTTCGACAAGGATATATTTCGAATACGATTTGTGACCTTCCCTACGTAGATTTCTTCATTTGTTACTGGCAATTATTGATTTACTGCCAAAGACAATGAACTAAAAGAACGAGAGGGACAAAAGATTTTTGGAGCTGCATTTTCTCATTTTGAACTGATGAATAAACTAAATAATTAGCTCATTCACCACACCTGCAAACAAAACGTGACTATACTGTATGTTTGTCATTACCGTTTGATTATCTATTATCTTGGGATCCTTGTATTCGTTTTGACATTCAGTGAAGGATCGTGGAGTAAGAAATAGCTTATGTGACACTCTGGTGATTACTGAAACTTTCGTGAGAGCTATGAAATTGGAGGTTACTGTTGCAGCTCATCCATGGAGCTGTTTATCGTTACAAAAAAGGAACACAAAATGGCCGACCATGTTTCAGTCATCAGGTAAAGTTGGTCTTCTGAAGGTCGTAGCTCCATTACTTCTCAACGGATTTTTGCGGGGATGGTAGCAAACTTCAATTGAACATCTGAAGAGCAACATCTTGTAAAAGTATGGTGAGGACTTTTTGTTGCTTCGTCATAACCTTCAGGCAAACGGGGCACGAATTTTCAGGGACACCCTGTATTGTGAATGGCTCGTGGGTGGATTCTGGAATTTTATAAACTTTTAGGGGGACTTCACAATTCAAAATGGCACACCCTCATCGTGTGCCGATGAATATCATGCGGAAGAAGTTATAATCAGTTTATTCAAGGCAGATGTGAAAGAACTGCAAGGTAGTATTTACCTCATTAAAGTCAACCAATGAAACAATCGTCGAACATTTGTTATCTATGATCATCCTCCAGAAGTCACAGGTAGTTCTTTCAAATGGAGCTTGTGTTGCAATAAACTGATCTTTACATATTCCCTGAAAAGAAATGTGTCAGACTGCTTTACTAGAATAATTGGACAAATTCTGATTAGCTTGTAATTAGCAGGGGTAAATTTTGTAACAATAGAAATCTCAGTTTGTTTACATTTTGCACCATAGCCAATCAACGAGTTCCATTTTAATCACATGATCAACAACTTCGCGCGTCGAGAGTTGTAGCTGTGGAGAAAACCATAAGACAGCTACCCTCTCAACTTTTGGTCGCCGCGAAAATATACTTGCGAAGAAGCTTTAGAAATTTTAAATCTGTGTTGTCAGGTTAATATCCTAGCCAGGGTTGCTTGCCCACTTGTCTGCCGTACCTTGTTTTTGTGAAATAATTTCTTGAAAGTTCTTCGTTTCACGGACCTCTCGTTTCCTTTGATAGAGCTGAGTCCCGGCGCAATAAACTAATCTTTGTCTTTAGGAACGACAAAAATGGCACTTTAAACGGCTAAATTCAGTTCCAAAATAATAATACACTTAATTTTGATTTACCAGAACAATGTGTTGCAGCAGCTTATCCTAAACGGTCGTCAGTTAGCCGTGGCAACGAAATTTGCAGAACAACAAAAATCAGCATGGAAGGGTTTCTCTTGTGGGTGTTTTAGCAGGTGTTTTTGCCAATTCGTCGACTGATCAGAGTGCAACATGAAGAATCATATGCTGGTTTCTTCGGAAAATAAAAAACACTAAGACAACACTAAACAAGACTTTGGCCGGTCAACTGAAAGAGTAGAGTAAGAAATAGTTGCACAACAGAGTTGTACAACAAAGTTTTGTGTTTATTTGAATTTGGATGCTCCAAATTTAGTGATTACGATAAATGCTCCTTTCGATGAATGTTGAAAGAATACACATTTATTTGTAAGAGATTAACAATTTAGTCAAGTATTGAAGGTTTATTAATCAAAAGGTTTATTATCAAAATTATCAGATTTTCGGTCAAGAATCGAGTTTCTTACGCGTTCCATAAAAATCACTTGTACCCTCGTGAAAATTTCAAAACAGTACTCGTATGTTTAGACATTAACTCAAGTAGATACCCTCCGAGTAATATAAGACAGGAAACAGGTAAAATATATAAAGTAAACTATGCCGAGGCTTTCGTTGACTAAACTGGAAATTTCCAAATGCTTTCTGCCAGTTCTCGAGTTTCTTAGCCTTTTAGTGGTCTTCTATTGAGTTTCTCCATATAAAACTTGAGTGTAAAACGTACAAGGAAATTTGATAAGGACCCTGTTCCAAGGTAAGAACATCTTGAATTTCAATTCTATGTCACATAAATCTTTGTAGCTGGAATGCTTCCGACCCAGGTGTGTAAATTCAAATTCATAAATTCGGAAGTATTTATAAAAGTTTGTCATTCTCCAATTTTATTTGAAGGCGAAGTTAAATCCAACGTTTAAGAAGACATGAGTTATGTGATTCATCCTTTTACAAATTAATCCACTTACCTTTCAAGACTGACTTCTTTTAACTTTTCTGCTCCCTTCTTTTATGTCACTCGTTGGGGAAACCTTCGTGGCCGTAGAGTTTGCAAAATCAAGATGTCAGAAACAACATTCTATTTCTCATCGACTGATTAATTGTACAAACTCTTCATGATCTTATCTCCTATTTTACCAGTTCTGCTGCCAAAAGGTGCCACAATCTTTTTCAATTTTGTCCCAAGGTTTTCATCATTTATCGAAGCAACCAAATAATGTTTCAGTCCAGTTTTGAATAATAAGAGGATGAATTGACAAAACTCCCGCCAAAACACTTACAAGAGAAACCCTTACATGCTAATTTTCCCTGTTATGCAAATTTTGTTGACAGGGCCACAGGGCCAACTGACGGCCACTTAGGATGGTTGCTGAAATACTTCTTTCCGGTAAATCAAAATAAAATGTTTTGTAACCTTAATTTCCAATCTGGAACTGATTTTAGATGTTAAGAGTGCCATATTATCGCTCCTTTTCGCGCTGAACCTCGGCTACTTCAAAGGAAGTGAGAGGTTCCGTGAAATGACGGAGTTTCAAGGAATTATTTCGCAAAAACCAGGTATAGCAGAAAAGTGGGCAAGCAACCCTGGTTAGGAAATTTATCTGACAACACAGATTTAAAATTTCTAAAGCTTCTTCGAAAGTATATTTTTGCCGCGACCAAACGTCGAGAGGGTAGTTTTCCTATGGTTTTCTCCACAGCTACGACTCTCGACACGCGAAGTAGTTCATCACGTGATCGAATTGGAGCTCGTTGATTGGCTATGGTGCAAAATGTAAACAAACTGAAATTTCTATTATTACAAAATTTACCCCTGCTCTTGTAATTAGCAAAAAGCAAATGTTTTGCAATCATGAATTCTAAAGCAAAGTCGTAGTTTGAGAGACTTCCGTGTTTGTCAATATCGAAATCGATAGTAAATTGGTGCATATATAAGTCCAATAATAACAGCGTCGCTACACTGTTCCTTCTGGTTATAGAAATTCTTTTTAAATGCTCTATCTCACTTGGGCATAAACATTTTTGAGACAAACTTAATTTCAAATAATGTACGTTTTACGACAGAAAAATTCTTCATCAAATGTAATGTGCTCCGGTATCAGTGCATTCGAGATTTTTCTTCTTTTCACGGGAAAATTTCAGTGAAAATGCGCCTTATATCCTATTCATAGTGGCAAGTTAAACCAGCCAGCAGTTTATGTTGCATCCTAATTGGTTAATCCAGCAAGTAGAATGCATTTGATTGGTTGAAATTCAACATTGATTGGTTTTATTTGATATGATTGATTTGATTGGTTGATATATTGATATGAAAAAAGTTAAACATGGCTTAGATGAAACCAGTTTAACTGTGTCAGCGTGAATGGGTATCAAAGTTGAATTAAAAATCTGCATGTTTGAATTCAACAGTCAAAACACCACATACTGTAGATTGGTAACAGTTCTGGGTTCATTGCATAAATAAATTAGATGATATTGATGTTAGTGTCGATTTAATGAAGTAACGTTTGTACCGTCCTTCCATCTGCATTACGTCCCATTCTTGCTTGTGTTCCTAATATTTGTTTCAGCCCGTATAGAGGCTATATAAAGATAGTAACGTTATACTGGCAACAAATGGTAATTACGTAACCAGAGACTTTACTTACGTCAACAAATGTAGCATTGATGTAGTTGCTACTTTCTCTTGAATCCATGGCTGGTAGAATGACTCTTTGTGTATTTTCTGAAATTAAGAGACAGCTTATATCAAACATTGCTTTGATTAATACTTGAATGACGTTGCAAGGAAAATCGCTTCAAAAGCTGCAAACTGCAAGCCATGGTCCAAAGTTTCATTTGGAAATATCAAGAGAAACCATCTCTTGTCGCGCTCTTGTCTTGCCCCCGGGGGTTTGGGGGGTACTCATATATTCTTCCGTAAGGGGAAGTGCCACTGAACAGGGTATCACTTTCAGGATTCTGACTCCGGGACAGGGTATCATTTTTCTAAAGATCGGCTCCATGATAGGGTCCAAATTTGTCATTTTTGACTCCGAAAGGTTGTCTTAGGCCATTTGCACTCTGCAACTGTGTTCAAATCGCTTGGATGGCAATATTTCTACAATTGTCGATAGATTTCGTACAAATTTCGTTACAGAGCACAACTTTGTCCAAAGAAACTAAAGAACAGAGTATTGTTTAAGAAAATTTTACTCCGGGACAAGGTATCATTTTCGGGAATTTGACTCCGGGACAGGGTAGCTTTTTAGATTTTCCAGGCAAAGCTGGCCACGTTCTTTCTATAGAGAGTTTACGAAACCAGGACGGCAATGCCAGCCAGAACGTCATCTGAAATTCCACAAAGCAGGCATTGTTTCCGTAGGCTACCTTTGATATATCGTTTAAAAGGCCTGAATAAGGCCCCCTATAACTCAGAGATGACTGAAAGGTATATTTTTTCTTTGACGACAGGGATTTAAAACGACTGAATTTTACTTCACAGGCCTAGATCAGCAGTACAGAACGCCACCAATGGAGTTTCCAAAATGTGAAATTTAAAAGGGCAACTTCAGACTCTCTCAAGGGAAGCAAATCGGAACGAATGAATGAAATGAATGAATGAAAATGAATGAAAATGAAAATGAAATGAATGAATGAATGAAATAAAATGAACGAAAAACAAAGAATCTCTTGAATCTAAAGTTGTGAAACAAAGGCAACATTGCGTTGCAGTTGCCGTTGCTTTCGTGGCTTCGTAAACTCTCTTAAATCTTGCAAGGGGCGGCACCAGCTTTAAAAAAGTTGGGTAAACATGAGGTAAAATCAATGGCCAGAGGGTATACGTGATGTTTTTTGATATCGTTTTTGCTTAGGATTAAATACCGACCTGAGGAAGTGGGGTGGCCATGTCCACCCCAGCCAACCTCGTTGCGCCGCCCTTGTGTCTTACACCAAAGATAAACCGCATAGTTCTTACAGCTAAGCATTTCTGATTAAAGGTTCTGGTACAAAACCTCAAGAAATAGCATCAGCTCCATTGAATAAGATTCATGTACTGCCCTGTTAAGCTTGAAAGCTTTCTTCATATGAATGATCTTGGGGTTCAAAATTTACACTGTTATCTCCAGGATATACCATTGCACTAAGAATGGAGTCAAGGAATGTTTTGCTAAGACTTCTTGCAGTATGATCAATCAACAATGAATCAATAAAGCTAATCAAAATTTGATGCGATGTAAAGCATCATTTTAAAAAGAGATTCGTAGTACAGTCGTCTGATGATTGTATTTTCGATGGGCATGCTTCACTCTCATATTGGTATAAAAAATATTGGAACGATGGTATTCATACTTGGCAACACATCTTGATCTCTATTTTTGTCTTGATTCTCGATCATCGTAGCAGAAGAGAATTCTTCCTCTGGAATTTTCATCACAACCAATGATAAGCACTATGATAAAGGAAATAGTATTATAAGAAAATTCGACTGGTTTGAAACCAATAACTAAGAATAACTGATTGCTAGGATTCTAATGCTGCGCTTTCTGAAGACAGTTATCTTTCAAGCCGAGCAAAGAGAAAGTTAATGTATCGAACTTGACTTGTTTATGCGAAATGCTGTCTTATGAAAAATTTGAGCTGGAAATATTAAAAGCCCGGTTTTCCGAGCACAGCCATTTTTGAAGTGAGCAAAACAAAATTTAGGCTTGGAACTTGACTTAGCGATGCACATTTTTCAAACTGATTTGCCATCTGAAATGTCTAGTTTTTCAAATAGATGGACATACCGTAATTTCACGAGTGAATCCATCCTTGCCTGATTTTGTATCAACGTTTGACAGATTGTTGAATCGTTGCCTGTACTCCTGTACGGATACTTCAGTTGCACCACAGACAGCTGCTTCAAGCAAACACTGATATACGAATTTGTATTGAGCCTGGAGAGAAAGAGGTCACCCGTTAACATGAAGGAAGCGATAGAGTAAGACAGAAAGCCTAGATCATCTCAACACTTCTTAAGTGCTACTTCCAGAGAATTAGGTGTTCCACTTTGCGACTAAAGGAGCAGACCTTGCCTCTTCTTGCACTCCAATCTGATTAGGAAATATATGGAAACAAGCTCTTCATATTGTGATGGTAAAGAGGGAATATGCACCAGGTTTCTCGTCACTCCTGATCTGCAGAAGGGTTAGAACATCTCCTGCTTCAAACTCTGCTCACATATGAATCTTGTCCAACAAGATCTGTCTTCGTAGCTAACTATTTCTGGAAGCATTTTAGTTTGTAGCGCAGTGGTTTAATCCTCTGATCTGGCAGCCAGAACAGTAAGGTGGCGTAGGTTTTGAGGCCTGGTAGGGCCTCACCACCTCAGCGTCATAACCAAAGGAAACGGACTTGATTAGCGCTTAGCTACTTCTGCTATCCCAGGACTTGGCGCGAGAAACCGAACCTTCATATTTGTTTTCATTCAAATACATATGCTTACAATATATCTTCGATAAATGCCTTTCTAATTACTGTACAACACTACAGGCATTATACCATGGAGAACAAAAGACAATGACTACCCCATGGCCAATATAAACAAGACAAGCATCGTTAAACATGCAGCTAAAATACAAGACAATTAGAAAACTAATGAATGATGTATTAGATGTTGTTCCACATATCAGATGTCAGGAAAGGGTTGCGATGAAGATGTCCTTCATTTAGTTCAGCTATTCATTTTAACGGTACCGGTAACCAAAAAAATTGTTACCTGAGGTAAATTTTTCTCAATACAAACTGTTGCCGTCGTTTAGTTCTTAAGGAAGACTCTTCGTGATTTGCTGGAGTGGACAAAATCACGTTTAAGCTTGTTCAAAATGAATAACAAAAAGTCCAGTGTTGTCTTACCAATCTTTGAACCATCTGAGTTCTTTGTTTTCTTAACAAAGTCACATAACCAAACACATCGACGAGACGCGACTTACAAATCAACTGAATCAATGAATCAACTGCAATGAATGTCCCACTTCGTCCAACACCAGCACTAAAAATTATAAATGATTGATTGATTGATTGATTGGTTGATTGATTGATTAATTGATTTTTTAAAACCATATTGTCTAGAATTAATGCAAGAGTTTCAATCTTTACTTTCAAAGACAGATTCCTAAATGATCCTCCTTTTATATGTCTTCCTTGGTTTCATGCAATGTAATTCACTTTTGGTGTCGTGCACCACATGCAATATTTCTGGTTTCAGAAATGATTATGGATTTCAAAGCAAATTAGGCTAACGAATCTTGTTGAAAATTTAATAGAAAGTTATGCTTCGATTTGTCCATGTTACATTCTGTAGCAACGTATCATCATGCTGATGTATCTGCAGTAACACAAGAAAGATGAAGAAAGTGTTGCCAGCCTTCAAAATGAGGATGAAGAAAGGGGCGACAACTATCAACCATTTATCTGAGAGTCTTCTTTCGTCAATGGCCATATTACTAAAGCTTCCAGTTGCGTTGGTCTCATCTATTCGGATATTTTGTTGAGGATACTTTCAGCTCCCCCTTTTGTTTCGGCTGAGTATCTTTGACCCATACGGATATCTTCTGATCTTCCGTTTTTCAAATACGTAGACAATACCAGACCTATACCGGGTGAGTCAAAAATACGCCCCGCGTTTGAGAGGCTACTGCTCCCTGATTATATAAGGAATAATAGTTTTTGCAATACCTGATTGAATAGCTAACATGTTCAATTATTTCCAGAAAATTTTGTGACTAAAATCGGTCACTCCGTTCAGATTCTGTAAGCGATTTTCTAAAATGAGCCCTTTGAGAAACCTTAAAAAATATGCTAAAATTACAAGCAAAAGTCTCCAATATGTTAACCTCACAGCGATGACTTTTAGCACGCTTTAGCACGTGCTTTCTTTTTGACGCGTTGAAAATCTTCCCACTAGTGTGAATAACTCATTCAGGGGGATTCCATTCTCTCATGAGGACAAAATACATGAACACATTCAAGAGTCATTATTGTCAGGAAGGAGAACAAAGGGAAATTTGCTTGCTGTTTTCGCTTTTTTTTTGCAGGTTTTCGAAAGGGGCTTTTTACAGAAAATCTCCTACTCTGACGGGAAGGAATGGCCGATTAAAACCGGGTAAATTACTGAACCTAATTTGACATATCGGGGACAAAATAAGACAGTTTTCAATATCATTGCTTTGATATTCAGTGAGCAGGACTTTTTCAAATGCCGGGCGTTTTTATTGACTCACCCGGTATGGTCAGCATCGAGAATGACCTTGAAAGCCACATTTTTCAGGCTCCAGTGATCTTAAATTGGGCATCCACCCTTGCCATGTAGAAACCCGTTAAACTTTGGCTAGCAGAATCCCAAGTGATGTTATCATCAAGTTGACAAAGCAGAAACTGCGCACGTATGCACGAAAACTCGCAACTTTGAGCCTCCTTTGCTACGTGCAACCGATCTTAAAATTCAGCAACACTTGATATTTTGTTCTTTGGTCATTATCTAGCTTAACATTTCCTTATGTCAGATTGCTCAATGACGTCATTTTACGCAATAACTGCTCTGTCTGTCCAATCATTAGTCTAGCATTATGGTCAGCTTGTCCAAACACCTTCTACACCCTCTTCAAACATCGCAGTAGTTGAAATAGTAGAGTATGTTTCGTGCATTATTCTAACGGGTGGGTCAATAAAAACGGCTGACGTTTGAAAAATCCTGCTTCCTGAATATCAAAACAATGATATCGAAAATTATCTCGTTTCATTTCCGATATGTCAAATTAAGCTCGGTAATAGACCCAGCTTTAATCGGTCATTCCTTCCCGTGGAAATGTGAGATTTTAAGCAGAAAGCCCCTTTCAAAAACCAGCAAAAACGAGTGAAAAAGCAAGAAAATTTCGTCTTTGTTCTCCTTCCACGCGATAATGAGTCTCGGATATATTGGCGTATTTTTCTTTTCGTGGGAAAATGGAATGCCCCAGAATAAGTTACTCACACTAGGGGGGAGACTTTTCAACTCGTCAAAAGGAAGGCACGTGCTAAAGCGTACTGAAACTTCATCGCTGTGAGTTAAACAAATTAGGGATTCTTGCCTGTAATTTTAAAACGTTCTTTAAGGTTTCTCTAAGGGATTCATTTCAGTAAATCGCTTACAGAATCTGAGCGGAGTGACCGGCTATAGCCAGGAAAATTTTCATAAATGATTGAACATGTTAGCTATTCAATCAGTATTGCCAAATATCATTGCTAATATACTCAGGGAGCGGTAGCCCTTCAGACGCGGGGGGTTTATTTTTGACTCACTCGGTAGCTTGTCTTCTTTGGTTTCAAATAACGAACCTGCAGTGTACAACGATTGGAGTGTCTTCTTGTTTGTGCCATGGCATAAACTGTCGTAATCTTCGCCTGAAGCTCAAAAGAGCAGTTGGATATTGAGGCACACCGTGATCAGGCCAGGTGAGGTAGTGAAAATGTCTACACAATCTGGTTTCATTGCCCTAAAGAAGAAAAGCTGCTTTGAACAAAGTTGTCTTTTTTAGAAGGATTAAAAGTTTTTCTCATTGTTATATGAGCTTATTTTTCGTCCCACGTACCGGCATCCAAAAAGATGCCCTATTTCAAAATAACAAAACCACCTTCAAGCCAGTCTTCAAGTCCGGCCGTGACAAATGCACCAAAAGCCATATCTATTTCCAAGGTGCAATTCATAGATTTCATTGAGATGGAAACAAGAATTGATTTTAGCGGTACTTAGTTGTCTTCTTCATTTCGTTTCAGTTTTCGTTTAGCTTTACTTTAGCTTTAGTTTAGCTTTACACTTTGGTTTTGTTGTATCTTAATTCATTGTTGGTATTCCTTAGAACACTGTATGTGGTATTTGCAGTGAGGACCCGGTGACTTTGTGTTCATCCTCTCTACGAATGCCACTGTAGCTTGCAATAAGCTTTGTTCTTGAATTAATAGTTTCATAAAAAAAGGAATATTTCTTGCCAAGGAAGCCTCTACCTTGAACGCAAAGAATAATACTAATTGGGTCCAAACTTTCAATCACTTGACTTGGGACGTGAAAAGCAAAAATTAAACGGTGTCGTGTTTGCTATTCTGGGACAAATGCACTTTGTCTGAAACAACCTTCAAGGAAAATGGAGGTTGAACTTAATTGCATTGTTGGCATTGTATGCTGATTGGCTTTCTTAACAATAGTAACTAAAATCCTATTATCTGATTGGATAATGCTAAATCTGCACGTGATTCGACTAATTTGCACTTCCTGGAGAACGTCAGCATGACCATAATGTGGCCTAAATCTGCAGCAAGGACCGTCAATCTATGGATTCGTTTGGTAAAAAAGCATACTTTAATCTCTTTACTTCAATTCGCTTGGTTAAAAAGTGGTATACTTTAATCTCAGTACTAATGCAGTTGCCATCCACATTCGGTGCAACATTCAGACACGAGAAAATGTTGAAAGTGTGTCCGCTAAAGTACAAACTAGCCGCTATTCTTCTTTAAAATGAGATGTTTGTAGAATTCTACGTTTGTTCTCACCTTTTTGAGTTCTAAGACGGAAATGACATACTCAGGGAATTCTTCCGAAACAACAAAGGAAACAGTAATTTGTCCATATTTTAGCACTCCAGATGTCGGCCAGTATTGGTCAGCTTTGATCTGAAGAGAGAAATCTTCTTTAGTTTGGGTTATTGCAGATCACTAGATTTATCAGATCGCTTTCCTAAATACAAATCATTTTTAGCAACTTTATTTCCAACATAGGATTTATTAATTGCTATCAACTTAAAGGAACTCTGCAGTGGTTTTGATTAGCTAGTGGCAATGTTGAAATCACCAAATAAAAATCTGGTCTTGGAGTGATTAAGTTTGAGAGCGGGAACATCGCAATGCAACGACGAACAACACCAAATATGTGCGAAATTAAGAAACATACATGATATACCAATATTTCGTCCTGCCATGCAGGACTTTTTTAGGGCTTGGAGTAATTATCGTGCCCATGTGCTTTGGCTCATGCTTTCTTTCACGCATAAAGGGGTCAGATCGCTTGTCATCTTAATGAATTTTGATGTATAGCGTAATTACTGACTCTTGCGCAATTCTATCTAACGAATGTGTGCCGTTAAATGTTTGATGTTCCTCTCACATCTTACGAAACAACTTCGCCGTATACAGAGAGCAAATGTCGTGCCTGTTTTTTTCTGCTTACGTAAAATCGTTAACAGGACTGATTTGGTAGATTTATGAAAACAATAAGTCAAAATTCCAAACTGCAAATCATAGTCTGAGAAAGGATTCAAATTTTCTTGAGCTCATAAATCAATCCGAACCAACTTTTGAAGTGTCCATAATCAACTCGAATCACACTTCACCACAAGCTGCTTAAATATTGTGTTAAACTGCGAAAATATGGAAGGGAGATCAAATTTCTGCGCTAAGTTATGCACATAGAGCTTGAACCAACTTCCTCCAATACATTTTACTCGTTACACTTTCAGTAACTTGAGCACTCCTTGGTTCTTTAATACCAACAATGTGCAATCGTCCAGCTTAATGTAGCATGTACTGTGAAAACAACTGGGAGGGTACATTGGGTTATTTGGTTACAAATATGATTCTTCCGAATTTCGTTGATAATTCACTTCAAATCTGAGTTATGAGCTATTGGGTGATAGATTTCACACAACTGGAAGACTCGAAGGCCAAGCAAAAAAAAAAACGAGGTTGGTGTGTTCAATCGTGATTTTTTCAGTTTCAATATAAGTATGGTATGACGAATACTTATGCAGAACGGATACTTCAACGATCAGTGCTGTTATCAACATATGTCCGGTTATCAAAATGCCTATACAATAAGCAAATGATTTATCAAAATATAGATAAAGCTCTGCTGCAATGAATCCTACAACTGAGACTTGCCCAAGATGAACAAACCTTTGTTTCATTATTTCAGCCACATCAGTAAACAAATTATCACATCACCTACTTCCTAACATCAATGAATAAAAATAATGCAACTGCCATTTCCTTCATCAGACTTTGTTGAGTACCTCATTTTTGTAAAATAAATTTAACGAACAAATAAGACATTGATTTTCAAGACTGGATCAACTTACTGTGTTTCCTTCTACGCATCTTGTCAACATAACAATAACACTGGCTCTTTGTTCCCAGATCATCAACCAGAAATTTGGTATCTCAGCGACAACAGGAGCTGATGGAGCAGAATGTGGAAATATCAAATCAACAAGACAGTACCGGGTGAGCCAGAAAATGATTTCTCACTTCTGAAAATTGATAGCGTCAAGAGTACTTCAGGGATCTCTTTTACTCAAATTCTAGTTAAAAGCCAAAATATTAAAGCATTTATGTAAATTTTTCTCGCCTTCTTACCGGGGACTAGAAATATTAGTAAATTCAACGTTACAAAATTTTCAAGATTGCAAAATGACTAAAAGGGGCATTAATCAAATCATAAGGACTCTCCTCATCCAGATCAATACACAGTGGGCGTCTCATCTCTCTCAAGAGTTACAAGACATAGATTTTCAATTAGATACTAAAGATTTTCAATCCCATGGCAATAAATGTGCTAAGGATGGCTCTCACCCATTAGAAATGGCATTTTCTTTGTCCGATTTCTAAAAGTATCTTTTCACAAGTTTCACTTTTAAAGGGACATTCCGCGAAAATCAAATGCATGTTAAGGTTTATATCGTTAATCCGATCGAAAAGCAGATTTTGTCAGCCCTCAGAAATCGTTTTCCTTTCCTCGATCGCACTTCTCAAAGGCAAGATATGGAGAAAAACATTTGGACCGATTTCAATTTTAATACCCTAATATTTTTGTGCTTCGTTGCTGGCGAACAAAGGTTGCAAATTTTCGTTACTGTCCGCCGGTTAGTCGTCGGCGAGCATTTATGGGTTTGTTGCGTGTTGCTCTTAGAATTGAGTTTGAGAATCCTGTTGTATTGGTTCATTCATGTGTCCACGATCGACTACGACCAAGAGAAATGATCGGCTTTAACGAAAGTTCTCGGTATCTGTCTCGGATTCGAATGCGAGGTTTTGCTGAGTTCTCGGTCTGTCGTTTGTGGCCGGTTTGAGCTTTATCTTATCAAGGTGGAGAAATATCGGGAAACGTTGATAATGATATGAATGTTCGTTTTATATGCAAACGATGCAGTTCGCCGATATCCAGTATTTTCCCGCGGAATGCCCCTTTAATATGATAGAAATTGACAAGCAAGTTTTAGAAGCAAGTTTAGCTACAAGTCAGTCCCTGCGATTTCTCCCCTCCCACATGCCGTGTTTTTAATAGTTTAACAGGTCCTCGTGCACATGTTTTCTTCGCCGAAGATGACTCTAGCCAGAGTCGAAACGTACCGAATTATGTCATAAAAGCTAAGTATTTTCAAATGAACTGTCAAACTTTTCTTTAAGGGCCTATTTTGAAATTGGTCACACTCAGAGAAAATCGTATTTTTGCTAATAACAGATTTTCTGTGAGTTGCAAAGTAATTTAACTGTTTTCAGTATTTGCAGGCGGCAGAAAGTAACTCATTTTATCATTATTTTCACGAAAAAAATCGTAAGGTGTAATTTCTGCTGCGTAAAAACTCATTTTTGATAAAAAATGTGCCATTATTGAACTTGTTTTCACAGTGCTGAATGACAACGAAATTTTCAGCTGATATGGAGCTGAGAACCAATTCTAACATGGAATTATGCTGAATTTTACTTGAAGTAGCCCTATATAGGCATATGAGTCTCTAGTACGAAGTAGGCGCTGCCAAAAGGATAGGAAAATTTTGTCCGTCCGACAGTGTCCATCCGACAGACCGACTGCATGCACTTAATGTATGATCATGCTATGTAAATAATCATTTTAAGAAAAGAGATGGATTGAAATGCAATCCCGAAGAGTTGAGCTATACATAGATACCAAAACTTCACAGGAAAATACTATTTAGCAGCAAAGACATGCAACTGAAAATCAAGCACTAAAAATTCGCTTTCTATCTAGTCCGTCCGACAGACGAGCAAAACCTGAATTTTCACAGGACAGAGAAGGTAGAATGCAGGTCCATAAGGTTTATTTTTTAGACCACCAGATGTCTTAAACGGGATTACAGCTCAAGCAGCCATGCACATTAAGGTTTGGGCAGTCGGTAGCTCCAAAGTATCAAATGTCCATCCGACAGATTTTTGAATTAAGAAATAGGCCCTTAATCATGGATTTTCAACAGGCTCGTCGAGCTTTTCTTTAATGTAACTGGATTGTCAAAGTCTTTTCATCACAAAATGTCTTTTCTCGGCGTCGTTTTCATTCTACAGTCCCTTGAATACCGTAAAGCAGTTTCTTGAAAACCGTAAAGCGTTATCCTATGGTTTGACACATACTTCGACTTGGAGCTTTGGAAGATGCCTACCATTAATAGGAAAAATGTGTCCTAAGATTGTTTCCTTGCAATCATAAATAACCGCCAAGAACCAATAAAATCAGTCTTCTGCACACTGCACAGAAGGCGAGACCAGTTGCAAGCTGCCACCATTTTTAGAACAGATTTTATTACAAGTAAAGTAATTCCCGGAGTTATAAGCTAAAACCTTTACCTTGGGCTGCAATGTATCTTCTTTGACCAAAATAGTCCTTGAAATGAAGAAAGAAATGTACGGATAAAGTTTCTACGTATCTGATATTTCCCATTCGAATTGAAATTTGAAATAACTACTAAATCTAAGAAAAGTAAAGGTCTAATTACAATATTTACAAGAATAAGTTGATTTTTAGGCAAAAAGCTGGGAATCTATTTAACAAAGCACCCCCTAAGGATCTAAAAAGTTAAGGATCTATTCAGCTGTTGATATGCCATGTAAGAGATTGATTAGAATTCTCACCCCTTCAGTAAGAGGAAACTTTCAGCTGTATTCTACGGGAATGCAGAAGTTTGCTTTCCGATGCTCTGGTGGATGGCTTCACTCTATCTTTGTCTCTTTGGGCTGCTTACGAAATGGTTAATCAGTTGCCCATCCAACAAGAAGTGAGATTCCAGTAAAAGGTCAAATATCAATTTGGTAGCTAGTGTATTCTGATGCCACAGTGGAGACATTCTGACGCTTTTGATGACATTCAGCGAGCGCAATAACTGCTTTCCTATCAAAATCAATCCATTTCGAGCAGAAAATACATCGATCATTTTGGAGACAGCCATTGAAGTACTGAACACTGTCTCAAAAAAATCAGACCAATGCAACATTTTTCAATGCAGCATTATATTGAGAAGTGGCATGAAATCTCATTATGTGCTAAAACAAACCTTACCACGATATGGCTTGCATTGACATAATCACATTGACCTTGATGATGTTTCAATTTGACTCTGTTGAAGTCATCTAGGAGAGTGCAATGATTAGATATATCAAAAAATGATACAGTGCTGTAAATGACGGCCCTTGGACACCACTTACTCGAGAGAAAACTGGTTCGATCTTGAACGGGATCGATACCAGTCTGTTACGCACAGTGCTGGCCTGGCTGGGGGGCCAGGGGGGCCACGGCCCCCCCAGCGGACTTTTTTGAAGGGGCGCCAAAGTTTAAGAAGGGCGCTAAAAACTTAATGAAGCTTCATGGCTCAATCACCTTTTCCAGCACCACGTGGCTGGTCACAAGGGCGATCCATTGCAGATGCATCTGATGCAAATGCATCAGTCATTATCATGGAAAAGTCATTTCGGGTCCATGTAAAGTTTCGTAAAACTGGGAACTGTTATTCCATTATCCACAGTTCATGTGAAAAGAAAACTCGGAGGTGTCGGAGCAAGTTTTTCCAACATTTCTTGACCCCTACTTTTTAACTTAGCCCCATGTGGCTCTGTTAGATGTCGCAGATGTCTCATTTGCGAAAAATTATTATTCATTGTTATTATTATTATTATTATTATTATTATTATTATTATTATTATTATTATTATTATTATTATTATTATTATTATTATTATTATTATTATTATTATTATTATTATTATTATTATTATTATTATTATTATTATTATTATTATTATTATTATTATTATTATTATTATTATTATTATTATCATTATTATTATTATTATTATTATTATTATTATCAATTTATTTCAAGTTGGCAACTTACATAGCTATGTGAAATTAAAAAGCTAATTCAAGCCAACAAATTAAATACAATGTTACATAAATATATACAAGGAAAACAAGTCAATGAAATTACAAAAATTCACATCAATGTACAAAGTTCATATTAAAAATGGTGTAAAACTATAAAAAGCCGAGCCGAGGAATATACTGCCTGCAATCGAGGAATATACTGCCGAGGAATATACTGCCATCAATTCCAGTCTTTTTTAAGAAAGGAAGGTATGCATTACATCTAAAAAATGAACTTATGTCTCTTTTTCATTGGTAAGCCATCGCCCATTTTTGCTCATTATATACATTTTGCTTTATAGAAGCCTCTTAAAAATTTGAGAACCATTAAATACCTTTCAAGTACGATGAAAGATACTTGTGAAAAATAAGTAAGATATGCTATGAATTGCCTGAAAATTCTCTATGTTTGGTGACCTGAGTGTTGTGTGTTTATATATCTTTTTAAAACACTTGAAGTTGTGCGTTGTTATCAAAATGATTTTGATCCTTGAATTGATGTTTTGCTGTATTTTGTCCAACAAAGCAGCAGAATCTTACGAATTTTTTGCAGATCAGACATCTCCAACTTCTTCAAAAGAGCTTGTGGAACCAAGCAAAATATTCGGAGGGATTCGCAGTTGAGAAATGTCGGAGAATAGAAACTTACTCGGATATCTCCGACATTTCGGAACTTTTTAACTGGCCTATCTTGCCAAACATAAGCGATGATTTTTTCCCGCTGTTGCCAATGATCCTAAGTAGCAACCTTGTAAACTTGAACTCTTATACAAAAGCAATAGCCGAGAACTGGACCCAATTTATCCAAAAGAATGCAGTGTCAATGAAACAACTATGGTCAGAGAAGATGCTTGCTGGAAATCTTTTCATGTATCTTTTCTTTAGAACATAAGGTATACAACGTTCGAAGGAAGGTCTTCCTGTACCAGAAAATGTCTGAAAGGGCAAAGCTCCTGTTCCAAGAGTTTGAAGAACATGGTCACGAAAATTTCTTCTGGGGGCTTCACCCCCAGACCCCTCACTTCCCTATGTCATTGAAATAAATACATCCAGCCCTGGACCAGTTCAAGGTGTCAAAGAATACGAGTAGGAAAATCGGGAAATTTAAAAGACTGCCAATCTCGTCAGAGACTTAAAAACAATGTTTGATTTGAAGGGGCGCCATTTTGCTGCTGGCCCCCCCTGACGAAAAAAGCCAGGCCGCCACTGGTTATGCATCTACCTTTCTTTTACACGGGTTCGCTCGGCATCAATCCACTATCTGTGTTAGTTTGAGATCGTTTACTAGAGCGATCCTGTTTGGGATCAATTCCGTCAGAGCCTCTTGTAAACGGCTGGATCGAACCCAAACTGCCAAGGTTAGGGCATGGTGGTAATCCCTTGTTTTTCATTCCTTTGATTTCCTTTATCTTTGTTTTGGAATTCAAAGCAGAGTCATCTTAGTCCGATCACATGTAAACGGGAAACATGTCGGGATCAATCCAATTTGAGCAACTGCAAAATTTTGGGATCAATTCCAAACTGGATAGATTCTGATTTATTTCAGATAAGCGGGGTCTATATGATTTCTTTATATCATATTCTGACAATTTTGGAGGTGCAAATTTTACCTTGATACATGTTGGTCCTCTATCTCCTTTTCGCTCTTGAGTGATAGCTATTGCAGCTACTGAATAAGACAATAGTAGATTTGCTCTAAGTCCCTTTCGTCATCTGTAATACGTCTATCTGAAGTTTTTATCATTTTTGTTTTGATGAAATAGAGCCTTTCGAAGAAATAGAATTGGGGCTTTAATAAAAATTGATTTTCTTACATGCGCAAATATCGGCATATCTGTGTTTAAGTAACGAGATCTGTGTGCTTTTCGCTGTCACCCACGTGTATGATTGACCACTTGGTAGCATCTGTGAATGATAGAGGATGGTATTTAGACCAATCAATAAGTATCAAAAAGTATCTAGTTTTCAATAATTTAGTGTCATAAAGTGTAAAATGTAGTCTTGAGGATAGCTTTAAAAAAGTATTCTTGTTTCAACCTGTCTAATGAAGTTTTTGCATCATTTTAGAGCATACATTTAGGTGTCCTACTTACCCTCTACCTGTCTTAAAAGTTTAAAGGAAATCTTAATGCAAATGGGATTTCATTGCTTTAGATGGGCAAAGTAGAAGCCATGGCCTAAGGCCCGAATCTTTGGAAAGCTGGAAAATTTAGATATGTAAAATGTTATTGCTTAATCCTTTCAATTGGATAATTCAACGTGAAACTTAGGTTGTTTGCCAAAATTTCAGAAGAAGCATTTTTGAAAACATCATTATTTAGGCTTTAGAACATTTTTAAGATTTCTACTACTTTTGAAGTTGTGACGTCATCAAATGAAGCAACAGACATCTGCTAACTACCAATTGGTAGGTCTTCAAAATCTGAGCATTTCTTGCATTGGTCATTTGAATTTCCTCAATCAGCTCAGATTTTATAGAGCTTTTACTGTTTTTCAAAGCTTCAGACACCTGCCCTGGTACAACATTTCATAGCACTTGAAAATGCTAGGTATAATTCCAAATTGATAATTATAGACAGTCTATCGCCCTTCTAACTGGCTGCACAGAGTCAGAGCTAAGTAAAATGGATGTCTTTGTGATTCTGTGCATTTAGAAAAAAGGGAGAAAACCATTAGGATCAACAGCGATTCAGTTCTCTTGTTCTTCGTGTTGTCTCTATTACTCAATAGACCCTTTAGCTATTCTGGAAAGAATTAGGACCGAACGCTATTTTGCTAAATTTCGCAGAATTTTTGAATGTGCACAACTGTGATAGAATCTATAACGCAACTCGATCGAACATCGAGAATAAAATTGTAACAAAATAGTGCCCAATCCAGGCCCTTTTGTAGAATAGCTACAAGGTTATCAGATTCCGAGGACAAGAATTTCGAAGAAACTCATGTGGATATTAAGGTGACATTCCATTTGACGATTCCATGTTAAGGCATTTCAAGTAATATGACAAATCCGTTAGATCCTTAAATAGAATGAATTGACGTTAGGGCAGCCCATGGTTGAACCATCATCGTTTCTGGTCGTTTCGAAGTAGTTCTGCGCTTCAACATCAAAATTAATGCCCATGTCATTTATTTTTCATTTCATCAATGCTTATACACGAACTATCTTCCAGGAACAAAAGCCTAGTAACAAAAATTTGATGATAATATGAATTGCTGCTAGACCAAGGGGTCGCATTAGTTGCCTCTGCGTTAAAGTAGATACTCCTTAACTCTCTTTTAAAACGAGCAATTGGCCTTGTCTCTCGAATGCCTTCGCGGATATCATTCCAGTTAATGAATGGCACACCAATGAAGTAGAAAGTTCGCTTTGAAAACTCTAACCTAACTCTGGGAATTCGTAGATCTGCACGGTTCCTGGTTCTATGGTTAAAAATTTGAGATTTTTCAATGAAATTTTGGTAAAGATTGTCGGCAATATTTTTCATGAATTGACTCCTTTCCGAAAGACTCCACAATGCGTCATTTACAGGTCCATCTGTCCTTATACCTGGCATCCTCTATTAGCTTCTTTGCCTTTGTTGGCAATCGATGCAGTTGGCCTAGTTTGGTGTTGGAAAGAGTCTCCAAACAATTTTGCTATAGCAGAAGTGGCTTTCGAAGAGAGCTTCATAGATTTGATCGAGTTTCCTTTGTGGAAGGATGTTTTTCAAGTTTCATTTGCGCTTTGAAATGAAAGGACGAGCATACATTCATATGAAACAGGCAACGAAAACTTAAAGTGCATATCTACCATATCTACGTGCAAGGAATGTGAGAGGGCAAGCCTAAAGGATAGTGATTAAAGCAAAGCTAGTTGAACAGAAGACTGTTGGAAGTTGAGTAAAGATCATGCAAAGTAAGTGGACTCTCGTGGAAAAGTTAATATCAAAATCATTGCTAGCTCTGTCCAACACTGACAGATATTCACATCAGGTGTGTGACAGACTTCCTTTATACTGCAAAGACCTCTGTATGAAATTGACTCTCGTCATTTCTGAGTAGCCAGAAGAGATTAAAATACAATCTGTCATAAACTGACAATCGTCAGCATTCGTTAATTGCACAGAAAAAAAGCATAGGTTTCAAATCTTTAAAATAAAGGGTGTAAAATTCTATGATCTATTTTCCTGAACTGAACGGCTTCAAAGAGGCTTTAGCTACTTTACTGTAAATCTGCCGTTGGACGTTTCTAAAATCTTTAGTATTTTCAGAATAACAGTGCTTTTCTTCAGTTTTAAGAATTCAAGAAAATTTTCGAGAAAAACTTAAAGTCATCGTAATTTCTAAACTTTCTGACAAAAGATAGCCTAATTTTCAAGAGAACCATAGTTAATGGAGTTAATGGATGTCTACAACATGGTATCAAGCAAATTTCATTCACTCTTCTAGTTTATGATTTAGAAATTTGATGACGGCACATTCTAAAATGTGCTGATTCGACAAATTTTCAAGATTTCTGGAATGTCAAATTATAGAATCACAGGAAATTGGCTAAAGATTCTTTCAAACCATTTAATAAAAGAAATTGGGCCTAGAATTTTACACCCACCTTTTTTATCGACTTAAGGATTTGGAACCCATGCTCATGTTCAGAGAAATAATTGTTGATTACCTCGAACTCCTTCACGAAGCCATCATTTCCAAATGCACTCCTCTGATTCACCACTTGCACGATATCTTTTGCAGCGAAAGGTGGGTGCAATGGATGCTTGCATACTTGCAAGCTTGATGGCTTCAACGGGATAACATCTCCTGGAAGAAATATGAAGCCAAGGGTTTTGTTTTTCTGAGGATTAAACTACGTTTTGAAGCCTTTAAAGAGCATGTTGATTCTGTAAATGAGGATCCTGCTTACCACCGGGTGAGTAAAAAAAATTTCACACGTTTGGCAGTATGTGGAAGAATGTGACCGATACTCAAAATTGAGATAACAGTGTATCAATCAAAGACTAACTTAGATACAAAGCAAATTCGTTTTCTAAAATTACTCACCTTTTAGATTCAGAACCAGAAATTAGGAAAAAGCTGCTTTGGGAACAGAAATTTCGTAGCATAGTGGTTAATGATTTACTTGGCATTGAAACTGAAATTTGATACAATTTTCTGTTTCAGAAATAGAATCTAATTTCAATAACAAGCAATGCAAGTGAAATTTTTGTTCCCATGCAAATCCCTTGCAAGCATTTTCCCAATGTTTTGGTCTAAAAGATCGGTGATTCTACCAAAAGAAGGTTTCTCATATAAGTTAGCCTTTGATTGACAGATTAAAAGAGTAGTTTTAAAATCAGTCACAAACTCTTCATTCCACAGCTCGTCAAACTTGTAAACTCTTTCTTCACTCACTCTGTATAATTCAAAAACAAAGTAATAATTCTAGAGTCTAAAACTTCTTCCAGGACAATTTTTTAGGAATGATGAGGGTGGTATTTTTCCTAGTAAAAAGTACTCATGTTTAAAACATCGCAAAAATTCGATTATTAACCCTTTGGCAAAATTTTCTTGTTGAAATGTTTTGTTAAGGATCTAAAGTGTTTTAGATCCTTGAAATTTTTGCTTCGATCCAAAAAGGTAGAGAAATTGCACATTGTAAGATCATATTTTAAGCTATTCTTCTAATTACTCATTGACGCCCTGAGGTACAAACTAAGCTGTGGCAAATGGGCAAAGCACTGCACATCTCCAGTTAGGAAGTAGTCAAAGCAACGTGGTTGGCCCATACAATACCAGCAGAAGCACAATGAGATAGACAATGCATTTGACGGCAACTAGGGTCGTGTCTCGCCAATTGATTATTATCTCTAGCTAGTTAAGGATCCTCTTTTCCTTCATTCGGTTGAGGAGTATTAAACGGTGCTGGTTATGCTCCTTGTCTTTCATCCGGTCTGATAGATAACCTGCAGCTTGTTCAAGTTTGCATTAATTGGTAGATAGGAAGGGCGGCCAAAAACGGAAGGGTATAAGAATCCAATGGTAGCAGGACTAGCTAGTAGCGGCGAAGAAACAACATGGCGAACAAGACTTTGTGCTTGTTCGCCATGGGGTCTGGAACTACGGCTTGGTACCTTGAGAGGGATGCAAATCCGAGGGGATGCATTTCAACAATATATAGTAGCATAGCGTTAAGCTGCATTTACTGGCGTAAATGCTTGCAATTTTGCCTTTGAATCAAAGTTATTAGATTTTCTTTCATCACTGAAGTCTCCAATGGTAGTTCACAATTCTTTCTGCCTTTTATGACCAAAGCTTTACATGCACAAGAGAGTGATCTAGCAATAATCAATCCTTCTTTACAGCATAATTCAAAGTACCCTGGGTACCAGAGCCTAAAAAATAAATATTAGAAGAAAGAAAACCACTTCTCTTTCTTATTTTATTCATTTTTTTAGGCTCCGGTACTCAGGGTAGACTCAAAGCCAAGTAACACCTAGAAGAACTAAATTTTCTAATTTTTAAATCAGTTACAAGATCTGCTATGTATGAGAAAATAATTTGTCCATTGATCTAGTTCACCAAGCAAAAGATAAAATTGAAGATGGATCACATAATCATTTTTTGGTAATTTCTCAAACGTGGTGACTTATTTAGGACACCGGGTGTCAATTAATGGTACGTTTAGCCTCACTAGACATAACCTAAAAACTTTGAATTTAACCTCGTCTTTTCGTCGGCCCGTCCGTCCGTCAGTCCGTCCATCCATCCATACGTATCTGTCCGTCAGTTTGTCTGGGTGACTTTCTTTGTTTCCGTCCATTCATTTGCTCTTAGCTGTCTTGCTAGTCAAAATAACATTTTCAATCCATTTACTAAAGGCTGGTAAATCATTACAACAATATGTTTCTGGCCCTTACTGCGGGTGAGTGGCCGAATGGCTTAAACAGTTTTCGTCAGGTAATTGAAGTTAAGCTCGATCGAGTGAGGTCAAACTCTAGATGCGTGACGTCGGGGGCATGACCTCACAATTTCCCTCGTCGTCCTTCGGAAGGGACGTTAAAGTAGGGGTCCCATGCTTGGATGCGGCATGCACAGTGAGCCTAAATTAGCTTTCAGTAGCTACAAAGCCTGACAAGGCCACTCAAGACAAATTGAAAAACAACAAAAAACTGCATGGTGTGCAAAATCGGTGCTGATCATTGATATTATTAATAAAACGAAATTTCTTCCTAATCAAGGGAAAACATGCCCATCTAGTAAGATTTCACTGAAATTCAAATGTGTACCTACCTTCAGGAGAAACATTGAGCTGCCCTAAGGACGAACCAGGAATGGGACTCATGGTTATTTCATTCATGTCAAAATGGTCAAGCTGATCTCTGCTCTCTGATGTTCCTAGATTTTTTCTGCGCCTTTTGAAAGAAAAAATACATTAAAAACTGCCAGTTTATCTCTGAGATACTATTTCATCAATTTTTCTTATTTTCTGATAGTAAGATTATCCAACACGTTATTGAAAATCTTCCTACAGTTCGATCAAATGAAGCAGAATGAAAAATTGAAAATATTTCGCAAGGCACTTCAAACTTTAGGCAAATCTTACTAGACAATTGGCGTGTCCATAGTGCTTCCTTTGTAGCACTGTTTTGTGGCACTGCTTAGCTTCCCTTGGAAAAGGGCATTCTAAAGTGGCAGAAATTTTTGCGATTTGCTTCAATGCATTTTAGATTATATTCCCAAGGGCAAGCACGACGACAAAAAAGATCATATTGTATTCTCAGCATATAAATTTGAAGATTTGATAGTTCACAATTGTCCTCTATTCCCCTAGCGCTATTCTAATTTAGTTGTTTACTCGCTTTTGCTGTTTCCATGTTTCCCCCTGGTTTCTTTGGGCTTTTACCCTTTTGATTGACATGTTTTTTCCCTCACTCGCTGTGTTTGCACGTTTTTGCACGTTTTTTGCCTTTTTGGTACCCTTTGTTAGTGTCCTATTTAATGGCTGTTCATGCCCTATTTTACACACTGATGATGGACCTTGGATTTGGTCCGACAAGCTTGTTTAGCTAATCAAATTATGACTTAGTCACTCTACTAATTTTAATATGGATTTCTCATAACTCTTGACTTTCACATGGACTTGTCATAAATATGGATTTGTCATAATACTCTTGGACTGTCAAATCTTCAAATTTATATGCTGAGAATACAATATGATCTTTTTGTCGTCGTGCTTGGCCTCCGGTTTATCGTGAAACTGCGCTTTCCACCTGATGTTCCAATTTCTAGATTATATTCAATATGTTTCACATGAAGCATAGCATTTCGGATGCTGTATCAAATTTCTGACATACTGAAAGTTGGTCATATGGGGAAAATCTTCCACCCTAATGAGATATTGATTCGGTCCGGTAGCAAAAGATCCAGCTGAATCATTAGTAAATCATTAGTAAAGAGATAAGAACATAAATACCTTTTAATGAAAAACAGTAATGTTATCATGAAAATTGCTATTGAAAGCGTCACTCCAACGCTTACTCCAATGACGATTGCTTGGCTACCTGTGAAACAGAAGAAAGAGTAGATCCATGTGAGAATATCTCCAAGGGTTAGGTTTCATGCTATCTTTAAGCCTTGCTTCATTAGCGCTCTCGATTTCCCATTCATCTCGTCACCAGTAGAATTTATTGAATTTGAATTGGAATTCATATTCATAAAGTTGACATAATGGATCGATTGGAACCCTTAACGCTTGTTCAGAGAAGAGAAAATCCACTTTTTTGCATTATTTTTGCACATTCCTGTCCTTTAATGTCACGTTTGGTTTTGCCACACTTTGGGTTGAAACAAAGAATTAAAAGTCACTCAGAAACAAAGTATCTAAGGTCTTTCTTGCGTATTAGACTTGCAAGGAAAAGGCTTTTGACTTACTCTTTCTTCTTTTTTTCTTCGGTTGTTCGACAGCAGCTTTGGTTCTCACTGGCTTAACCCATGGTGTAGAATAGTAATGCGTCTAGAAGTAATGCAAACCGAACATGCAAATGTAGTACTGAAAAATGGATTGCCGTCTTGTGCATAAGTTACGCAGAGCATCAGATATCAGAAAACATACTTTTTCCTATTTGAGCAGTTACAGAGCACAGCCATTGTCTCGTTTTCAAATATCTAAATGGTGGTTTTGAAGCATCTAAAACGAGAGAAACACTCACAAGAGCTTCAAAGAATGATTCAATGAAACCAAATCTCCGCTCATGCCGATTTGAATGTTGACGATATCTTTTAAATAGAAATCATTGCCCTAATGGTAGCTGCAAAAATGTTTACTTGTAAGAAATTGTTGAAGCAGAATGCTCCAAACTACGTGGGACAATTGCTTGTGATAAGTTGCTTTTTCACAGCTTCTTCGCTTCATTGCTTTTTTTAACCACCCGATGCCTCAATTTACATAAAAAAGAAATGCCAGAGTGATGAGCACATGACCGACCTTCAAAATAATTCATTTCAAACAATGTCTAACAGTGACGGATTTAAAGAGGTAATCAGGGGCAACTCTCCCCCCCCCCTTCACGATGAAAATTCAGCATGGCTTTTCCTTTGGCAAGAAGTGCACCACTCTTTTTGACTCAAGGATACCCTTTTTCAACTTCATCGACCAGGATGTAGAAAAGCATACAAAGAGGATTCAAATGAAGACTTTTTGTTGTAGAAAATCCAACTGATTTTCTCAATCAGGAGCTCTAGGTTTTCATGCTTTTTCAGTGCGCTTACTTCTTACCATTCTGTGGGCGCCCTCACTGCACGCTGCTCGTCCTTCAAGTTCGGGCTGGATCTACCTAGATGTCTAAAGCGATCTAATGTTGACGTATTCACAGCACCTTTCTTTCCCTAGCAGAGTTCCTATTCACCTATATGTTTAAACAACCATACGTGAGGGAAAGCACAAGAGCTCAGCTGTCGGAAAGCGTCCGTTCACTTTCATGAGGCTTTCGAGTAACGATAGTAGACAACATTTTGGCTACATTCCTTACATAAATGGAATTAAAGACTGCAACTTACTGCAGCTTGGCGAAAACTTTTTTCCCAGAATATTTAATCTATTCGATCATTCATTTGAGAACTGACGCATTTTGATTAATAAGATATCTGGTTTACTCAGAAATGCTAATTTGAAATTAATTTACGGTGGCATGAATTCGTGTCAACAGACGACAGACATGGGTGTAGGGGGAGATGAGGCTTGAGCGGCTGCCAGTTTGAAGTCCCATTGTTTTGTCCGACTTAAGGCAGACGTCTGCCTAATCATAGCTGATTTTTTGCAATTTTTGCCAAGGCCAGGGGGAGGGAAGGCTGTAATCCTCAAGCCTCCTGTCTCTCACGCCTGTGGGCAGTCTAACTGTAAACACATGCGAGCACCTCATTGAAATTTTCCGCCACTCTCGTCGAATCAAGGTAGGATGGTAGGTATGCATTTGCCACTAAAAAAATTTGACAATAGTTAAAAAAGGAAAAAATAGATGAAAAATAAATAAAATATTTACAATACATTTTACACAGAAAATTTGATACACACAAGTTAAAAACACCCCTAATTATAATGGCAGGGATAGCATTAAAAGATCAATTTGACCTTATTTCCATGATGGTCTTGTTAGAGGTGATTGCAAAAAATTATAAACATTATATTTGTGTTTGCTTTTGGATATAAAGCATTAATATGGTAAGGTCGAAACACGAATTTGAGAGAGGATGGGTGGTTTTAGTAGAACACATATATGTCTTTTTCCTCTCTCTATATATTTTGGAAAAGTTGTCCTTGATTTTGCGCTTAAACGAATTGATATTATTTGCAGACTTTAAATCAGAAGATAGGCTATTCCATATTTTTGGCCCCATGTAGGACAGGCACTTTTGGCCAGCGCTACTTTTGCGAAATAGAAGGTGTAATTTAAGCTTTATTCAAATCAATATTTATCAAATTGTGAATTACATAATGATCAACAATCTGCGGGTAAGCAATTCTATATTAGAAATAGGATTGTCAACAGCAGAAAATTAAGCAGTTAAAGTCCTACGAATCTCGTTGTATTTAAACAATATTTAAAGAATCAACGGTTTCTTACTTAGGTTGATCAACAATTCGTAGAACGTACAACTCAAATTTAATTCACAGTAAATAGTAAAGCATTAATGACTGGCTGATTTCATTTGCCCTGAGTTTTTCAATTATTTGCCTTTGAGCTAGGCTGCCGATGTCGGGAGTCCATGATGAACTGTGCAGTTCTAACCAGCTTGGATTTCTGATCATTTCAAAAACATAGAGGAAGTCTGTTGCTCTAGCCTCAAAAGAGACATTCTTAAATACCGCGGAAATGCCACATAAATTCAGTACACTCTTGTTGGAATATCTGTGAGTTGAGTAGCAATCTTGGGCACGTAACATCACCACTAGATGCAACGGATAGATGTAATGATCTAGTAATCACAGTGGTTAATCAAATATTTTCAAGGAGTTTCTGGTGTCGCTGATGGGAAGTGACTTGAATGCGTATCCGAGCATATATCTATTGTCTTTGTCCTTTCTCTTTCAACTTCATTGTGACTGCAAAGTAATGGTCATCAGCAGGAAAGCGAGAAGATTTGGCACAAATGGCTGATAAAATTTTTTTGATAACGAGAAGCTGAAATATCTATCAGAACTCACTGATCAGCAATCAATGTCGAGGACCACCAATCTAATATTTACAATCTTTGTATTTTTGATAAAATTTATCAGTGAAAGAAAGAGTGAGAAAGAGAGACAACTTTCTGCGAACACTCTAGATCACAATTATTGTAGTGACTAGCAAAAATTACGCAGCAACAACATCATAAATTTGCATCCTTAATAAGCTTCATCTGTACTGCAACAGGATGGAAGCTGTTTGGAAATGAGACAAATGACAGAAGTACATTGCAACGAAAATTCAGTTATGAAAGATTTGTGAGAGGCATGATTAAATATACATCCGGCTTATCGATCTGATACGATTCAGAAAAGTTAGATTGAGATCATGTTTGGGTTAAAGTAGGTCAACTACAAACCGCTTGATTGAGGACATCTGCGACAGAAGCAGTCAATTACTGTTCATCAAAGAAGCATGTTAGAAGCAATGAAGCGTTTTATATCAGCTTTTATCATATTTGTTAACGTAGTCAAGAAAACTGGCAAAGGAAACCAGGATATAGACAGCATTCAGGGACAAAGCAAACATTATTTTCTTTGAGAGAAGCAAGCTAGCTCCCCAAGGGCACTTCCCATACCTCTAGAGTGGCATCTTAAACCTTGAAAAGGCTGAGAGAAAGACTCTTTGGGTTAAATTAGGTCAACTGCAAACCGGTTAGTTGAGGACATCTGCGACAGAAGCAGTCAATGACTGTTCATCAAAGAAGCATGTTAAAAGCAATGAAGCGTTTTATATCAGCTTTTATCATATTTGTTAACGTAGTCGAGATTTTTCTCATAGCAAAACGACGTCATCGTATCACATCGTATGAAAGTCTTTTACTGAGTCTTTCATTTGCTGATCTTTTAGTGGGTGTTTCAGTCCTCATTTATAACAACAATCGGATTGTTGAAAACATATTTTGGTGTGTTATCATGTCTTCACTATGGCATTTGGCAATCTTGACTATCGATCGTGCTTTATCAGTCGTCTACCCTTTCAAACACAAACGATGGGTGAATAGAAAGCGAATCGCTACCTGCATAGTGGCTTTATGGATTGTCAGCCTAGCCATGGGACTTCCTATGGTTCTTGCATTAAAAAGGTCAGTATACAAAACTATTTTTGGCTACTGCATGCTGAATCTGTCAATATTAATGGCCTTCTCCTACGGAATCATCATTTACATAGCTGTTATCCGACGACGCAAGAGACTGCCTGTTTCAACCACAATTCGGTCAATTCAACAAGGAACTGATCTGAGGAAAGATCTGCGTTTGGTATTGATGTGTTTCGTAGTGGTACTGTCATACACAGCTCTGACATTTCCATTCGTGATCAAGGTAATAACACATTCTCAGAATACATCAAAAGAAAAGCCCGCTTTCATTGCTAATTCAGTGACAAACTCATTGGTCTATTTCTTCTGGAAATTTTTAGAGAGAAGAGCAAGTCGTGGAAAGATTCGTTCTAAGACCAACGACATTCAGAACGAGAAAGAGGAACGACATTGTGAAGGAGGTACGCAAAATACTGACGATAAAATTCGTGTCATTGAAACAAAACTGTGAACCTATCGAGCTGGATTGGTGTGTAATGTCATATCACGCCACTGCTTTTGAATTCTGAAAAGAGGTCGCAGGGATTAACTAGAATGCAGAATTCGAGCAGATCGTGAACATACTTTGCTAATGTAGTTTTTAATTTGGAAACTTCCTGGTCATAGTTCCTCTTAAGAAGAACGTTTCTGTTTAACAGATCTGTTGTGATGACGTAACTTTTTGACGTAGCCTTTGCATCCGGCGAGTTATCTTCACAATATTTCCTGTATCATTTATTGCTTGAAGTGGTTAGCTGCTTTCCAACACAACAACGCTGATGTGACAGATTCGTGACATGAAACCATTGCCATGCCCATCTGAGTGACAAGATACGGCAATGCTTGTGTCCAGCATCTTAAAGGCCAATCGTTGCCCAATAACACCAATGCAGCATTGTGTTAAGTAGCACTAGACTCAGTCCATGAATATGTTGATTTCTACACTATGACTTACAGCGATGAATGATGGCAGGGAAAGAAGATATGAAAATTTGTCACTAGTATAAAGGGTAATTCAGAAAAAATTCAACTAGCCATATTCGAGATTCGTAAGGAAAAATAACATCTGAATCAATTTGAAGCATGCCATTTGAAGCATAAAGCAATCTTATTGTAAGCGTGTTGCTCGATATAGATTTAAATATTAACACTCAAGAATGAAATAAATCGTACCTTGAGCAGAGTTGGCGGGCTCAGCTCGAAACGTCGTAATTCCAAAAACTCTGCTCGAGGTCGGCCTCCGCTCGAAACGTCGTAATTCCAACAACTCTGCTCAAGGTACGATTTATTTTATTCTTGAATGTTAACATTTGAAGCATAGTTTACGTTCTTTCCCATGATATCCAGATTAGGGTATTAATTGCAGTATTAATTGCTTTATTGACGTTTTCGTGTGTATGGCCTAGTTTAGAAGATGGGTTAATGATAGGACATTTGCGTAGACAGAAACTCATGTTTTGTGGGAGCATGGTTTAAAATTCATAATAAATGCATCTCAAGAGAATAGATTTGTCTGTTCCTTCCTTAGGGTATCACTTCAAGTGCTTCTAGGGCCTGAAATATTTTCACAACGTCTGTTTTGTAATGATTCAAGGCAAAAAAGGAATTGGCTCTCTTTTTTACAGAATGCTGCATGCTGCATTTGTGATCGCCCATACGTACAAGAACATCAATCAAGTGATTGATAATTGCATCTATGCGTCTCTATGCGGGAAAACTGCACATTATTAGGCCCAGTCCACACGTACCCGTATATTTATGAAAACGCATCTTTTTTATCCGTATAAAAAATATCCGCGTCCACACGAGGAGCGTTTTCGAAAATATCCCCGTCCACGCGAAGACGCTGCTGCATTCAAACTCCTCTGTGCAAACTTTGACAAAAGAAAACAAACAATAAAAATGCCCTTGCGTGATCCCCAAAGATCCGTGCGCATGCCCTGGTACGTCGTAAATGGATGCTGTGACGTGAGCGTTTTCGAAAAGCTCCGTTTTCAACCGTCCACACGAGAACAGGAAAACGGCGTTTTCAAAAAGATCCAATCTGGACAGCGTTTTCGAAAAGCTTCGTTTTTGGTGGCCTTAAAAAACCAAGATTTGTTTCAGCTGCCATGCATTACATCTACTCAATTCTAATCCCGTCTTTTCTGATTTTCAATTCTAGTTAAGCTGCGTCTCTTTCTGAAACACCCTGTATGTATTGCGTAATGATCTGGGAGCACAGGAAGTCTTACCTTCGATGAATAAGCTGATATAAACGCCGTATAATTTGCATCTGAATCAAGTTTGAAATTTGAATATTCTTGAAATTTTGTTGCTCTTCTTTTTCGTAAAAACTTTGCTTTCGTAGTTGCTCCACTTCCTAATACAAATATCTTCCTTTTCTCGAATTCATCTTTAGTGAGGACAGCAGCTATATAAGGAGTTCCATCTGTAGATCGATTATATATCTTGAGATCATCCACCTTGTACGATCCAGCATCTCTTAATGGCACACCATCGACTATTTTGACGGCTATAACGTAATATAGCCTGCAAAAAAGATATTATAAGTTCTGAAGAAATATTTTATCTCGAAATACCTGGTCACTCAATTTAAGCAAAAAGCATTTGGCGTAACAATGGTGGAAAACTGTTGTTGCTTAAGGCTGATTTCCACTCACTAGTACTTTCAGAGTGGGTGCAGAGCGAGAGGAAATTATATTGTTTTGGAAAAAGTTACGCTTTGAAGTTGAAAAGAAATTCGCAGTAGAGCGAGCTTTTATTGTGCGAATTTCCGCTCGCTTGAAAAATACTGCTTAGTGGATATCAGCCTTTTAAAACATATCATCATTGCTGGAAGAATGAAGCCTCTAAAAACAGACTTCCTTTATGGCTGTCTTGTCTAACAAGTTTTCAAAGTGTTTTTACTCCCGTTGCACTTTCATGACAAAAACTCCTGAATGCTCTCTGTCGTAAAACTGTAGAAAAATGAAATAGAAAATAACCAGCAGAAACGTAAGGATGAAGGAAGAACGATGAAAGATTCACAATGATATCGGTTGTTTTTGAATGATGCTGCAGTTTATATTGATTAGCAATTCCAGGAAAAGAAATTTTCTCAAGCAGTGATTCAAAACAAACAAAGCCACAAAATCTAACTTTAAACCTGCATAAAAACTGTCACTTTCTTGCCCTTGAAGGGTTGTTTCTTGAGAAGTCATTGGTTTATAACAAAGGAAGAAGGATAAATCTAAAAGATATGCTCAATGAATTACGTTTATTGAATTAAGGAGCTTAGTAGCCCGGGGGGAGGGTACTCATATATTTTTGTGTACGGGGACGTGCCGCTGAACAGGGTATCGTTTTCAGGATTCCAACTCCGGGACAGGGTATCATTTTCATAAAAATCGGCTCCATGACAGGGTTCATATTTGTTATTTTTGACTCTGAAGGGTCGTTTTCAGCCATTTGCACTCTGCAAATGTGATTCAAATCACTTGGATGCCAATATTTCCACATTTTTCGATGGATTTCTTACAAATTTTTCTTTGCAGGGCACAATTTGGTCTGAAGAAACAAAGGGCATGGTATTGTCTTAGAAAATTTTACTCCGGGACGGGGTATCATTTTCAGGAATTTGACTCCGGGACAGAGTAGCTTTCAGATTCTCCAGCGGCACCTCCCCGTATGCTCGTAAACCAAGTACCTCCCCCGGGCTTAGTAGTAATCGTATCATGCCTTCTGCTCAGCTTCTCGACCAAATAGATATATCCACCAGAAAGATCTTCAGATTTATTCTTATTCCCTCGATATACACCGCGGAGTTTTATTCAAAAGCTCTCTTTCGTAAGCACAATGCGATAGCTCGCCCTACTAGACTCAAGGCAACAATTGCGATTTTGTTTGCACTCATTAAGGAGATTTCCTTTATCTGCAGTCACTAATCACTTTGAATGCGGCGTCAATCGAAAACAGCCTGAGATCCGGCTCACTCGAAAAAAATTTACAGTAAAAAATGAAAGGAAAAGAAGAAAAGCGAAAATATGAATGCGACTTTTTCTTTCCCCTCCTTTTATTTTTTCCCGTGAGAGCCTGCTCTCGGGCTAAATCGAAACCAGTTTATGCCATTATTTTACAAAATCTGTCCTTGTTGAATATCTTCTTTTTCCTGTATGCAAGGTTCAGAAGACGCAGGTAAGACCATTCCTTGTCAGCGGTCAAAAAAGTGCTGCCAAGGTTATACAGCATTCACACTGACACAATTAAACCAGCTTTATTGAAATCAGTTTAAATTTCAACCGATCAAATGATTGCATTTTTTGGCTTGACCGATCAGAAGGCCTTATTCGAAAAGCTGGCTTAATTTAATTAAGCTGGCTTAACTTGCCATGTGAATGGGGATGACTGGTTACTCAAGCAGAATAAGATTGCATTAGGCAACATGTATTTTGTTGACAAAACCAACAACATTGTTCTGATTTAGCTCATGAAAGCATTTTAATAGCTGTAATTGGCTGACATTTGTTTACACCAACCTCAATTTAGGTAATCAGTCTCTTGAAAATACTACTTTTTCAACTCTTTAACAAATTTTGCCTCATGAAAAATTGTGCCATAAAATTACAAAGTAGTATAATGCAGAAGCTTCTCAATAGAATGGTCACAATACACAAAGTGGGTAAAACAAGCCTTAGCCAACCTTTTCTATGGCCAGTCATTTATATTCTTAAAACCCCTGCATTCTTTGATTAAGACTACACGTTGTTTCTCTCAAAAGAGCCTTGGATAAGCGCCTAGCACTAAGAGTTTCTTAATTTGACACGAAAGTTTTTGCTTGTAGTACTAAAAGTTTCTTAATTTATTTCTGATCTTTTTTGGATGCATGTAGTTTTCTGCCACTGCCACTCAGTTGTTTCTTAGCAAAAATAGCAAATACTTAACAAGCATGAGTGTTCCAATGGACTCCGAAAGTAGAAATAAAATGGATTTGAATAAAAAATAAAGGCTCATAGCAAACTTCCATGATCGTCTTGGGTTGTCTTTCGAATGTTTCTTAGCACCGCTCTAATATAGTACTACAGTTTCTTAAATTTTTGGCTGTCATGCAACTAGTTTCTCACAAACCAGTTTATTACAAAGAAAACTTGTAGCTGTCGACGAAATTTCAACTGTTAGGCACATTTATCAAGAGCAATGACCAAAACATTAGTGGTTTGCTGGTTCACTGATTGAACCACCAATTTGGTTTAAGGTACTAAGTGGGGGTTTATTATAGTGTAGTGGCTAGGCGTATTCGGCCTTATTTTGGATGCGGAATACGGTTGCTGCAAGAAAACCAGTGCGGTAGACGGTTTTTGCATTGCTATGCGGTTGCGGAAAGTTAAAATTTAAGCAAACGGTGTACAGTTTTTCGCTTACTTCGTAGAGCCTTCTACTAGATAGCAGTTATTAACTACCAGGCCTTTGCATAGCTGTAACAGGACAATCATCGCAATTGTAGATCTACAAAAATTGCTTTAGAATTCCTGCTCCATTTACACCAAATAGATATCTTGAAAAGAATATGTATCCTACTGAAGAAGACTGGCGGTTGCGGTTTATCAGAGAAAATTGCTTGCGGTTGATGGGTTAATAGAGCAAATATTGGCGGTTTTGAAGCACCCTATAATAGACGCCCCCCTCCCTTAAATTTCATATCTGTAGAATGTTTATTAACTCACTTCGGAAAAAATCCTTTTGGAAGATTAATGGCCAATGTTAATTTTATTGTTGAAAAACCAACATCTGTCTGTTTAGGCTCTGACAATTTCTGCAGAAACTGGCGATCTACAAAATAGATTAAATATTTAGCTATGGTTCGAAAGGATTGTGAGTGCTGCCATCTGAAATTCCATTGAAACTATCTCTAGCATCATATGTAAAAATGTATGTTCTCCAAATTCGCACTCCTTGAATACATACTTAATATGGTTTCTTCAACATTTCATTATTTACATTCATTTAGCAACCTGCGAGGACCAAATTTTTTCTAACCCAAATTTGCTATGAAAAGTTCCGTATTCATACCAAAATTATTGTGACTTGCACATTTTAACGCAATGGGAGACAGATACCCATCTTCTAGTTGGATCCTCCTCTTGGTCACTGTGGGGATGCATAGGTAATGTCTTGTAATTAGCTAAGTCCTGAAACGTTAAGCACCAATGAAACAAAATAGAAGTGAAATGAAATAGAAGACATGATGGCTCACTTTTTCTTAATCAAAATTAGCATATCTACTTACCAATTCTGCACTGCGAAGACATTCCATAGACCTTCTCATTCTAGGGAGTAACGGATCAAACATAATCATGAAAAAAGACAGTTTGAGTACAATGGCATCCAAAATGTGAAAAAGGAAAGTGCTCCTGGCCTGGTTCAGTTCACTCTATTTTTTGATCTCCGAGAATTTTCGTATGGCGATCTGCTCCAGTTAGACGAAATGAATTTCAGAAAATCCTGAAGTCAATCAGACGAACGGCCTATGACCATGTACAAAATGTTAGACTTTGTCTTCTCAGGCTTTAACTGAAGATCACTATGCACTTTTAGAAAGCTGTTTCACTGTTTGACATATGAGAAATTGAGTTGTCTACCGTGGATCCCAAAAGTGCTAACGTTTCAAAAGTCATCAAAAATCAATTTTAAAATCAATAATAAAATTGTAACTGCTATAAAAATATATCTGAAGGTTGTAAAATGTTTGCTATTATTAACTAGAGGGTATAAAATGACAAAAGGAAAAACTTTAATCTGAGCTATGCTCCTGAAGTAGCATCGTTAATCAAGCTCAAGAACCACAGTAGTGAGACTTTTTATCATTCTTCCAGTCTACAATGATCGTTTGTTCCTTCATGGCACTGTTGAGCAATGCACAAAAGGAGAAATCGTCCTGGTAATTGTCGGTTTCTCAGCATGCATCAAAACCAGCTAACCCTAAAAGGCCCTAAAAAGAGCTAAAATCCGTAATTACAAACTCAATCACGAAATTTACCATACTTTGGCAAAGAACTTGGCTTTTTGATCGTCTTGCCAACCAAAGAAATTTGAAGATCGACCTTGTAATGAAATTTTGATGATTTTGCAATGAGGGGACGTTATTCTTTCGGATACAGCTAGTTTACATTTCAAGTGTTAGGAGATATGTTCCTGCGGATTTCTATTTTTTAGCTTCAAGTACAGGGTGTCTCAAAATGAAACTGTGCTCCATTTGCCTGGCTGCGACGGAAAAGCTGGAGCACCTTTTGTCCTGTTCTTGACACAGTTTTAAGAAACATGCTTCAACTTAAAGTCTGAGATCTTGTTTTCGCCTACCTGGCTATTGATGGAATTCAAAAGCCAGAAAGGTGATGGCTTAAAAGTTACTTTGTTAGTTCACAAAAAATGCCACATCAATGTAAAAACTGTTCGAAAATGTCTTATTGCAGTGTTAGAATTCTTGCAGCCTAAAAAAATGACGATTAGAATGAAATTCTAATCGGAGTTAAAGCAACGAACATGCTGTGTATTGTTTTTTACAGATTTATAAATCTGGCAATTTAAAATAGCATCGTTTTTGACTCTCTAGAGATGTAATGTTTTTCATCACCTGCGTGCTCATTGATAGTCGTACATGCGGCATGGTTTCTTCCATGCAGTATAAAACAGAGTTTGATTTGAGATTTTAGTAAATTTTGCAAACTCATGCTGAGAGGTTGAAAATTAAAATCTCCCACCCACCCGCCTCTTTCACATTTTCATGTTGGATCTTCTTTCTTTTGCAGATGCATCTGGAAATTTTGTCCAACACGGACGAGGGGATTAGTTTTGCGGGAAAAATGAGGGGTTTCCTTCCAAACCCACCTTCGGGAGGGTTATTTGCTTTTTCGGGAGATGGGCTAGTTCCCTCAAAGCCCAAATTTCCTTAACGATGAGAAAACGCAACCTTGTGTTTGTCTGATGCTTATGAGGAAAAATTTACGAAAAAGGTTGAAAAATATCTGAGGTGCAGCCAAGCCCCAGCACCCTTGGCCCTATTTATGGGAGTGTAGATTTAACCGGGGAAATTCATTTTATACTGAGAACGCAATACGCAAGACATTTTGAAATGCTGTTGAAAATATGTTGATTCGACGCTAGATTCCTTTCCTTCAAATTCACCGTGGTTCTAAAATCTTGGTAGGAAAAGACAGTGCCGTTTTGAAATAATCGTTTATCGACTTCATTGTGCATATATACAAACAACCTCTCGCCGCATGGACTAAGCAAGGGCATTAAGTTGTACTTTTATAGCAAATCTATCGTAACTGTCTCGAGAGTGGGAGAATAGAGTGTTTAGCTCCTCTGCAACAGACACACAGATGGAGCACAGGATTTAGCACATCCTGCAGAGCAGCTAAATTCCTCTTCAAAAACTCTAAACGTACATGAAAGGAAAATGCTGTATACTTCACCTTGAACTGGATAGTCTCTTGAGATACAGCGCGAAAATGAATATAGTACATATTTGGTGTCTCAAGTTGAATATTGAGTTCATCTACCAATGCATCTCCTGCTTTGAAAGTCATGGATAGTGGGAAACCTGCTGGAGTTCTCTCAGCTGCAAGATAGTAATTCGAGCCAGTTTTGAGGGCGTTCTCCTTGTCTTGCAATTTCACAAAATTCACTACTGGTCTTTCATTACCGTTTGCCATAACTTGAACAATCACTTGATAAGTGCTATGGGACAAGAACATAGAAAATGATTACGTTCTTCTTTAAATAAAAGATTAAGGAGACAGGCTTTGTGACATTGATAAACACGATTAAATTTTAAACACTATTGCTGTCAATGCATTTTCGTCAATATTTGGACCTTTGGAAAGAGACGTTGCTGAAATCAACATTGAGAGCAAGGCTTTCTTGCATGCAATACCTTTTCAGTAGCAGAAGGCACACGAGCATTTGTCTTATACTGGATATTTTTAAAGGGAGCTGCTGCTAATTCTTTAAACAGGCAGTTCCACTATTCTGGAATACTAACCAATTATTTTAGATTTATTCTGTGCTATCTGTAAGATGACTTCACAAAATAAAGATTCCTTGTAGGTATACAGTTGTCATCGAGTTCTCTCCCACCATCAACAACTTCATAGCGCCAGTGATGGCTGAGATAAAGGCAAATCTATGAGTATGGTTTATGAAGCTGCTTAGGATAAGCAGCCAAACGCTGTTGAGAAACAACAGATTTCTTGCTTTAACCAAATTAATCAAGGAACTTTCATTTAAATGATGATATTGACTTGTTTAGCGGTATGTTTGTTTACCTTTTCGTGCATCTGCCTCTTTAAGACCTAATCAAGCAGCGCAAGATCTTTTTTAACAAAATTTATTCTAGTGAGGTTGAGAAATAAGCGCTCAAATCATCGATCAGAGAGGCCTCAGTAATCATCAGAGAATCAGATGCGCTTCAACTAACCAACGTACAGAAATGAATAATAATAGGAGGGGTCAAAGTGAACAGGAGCTGTTATTTTTTTGCCTTTACAAAGATTTGTGTGATAGCCATAATCAGATTTCGCCTGAAAGGCAATCGAGGAAGTTAGTGACTTTTCAGCTGAGTCAAAGAGTTTAAACTTAGCCAGAGGTCTGATAATTGAGGAAAGAGAATATTCCACTGCAAGCAAGCTTCAGAGCTAATTCAGAAATTTTTGCCTTTGTTTGCAGCAGTTGTCAAAGGGCAGGGTAATTTAGCCGTAAAGAAACCTGTTTTCTCTAGTATCTTAATTATTGCCCACACGTGGCTATTGTGTTCTGTGCAGATTTTGGTGGATGGGGTAAATCCAGACCCAAGTTATTTCTAAAAATCCGCCAATATCTCTGCAATCGTACAACATATGAGTGTTTCGGTTGCTCTTCCATCTTTAAAATAACACTTTCATTTTGAGAAAATTAGTGGAAAATCGCTGTGACATGGAAAATCACTGTGATATGGCCTATCAAGACTACTGCTAAATAGTCGTTTCGAAAGAAGTTTGTTTACGTTATGTGACCCTGCCCCTTTAACATGAACGAAGACCAACAGAGAGGTACATAGGTACATGAAATCAAAAGAGCATCAATCAACAATCTACGCTTTGACCTTGGTCCTCCTGTCACCACTATTTGGTCAGTAGAAAAAATTGGCACATCCCTTGAAACTGTAGAAAGAATTACCACCGATACTAACATGGGAATTTCTGGAAATGATCTAAAATTCATTTAAATCGTATTGCAAAATCTACGCTTCAATTTGGCCCTCATTTGTGTGAATTTTGAATTTAGAAGCTACCAACTTTTGATGAATGATTCAAAATCACAAGAATTGATCATTAATCTTACTTTTAATGTTATTCCGAAATTGAAATTAGGTTCGTGCGGCGCAGGAACTTTTGGAAATTTCACATGGAATCAAAAATGGTCTGGCAGGAATAGTTTGCTGTATCCCCAAAATATCCCCAAAATATCCCCAAAATATCTTTTCTCAAGAGACGAAATATCTGGGTTCCAAAAATGATTAAATTTCACCACGTTCTTTTCTTTGGAAAAATTTTTGAGGAAACGGACGTCTTCCCTATAATTTCCCAAAAAGGGAAATGGGGATTTCCATCTCCCTTTAACTCCCCAGAGTTATTTGTCCGATTCTCCCAAGTTTCAATTCAGAAATTATCGGAAACATTTTGGTTTTCTTTGCAGTGCGAGAACCTGAATTGGGAGGATCAAATCGATAGTCTCTAAAATAGGGTTTCTCTTGGAATAGGATTTCTGAAAATTCTTTTTTTATTGTTCCAGGAAATTTTTACCTCTCAATGCCCTGGGTAGGATTTATCGGGACATAGTAAAATTTCATTTTCGACATTACTTTTCTTAATAGACGATTACGCTAAAGATGGTGGCGAGGAACTTTTGACCAAGATGCTTTGCGTTCGAATTACGAATCCTTAACTATTCTATAGCAACTCGATTAAAGAACGCAGTGCATCTTGGTAAAAGGTTCCTTGTCGCCATCTTTAGCGTAATCTTCTATTGCGAGCTGTGGGATTATCAGCATGCAGACCACTCAAAAGCTGCTGAATCGAGCTGCGAGACTTATCTTGTAAGACACCGATGCAAAACACAAAATGGGCAGCCATAAGCAACATTATTAGATGTGAAACTGCCAAAATAATGTAAAGATCGCTAAACGGTCTTCATCCAGAATTTCGTACCAAAATTGTTCGTCGAAAATTTTACTCGAAATATCATACAACTGCGAGATGCTGAAACTCATCATCTAGTAGCCTTGAGGAAAACAAGCATTGGGCAAAAAGGTGCATCCATTGAAGAGCTAAACTTTGGAAGCAGCTTGACCATGACGTAAAACAGGCACCCGTCCTTGCCTCTTTTAACAAAAATTATAAGACAATTCATGAATCATTCTAATAACAATGATTTTCTAATTTTTGTATTCAGATTTGACATCGATATCCTTAATTGTTCGCCATTGCTTCCTTAAAAGCAGTCCTTCAGGATTGATGGAGCTACCTGACTTAAAAGATCCAAATAGAAATGAAATAGAAATAAAGCCCACCATACAATGCATTTATTGTCTCCGTTCTGGGAGTCTCTAAGGAACAGATCATACATTCTGGCTGGGTAGGGGATGGAAGAAATTTACAAACACTTGATGAATTTTTGTAGCCCCTCGCTGGTTTCCATAAAATTTTTGTCACCCCTTTCAAAATTGCATGGAATGTTCCCTCCCCCCTTTCAGTACAGGTATATGTGGTAATCGTGTCACCAGACGGTCATGTTTGCAATTGGCTGTAGATTTACATCGCTACAAACACTGGAAAGAAAATACCATCTCAAAGTAATGAGAAATTGATTTTAAAATGATGAAGACTTACTTGTTGACGATCTAGCTTTTAAGAAATTTACATAAATCATCTCAAACTATTTTCATACCCCCTCCCTTGAGTCGTTGTTGTTGTGCGCCTCATGACGGCTGCACACTGTTGGACTGCTAAAAACTTCGCTCCAGTTCATTGTTTTCGGGAGGTTTTTACTGAGCAAATGTTTTGAAAGTGTTGATCAGTCCATGAGGCAAACATGGTTTGTGTCACTACCACAGCAGAAGCACAGAGCAGCGCTGTTTTTCCGCTTTGAAAGATGACGATGAGATGGCCTAAATGGCTTCACCAAGCAGTGAAAGGTCAAAGTCCAAACCGGCCTAGCTCTACACTTGGTTTCTCCATCACCAACAAACATGGATCGACTTCAGTACACCAAATGTCAGCTTATTGCTTTCAACAAGTCAACGAAACATTCTCTCAGTCCTGCAAATTTTACTAAATTGAAAGCACTTGACTTAATCAAAAAGACTGCAGTTACCAGAAGAAGTAGAAGAGGTGGCAAGCGCAGGAAAGTACACAGGGGAGTAAACTGGAATAATCTTATCCGCATTCAACCTTCTCGTCATTTATTTACCAGACCCCAGAAGAAATTACAATTTTGCATCGTGAATACAAGATCTATTAGGAACAAATGTGACAGTTTTGTTGATTATATAATTTCAAATGGAGTTGACCTGTGTATGGTCACAGAAACATGGTTAAAAGGTGATGATGATGCTGTTAGGGCAGCTTGTCAGCCAGAGAGTTACATTTTCTTAGACCAGCCAAGGTCTTCAGATCGCATGGGCGGAGGTACTGCACTACTGTCCCGAAATTCTTTGAATGCAAAAAAGTTGGATGGAGGAGAAACTGATTCATTTGAATTTTCAGAGTGGTTAGTTCAAACTGGAAACTTTAAACTTAGACTATCAGTCATATACAGGCCACCATACTCTGTTAGCCATCCTGTCCCATTGAGTGTTTTTCTGTTGGAGATTTCAAAGTACTTGCAGCAACTGATCTTGTGTGCAGAGCCACTCCTAGTTACTGGTGATTTTAACATTCATGTAGATATGGAGGATGATCCATGCGCATCAAGATTTATGGAGTTTTTAGAAAGTTTAGGTCTGGAACAACATGTACATGAGCCAACACATGAGTCAAACCACACACTTGACCTAATTATTAGTAGGAAAGGGGATAGCATTACCCTTAATTCCCCCCAAGCAAACACACTTCATTTCAGACCATTCATTTGTGCAATGTCAGTTGTCTTGCCCAAAACCATTGTTGCAGCAAAGGCGAATTTCTTATAGAAAGTTGAAGAACATTGATATGAAACAGTTCAAATCTGACATTAAATCATCACCACTGGGATCAGAAAACTACCAAAATAAAAGCTTAGATCATCTTGTGGAAATATATAACAGCCATCTTATATCAATTTTAGACAAACATGCTCCTCTAAAAACAAGATTAGCTGTAGTGAGACCAGTCCTGCCATGGTTTAATACCATTGTTAAGGAAGCAAAGGCAGCTAGAAGAAAAGCAAAAAGCAGTGGCGAAAATCGAGAAAAGATTACGATAAAATCTTATTCAAATCCAAGAGAAATGCGTTCACACATCAGCTAAACATTGCAAGACGAAAGTTCTATGCTGACAAAATTGAAGAATGTCGTGGTGACCAAAAGAAACTTTTCTCCCTTATCAACTCGGTTTCCAAGCCTAAAGATAAGATTGAATATCCAACAGCTACATCCATAACTGAGCTTGCTAACAAATTTAGCAACTTTTTTGTCACAAAGATTAAGTCAATCAGAGAAGAGCTTGACAGCATTGAAACAGATGCAACAACTTCAGATTATTTGTCAAGTTATAAGCCTAAAAAGGAGTTCCCTAATTTCGAGATTCTATCAGAAGAACAAGTGAGGGAACTTGTCATTAAATCCCCAAACAAGCAATGTATAGCAGATCCACTACCAACATGGATGATAAAGGAATGCTTGGGTGTTCTCTTACCTTTCATAACTCACATCATTAATTTATCCCTGCAAAGTGGTTCATTTGCAGGAGTCTGGAAGGAGGCATTTATAATACCCCTGTTGAAAAAAGTTGGTTTGGATATTATTTTCCCAAATTTCAGACCAGTCAGCAATCTATCGTTCATCTCTAAGATAGCAGAGCGGGCTTCGGTGAAACAAATTTCATCGCATATGAATCTGCACTGTCCTTTACCAGCTCTCCAGTCAGCATATAAAGAGTATCATAGCACGGAAACTGCACTGCTTAAAGTACTATCAGACATTCGCCTTGATATGGATGCCCAGAAAGTTACCCTGTTAGTGATGTTAGATCTTAGTGCGGCGTTTGACACAATTGATCATGCCATTCTCTTGGAAATTCTTAAGAAAAAAGTAGGGCTTTCCGGAACAGCATTACAGTGGGTGCAATCATACATAAGCAACCGATATCAGTGTGTGCAAGTCAAAGGGAAGCTATCTGAAAGGACTGAACTTGAATACGGTGTCCCTCAAGGATCCTGCTTAGGCCCAATCCTTTTCCTTATCTACGCAAGTTTACTGTTTGATGTAATCGCAAAACATCTCCCAAATGCACATGGTTACGCAGATGACCATCAAATACACCTATCGTTCAAACCCACTGACCAAGTCTCACAAGAGGATGCACTCCAGTCAATTCAGGCCTGTATATCCGATGTTAGGAAATGGATGCTTGCTAATAAGCTCAAGATAAATGATGGAAAGACGGAGTTCATGATAATAGGGTCAAAGCACAACTTAAGTAAATTGAACATAAATTCTATAAAGATTGGTGACACTGAAATAAAACCAGTCACTTCTTTGAGAAATCTTGGAGCCATGATTGACGAAAATTTGTCCATGGAGCATCAAATAACAAAGACCTGTTCCACAGCGTTTTATCACATAAGAAACATCAGGCATATAAGAAAGTATCTTGACGTGAAATCCACGGAGACAATGGTTCATGCTTTCATTACAAATTAACTTGATTACTGCAATAGCCTACTATACGGTCTCCCAGATTGCCAAATACAGAAACTGCAACGCGTACAGAATGCAGCTGCAAGGATAATAACTGGAATAAAAAAGTATGATCATATCACTCCTGCTTTAAAGGAATACACTGGCTACCTGTGCAACAAAGAATTGAGTTTAAGATATTGTTGCTAACATACAAAGCGCTGAATAACATGGCCCCATCTTACATAACGAGTATGTTCACTATGCAAGGACAAGAAAGATATTCCCTAAGGTCAAATGCATCTTTACAGTTGAAGATTCCGAGAACAAAATACAAAACGTGCGGAGACAGAGCATTTCCAGTCGCTGCTGCTACATTATGGAACTGCTTACCTTATAACATTCGTAACTCGCAGAGCATTGATACTTTTAAATCTAGATTAAAAACATTCTTATTTTCTATTGCTTTTGAACTGTAATCGATTCTGGATCCTTTTTTATGTAAATATGGACATTTTTTAACTTAGCTATTGTTAAGCGCTAAAGAATATATATTTTATAGATTTGGCGCTATATAAAAGTTATAATTATTATCATTATTGTCTCTGTTACACACTGACTTCAGTTCTGTTCTTTGTATATTGGTCAGTGGATTGATGTTCTTGAGCTTTGGTAACAACAAGTTTCCTCAAATCTCAAGCACTTGTCGGAGAATTCTGGCAGATTGTAGCAACACAGTCTTTTGCAACTCCACGATTCTGGTAGCTATCCCAATCTCCTTCAGTCTTTTTGGCAATGCTTTTGGTGCTGTTCCTAGCGCCCCAATTATAACTGGGATTACTTTAACTTTTTTGTTCCACAGTTTTTTCAGTTCCCTTGCTAAGTCTTGGTACTTGAATATCTTTTCCTTTTCTTTTTCATCAACCCTAGTATCGAAAGGAACAGCAAAGTCTATAATCTGGCATTTGTTGTTTTTCTTCTCAACTATAATCATATCGGGCCTTCTTGCTTCGATGACGTGATCTGTTTGTATTGAAAAGTCCCACAAGATCTTATACTCTTCGTTTTCGCATACAGATTGCGGCTCATGTTCATGCCATCTATCTTTTGTGTCAAGACCATACTTTCTGCATACCTCCCAATGTATCTTTCTTCCTATCCAATCATGCCTCCGTTTATACTCTTTTTGTGCCATTTTACTACATTCACTTAAAAGGTGGTTGATGCTCTCATCTGCTTTGCCACACATCCTACATGTACTGTCTTCTTGAGTCTTATCAATTTTAGCTTTCACTAAGTTTGTTCTCACTGCCTGCTCTTGTGCTGCCATGATGAGGGTCTCGGTTTCTCTCTTGAGGCTTCCCTCTTGTAGCCACAACCATTGATCTCTATTTGTCACATCCTCTGTTTGTCTCAGGAACTGTCCATGCATCACTTTCTCTTTCCAGTTGGCCTTCCTTTCCTGCCTGCTCTTTCTCTTAAACTCATTCTCTGTTTCAAGTTCCTCATTCTCAGTATCGCCTCTAGCTGCAACTAGCAGTTTCTCCTTGCTTTCTTTGACGTATCTTTTCAGGCCAATTGTGGCCAGATTGACAGTATCTTCAACGCTCATGAGTCCTCTTCCACCTTCTCTCCTGGGTATATATAACCTGTCGACATTACTTCTTGGGTGGAGTCCATTGTGCATGGTTAAAAGTTTCCTCGTTCTTCGATCCATCTCTTGAAGCTCGGCTTTAGTCCAATTAAGGAAAGCAGCTGAGTATCTCAATACAGGGATAGCCCATGTATTAATACCCTTGATGACATTTCCCCCATTCAACTTTGTCTCCAAAATCTTTCTCACTCTTCTCTTATATTCACTGCCGACTTTCTCTTTCATCTCTTTTACCTGCACTTCATCTGCCTGTAATACACCCAGATATTTGTATCCTTCGCCTTCTTTCAGTGATTTTATGACTTTATCATCTGGCATTTTGATTCCGTCTGATTTTATCCTTTTTCCTCTCTTCAAAACCAAAGTCGAACATTTTTCAATCCCGAATTGCATGCCAATGTCCTTGCTAAACACTCTGACCGTCTGTATAAGTGAATCAAGTTCTTTCTCGCTCTTTGCATACACCTTAAGGTCGTCCATGTAAAGAAGGTGATTAATCTTTTCTCTATTTTTTGCAAATTCGTACCCATGTTTTGTCATTTTCAATACACTGGTAAGGGGGATGAGTGTTATAACGAAAAGAAGCGGCGATAACGCATCTCCCTGAAATATACCTCTTTTAATCTTAACCTCTCCTAGTGATTCATTAGCACATGTCAGCTCAACCCTCCAATCTTTCATTGTCTTTTCTAGGAACTTCGTTAACGTATTGTTTATTCCTAGGATCTGCAGGCACTCTAAAACCCAGGAATGAGGTACCATATCAAATGCTTTCCTGTAGTCTATCCATCCCATAGCTAAGTTCTTTTTCCTCATTCTAACCTCTCTCAGTATCATCCTGTCTATGTACAATTGATCTGCCGTTCCTCTGCTCCTCCTCCTACATCCCTTCTGTTCCTCAGGCAGCAGCTGGTTCTTTTCCAAAAAAGAGTAGATTTCATCAGATACTAGTGCTGTTAGCAACTTCCAGCAAAGCGGTAGGCATGTGATGGGACGGTAGTTGCTTGCATCTCTTCCCTTTGACTTATCCTTCTGTAGCAGGACAGTTCGGCCTTTTGTCATCCATGATGGTGTCTGTCCCTCCAAGCATTCAGTGAAATATTTCTCCAAATATGTATGCATTGTTGTGAAATTTTTTAGCCAGAACCCTTGTACACCATCTGGTCCAGGTGCTTTCCAATTTGGTACTTTCTTAAGGATCTTCTTTATTTTCTCTCTCGTAACATTCACTTCTGCTTGTCTTGGCCCTGCATTCATCTTCGTCTTAAAATCTTCTAACCACTCTGCCTCCCTGTTGTGTTCGACCTCTGTACTCCACATATCTGTCCAGAACTGCTTTGCTTCATTTGCATCTGGCACTTCACTTTCACCTTGTTCTCCCTCACTGTTCAGCTGTTTATAAAATCCACCTTCGTTGTTCTTAAACTGTCTATTCTGTTGGTATTGCTTAGTTCTTTGGTCATATCTTGTAATCTTTCCGCGTTTGGCCTTAATTCTTTGTCTCAGCTCCTCCTTCACAATCTGCAATCCTTTCTGCTTGAACTTGTACTTTCTTTGCAATGACTCAACATCTTTTTTCTTTACTGTCTTCCTTTCAATTAAAGCATTCACTCGACCTAGATCTCTGTTCAGCTGTTTAACTTGCCCTTCAAGCCTACGTTTCCACCATGGCTCTTTTCTTTTCTCTTTGTTTTTGCTTTTCACTCCAAGCATTTCTGTTACCATTGCTGCCCCACAGTATATCAGACCATTAGTCTCAGTAATGTTGTTCACCTTGATCTTGCCCATTACATTATCCACCTTCTTCACTGCTGCATACAGCTTTCCTTTCTCAACGCCTCTCAGTGATGGTAATCTAGCTCTGTCCTTCTTACTTATCTCATTTAATCGTTCAATCAAGTTCTTCTCTTCATCAGTTACTTCCTCGTCGACTGAGAAATAACCATTCCTATTAGTATCGTCACGATCAACGTTAGCCACATGATCAACAATTTCTTCGTTTCTATTCTCATGCTCAATTCTCTGTTCTATCTGCCCATACGATGCATCTTCGATCGATCGTTTTATCTCCTCAAGCTCCAGGTTCGATAACCATTGCTTCTTCGTGATTTGATTCTTCTGATCTACTAGTCTTTGTTCAGTAACTGGGAACATACCTCTACTAATCCACACATTATGCATTCTTTTCCTGTAGCCATTACGGCCAGGCTCGCTGCTATAGTAGCACTCCATAACAATCTTGTTATCATCCTGTGACCACTTTCTTCTAATTCTCCTAGCAGTAGCTTGCTGACGACCGGGCTCATGCTGCTGGGCCATGAAACACCTGCCGGGCGAGAGACCTTCTCCAGAGGTTCCAGTCTCATTCACGCCGTTGTCTGGTATACCTTGATAATTCATGTTACACTCTTGCGAGGGTAGTGAGTTTTAGGTTACACCACCACCGGTACTATTTATCGTGACACCATCACTAGGGGGGTTGCCGGCCAAGGCTAAAGAGTCCCCCCTACCCATGAGACAGACTAAACCCCGCCGGACGCCAACCCGGTACTTCAAGGCCTCGGGGTAGGCTAACAGGTGCTACACCTTGCCCAAGGGTGACCTGGAGGTAGTTGTGGCAAAGGGTAACCTCATTCTCCCGCGTCGAAACTCCACAACCGGATGCAGTTTTAAGTCATACCCAGGACGTATTATTATTATTATTATTATTATCATTATTATTATCATTATTATTATTATTATTATTATTATTATTATCCCTGAAATGTACATTATTTTTCATTCCCCCTCTCTTCCAGTAGGAAACGTTTTTTTGTGGTACTCTTTCCCCCAGATGTCTTCCACCCACTCCTTGGTAAAAGTAATGGCCAGTCCCTTACAAAATAACGCAATGACTTGGTCCTTGAAGGAAATATAGATATGGAAAGTTGATTTGCAACATAGAGAGGTTTTGGAGATTTTCTAAAAGAGAAAGTCCCCATTTACTCAACTGGAACTAGTACTCACATGATGGGTCCATAATAATTTGTTACTGGAAAAACTTTCAGATGTGTTTGTCTATTGCCATCTCTTAGATCACTAGATAAACTGCACTGTGGTTTCGGAGCAGCTAAAGGAAAATATAACAAGATCAATGGTGTATGTTAACGTGATATGATGTTCAAATCCAACGAAAAAGGTCATATCAACACAAAAAAATACTGCTAGAAGGAATTTTATGTAAATTTTTCTAAGCAGCAACTTAATTTTCACACGCTCAGCAGCCAGGACAACTTTTTGGATAAAAGGTAATTGGAACTTGCACCAGATATTTTCTCATATTGTTAGTGCAAGCATTTTAAGATGTTATCAAGCTATCAAGCAAGCCAACGATCAATCAAGCAAGCAAGCAAGCAAAATTGATTTCTTAGCTCGTGTTGGCATATGGTGTACTGATGAAAATGAGTGAAGTTCTTTGGATGGATAATTTTGCCTTATAGCAAATCTCATTTGGCATCACATACCCCATCCACACTGGCAAGGCAAACCAGCTTAAACTAAATCAGGTTATCGAATGGAGCCTTCTAATTGGTCAGTCAAAGAATGCATATGATTGGTTGAAATCTACACGCTTAGATAAAGCTGGTATTGATTGCCAGCATGAATAAAGTATGACGTTACCAATGAGAGTTATTTACTGCACATGGAGGGACTGACTATATGACCAAAGTCGTATTATCTTCGATCATTATGTTATTTTCAGAAAGATAAGTGCTCATTGCATCGTTCACTTAAGAAAGTTCATCACGGGGGAGCACTCAATCATTAAGCGATTGTGTCACTCGTCTTTGAACTTTCTCTTTGTGTACTTGTATCAACGATAAAATGATTTTAATTTACGACTGTCCTTTTGTTGTTTCGCGACGGAAAATATGAAACTGCCGTGGTAAAAAAGCCTCTTGAAGGCATATCATTTCACTCAAAATATTGAATTTATCGCCAAAACACATTTCTTGTGATTTAAAGCTTGGAGTTTTGTGTAATATAAGAGCTTCATCCAGGGTCTAAAACTGATTTAAGTAGTACTGGTGAGGACCAGAATTTAACATACACACACTTAATGTGAATTCTGTGTATGGTTCAAAACTATTTTGCTTGTAAAGGCACACATTATCACAAGTTCCAACACATCTTAAGATGCAGCAATCGGTCTAAGATTACTTCGGTCTTTGATATAAATGCATATGAAGATATTTTCATGATCGATAATGAAATCAAGTTATGATCATCTGTCACAACGTTCATTTCTTTGTTCACACTTTAGAATTTCTTGACATCGACCTTAAATATCAAATGAAATTACGTTTTATAACTCATCAAGAAGACAGTATCTTCCTAAGCTTGCAATCGCTTACCTGAGACTCTAGTACTGTTAGATGCCTCAAGAGAGTACGGTCCCATTCCAGCTCTCGTAACAGCTGCTATCTTGAATGTGTAATTCGTTCCAGGCACTAAGCCTGGTGTGTTAAATGAAAAATAATGCCAATAGATGAGAAAGCTGACACCATGGCTGAATGAAGCATTGTAGGACTTTACACCAATGCCAAGAATCTGTAAGAGAAAATTGCAATTCAACGTTGGCAAGTGAAATCAGTGCAAAAGGTATATGGTACAATCTTTTCCTCATGTTTACTCATCTATTTATCTTTTTCGAAATAATTGTTATAGGTAGTAAGATCTCAAAGATCCTTGTGGTTTCACTTTTAACGTGAACATAAAAGCAAACAAGACACTGAATGGAATTGCTCGGGATGCTATCAGTGAAAGTCTTTCGGATATTCTCCAGGAGAGCCAGACGCCCGTCGAAGCGCTTTGGAGTCTGTGCAGTATCGATCTAAGGGTCATTGCCCTACTTCCTTCCTTTGTGAAATGGCGCATGCCTCAAAACGCTTCGCTCGTCCCATTGATCAGCGAGCGAATCAGAGTTAACGTCTTTTCCTTTGCGACTTACACACAAAAGGGGGAATTCGCATTATTCCGAACAAAAGATTTGATTTCGCGGGCATGGCTGGCCCTTAATTGGCCATTTAGGTGAGATCCCTTTGTCAGTGACAGACGTGTGATCAACTAGGTGGATCAACAGCAATTGAAAAAGCCAAGTTTTTCTCTGCTCTAGGGATAGATAATAAAAATGCTCTCGGTAAGAACTTAAGTCAACTCATCAATAATTTGGAAAATTCATGATTCTCGTTTGAAAAGCCTAAAATGTAGTGCATCCTGTCGATTTTGGATTCAGTGGTTTTGCAGTGAGAAGCTGGGAGGAGATGTGTTTCCATCTGTGTTCGTCATATGTGACGTCAAGACCTTCATTGCTCTTATTGCTTAATGAAGCAATATGATTGGCTGTTTCTGAGATGAACAAAGTCGCTGATTGGCTCCGAACCAAATTCCACCCTGCTGGTATGTTCATTGCCTGAAATATGATTATATAGCAAGTGTGCCAGCCATGGCAGATGCGATACCACTTCTGGATAACATGGTCATTTCTGTTTGGTTGGATAAAGAAATTGAACCAAGCTGCCACATTGCCAATGATTTGATTTCTCCCACCATGTTACTTTACAGCCCTGAGGTGACTTATTTGATAAAATCGCACGTAAAATTTCATCCCTGTTTACCGAGGTAGCATTTCTCACGGACATGTAATCAGGTCCTAACAGGCAAAACTGTTACAACATATACTACTGTGTTTCACAAGATAGGAATCAAATGTTTTAGCCGAATTTTGCTCGTGGCCTATGACCGGAGATCGCCAAAACCTAATTTTTACGGACCGATCAAATGGCGAATAAGTGGGGAAGACAAAAGAAACGTGTGGAGATTTTTCTAAATTTTACCTAGCCTCATAAAACGCAGCCAGGACAAAAATCTGCTTGAAATTTCCCGATTTTTTTAAGAAATCTACTCTACATACATTTGGGCATTCAAGTTTGGATGCCGGTCAAAATATCTCCCGATTCCAAGGAGTTATGGCACCTCAAACTCGCGACCTTTGTTCGTTTTCAGCATTTCTGAGCTTCTAGCATTCTTAGTACTCAATTTAATCCTAAAACGTCTTCTAAAATGTACCTGAAACATCATTAATTCCCATAAAGTCGATACATTGGGGTTGGGGACCTTTTCTTGCTTCGTAGATGAGCAAATCTGACACGCTTTCTATGGGGTCCGAAATATGGCCTGGCTCTAAAATGTGCTAGATTACATTTCTGAGTAAGAAAATTCTAGAGTACCCACCTCTCTTCGTTTGTTTAAGGCATCCTGTAGTTCTGTGTATCTACCAGACTGTACTTGGTTTCTATTTGACGATTCTCTTTCATAAATAATTGAGCAAGTCACAAATAAGAATCCGTTTACTTTGTTTCTTCGCCCAGGCACTCATCGGTGTCATCACGAATCACAACACTTGCTGCGTTCTGCGAGGTCTGGGGAAGAGGCGGGAAGATGTCAAAGCATGACGTACCACGTGATCATATGTCGTGATTCATGATGATACCGATGAGTGCCTGGGCGAAGAAGCAAGTAAACGGATTCTTATTTGCGACTTGCTCAATTATTTATGAAAGAGAATCGTCAAATAGAAACCAAGTACAGTCTGGTAGATACACAGAACTACAGGATGCCTTAAACAAACGAAGAGAGGTGGGTACTCTAGAATTTTCTTACTCAGAAATGTAATCTAGCACATTTTAGAGCCAGGCCATATTTCGGACCCCATAGAAAGCGTGTCAGATTTGCTCATCTACGAAGCAAGAAAAGGTCCCCAACCCCAATGTATCGACATTATGGGAATTAGTGATGTTTCAGGTACATTTTAGAAGACTTTTTAGGATTGAATTGAGTACTAAGAATGCTAGAAGCTCAGAAATGCTGAAAACGAACATAGGTTGCGAGTTTGAGGCGCCAAAACTCCTTGGAATCGGGAGATATTTTGAGCGGCATCCAAACTTGAATGCCCAAATGTATGTAGAGTACTTCAAAAAAAAATTCGGGAAATTTCAAGCAGATTTTTGTCCTGTCTGAGTTTTATGAGGCTACGTAAAATTTAGACAAATCTCCACACGTTTCTTTTGTCTTCCCCACTTATTCGCCATTTGATTGTTCCTTAAAGATGAGGTTTTGGCGATCTCCGGTCATAGGCCACGAGCAAAATTCGGCTGAAACATTTTATTCCTATGTTGTGTTTCGCAAATAGACGAAAGGCGCCACTAAATTAGATTTATGACAAACCTGCTCCTCGATGATGCCCTCTTGACAATAATCAGTTGGAGATAGCACCTCAGACAATTGTTTTCTCTGTGTTTGAAATATTTATTCAGACAGCAAATGTGGCTTTGGTGGAGGATACTCTATGTGGAGGCATTGCTTACTAGACTGCTTACATATTCGTAGTTATCGCTATTGATAGGCTGATGGACGCTCAAACTAAGACTCATGAACTTTGACACCGAAATTTGGGATGAAGCCTTCCCCTAACGATTTCATAACTAGATATGGACACCATAGCAATACTTTACAAACACTAGGCAATGGTGGATGGGCCTAAGTTGCTAGCTCGAACCTCCAATGTTAAAACAGCTCAGAGTTCAAGTTTAAAGTGATAATAGCCATGAAAAAAGCCACCAGTATCCACACGAATGTTTTCTCAATCCAAGAATCAACAAACCTTTCAGTGTGAATCAGGGTTTCCTCATTTTAAGGCCAATTAGCTTCCATGAGCTTCACCGCAGCATTGAGAATTTCGAAATGTCGAGGGTCGCTCGCCTCGCTTCTGAGACTACACCGCAGCCTCGTTCCAGAGGGCACACGTAAACGTGTTCATCTCTGTCTCAAAATTTTATATCAAAGTCCATAAGGCCCAGATTGAGCAAAAAAAAGAAATTTTGTTGTTGTTGTTGTTGTTTTTGCTGTTGTCGTTGTTGCTATTTTTGCGATATATTTCATATATATTTCATATTTCATATTTTTTTTCATATTTCATTTTATTAGGGAGGGAGACCCTTCAACCAACTGGTTGATTTACAAGGGGCCCTCCATATAAAAAACCTACAAAAATTAAACAAGTTAAAAACCGCTAAAAACTACTTACAATGAATACTATAAAAAATGAAAGAAAAGTACCTAAAAAACAAAACCGCCAGTCCATCATAAGCTATCTTTAAAAATATATATAGAGGATGCCTGTTTGGTCTCAGCTGGGAGGCTATTCCAAAGTTTAGCTCCGCGAAAAGAAAAACACTTCTGCCCATTTGCAGATGTTTTCTTTGGCAGCCTCAAGTCCGTTGCCGTATTTCGAAGGCTACGAGAGTTACTAGTAGAGTTTCTAGTGAAAAGATTGTGCATGTACTGTGGAGCAAGCCCATTGAGAGACTTGTAGACCACTGATCTGGACTCTTCATTGACAAGCTCACGAATGGTCTTCCAACCAAGGCTCCTAATCAGTGGTCCACTCGGGGAATCAAAGCTGCTATTCGTTACAATTCTAGCAGCTCTATTTTGAAGCTTTTGGAGCTGATTGATATCAGTGGTGCCACAACAACCCCATACAGAACAGCAGTATCGAAAATGGGGCTCCACAATACCTGAGTACAAAGTTTTCAAAGAAGCCATTGGGAGAATATTCCTTGCGTGTTTTAGAAATCCAATGGCTCTGGATACTTTGCTAGATACAGCTTTAATATGCTCTTTCCAATCTAGACTGTTGTCAACTTGAACACCAAGTTATTTGGTCTTCTTGACAACGTCCAGTTCTCTGCCACGAATTTCTAGATTCAGTTTTTCTGCTGCATTGTTGAGCGTTCGGTGCTTTGGTTTGGTCGCGATTAACATAGATTGTGTTTTAGCAACATTTAGCGAAAGTTTGTTGCCCTTCAACCATGAGTCTAAGTGCTCAAGATCGACATTAATAGCCTCGTTCAGCTGAGAAATATCTTTTGACTTTAAGCAAAGGCTAGTGTCATCAGCATACATGGACACAGTTGAACTCTGGACAGCACTTGGGAGATCATTGATGTAGATCAAGAAGAGAAGTGGTCCAAGAGGCATATCTGGGACTATGCCGTGAGGCTAATTGCTTACCTGGTATCGAAGAATCTTGCCTCGTGGCTCAACTGGTCCATTCCAAGTCAACTGAAGTGAAGTCTTCCCGTGTCTCCTTACCTGGAGATTAACAGGCTCTGATGGAACTAGAGAAAGAAAATGCCGTTATAGGATGAATATTTTTGTGCCGTTTTGCAATTTCGATGATTGAAAAAGGTTCTAAAAAAGCTATACTCAAAATCTGAAGCAGCGTTACACATGTATGTAAAGATACTTTCCTGCGGTTCCAATAATGTTATTGATGCTTGCTGGATTTCAATGATCAATAACGGCTGCTTCAAATGCAAAATGAAGAACCATTTCGTATTGAAACGATTCCAAACCAGGCAAAGTAAGTGTAGCCTGAACAGTTAGGGAACGAGTGCTAAAATCACTAATGTTATAATCAAGATAATCAACGAAGTACTAATTCATGCTGTCTGCACTTAATCTCTGCAACCTAGTTTTCGATACCATGGTGTAAATTCATGATTTTCTTTCCAGCTAACGACAGCTACTACCTTAGTCGTTGCTCCCTACCGCTAAGATTAGTTTCATCAATAAGAGGTTTTTTTTATTCTTATCCACCTCATTTTTTCAGGTCTGGTGCCTCCCCTGGAAAATGACTTTGAAAATTGTGAAATATGTCATATTACCATCTTCTTTCGTTGGGATGACTATCGTTACACTGACTGGCCCAAACCCAGCTCCGTTTTTTGCTCGAACATTGACATTGTATCGTGTGTAAGGTAGTAGATTTGAAATTTCCAAAAACAGTTTGCTTGTTGTCTCTGTTCTTCCAGTACGAGCTCCCTGCACAGTGTAGGTCACTTCATATCCAGTAATTGGTCCATTTGTACTTCCTGATAACAGTCGTTGCCATCTGACAGTCATTCTGCGAGATCCAACAGACTCGGCTTTGACGTTTCTAGGGGGTCCAGTTGGAGCTGTCGAGGAGATTTAAGGATTAAGTTTGTTCATAAATTTCTTTCCAATGCAAATACCATGGTGGCTCACAACTGCCATGGATAGTTCATGGTGATTTAAGGAGAATTTTCAAACTGAAGAGAATTAATGGCGCTGTTGAGCGATAAAAATTTTCGTTTAAATTCATTTCATATCTCGTTTAACTTCCGACTTGTCTATTACTTTGTAGGATTGACTGATTACGTAATTTACTTTGGACTGTATCTCCGAAGGCACATCTAATCAAACATGATTTCCTATTATTGTGTCTTCTGAATATTATACAGTCGGTTGAACAGTATACATTACATTTACCTAGCCCTTACCTAGCTAGGCTGAAAGATTCTTTGCAAATGTAGCCTTGCAAAGAAAGGATGCTGCCATATTTCCTCACACTATTCTAGTGATTTGCAAATAAACTGACACCATCAGCTCTCACAAAAAGCTAAGTAGACAATACGAAACAGATATCAACAAATCGAAACAATGTTCCTCGTTGCTCAAAAGTGCTATTTTTTGGCATAAGTTTTTGTTTCCGGCCACTTTTATGGTAGTACTTGTGCAGTAAAATGAAAACGGTAGGAATGTTAAGAAAGGGTACGACTCATTAAACAAGTTTATTCTTAGAAAAGATGGTGCCCAATTTGCGACTGATTTCTTTAAACAACAACGCATAAAGTTGTGCCCACTCAAACTGATGAATGAATGAAAGGGACTTATAAGATAAGCTTGACCTGTTCGCCAACATTGTCTACTTTCATGGTACTCCAAGCAAGCCATTGTGATGCAGCACTTCTGCAGCGCACGAACTGAGGCTAGCTTTTATCGGAACTTCCAACGTTTTGGAGATACAATCGTCAGCTACTCCGACCATGAGAAGCATTTCGGGATTTAAGTTCAACACACTTCATCTCACTTGGCTTATCCCTTGTAAACTTAGCCAAAGATGACCTCGTATCTCACATGTGATTGAAAAAATCAAGTATGTCATTGCTCTCCTTCGTTCCTCAAGCTTCTGTAGACAAGAATTTTTCCTTTGTTTTTATTCCCTTGTAGCTCCAGGAACCCGGAAAGGATTAGGCCAAATACTTTCCTGGTCTAAGTTTTACATAGATTATTTTCCAACGCTCTTAGGATCTGTTTCGTGAAAGTTGAGGAACCATTTCTGTCGATCACAAGCAAAACTTTCCTCTGAAGCAAGGCTTTTTGTGGTTGCCAAATGGGCAAGAATATTGCTTGGCAAGAAAATCATTTTGACCAGGGCTAAAAATCAACTGTTTAAATGACACCCATTGCTGGAGCAAGGGAAGAGTTCTTGGGCAAACAGCCCAGCCTCTTAAGGAATTTGTTGCTAATTCTTTAATAAACATTTCATCTGGTATTTCTGGTTGATCTTTCGCCCTCTTTTGGGATATATGTAGAGCTATCTCATTTCAATCTATCCAGTACTATTAGTACAAAAGAGGGCTTTCAACTGCCTTAATATTTTTAGCACTCCTTTTAGGCTCGAATGTATAACCCTGTCTAACCCATTCTTTACCCTGTCTAGCCAATCTTATTAATGCAACAGATTTCCACTAATTTTTGCTAAATCAATCAATTCTTATGTTTTTCACGGGATTACAAAGCTATAAGTCTGCTCAATTTTGTGTCAAACGTGCCTTACGTGCCAACGTGCCATGACATCCTCGTGCCATCTTGCATGCCAAATTTCTTTACGTGCCAACATGCCATGACATTTTACGTGCCAACGTGCCTACGTGCCAGATTTTCTTACATGCCAATCCCCATTGCATGTTAAGTGCCAATTTGCTTACTTACCTACGAGACATGTGCCAACTTACCGTTGGGGTGCCAGCTCTGAAAAATCCGACAGAAGTGAGGGGAATCTTAACGTAATTTTTCGATCTAAAGGCATATCAAACAACTTTTGTGCCATTTTTATTTGACAAGTTTGTAAACTTTTGGGATTTGGGGGAGTCCCCTCAGTCCCCCCCCCCCCCCGTGGCACTGCCACTGCATTTTACTTATGTGCCAGTTTATCGTACAATCGATTCGTAGGCTGTTTCCTAAACTTTTCATCAATCTTGCAACCAACATTTTCATTTCAAGGTTTATTTCTATTGACTTGCAAAGTGTAGAGCTATTACATTTTCATTATAAGGAATTCCACACTGCTTGCTATCTATCTCAAAACGTGTATAGTGGCATAATTCACAGTGAAAATATTTTCAAAATATTTGCTATTACTGTACTGTGTCAAAAAATTTTGTGTCATATTGGGTTGACGAAACTACACCTGCATTTCAGTGCCCTAAATGAACATCGCTTCATGCCAGGGGTGGATCCAGGCCGATACAACTGATGCAAATGTATCAGTCAGTCCCATGTGATTGATAATCTAGAAGTCAGTGAATCAGAATTTTTTTCAGAATTAGATAATTCTATATCTTTCGAAATGCCTCCTTCTCTTTTCTTTCCAAAGATTTGCTTCACCAGACTACAAGATGCATAAACTATTTTGAGTTACACTAATTCTTTTCAAACAAAATCAACTCTCAGATCGCCAAAAAACAAAGAACGACTTCAATATACGCTGTTTTGAAATGTTCAATAGAGCAAAAGCACAATTAATGAACATGGAGACTGTTATGAAACCTTTAAGAAACTGGCAAGAAACTCTAAGTACTCAAAATCTGATAAAATTGATAATCTATCAGTACTGACCATAATTTTTCAAGTAAACATGAAAAAATAATTTGGCAAGTAGGCACGTTGTCACGTTACATGTAATGGCACGTTGGCACATAAGGAATTTGGCACGTAGGCATGTTGGAACTGAAAAAGCTTTGCTCGTAGGTACGTTGGCACGGAAAAAACTTTGCACGAAGCATATCATGGCATGTTGGCAGGCAGAAAGAATTAGCACGCTGGCACGATGGCACGTAACATGTGATGGCACGTTGGCACGTAGTAAGTTTGACAGGTAGGCACACGTTGCCTCGTTTGGCACACTTGACACGTAATTTACCAGACTCCAAAGCTACGAATGGCTCTTCCCATTGATTGCCCTAGATGGCTTTGCAACTCATACTTCTATATACTCCTATATTTGGCTGCCTTTCATGATTTCATTTTGAAACTACATCTTAGTTTATTCTGCTTAACGAAGACAAAAACGAAAATTTTCCTGCCAGTTCAAAGGCCGTCTTGATTTGAAGTCAGGATTGGAGAGAGTCTTTCTTTTCTCTTAAGAGAGATTTATTGGCCACTTATCTGTTCTAAGAGTTGGACAGTTTTCCACAGATATGTTTTGGGCAACTAATTCGTTATTTTTCTCCATATATTTGAAGCCAATAGATTTATACATTTCAATTCATCATTCGTGCAGGCCCTTTACAGCCATTTGCCACAATTCCGTTCTCCATTTGCTAGCAAAATCCTGCTCTCTCAAAACCGTTCTCAAAATTTCAAATCGGTCTATTTTCCCGTTCTCACATGGTCGAGAAATTCTATTGAAATATCAAACTGACCAGCTTGTTTTGTACTGCCTCGCTTCCAGGGACTTAGAATACTTGCACCAGCCATGTTAAAGACCTGAATCGCGACTTTGTATGTCGTCCAAGCCCTCACATTCACAACATTGATGTTCGCTTGTGGATAGCCAAGGAAAGTCACGTTTTTTCTTGAATTCAGGTCACATATCCTGGTTTGGGCATTATTTTCACATTCGTATATGACATGGTAGCCTAGCAAGTTGCCATTTCCATCATCCTTTGCGATGTTCTTTGGTAAGGTAGAAGACATGAATATTTAGAAAGAAATACAACACAATAATATCTAAGAAATGATACGCTGAGATGATTACCCTTAAATGCCCATTAGACGCCACACCAAGCTTACCTTTATCAAGACTACTGTAAAAGCTCTGTTGAGCCCCCCTGTGGGCTTATTTAATTTTGGACCTTTCAGATGGGGGCCTTATAGAAAATGGGACATATTAGAGAGTGGAGGCTAATTCACAAAATCAAGCAACAAGGGTACATTTGGTAGCTTTTCAGTTCGTTTATCCCATATTTGCGGAATCAACATGCAATTTTACGGCTCAAATTCATAAATTCGATACAGTTTTATCCCAAACAGTGCTAAAATTGACATGAACGGGCTGTGTAGCTAAATAAATGGAAAAAATTTGGCAAATTCTAGAATTTTGTATAAGTGGAGGGCTTAATGGAGAGGGGGGCTTGTTTCGAATTTGACTTAGAGGAGAGGGGCTTGTCAGAAAAGGGGGGTTTATCGGGAGGGAGCCCTAGACCCCATGCTTTGTCAGCCACTAAGGGACTAAGACGGTTGATGGCTGAGTCACAATTCTAAAGTGTTAGTTTTGTTTCACTGCAAGAAAGTTGGCAGTATTTCATTTAGATCATAACTGATTTTTGATGGGGCTAATTGTATAAACGATGTCGTTAATGCTGTCAGTGCTTTTCGCCATTAGCAAGGGATGCCAATCTTCGGAAAATGCTTCTTGCATTTTAGCTCTCAAAGCTGGACACAAATCATTTCCATACTGTAGGTTCAATAGAGATCTACCCTGAGATTATTTGTGCTCAAGATTTAAATTCAAAAGGGCGGATCATTTGTCATAATTCAAGTCAACTTTGTTTGCGGCAAAACGTAAGGACGCCCAAACGCCAAAGCGCTGGGTTCGAGAATAATGCAGTTTGGCTTTCTAGAACGATAATACTGGTGTCCAAGTGCCAGTACCAAGAAATGAGTTACCTGTGCTAATTTCAACTAGTGACAAATTGTTTGAGAGTGACTTGCCTTTCGTCAAAGTTAAATTCATACTCCCAAAGCCAACTAAATCCTGATGCCTTCTTAGGATGCTTGGCATTTCCCAATCCCAACAAATTCTGGATGCTCCAAATATATCGCTCAACGTTTGAATGAAATTTTCAAAACAACGATATAAAGAAGGAACACTATAATTCTATACAGTAAAACCCCGCAAATAAGAACGTACTTTTCTAAAAAACAGACTGACTAGGTTCTTATAAATGAGGTACTTATTACATTTTCAAGGTGTGGATCTTATCGCAAGGACATTTATTGCAATGATGAATACAGTATACAGTGCGTGTTGTTGTTGTTATTGTTGTTGTTGTTGTTGTTGTTGTTGTCGACTTGTTTTACTTCGAATGAATAAATAGCTTCTAATTATTTATAATATATAAAAAGAAACTAATCAAATTCGAAGAAAGACTAAAACTAAATGAATACACTAAGTTCGATATGGAAGCAACAAGGAAAAGAAATTCTTTTTCAAATTTGGAGGAAGAAAGTTGCAGTACCATCGGAAGGCCGTTGAAAGGACCAATTCGATTATTGTAAAAGAAGACAAGTAATCTTTGATACAAGTGCAAGAGGAGTTAGGTCAAGAGGTGTTAAATAAACTTGAAAGAATGACTGCATTTGAATATTAGAGGGTATGGTATTTTGTTGTTGACAAAGCAACTCATATCATACAGCTTCATAAAACAATTTGCATATCCCTGAAAACTGTTAGAGATGTTCAGTTATCAATAGTTGGGAGTTTGTTTACACTGATGTGATGAAATTTCTTAATAAAGTGTACCATCTCATAAAATATTGGAGTACATCAGTATGTTTGTGGTTCTTATCTTTGGGTGTCTTTTTTCACAAAATCAGTCTGCAGGTTCTTATTTTGCTATGTTCTTGTTTGTGGGGTTTCACTGTAACTCGGTTCCTGAGAAATTATATATACTCTAGACACTGCAAATGCGTTCAACATTCAAGGAGTTCTACTAACGTTGGTTAACGAGCAGTATTGTTTATAATTTCTCTTTTTCCTCGTTTATTTCAATGCAAACCTAACTTTCAAACACATGAATGGTTTGGCGAATGCTGTTTGGTAAAGTTTGAATAGATTCAGTTTCTCGTCCATTATTTGTTCAATTAATGTTCTTTGGATTCACCCATTCTTACAAAAACTGTGATGATGGTTATAAGAATTAAATTACTGTTAGGTTTGCTATGAAAATAGCATGAGGTATAGCGTTGGATAGCTATTCTTTACCTTGATTTGGAGTGTTTTTGCTTTGCAGGTTACCTAGAGATCTCTGGTTTTCATTGCCGTATAAATTTGATTTTGAAAGCTCATAGCTTTTGTGAATTTTCCGTGTATTTGCAAAATTCTTGTCTCTAAAATTACTTTAAATTTTGGAAATAGGGCTATCTTCCCATGAACCTGTCGATGCTGAATTATTCTGATCATTTGTACAAATCACCGATCTTTCAAATGATGCTTTGACTCAGCTTTTGTTATATGGTAATCAAGACCTTTCCGATGACTTGAATAGAAACATACTCGAATTGACTTTACGTTTTATCCATAAAACTGGTCGGTTTGATTGAGATCTATTGCAACCTATGCAACCACCAAGTCCTTTAAAGTAAATGTTATTTTTCCTTGTAAATTCTTTTTCACGTCAGACTTCAGGTATTTTACCTTTACTACTGAATGAGTTGCACGTGCAGCATCATCCAAGTCATCAAAACCCTGACCTGACATCTGGTGTGGAAAAGAATCCTAGTACGTGATCCAATAGTTTTAGTCGATTGTATTGTAGTTGTAGTTATTTTAATGTAACGTGTCTCTTTACGTAGGCCGTGGGGTAGTCATTGTCTTTCGCTCCCCATGGTATCGTACCTGTAGTGTTGTAGAGTAATTCGATAAGTATAGTTAAACGTAAACTCATTGTAAATTTTTATACTTGAATACAAAAAAAAACCTGTCGATGTTGCCGTTTATTTTTCAAGATGAAATCACAAGTCGAACAATTTTTGGGACACCTTTTGTATACCTTTACTTTTGGACACCTTTGCTTGGCAGTATAAATCAACTTTTAACGATACACCCAGTAATAATGCAATACAATGCAAAATGATCTAAATACCTGAATGTCAATGTCAAAATGGCGTTTATCCATCAACATTTTGGTAATCGTTGGAGCTGCCCCAGGTCCTAAGAAGTGATGCAAAATTGACTTTAAAGATACAAGATGTTGGTACATTAAAGTTTGAGCATTACAGACATGATGACCAGTATCATTATTTCTACTTTAACTAATAATTCAATGCAAGAAAGGAGAACAACAATTTTCCTTCATTAAGAGCTAAACAGAGTTTGATGTAGCTGCCAACTTAAAGATTTTGATCCAATTCCCTGCAAATAAAAATCATCGAGAAACTTTCATACTAAACTCCGCTTACTTCCTTTAACCCCATTTCATCTGTTATTTGGAAGCAGTATGACATATTCTACTGTATTCTTATTCCAGATCTTATATGAAAACATAGAAATAGCATGAGTGAATCTCTATTCATGGACATTTTTCTCTTTTCCTAGGATAATGAATACAGATTAAGGATACAGTAAACGTCGAAGTCTGTTAGCGTAATCTAGTTGAGTTACATCATTTGATGCGTAGGAATATAGGGATTTTAGCATATCAAAATAGTTAGCAAATATTGTACAATCTTAATTTGCTTAGCAACCATTTTCCTAAAAATGTGTACCACCTTGAAAAGCGATACTTACCCTTGCATGTGCAGTTAAAAATTTAACTTATATAAGCTGAAAATGAAAGCTGTCAAACTGTATCTCAGATTTTCCAAATTTATCCTTCCTTTGAAAATTATATTTCAAGTATTTTGCTTATCATATATTTTTCTGCCCTTCCAAAGCTGTATTTTACTATGAAAGATGGAAAAGAGGACATTTCAAGATCCTAAGATACACTTTACCTGCCTGAAGAATGTCCTAGTGGTGTGCAAAATGTGGAGCCATTTGATTGGTCCATCGATACAAATTAGCTTTTTGCCTTTTTCGTATTTGCACCTTTCAGTACTTGCTAAAGGAATTTTTCCCGATGCCACTTCAGATGTAAACATTGCAACCAGAACAGTCACAATGTGCTTAATCTAGGTCAATTAACTAAAGCTCAAAATGACATCCGTTTAAACAACGGAATCGATGTATACAGTGTGGCTTCATCTTTACTTTCAAGCACAAGAGCAGCTTCGTTGGTCAAGCTGTTATCGGGTGAGACAATTAAAAGACCCGTCGCTTGCAAAAATGCTACTCCCTGAATATCAAGGCAATGATATTGAATCTGTCTTGTTTCATTCCCAATATGTCCAATTAGGTTTAAAAACCTACCTGACCTTCCTTCCATTCCTTTCCGTCGAAGTGGAAGATTTTCTGCAGAAAGTTCCTGTCAAAAGCCTGCATAAACGGGTGAAAGTAGCCCTTTTTTTCCTTCCTGATAATGATAGCATCCTTGTGTGTTCATGTAGTGTGTCCTCGTGGGAGAATGGAATCCCCCTGAATAAGTTATTTATACTAGGGGGAAGAATTTCTCTTCCCCCAATAGCATAGCACGTGCTAAAGCGTGCTCAAGTCATTGCTGTGACGTAAACATACTAGAGAAGCTTGCTGATGATTCTAGATAGTTTTTATGGTTGCTCGAAGCGAAATTTCATAGAAGTCCCTTGCATAATCTGAACGGAGGGACCGATTTCAGCAGGGAAAAATTCTAAAACTAACTTAACATGCTAGCCATTCAATTAGATATTGCAAAATATCATTACTTACACACTTAGGGAGCAGTAGAAATTCAGACGCAGGGCCTATTCATTGACTCACCCGCTAGGATTAGCATTTGAACCACACAGGAAAACTTTACATGAAGAACCGTAGTTTCTCTCTTGGAAACAAATGTCTTCCTTCTCAAAATTTCCATTTCTTTGGAAGATTATATCTTTGCTTTTCTCAAAACATGGGCCACTGGGATTTAAAGAGACCTGCAATGGCCTACAAGTAATCTTGTTAAAAATAAGACACTTTTTTATCTCATGTTTGAAAAAAATTTAGGTGCAGTTTTGCGCATGAAAGTGGTCATAATTGAGGTATAGAGCTGTAACAGTTCCATTTTTAGTACACATGATTAATTGACATAACATGGTATGTTTGCTGTATTTAAATTCTTGAAATCCTGGTTGCTCGATAAGATAAAATCATATGGTTAAAATTTTGCAGTCTTTTATGCAGCATTCTACAAGGTGTCTCAAAAAATTGTTCGACGTTTGATTAAATTTACAAACATAACGATACGCTGACTGCACCCTTGGTCAAGTCACCCTTTTCCTGAGATTTTTAATTAATTTTTGACACAAGAACCTTGCAAATCCGCTAAAAATTCATGGAGTTATAAGTTTTTGAAGTTCATGTTTGTGCGAAAGCTAAAACCAGAGGCCTTGAAATGGCATTTTTGGTAAAAGCTCCATAGGCCGTCGTTTCTGTTATTCCTCAATTGTTTCATGGCGAACCAAGTGGGATTCAAACAGGTTTTCGATAACCTAACTGTCAAGCATATGGATGCTTTGAGGAAACAGATTCAGTCTCTCGCCGATTATGTTTTGAACCAGACGACTTACACCATGTAAAGGAAATTTTGAGAATGATCGCAAGAAAAAATTTGCTTTAGAAGTCCTGTTTGGTTTGCTCTGATATCAACGAGAGGTATTTCATTGGATAAGCTTCTCTTACCTCCGTCTTCGAGCTTTTTGCAATACAAGTAATCTGGGGGGGGGAGCCTCTGGTCTCAGCTATTGCATATCTTTTACCTTCGATAGCTCGTAGCTCAGTGAATTTTCAACCGATTTGCTTGATTCTGGTCTCTAAAATTATTTCATAATCTTTGGAATATGTTTATCTCTCTATGAGCCTGTTCATGTTGTCCTTATTTTTTCAATATTTTATCAAACATCGAACAATTTTTTTTTGAGACACCCTGTATGTCTTATCATTCTATAAGGAAGTTGGGTATGTACTGGAATCCTCTTTCCTTCCCTGAAAGTGAATGTGAAGTTGCTGCTTTGAGAGCCAACAAGTTTTAGTCTGTAATCATGAAAGTAGCTAATCGCTAAGGGAGCCCGAGACCAATTGCTATGACGCTCAAGTGATGATGCTCCACCCGGTCTCGAGCCCTGTCCACTTGACATTCCTTTGCTGCAAAGTCAGAGGATTACACCACTGCGACACAGAACCTTCAAACCTGACACACAGATAAAATACTTACTCTCTTCACTTGTCGTTATTTCCGATGGATTGCCATACGGACCAGCACCCATTTTGTTATATAAAGAGATTCTCACATTGAATTTCGTCCAGGAACTAAGGCCTCCGACCTTGATGTCATTATTGGAAGCATGTGCTACTTTAACCGTTCTCGAGAACGATTCTCTGCAATTTCTAGTTCCAGTGCTCTGTACGCATTGCAAATTGACATAATAACCCAACAATATTCCATTCACATCAGCAGAATTGAATGTCTGAAATAAAAAAGGCATGAAGTTATTATTTGATCCATCCTGGCTTTGAGAATTCTGCATTCCTCTCTCCTGTCAAAAAGTTTAGTAGAAAATGAATAATTTTATCATCTAAAAAACTTCTTTTGGAAAACTTTCATCATATTTCAAATGAGAATTCACTTCATCTGTCGCATATTAGTAGAGGCGGAGATAGGGTGAAGTGATAATGAAGCCATTCATCTTTTAATGATTTGCATTGTGGGGGCTAACAACAGGCACGATCGTAAGCTTCAAGAAATCCCCTGGAAAGGGCCACAATGAGCATGCGTAGGGACGCTTTACTCCAATGACGTATTGTACAAATTAATATGACCGTTGTCAACAAGAAAGGAAGTAATAACAGAGATGCACATGACATTGTGAACCACGAAGTTGATTCAAAAATAGGGTCAGCACTTCCTCTCCCCAACAATTTACAATATTGCCATTGCATAATGAATCAGTTTCTGATCACAAAGCCAGCCTGACTCAACTCAATCAATTATTGCATAATCTCTAATTGCAGACGTTGTCAATGCCTTCAAATTTTCAATGTCAACATCTTTTTGAATGCATGTTCTCAAATTCTCTTCATCGGTCAGCAGCTGTAAGCTATCTCTGCATGTTGTCCTTTGCCTTCCTCTGTCTCCTTTACCTTCAGTTGTTCCCGCTAACAACTGATGTTCAGAACCTTACGTTTTGCATCAGTGCTCTAAAAGCTTAAGTTGAGTTTTCCTAATTGCTTCTATCGATGACTTCTTACTTTTTGCGTTGATTATTTCACACTAATAGCTGACTTGTGAGTGTGCGTCCATGATCTCTTCAAAATCCACTTTCAGAAGCACATCTCTGCAGCTTCTAACGTGTTATGTAAATCTTTTGTCATTTCCCCCCATTTCAAGCCATAGAAAAGAACAATACGGGGACATACAACCTTCTTTGTCTCTCTGACTGCCTTCATTGACGACTGTTACACCAATGTGTGTCAAAATGTTAAGAAATATCATTCGATTGAACTTACTGTGGAAAGGGTAATATCGTTTTGCCTTCGAATGAATCGCTCAATTCTTGCAACTGCCAATGGCTCTAAAAGGATAAAAATGTAACGAAGGTTTTTTAAACATCGATGGTAAAGAATTTCCCGAAGAATGAAGGAAAGAAATGCTACTTTGACTCGAATAATTGCAATGTATTCTAAGCATGAAATAAGGAGATGCTTTCTAGGCCAAAATGAAGAATGTTCTTCAAAAACTTTTCTCGCACTCTGAGTTATAGAATACCTGTTACAAATTTATCAAAATTTGCTTGTCCCTAATGGCAGGCAAGCATGACGTTGAGAGATGCATTCTGAACCAAGGTTAAAGGCGTGGCCTCAAAAATTTTCTTGGAGCTTCACTCCCAGACCCTCTCATTTTAATACTCCAACTTTGTTTTCCCATGCCACTCCGTTGTTCTAAGACAACGAATTGATCCTTAGTGGAGTATGCTTTTAATAAATTGCACTGAATGGTAGTAGAGGATTTCAAGAATATGAGGGAAGATCTCTGGAGCCATTTAATTTGTTGTCAGAATGTTATGCGAATAAAACTGCTATCAACGACGCTAAGGATTTTGTTGAGAAAATTGCACTTACTTTCTTCAAACGTTGTTGCTTGCAGTGGGTTGCTTTGTGGACCTTCACCTGCACTGTTGATTACTGAAATCCTAGCACTATAGATTGTCCATGATTTCAGACTCCGTATTGTAATCATATGGTTGGGATACAATTGGTCGATACTAAGCTTCGCTACCTGATCACAGTTCCTCGTTGAAGGACTTTGTACACAGTGCAGATAGACACGATAGTGCAGCAACTTCCCATTTGCATACGATGGCTGGATATCCTGAAAAAGACAGAAAGTGCATAGGATGTCTCAAAAAGGATATGCATCAGATGAATGGTAGCTACGAAGCAGCCATAAATCCATTTTCCTATTTTTAAGTTTTCTCAATAGAAGGAAGATCGACCCAGATTTTGGTGCTAAGCATGCGTCAATCTGATGAACAATTACTGTTTTCGCATTCTCTGGACCAAAATAAAACACATTTGCTTTCCTTACAGGAATTACCGAAGTTTGACTTTTCTTGACCAAGATTGCCAAAAAGCATACTCTTGCTTAGACTAAGATCAATTAACATTGCCAGAAGGTATCCCTTGGCTAGATTAGAAGTCTGAAAAGGTATGCCATTACAAGCGGCACATCCCCAGGTACCTTTACTATGGAAGAGCCTCCCCCCGTGGCTTTCTGGTTTTCACAAGAGAGTCAGGTAGTCGTACATTACATCTTGTAGCAAAAAAGTAGAAAAAATCTATCTACGACTGCTAGGTGTTTCGATGTGAAGCACAAGTCCTGCAGGACAGGACATGCAAGCGTCATATATTTTCTTGTCAAAATTCTTGAAGGGTCTTGGAATCCTTTAAACAAAGTATATAATATACCGGGTATCTCAAAAAAAGTACCCCCTTTTGACTGGAAATAGGAATGAAACGATAAGATATCATTACTCTCCGAGTGGACAGCTAAATTTATCAATCTTCAACTTAGATCCACATACCTTGCTTTTAAAAATTGGCCACCAAACATTGGAGATACAAGCTTGCAAAGTCAGAATTTACAGTGCAGCCGAAACCAGAGGCTTTGTAAACGGGCCTAGCCATGATTTGCTATCACAGGCATGTTGCACAGGAATTTCGACTTTGACCTTTACCTTTCTCCATTGAAAAGAATTATACCTTGAAATGCTTCAATTGTTCTACAAATAGTTATTCCTTTGAGGAATCAATCCGTGCATTGCATTCCACTCCAAGTGTCAAAGAAGAAGAAAAGGAACACATGCATGCTCATTTGGGAGATGTTGCACGACTTCATCATTCTTACCACATTTTTGTTATATTTGTTTAATCAGGACGACTTCCACGAGTCTTTTTTATTCTTTTCAAAAGCGAAAAACTGAAAGTTAATGAAGTTTACAGGTGCTTTGGAAACGATCCATAATCCAAATCATGGCTAGGCCCTTTTACAAAACCTCTGGTTTTGGGTGCACTGTAAATTTTGTCTTTGCAAGCTTGTGTCTCTGGTGTTTCGTGGACGATTCTTAAGTACAAGGTATGTAAATCTAAGTTGAAGATTGATAAATTTAGCTAACTGCTCGGAGAGTAATAGTATCTTATCGCTTCGTTCCTATTTCCAGTCAAAGGAGGGTACTTTTTTTTAGGCACCCGGTATTGCCTTTCCATTCGATTTTCTGTAGATGTCCTTGAGTTCGACGCTAATGTAAGATCAAACTCAGATTGAAGCTAAGATTCAAATTATGAAATAAAGTACGTAGATTGAATTTTATGGTTTGAAAGAGCCAGTCATTTTCACTCTCTTATGCATCTCTTATTCAAAAGTTATGAAACAAGTAAATTTCGATCAATGGCAGCCTGTGTGCATCCCCAACTGTTTCCGCTGAGTCGAAATTTCCCGTTGAATTTCCCATTCATTTTCTGACTCTTGACTATTCAATGGCTTTTCCACAGTAGCTACTCAAACATGCATGTTTTAGGAAGCGCATTTACGTCATATATACCAAAATGCAAAAATAAATCATCGAGTTAGTAAATCGAAAAACGAGATCTATGTCTTTGAAAAGTGATAAATCAAAAACGTGTGATCTCATTGATTTATGTAAAGCTTAATAAGTGCATATATGAATAGTTTATGGCAAATACCGACGTCAATGTTTGTGCTCAATTCCCCTATTTTCGATGGAATACTCTCATCATAATTTGTGTCTCAGAGAAATTCAAAATTTCCCAGAAAACCCTGATCATAAAAGAGCTCTCTTCCTGATCAAGAACGAAGGACTGGCTCTAGATACTTCACAGAAAACATTAAATGCTGCCAGCCATCCAGTTGCAGTATTTGACCGTATAAGGTAGCTTGAAGAGGTACTGTCGCCTATTTTACGGGTCTCTTAGTAGTTGAAGAAGAACAGATTGAGCAGAGCAACCGGTAATCAACTATTGCTTGATTACTCGGGCATTGTTGGGCTTGAAATTTAGTCATATGATACTCAATATAGTTTCAGCATACGTCTCAAATCTTTCAAACATTTAAAATGGTGGCTGCAAAATTGCAAAAATTTTCAAAGAAGCTTTGGGTAATGCGCTGTAGATCTCCCGTGGTAATTTTTTTATATCTTGGTCAACATCAAAATGGCGGCATTTTGACTACTGATGCAAAAATTCATGGAAAGTTTCGAAAAGGTTCAAATCATCGTAAATCTTAAATTACTTGAGGAAAATTGATACAGTGATCAAGGAAGTCATGGTTCATTAAGGTCTACAACATGCTTACAAGCAGAAACCTGAAGCTCCTCTTACTTAGGACTAGAAATTCGAATCACAATTTCCAAGTTAATAAATGCTGCTATTTGAAACTTTTCTTTTTTATCCATCATAAAAGCCTAACACAATTTTTTTAATACAACTAATGTACCATCCATAGCCAAAAAAGACACAAGGTCACCGAGTTCTGGCAATGAATGGTACTTACAATTCTTAACTGGTTACATTCTCTAAGAAAAAAGAAGAAAAATAAATAAAAAAGGATACCAAACAAAATAGTGTCAACAAGTGTATCTCAAGATAGATGCCAGGAGTTTCTACGGAACTAAGGATAAGTAATTGAAAGATTAATTGTCAAAAATATTTCCTGCAGACTCCTTTAGCATCTATCTTGAGACAAACATCTAAGAAAGAAAGTAAAAAGAAAAGTAAAAGCTGCTGCTGTTTAGGATAATCTATCCCTAATCAAACCGGCCCGTATCTTTGATGTAGGATATTGTAGACTCGAGAATAATGCTATTTTCTATCACACTGCAACGCAACGGGGGCTTCCATATAGAAGAATATTACACTGGGATCTATCATCGAGGCGAGTGAGATCGATTCCTGAGGTGTCAGAGAGCTGGCCAAAGAGATCCAAACGATAGGTGTAATACTGTGGGTAGTGCAGGAGGAAATGTTCGTTATCCTCAATGGCTAAACCACAATTACAGACTGGAGAAAGACAGTCAAAGGCATGTCTAAAATGATGCTCATTCAAGGCATTAAACTGAACTGAAGACGGAGCCTAGTTAATAATCTTATACCTGGAATGTCAGATACGCAATTTGTAGAATTTTTAACTGGTCGAATGATTAAGAGCAATTTCTATTTAAACTGTGCGATTTTAGTTGCATTCTGGATCTCGCTGTCAAGCGAGTTCCATTCGAACAGCGTGTTTCGAAAATAAGTATTGGAAAAACGAACTGTCCTTGCAGCTGGTTGCTCACATGCACTTGGATTTCGCAAATAGTACGTTAATTGGCGCTCTTGTGGTATCTCATTGAAGAGATATTCAGGCGATTTGGACCTTCTTAAAAAAAGAAATGAGTCAATCTATGGTACCATCTTCTGTGATATAAGGTCTCCCAACCCAGTTCCTCATAAAGCTTCTGTCTACTTGTACCTCTCCATGTTCCAGTCAAGCTAGAGCCGCTGAATATTGTACCTGCTCCAACTTTTTTGTGATTTCAAGATGCATTTCAGGGTCAAATCTGTGGTAGATTATATCACCGTAATCTAAGTGAGGCCTTATATAGAGCTAATAAACTTGATCTAGGACCTCCCTAGAAACATATTTGAAAAGATATTTTATCAACCCAATACCTCTACGTGCCTTCAGAATTACCTCTCTTATGTGACTTTGAAAATCAAGTTTATGATCCAAGATCATTCCAAGGTGCTTGTGCTCCGAAACTAATCAGGAAACTATTTGAAACTATAAACTAACTAATCTAATGAAACTAACCTGAAACTATTTGAAACTAATCAAGATATCAAAAAATTGCCACGGCAGACTTACCAAATTGCCCAAAATTCCTTTCAAATGCTTTAATGCAAAGGAAATGTGACAAAATTTTACAGCCATTTAATACTCGAGCTCTATATGCCAATAATTTCAGAAATTTGGCACTATTTTCATTTTGGGTTTTCACCTGGGAGTTTGAGAAGGTGAAGGTGAAGGCCAAGTGCTGGGATCGCAGAAGTAGCTAAGTGCTAATCGAGTCTGCGACCCCTTGTCATGACGCTCAAGTGGTGGACAAGAAGATTTGTTGTCACTAGTTTAGAGTATGGAAACTCAGAGGAAACTGCTCTGTTATCCCCATTTCAGTGAATCTTCCTATTATCATTTTGGGAATAAGTGAGATAGCCTCCCAAATGGCACCCCTTTGAAGCTGTTAAGAAACATTCCCAAGGAGCAAAGTGAATCATAAACAGATTAATCCAACTGACCTTGATGTAAAGAATGAGACTTTCCTTCCCTGGTGCAAGTCTTGAAATGATAGGTGCCCGTGACGGCTCTGTAAGAGAGGAGAAAAGAAAGATGATGGCTGAGTTTTAATCGGTGACACCACAACAACTTCAAAATCTGGATCGTCACTTGCTGCCTAAAATGAAATGTGTATGTCCATCTTTTCACAAACAGAATATGTACGTCAGTGTTTCATTATGGCTACTTTACAAAAAGCTTACCCAATGTATGTGGATTTGTTCGCTCTCTTTCAAAGCTGAACTGCCTCCATCCTTTTCCACTCTGAGTTTCAGGAGATGAACGAAAACATTTAAATCCAAATAACAATAGCAAATTTTGTGAATGAAAAGTTTCAGACTTCCAAATAGAAGATGTGATACTCCCTTCTGAGGAGCCTATTTCACACTTCTGAGTGCACTCAATCAAATCAAAAATGAACAGAGAAAGCAAAGTATTGTGGTTGGCTGCATTGAAGGCCTTCAACCACAACCTCGTTCCCAGGGTGCTCTTACGTCATAGGCTGATTACGAAGCCGAAAGAACACCTTGGTACACTTTGATAGAATTTGCCCAGAAAATGTGCAAATTCTGAAGCCATTATGGATTTCTTCGCTGGCTAGGCAACGCCAAGCGATGGAAAATGGCCGTTGCTCTGGCGCTACTTCTGCAGAAATGAATGTAGAAGTTGAAAAAAACACTTTGAGGACCTTATTTGAACATTTTTGCCGGTATTTCAACAATAATTTGGGGCTGGTAAGTGTGTTTTATGTGAAAACAAATTTTCGACATTTGATTCCCATCTTCACATAGCCATGAAAAAGATATAAATGTTAATTATGCTCTAGCAACAACAACAACAACGCTAATTAAACCATTGTTTTACAAATTCATTGTTATTTATAATGGACAGCCTTTGAGTCAAATTTTGCTGCCATATCTCAAGCAACAACAGAGATAAACAGGGGGGGTGGAATCTACCCCTCCAGGCATTGAGTGTTTCAAATCGCCTAGGTCAGATAGGGTTAAAGGTGTGTAATCTATTTTTGAGGCCAGCAAGTCGCTTTCCCCCAAACAGAACTATAAGTCGCCTTTGCTACTCCATATTGGAAAATTGGCTTGATGACATGAAATTTTGAAAACGGACAACCGAAAAAGCCGACAAATCAAAGTACTTTTGTAACTTTACTCCCTATCTCAGAAAAATTGCATGGTTGCAAAATGACTGAAAATGGCCTAAAACATTGATCAAATCATAAAGGACTTCTTGCACAGATCTATAGAAAAGAGTGCTATCTTTTATCGGAAAGAGATATTCTCTGTACACCCATTGCCATGGGACTGAAAATCTTTAGTATTTTTTTGAAATTTGATGTCGTGTAACTCTCTCGAGAGAAGCCCATTGCGTATTGTCATATGTAAGGAGAAGCCTTACAGTTTGATCAACGTATTCGCCCATTTTATGTCAGTATGCAAAATGAAATTTTTATAAAGCTGAATCCGCTGATACTTCTAGTGCTGGTAAGAAGCAAGGAAAAGTACAAAAGTGCTTCAGTCTTTCACCTCTCAACTAGGATTTGAATCATTCAAATCTAAGAAGTACTCTTGGCGCTATGAATTTTCAAAAAACAGAGCCTTTTTCTGGCTCACCCGGCAGTGGTCATTTTTTAACTTTATACTTTCTTCCATTTTCTCCGTAATCTGTAGACTCCAACGATTTGCTAGTAACATATTTTGTTTGGCACTTAGGAGCGTCTTAGCTAGACGAGAGCCAACCTTAAAGGAATTGAGTCCATATAGATAATTGAGTGTTTACGCTGTCCTGAATTTTTGCTGACAAACTGCTGACGGACCTTTGTTATCGCACGATAGTGCTGAAGTCATTAGTATTGGTAGGGAATTTCTTTGGTTTAATTCCAATGGGGATTGAATGGCAACTTTTGTTTTATAATTGAAAAGAAATTGATATTGGTCACGAGCGCGCTAATAATACGGACTCAATGACTTTAAAGGCAGTCTGTCACGTCTCCTATTGGGCGCGACAAAGTCAGAGCTGACAGAGCTCAACACAGCAGATTCTTTTCTAAATCTGTGCGTTTGAAACAAAGGAGGGCTAACCGACTTGACTTTCTACGGCCATAGAAAGTTAGACGATTACCAGCCACTTAAAATTCCTATTCTTTGAATTGTCCAAATCACCCAATCAAATGCGTGACAGACTGCCTTTAAGTAAAGTTGTTATTCATGCCATTATTATTACTTACTGTCTTCGAGCGTCTTTCTCTCTAAGCTGCTCGATGGACTATTGCCAGCTTTGTTATATAGTGAGATCGTTAAGTTGTATTTCGTCCATGGTAATAAATCTCTGATTACGACTTCGTTTTCCGCGTTCTGTCTGATTTTCAATGATCTTGGAAATATATTTGAACACAGTCTGGATTCACCACTCGGCAAACATTCCAATATAATATGATATCCGAGCACTTTCCCATTAGCATAAGAACGTTCCAATTCCTGAAAAATATTAAGAAGGTTCCTTGTTTCCACAAATAAATTAAAAACCTATTTCTAACGATAATGCCTTTTAAATCTAAGTGCCTTTCGAAGAGACTTTTAAATCATCTTGCAAAGCTAAAATCGGAGACAAAAGATTACGAGACAAGTAGTGTTTTTAGCTGTTGGGCCGTATTTTCAATAATAAAAGAGATTTTCAAGTCATGCAAACTCCAGTGCTGTTCAGCAATGATTCCCGAATACATGTTGGTGACAATCGAAGTGTTCCAGCCGCACACAACATTGATACGGAGGGAGGAGGGGCACTTTGAACCCGTGAAAGCGTTAAATCATAACTTGTCATGTTTCGTCTCATAACCTCTGTCCAAGATTGTAAACCAGTGTCTGATTTTTATATCACTTTTTTGAAGGAGAGTGAAAGTTCAAGTAAAATTGGATACGGAAAAGGAATGGGCCTTCCAAGACTCCCGGGAAAAATCAGAGTTGTATGTTCTTCAATTACGTTCCTGGTGTTTTTCTTTGGGCCTGAATGAAGAACCACAAACATTTACCGCCGCGATTGCACCGCTTGTTTTCGTCTCGTTTTCTCTTATGTACGGCGCCCAATGTCTAATGGTGGACATACCGTTGTTTAATGATGAAGCGTATTGCTGTCCCAGAAGGGGGCGCTTCAATATTGGGTCATATTTGGGTATGCGCATTGAGAATTTCTATGATCCAATTCCAGAATTTTTTATAATTTTGAGACACAATCCAAGAATAAAGACGTTGTTTCTGAACAGTGTTTGCGCAAAGAGACAATAGGAAAACTCTTAATTATCCCTAACCTGCGCATCCTTGAGTTTCCAGCTTAAATTGCTTTCAATCCAGAGAACATTTCCCAAAAAGTACATCCCATTCCCGAGAGTTTTGTGCTACAATCCATCCGAATGGTTTGCATTCCTGTATGATCGAATACAGTAAGGCTACACCTTTAACAAAACTATTGTATAAAAAATTCAGACCCTGAATGTTTCTAAAAATAAAAGGAATACAATAGAGTAATTAAGGGAAAACAATAGGCTGAAGCAAATAAGTAGACTTATGAAAGGCATGACTGTACGGTAGTGATGTATCCCCCCCCCCCCGACACCTCACCACCTGTATTGCTGTTAGTCTGAGATTGTGGCATAGAGAAGGAAACTTGTGTGATGAGTATGATAAAAATGACTAATGAATTGGCATGGTTTGAATTTGGATAAACTTCACAGAGAATTTGCTAGCAGGAATGGATATATAGTCAGCTCTGTGTAATTCGAGCTCTCTGGGGGATTGTGAAAATGTTCGTATAGTAGACACCCCAATTTGGAAAGATACAATGTAGAACTTTAACCAGAATCTATAATCAATGGATGCACTTGAAAGGGTCGTATTAAACAATGAAAATTTTATAATGTTAGCCCGTAGGCTCTTAATCACTTGGCTCTTTTTTTCTACAATGTAGAACTTCAACCAGAATCTATAATCAATGGATGCACTTGAAAGGGTCGTATTAAACAATGAAAATTTCATAATGTTAGCCCGTAGGCTCTTAATCACTTGGCTCTTTTTTCTACAATGTAGAACTTCAACCAGAATCTATAATCAATGGATGCACTTGAAAGGGTCGTATTAAACAATGAAAATTTTATAATGTTAGCCCGTAGGCTCTTAATCACTTGGCTCTTTTTTTCTACAATGTAGAACTTCAACCAGAATCTATAATCAATGGATGCACTTGAAAGGGTCGTATTAAACAATGAAAATTTCATAGTGTTAGCCCGTAGGCTCTTAATCACTTGGCTCTTTTTTTCTACAATGTAGAACTTCAACCAGAATCTATAATCAATGGATGCACTTGAAAGGGTCGTATTAAACAATGAAAATTTCATAATGTTAGCCCGTAGGCTCTTAATCACTGGGCTCTTTTTTCTACAATGTAGAACTTCAACCAGAATCTATAATCAATGGATGCACTTGAAAGGGTCGTATTGAACAATGAAAATTTTATAATGTTAGCCCGTAGGCTCTTAATCACTTGGCTCTTTTTTCTACAATGTAGAACTTCAACCAGAATCTATAATCAATGGATGCACTTGAAAGGGTCGTATTAAACAATGAAAATTTCATAATGTTAGCCCGTAGGCTCTTAATCACTTGGCTCTTTTTTCTACGATGTAGAACTTCAACCAGAATCTATAATCAATGGATGCACTTGAAAGGGTCGTATTGAACAATGAAAATTTTATAATGTTAGCCCGTAGGCTCTTAATCACTTGGCTCTTTTTTCTACAATGTAGAACTTCAACCAGAATCTATAATCAATGGATGCACTTGAAAGGGTCGTATTAAACAATGAAAATTTCATAATGTTAGCCCGTAGGCTCTTAATCACTGGGCTCTTTTTTCTACAATGTAGAACTTCAACCAGAATCTATAATCAATGGATGCACTTGAAAGGGTCGTATTAAACAATGAAAATTTCATAATGTTAGCCCGTAGGCTCTTAATCACTTGGCTCTTTTTTCTACAATGTAGAACTTCAACCAGAATCTATAATCAATGGATGCACTTGATAGGGTCGTATTAAACAATGAAAATTTCATAATGTTAGCCCGTAGGCTCTTAATCACTTGGCTCTTTTTTCTACGATGTAGAACTTCAACCAGAATCTATAATCAATGGATGCACTTGAAAGGGTCGTATTAAACAATGAAAATTTCATAATGTTAGCCCGTAGGCTCTTAATCACTTGGCTCTTTTTTCTACAATGTAGAACTTCAACCAGAATCTATAATCAATGGATGCACTTGAAAGGGTCGTATTAAACAATGAAAATTTCATAATGTTAGCCCGTAGGCTCTTAATCACTTGGCTCTTTTTTCTACAATGTAGAACTTTAAGCAGAATCTATAATCAATGGATGCACTTGAAAGGGTCGTATTAAACAATGAAAATTTCATAATGTTAGCCCGTAGGCTCTTAATCACTTGGCTCTTTTTTCTACAATGTAGAACTTTAAGCAGAATCTATAATCAATGGATGCACTTGAAAGGGTCGTATTAAACAATGAAAATTTCATAATGTTAGCCCGTAGGCTCTTAATCACTGGGCTCTTTTTTCACTGAGTTGCGAAATGTTTGATTCATACAAATATTCCTGAAAGTCCTGGATCTTGCCTCAGTTATCCCTAGATCTGTGGAAAATAGCTTCATCCATGCCATCGCAACTTTCACGGTAGGTAGTTCTAATGAATGAAAAATAGTGGTTCAAACAACTGGTCTTTCAATCATTTCATTACATTCTCCGTATGTAGCAAAGTGATCATTAGACAATCGCTACACTAAACTGAGTTTGAGTTAAACCTACTGCAGTGATTTTCGAATTTTCACGTCGAATAAAAATTTTTCAAAGCAATCTTATCAATTATTTTGGTCTTTCAATAAAAACAAAATATAAAAGTAGGCAAAGCCGAATGCCCTCAGTCTCTCAGAGCTTTTTAAAGAAATCGGTTCTTGTTGCTAGGTATTGACAAAAATACCTTATGAAATAGCACGGAGGGGGGGGGGAGTAGTAGCCAAAATTGTCAAAAATAACAGCTTTAAGCGAATTTGATGAGATGAGGTACTTATATCAACAGCTTATTTGTTCAAATTCGCAGAAAGTTCTAGCTAGAAATATTGTTTTTCTCAGGGAACTGACAAAAGTAATCGAATGATCGAAAGCGCAAATCATAGGCTTGAATTATGGAGGATTTTCCCGGGGGAAAAGGATCACTACCACAGTATGACATTGGCAAATTTTTGTTTTGCCTCTTTTTAGGGAGACAATAAAGTTTAGGATGTCATTTTTGGTACGATAGCGAGTTCACATAATATTGGGGGTGTTACTTTTCAAGAGAACTCCTTAGGGCTTTAAATTTTGATCAAATTTCACCTACTTGCCAAGAATTCTGAGTCTTTGTCCCAATCTTAGGGTACATATTATGAATGGTCCTTAAAATTTTCGGGTATAGGTTTTGAAAATTTCTAAATGTTGTAGAGTGTGATTTCACAAGTCAAAGTGAGACAGTCCCGTCATATGCCGGTTTAAGTTGCCCTCAGGGGCTTCTTGTAAGGGATTGTTGGGACATTTTCAAATGGAATGAGAGTTTTGCTCGATTTAGTAAAAATTCGAGTACGCAAGTTCGAATTAGATAGAGTTGACAGTATTTTAAGCATGTATGACATGACTTGAAGCTTAATCTAGCCGTTCACCTAGGACAAAACTGTCAGCTGGAGGAAATGCTTCGAAAAGATTATTATGGCAAAATACTATTTTAGGCAAAAGTAGATAACTCCAGATTCCGTACAGCGAAGACGACTCGATACAAACAAGACGCACATTTCAACTTTAAAGTCTACCAAACCATTTTGTTCCAATTCTTCTGCCGGTGAGTCAGAAAAGGCCTGGTTCGCTGCTTATTTTTACAGATGCAGCTTACTTTGGAAAATATTTCTCTTAATACTTCATTTCATAAGACTAACTTAGATATTAAAAGTTGCTTGATCAAAGTCCGTCTCTCACTTCACAACAATGAGCGATTTTAGCAAACTTACACTTTGATACGAACAGCATTTGTAACGAATGCACTGCAAGGAGCAATTCCTCAAACGAAAAAGTAAGTTAATGTACTTTTATGTAATGCATCTTAAGGCATGTTTATTTTAAAGTAAGGACTAAGAAGTTGAATTTGAAGATTCGTTTGAAAATGTCCGTGACTCCAAGACATGCACGCAAGACAAGAGTACATTAACCACTCTAAAAGATGAGAGTTGGGGAGCTCATATCTCCTGCTTGTTTGGTGCAAGATTTCAACATGCAAGGTATATATATCCATTCAAGTTGCAAATAAAGAATTCAATGACATACGTGGGAAGTCTCCACACTCAGTTTTATTCCCTTGTTTAGTTATAGGGAGTACCTTTTGAGAGGCCTTGTAGTTCTGTTTGTGCACAGAAATCTGTAAAATAATTACAAACCCTGATTTTGACAGTGATTGTTGTTCTTCCTGGCACAGCTTGCAGAATCGTTGGACTCTTTGATGGTGCTACAACAAACAGAAGAAGTGACTATTAAAGACTGTTATTCATAGCAAATGCTTTGATGAAGATACAGGCACTTTATTTTCATTATTTTCAAGACTTCAATCAACGGTTAATGTTGTCTCGAAAAAAATTTTAGTTTGTTTCAAACAATCCTTTGAACTTCGTTGCACAATGCGATTTCATTAGCTATTTTATGCAGGGGGCCTGATTTTCTCCAAAACTACAAGGGATATAACGTTAAGGCTTGCCCTACCGTTCTAGACTATTGGCTTTTCACATAGAACGATGTCAGTTTAAAATTTGTATGATTCGTTGCCAGGTAGCCAAAAGATAAAGGAAGGTTGGCAAATTGATGGCTTTTTAACAAGAAAAAATCATTTATAATCAACCGTCGAGCCGACTTTTTCCGAGCTTGTTTCAATTAGCAAAAAATGTATCATAAATTCGAACTGCAAACATTAAAAAATTTTCAGTTTCTCTTATCATCGCAAATAAATTCAATTTGCCTTTAGCTTCATGCACTGATTTGCTTCGCAGTTCTTTCAAAGATTCAAAGTCTTGTGTCAAAGTCTTATCTGGTAAATATGGCCTCAGAATGAATCAAATTGACAAGATAGAGCGACTTTGACAACCATTTTTATATTTGCACTTATCTAACAAAGTCATGACATCTCAAACAATGACATCATAATGTTAATGGCGTCATAAATGTTGAATGTCAGCAAATATGAAAAAATATACATGCATAAATATATAGTACTTAACAAAAGCAAACAAGTGGCGCACATTTGAGATTAATTGGACACACGAAACAAAAGCCATGGAGGTTTCAACCGTTTTTGTTGACCACTCTCCAAACAAGGTATTATTCGGGCCAAATGATCAGAGTCAGAGGGATTAAATATTGAAAATTTATTTGCCACCTGAGTTTGACTAAACGCCATTAAAACTGGTGGTATCTTTCTTGTCGTTTTAGCGTAGTATAGTAAAGCTTGGCAGGCGGTGAAAAACGGCCAAACCCAGTACCATTATGGGTAAAGTTGCTACGCTTTCTAATTTTTGACAAATAGGTGATTTTGAAATTATTGAAATCTCACACAAATCATGCAGACCTTTCATACCTTTTTAAATGAAAGCAGTCATCTATAGATGAAGATCAAAAACTTAACTTTGGTAATCTATTGCTGAGGTAGCCAGTTGTGTAGATTATGAGGCAGCCCTACTATATGCCATTGGTAATTTCTTTTGCTGTTATTTTGATACTTTTTGGCATCATTATGTTGAATAGATGATTATGCTAAAAATGACACATTTACAACAGGGGTCGAATTTTCATCATGGATAACTTCGTCTAGAACTCTGGACCTATTTTGAAGATTTTCACAATAAGCATGTTATGAAATCACCGTGATTCCAGCAAAATATGATTGATTTTAGCCTGCTGAATTTTTTATCTAAGATGACTTGACAATAACTGACAGTTTTCAGAAATCTGATGAGTAACAAGCTCACTACAAGCATACTAACGTTTTAAACTTTATCTGACATGACACACCAGCTATGTAGAATAGCATAGTGCATTACTTACCTTCTTCAAGCGTAGTTGTCTCCGATACATTACTCCATGGGCTAGAACCGAATTCATTGTAAACTGAAACAATAACAAAATACTTTGTCCAAGGGCTGACTCTCTCTACAATGATTTTGTCTCTTGGATAGCCAGTAACATTGACTGTCCAAAACGGATCTTTGCAAGGTCTTGTTTCCGCAGTTGTGATGCATATTCTCTTGACGGTATACCCTAACAGCGTATTGTTCACTGGAGAAATGTTTGTGTTCTGAAACAAGGCAATGAAGATTGCATCATCATATGTGCTGTATAAAAGTCGATATAAGGGGATCTGGCATGAAAAGCAAGCTTCAATGGTCCGGGGTAGACAAAAATATTGTTGAAGATCAGCCTTACCACTGCTGAACACCAATCGTGAGTTCTTTCCAAGTTTTGATGTCTCCAACTTTCATAAAATGGTTGATGAATCTTCGTAAGTTAGGCCAAATATCGTCGCCATTTGTATTTTGTACGAGTTTGCGAAGGTGCGATAAGGAGGCTAGCAACGTAAGTGGTATAATTATCAAGACACATGGCAGCCTCTCTCAGGTCAACGTGAAGTGACATCATATGAAGTGACGTCATTGCACACTGCTTATCAGATTGAAATACGTAGTTTCACAGATTAAAAGAGAAAAAAATTGAAAAAAGTACTGCACACCATTCACAACGGTGTAATCTCTTGAATAATTTACAATTATAACAATCCCGGACTTGTCCTTTAAAAGGCAAATCCAACTTTCCTTGAAAAACCAGCAAGAATTTGCGTAGGGATCAGCCATCATTAATGTTGGTAGGAGGTGAGGATATATAGGAGAGGCTGATAAATAGTTTGGACTATGAAAAGGGGCCACAAAATATCAAGTCTAGAAACAATGGTCAAAAAACTTAGCAAAACTGATCTGAGTTATCTGCAATGCAAACGTATTTGTTCTATGATCTTGCTAAGTTTGCGTTTCCTCTCAAAGTATCATCAACGAAGTTTTTCTTAAATCTTTAGGTGCCAGCTTTTTCTTTTGAAAGCATTTCTATGCTTTTTTTTGCCTCGCTTGTCACCAGAAAGTTAACTTGTTGCTTAGGAATGTGTCATCATATTTGATACAGAGGGGGTGAGCAGGCATTGCAGTGAAAACATCAGGGGCCTGTATGAGTGTTCGGGAGGAAATAAAAGGGCTACCAAAAATTTTCATTGTTAATTAAGATATCTTTCTGCCTTCTACCTAGCATTAAAAATGACCGATCCCTAGTCAAATAAATTTAGCCTTTGACCACACTTCAGGGCCACTTCACTTTGAAAGGTGTAAGCACCCCTGTCTTCATCTCTGTGAAATAGCCTCTTTCCTCTGATTTCTGCGTAAGATTTCATACCCCATTTCTCGGATGAATTTTTTTCAAATTATACCCTCTTAGTGAAAATACTGATATTATGCATTGGAAAAATAGTCATGTGATATGCGCTCATAATTAATTTTGGCATAAAAGATTATATGAAAGTACTACCATGGTAATGTTTCTATGAACGATCAAACAATTCAGTAGAATATTCTATGAATAATTCATGTCTTACGTGAAAATTCTGAAACAGGAATTGCAAACTGCTAAATAAAATATCTGTACCGTTCTAATTTTTGACAAACACCCTTTTGTCAGCTTTCACTGTCCTTGTTTTTGAGCATGAAAGAAGCCCTTTTCAGTGATTTTAAAGACATGGGTGTTTACACAACTACAAACTGAAGTGGCTCCGCCAGAGTTGAAAACAAACCATAGACCTTGCTATGGTTTTACAGTTTGAAACGTTTCTTGTGCGGAGGTGTCCTAAGATACAGAAATGCATGGGAGTAATGTTCAAACAATTTGAGACCGTTTGGGACTAAACCTACCCTCAGTTGCACACATCATTTTGAAGATGAAACAGAGCAGAATCCAAGACAAGAAAGCTAGACACAAGGATCAAAACAAAGGTAGATAAATAATCAATCAAAACATCCCTGTCTTAACACCACTGGAGTTATGTCCAGTTCGAAATCAGAAGTCTTTTTTTCCGTCTTGAAATCGTTGTCTGAATGTCCTATATAGACTGGTTCCACAATCTCTGTATGCTCCTTAGAGCTGATTTGTCGCTGATACAGAGACTTGTTGCCAAACAGCATCTGAAACCGGATTGACTTGATAGCCTCGTTTTCATAATCACTATGTACCTAAAATTCGGACCACGGAATCAATGTTTTGGTTGTCGTTGCTGCTGTGTTCAGAGATCATCAAAGGAGCAAAGAATGCCCAATACCTGTTGAATACTCCAGGAAATAACACACACTGGCACCAAATTTTATGTGAATTTAATGAAAGGCATACAATTTTTGACTGTGAAAAAACTGAGGATGGATTGTAAACATGAATTGTGATTTCAGAGAAGTTCAGAGTGACTATAATCAAGGAATCAAAGAGTTGCCAGGATTAGAAATCACATCATCATTATACATTGTCATTATTGGCAATCAGTTAAGCAGCATCTGAAGTACAAGGATTTTTCAAGGGAAACATTCTTCATATTTTTCAAAATGCTTTTCTTCATCAGATAGACTCTCTCTCTCCAAAGATTAGTGCCATAGTGCATACTGATGTGAGGTCTGATGATGAGGCAAAAATTTTGATTTCATCAAAGGCCTGTGGATCAAAATCATTGATATCAGTTCAAAATAAAGAGTACATCTCAAAAGATGTCACAAGGAAAACATTAAATCACCTTTTGTTTTCCTTTGAGCAATCCAACATAGACGAAATATCTAGGGTCTACAGAGGTAAATTGGTAAATTTGGGGGTTAAAAGGGTCAAACAAGTGGTAAGATGAGTAGTGTCAAAAATTTGGATAAAATTTGCTGCTAAGATCATTTTTCAGAGTTTCCTCTGGCTAGATCTGCTCAAACTACCCTCCTTAACATGGTGAATGTTGATTTATGAAATCTTGGCTTGGTCTACTCTTTCCAACAATCAATACAACTCATTTTATGCCAGTAGACCTTTTTGGATCCATGCACACCTAGTGCACCATATAAATCCTTACATCCTTACAAGCTCTTTGCCAACTTATGGCCCAACAGAAAGGCAAGAAATCTATTACTCATTTGCCAAGTTAACCTGCTTGACTTGCAGTTTGATTATAGTCAGACATTTGAATACACCAGCCAATGCTAAATGTGAACAAAATAAGTTACCAACCAGAGAATTGGGCTACTCCTTGACTGGATGACATGTCAGGCTTCGATGTTCTTGCAAATGCCACTGAAATATTGCAAAAGCATTGCATTTTGCCATATCCTGTTACAGCACAAACAAACATTCCTTCCAATTGCGCACTTTGTGAAAAACAGCTGGCTAAAATTCCCTCAACTTCTTTGCTCCATCGAGCTGCGAGCTGCAAGATCCGACGCTATTGCTTTTCCTTGAAAACCTCGGACCATGCATTGGCCTCGCTTTGAAAAGGAGGTTTTTGAGGAATTAAAAAGTAAATAGAGCATAGAGAGCAAAAATTGATTGGCTACAAAGGAAGTAGCTACTGTTTTCGGTAAAATGCTCCAATCAGGTTAGGAGCAGATTTTTCCGCTACAAAATTCCGATTTGAGATACTCTTTGGCAACTAGTCCCTCATTAAGCTGGCCATCAGCAACAACAACAACAGCGAAATTGAGGGGCTAGTGGAGCTAGTCTATGTCCTATACCGAAATCATAGGATTTAAAAGCTTTTGGCACATCATTGAAAATCCATAACATGAATGGCAAGACAGTAAAGCTGACTAACCTTGATGAAAAGAGTAATATTCCGTCGTCCAGGCAGAACTGTCCAAATTCTTGGTGCTGTGGTTGGGGCTAAATAGTGAAAAATTTTAGTACTTCATCTCAGTACGGGCAATGATACACCTTTTTTGTAGCTTGGAAATTATAGTTGTTATCTCAATGTTGCCAACGTTTCTTTGCTGTTTTCTCTCTAGGGGCCCAAGCCTAATAAGTGTTAGAAGTCAAATTCAAATGGCTTCTGCACGTTGAATAGTTAGCTCCTACATAACTTTCATGAAATGAAGATGAACGCTGTGTAAGAGCTGACTGCTTCCAAAGAGAAAGTAGCAAAGTAAAACAGTGATATCGAGGTAGCAAACTTTAATTTCTAAGCTACAAACAATGTGCAATATTCCCCTTGATTTCAGTATCAAATTCTGTCAAAAGGAGATCAATCAACTGCTCGACTAAAAATTTAAACACCGCTCATAATTAACTTGCACTCTTGCTCGCAATTGTCTTTGCTGAAAAATATTAGATATACTTTTTTTGAAGCAACCACCTATCCCGGGGGGGGGGTAACTATCATGTATGCTGGTACGGGATGTGCAATTTTTGGGGTGCCTTTCTTCAAGCGGACGGAAAATGAATTTTTTGGTATCATAAATCACAAGTAGTTATAAATTTTGGGGAGTCATGCTAGAACAATAACTTTTTAGGGCATTGATTTTGATGAAATCTTGCCTACTTGTTTAAAACTTTGGATCGTTGTCACAATTTTAGAGGGTATATTCTCAATGGCCTGTAAGTTTTGGAGTATCGTTTTTGCAAAACATTTATAAATTTCAAGGGGTGATTTCAGATGTCAAATCACACATCCCCGTCATCCGCCTATTGAAGTTACGCCCTCCCCCGGGCCACCAATTCCATATTTTGCCTTTCCTCTGCCATAAATCAGGAAGCACTGATCTATGATCGCGAAAGCACAACATGCGATGTACGTTGCGAGGCCTGGGGAAAAGTCCAAATATCAAGTGTCACGTTATACGCGCAGTTCATGTTGTGATTAGTGATTTCGTGCTTATAGATCAGTGTTTGGGCGCAGAAAGGCAGCAATTGATGTTTACGATGCTATTTACTGCATCATTCATTTAAGAAAATCGTCAAATGGAGACCTAGCATAGTCTGGTAGATGCACAGAACTACAGGATGCCTTAAACAAGCGAAAAGAGGCGGGTACATTTGAAATTTCTGAGCCAAAAACACGATGTAGCACATTTTAGAGCTAGGCCATATTTCAGACGCCAAAGACAGCGGGTCAGATCTGCTTATCTGCGAAGCAAGAAAAGGCCCCAAATCCACGGTATCGGCTTTGTTAAACTTAGTGATGTTTCACATGTGTTTTAGAAAACTTTTTAGGAATGAATTGCGTACTAAGAATGCCGGAAGCCCAGAAATGCTGGAAATGAACGAAGATCGTGGGTTTGAGGCGTCATAACCCCTTGGAATCGGGACATATTTTGACCGGCATCCAAACTTGTATACCCAAACGTATAGAGAGTGGATTTCGTCCAAAAAATTCGGGGAATTTCAAGCAGGTTTTGCCTTGGTTGAATTTTATGAAGGTAGGTAAAATTTAGAAAAACCTCCACACGTTTCTTTTGTCTTCCTCGTTTATTCGCCGTTTGATCGGTCCGTGAAAACGATATTTTGGTGGTTTCCGGCCATGGGCCACGAGAAAATTCGGCTGAAACATTTGATTCCCATCTTCATATAAAATTGAAAAGGATATACTCTCGAGTACCGAATAAACGGGGGGTGAGAATAATCGGGGGGCTGGACATGGTTCGATATAACAATAATCGGGGGGTTGAAATAATCGGGGGGGGGTGCCTGAAGAAATTGAAAACAGTCTTGTTCTTAGGTAAATACGTGTCTTTTATATATTCATGTGAACAGTGATGTTACTGATACATTTATTTTTCAATTCTGGTTCTGCTAAATGCACTTTTGAGACTTTTTCTTGCGTTTATTCCGAAATTATGTTTACTATCATTTCACTTTTCCAAAAATTGATAAAAGGGGGGTTGGAATAAGAGCGGGAGCTGGAATATTTTTCAAAAATTAACAAGGGTGGGGAACGATTATTCGGTACTCGAGAGTATATGAGATTCCACAGGATTACCTTCTTTCAGCCCCGGGTTTGGCAGAGGAGGGGAGCTTTTTCTCTGATAAAAACAAACTCTTAGTTGAAGCCTGACCTTGTAAGGGTTGTGGCAAGTAATGCTACAGCTCCCATTAAAGCAACTACTCAAATGGAGCACAATTTTTTAGATACACTTTAGAAATCTGATTCAAGTTTCAAAATAACGATTGTGCACTCACGGCATTCAGCTTCATCAGAACGGTCTTTGCAGTCATCCTTGCCATCGCATTTTACTGAATTTATAACACAGAGTAAGCGATCAGTGCAGAAAAATCGGTCTTTTAGGCACGTTATGTTTAATCCACCTGAAAATTTAGAAAACATAAACGTTATTTGGGCTGGAGAGCCGTGACGGAGGGGTCAGACCCTTTTTTGGTTTGGGAAGCAATTGGGTGCATTGAAGCTATATATCTTTGGAGTTGCTGATGAGAAACTTTGACACTGTGAGTGCTAAACTGAGTTCGTCACCAAAATCATGGGCGGTAGGAGACTACTGTGTTAGCCTAAAAGTGCTTAAATCGCCTAATAAAGAAATTCATTCATTTAAACTTACGATGCTGTACTTGTCTCTTTCTTCCTCATTGTCGTCTGCCAAATATTTCCACCAATGCAGTATGCACACCACAACTGTGGCCATGTGGGCAACAGCACCATGTTGCATTGATTCTACCCATGCGCATTTCTAATCCCTTCTCGTTTTCGCGTTTGGGGACTTCCTTTCCCAGAACAACCAGAACCTCATATCGAGGTAAAGTGTTGAATCAATGCAACATGGCGCTGTTGCGCACATGGCCACAGTTGTGGTGTGCATACTGCATTGGTGGAAATATTTGGCAGAAGACAATGAAGAAGAAAGAGACAACTACAGCATCGTAAGTTTGAATGAATGAATTTCTTTATTAGGCGATTTAAGCACTTTTAGGCTAACACAGTAGTCTCCTACCGCCCATACCAAAATGTTGCAGTACAGTCACACAGTCAATCAAATTACTCCCTTCGTCATCAGGATGCCACTGGACAAATGAGGGCAAGAACAGAAACTTTTTAAATCCAGCTTCTATCCAGACTGCATCTATGAATTGAATAAACTTGATCCTGTAATCAGGTTTGCACCTTCAGTTGCTATTTTTAACACTATTTCACATGGGGCACTTTTTAGCGATTTTGGTATGGGGGCGTTTTTCGCCCCCCCCCTAATTATCTCCTAAACTATAAGAGATACGACAATGAAACTTAGTAGTAATTATGACCAACTAATGGAGAATCTATTGATAGTATCAACTTTTAATTAGTCACACGACCCGTTGCTAGGCAACTGGTTTTCTTAAGGTAGGTATGAGAAAATTGAGCTTTTTCTTGACAAAACTTGTAATTATCAATGTTTTCAAGTCTAAAATGGTCAATTATCTTCTTAATGCATTTAGCTACTATATTTTGACAATTTCTAAATATATTTTGAATAATTATAAGAATTTATAGCTAGAAACCAATATTGTGCAGCTATGGAACTTGAAGCTACATACACTGAAAACGGGATATTCAATAACCATTAAAACACATCTCATAATTTTGATGAAACAGCCATCTAAATTAATCTTCCTTTGCATATCTGAATTTTTTATTCATGTTTCCCAAAATTTTTTAAATTTCCATTAGAACAATGACGTCATATTGAAGTATGACGTCATAGTTCTGAAAAACTACAAATGAACAATAATGTAGACAAAATATATATCAAATAAAAGGTCTTGATGAGAGAAATTCAATGATATAATTTATAGAATAATTGGTTGGAAATTGCAAGAGCTACAGCCAAATTTGTGTTTTCTTTTATGACTACTCTCCAAATATGGGCATTCTGTGGTCATGTGACCAATTAGAGCTAATTGAAAATTTCATTAGCTGGTAGCGCATTAATTTTCAGGAAAAGTCAATGAGTCTCAGCCTCTCTGGGCCTGTCGCCTAACAGCTACATTGAATCGTTCAGTTGGGGAGGGCGAGAAACGCGCCCCCCCCCATGTGAAATAGGGTTCAGGAAAAGCTTCTATCAATAATAGATCGAATGAAGGAGGGGCCTGGAAGGCAATTGTCCACCCAGTTAGCAGGTTAAAAGGCCCTCTGGGACAGTTTTTCTTTCCTGATATCAACGATTGCAATATTTCTTACCTGTTCCAGCTACCGTGGTGCTGGTGTTGACCTTGAGTACTGGAGAAGTAAGAGACTCTAATGTCGTGTTTAACCTTGCACAGGACATGGCAACGACTCCAAATCTACAAGAAATAAAAATGAACATATATTTAATCATTCGAATTCAAAGTGATTGGTCCCTAGAGAAGTACTTCCCAACTTTCAATACAAGGTGATCCATTTCGCTATTTCTTTCCTTACCGCTAAATGTCAAGTCTAATGCCTTAGGGACCCCAAACGTTGATTTTGTAGAGTTTTGGAGATCCAAATATCGTTATGTACCGGGTGACCCAAAAAAGTGACCTTTCACAATCTGTTATGCAAAAATAAGAAAGAGGACGACTGAAATACTTCAAACGTTATTCTGTTGCTAAAGACTACAGTACATTATGAGTATTTTTGCTATTTTTTTTGGGGCACAATAATTTTTCAAATTTAATGATTTGGAGGCAAAGGGCATGCGGGAAGTCCTCAAAAAGTCGCCAAAAACAGAGGATCGATTTACAGCCATTTCAGATCTTCAAAACAACGAGGAGAGTGTACTATATCAATCTGGGCATAGACAACTCAGTAAAAATTTTTTAGAGCAAGCTTATAGTCCCTAGATTCCTACATATTCTTGTCTATCTGGGGACGAAGATAATCCTGTTTTTCAGAACTGCAATTCTTGAATATCTCGATTTGCGTGATTCCTTTAAAGTTCCATGAGTTTACAAGGAACCCTCTTATTCCCCATTCTTAAGCACCTAGGGATCTTAAATTTCTCTGGAAAACTCTGATTGAGTTGCCCATTCCCAGCCTCAAAGATAACATGCTTCTCGTTTTCTTGAAGATTTGAAATGGCAATACAGCATATTGATCCTCTGTTTTTGACGACTTTTTCAAGATTTTAGGCTTGCCCTTTTCCTCCAAATCCTTACTTAATTTGCAGCATTTACCGTGCCGAAAAATTTGAAAGAATGCTCATATTTTAGGGTTTCATATTTTATTCTTTCAACGACAGAATAACGTTTGAAGCAATTCCATAGGCCTCTTACTTATCTTTAAATAACCAATTGCTTCGGACACTTTTGGGCCATCCGGTATTTCTGATCAAGAATCTGCAACATGTGCAAAATAACATTTGTTGAAATTGCACCATTTTTCCTCTCTTCAGATTTGTGGACCCTAGATATCGAGTTGTGGTCTGTCTTGTCACTCTTAGACCCCAAATATTGATAAAGGTCCCCATCTCCCCCTTATTAAAGGCTAATGACTGCTCCCCTGGAGATTTTGCCAGGGGAATACCAAATAGTTCTCAAGTGCATTTGAAAGCCTAGGGTGCAGATAAAATTTATAATCTGAAAGTGAAGCATTAGACTTTGGCAACTTCGGACAAATCCTGCAAGATATTCAAACACAAATTCGTCATTTCTACTGACTATACGATAGTATCTTTTTCTGAGAATCTGAATCTAAGCTTATTGAATCACTGTCTTGGCTCCACCTCTTGATGTAACAGCACCTGTGATTCCCTTAGCCTGGATTTGCAGATGATAAATGACTCTCCTCGCTCTTCGTGGCCAGTTTGACAAAGAGGGGAATTGAACAAGCAATATTCAGGCTGGTAGTAGCTAAATCAAGCAACTACGGAGTCATTCTCTTATGCCTTTGCTTCTTGGACAAGGAGGGATAACTTTTATTCAAATCCTCAAAGATACCTCAGTTTCTGTTGTTGTGTTACATAATTTAAGAGACCATACTCACAGCAAAAAGCACTGCTGCAGCACCTTTAACTTTTTCATTTCAATGTTGTTGGATCCTCCCTCGGTTTTTCTAATCTATCAAACGGGATGAAGAAAAAACTAAAAAAGTTCAATTCGAAATAGTATTATATGTAAGATGTGCTTTGAATAATGACACTTTTAGATTAAAGTTCATCGAAAACAGACTTTTTCTTTATTCATTAAACAACTAAAATCATCAAAAATACGTGCCATCTATGGAGGAAAATAACTTTTTGTCAGCCAGTTTGAAGAAGGATAGTAAGAGCTACATCTTCTGAACACTTTTACCACAATTGCCATTCCCAACATGGAGGTAAAGTGCATTTGATGTAGTGCCTCACCAGCGCCTTCTTTCCAAACTGTATATGTACGGGGTTTCTGGTAAAACATTAGGATGGATCCAGGGCTTTCTTGGAAACAGAACACAGGAAGTAGTTGTAAATGGGTCCCACTCATCCAAACAGCCGGTAAAATCGGGTTTACCTCAAGGATCAGTATTGGGTCCCTTGTTGTTCCTCTTGTACATAAATGATATAGAAGAAAATATTGAAAGCTCAATTCGTCTATTTGCTGATGATAGTGCACTTTATAGAAATATAAACACTCCCGAAGACTCAAAAATTCTTCAAAAAGATCTTTTCAATCTTCAGAAATGGGCAAACAACTGGCAAATGGTCTTCAACATAGAAAAATGTAAAGTGTTGCGTATCACTTACAGAAAGCCCCGTAAAGTTAATGCTATGTATGAGATGTACAAAGAAAACGCGTCAGGTGAACCAGTAAGTCAAGATTTTCTTCACATAGCCTTCCAAGCAACAGGCATCAGCATGTCCAACTCAGAATTCTGTGACTTGGAAGAAATCACATCAGCTCGTTATTTAGATGTAATATTGGACTCCAAACTTAACTTCAATGCGCATGTAGACGAAATTACGAAAAAGGCTACAAAATTATTAAATTTGTGCCGCAGAAACCTCCATATGTGCTCTGCTGAAGTAAATACTATGGCATATAACTCGATCGTGAGGCCACACCTTGAGTATGCCTCAGGGTGTTGGAACCCCCACACAAAGTCAAATATTGACAAAGTGGAGGCAGTACAAAGAAGAGCAGCACGCTTTGTCCTCAACTACTATGACTATAGTCCAAATTCTGATCTCACAGGAAAGATCCAAAACACTTTGAAATGGCCGCCATTACAACACCGCAGAGCCATAAATGATTTATGTTTGTTTTACAAAATTCGGAACAGTCTCGTAAATATCTCATTTCCAAGCATTGTAGCTGCATCTACCAGACACGTTCACCGTTTCAACTATATCCAGTCGTTGCATTCTGAAGCTTACAAATATCAATTTTTTGTCCGGACAGTTCGACTATGGAACGTTATTCCAGATGAGGTTATCATAAAACCTTCAGTAGATTCGTTCAAAAACGGTATTACACAGTGGATAGCTCCACAAGCATGGATCAAAAACTCTGCCACAAACACTTGGGGACTTTCCACCTCCTCGTATTGATTAAATAAAACACTTATTAGCATGTTTTACTTTTTATCCAAAAATATGTGTGGTGGGGGCGTTCGTTTCCGTGTCTCTTGTTGTGGTTTTGCTGTCTTGCGCTCCGTGTTCTGGGTAGCTGGGGCACGGTTGCTGGGTGGCGGGAGCTGTGGCGGGGGGCGGGGATGGGCGTTTCCTGCTATACGTAGAGAAATGAAAAAAATAGTTTTGCTTTCTTTCTTTTGGTCCAAGGTCACTTGGTCGATATAAATCTTAGGTTCATGCATTCCTCTCCTTGATATATGAAATTGCAATCTACCCAAGGCTACTGTAAATATTAGTCCGTCATACCTGTCTTATCACTCAATTGTAGTATGCGTTACCATGCAGCCAAAGTAAAACATGTTGACCAAGTGCCCTTGCGCCAAAACTACTAATCCGTTAACTAATATCGTGTGTAGTTATATGTAGTCAGGTAAAATAGGTGTGTTGTAGTGTGAGTATCGTGTATCTCCGTCATGGGCTTAGCCTCTTAGGAGATTAGCATTGTAGATTGTAGATTGTAGATCAACGGTGTTGAAATTATGTGATCTATTTCATCTGAAAATATTTGCTCTTGTTTATGAGTGTATCAATAAGATCTCTATTACAAGTTTCATGAATTTTCTAAATCTCTCTTGGATTTTTTACTCTTGGATCTCTTGGATACAAGGCAAGTTTGTAAGAAGGGTGTTTTTCAAGCACCTTTAGATGTCCAGGCTCGAGCAAAATCCATTGAGAGCTAGATTTCCTTGTCGCATTATCTGGTAGGCCTAAACGTCGACAATAAGCAATCGGGAGGCAGCTATTTAAGGCTTCGTAAGTGAAGCTGTTTCCTTGAAAATAAGCCACTTGAAAGTTGTACTGCATTCACAGTGACACAATTAAACCAGCTTTATTTAAACTAGTTTAAAAATCAACCAATCAAAATGATTGTATTTTTTGGCTTGACCAATCAGAAGGTGCTATTCGAAAACCTGGTTTAATTTAAGCCGGTTTAACTTGCATTGTGAATGGGGTATTAGCTGCCTGGCTGGCTGCTGGTCATCCAAGATTGGATCAATTGTCTTTAAGCGTACAGGAAGAAAAGACCTAGGAGGCTGCCCGACGCAAAGCCCGTTGATTATTAACATCTTTGCCCGACTAACGGCAAAATTTTGACCGAGTGAGGCTGATTTTCGAAACTTTTTACAAAGTTGGACCCCCAGCATCCAACACTCCCCACCCGCCTCGTATGTTTTCGTCCAAGGTATGGCAGCTGTTTCATGTTCGTCGTTCGTCACGAATCTAGCCAAGGAGAGGTTTCCATATATTTTCCGTACAAGGACCTGCCGCTCAACAGGGTATCATTTTCAAGATTCCGACTCTACGAAAAGGCTTTATCTTTGTGTAGTCAGCTCCATGACAGGGTCCATATGTTGTATTATTGACTCTGGAACGTTGTTGTAGGCCATCAACACTCTGTGAATGTGGTTTAAATCGTTCTGAAGGCAACTTTTCCTCATTTTCTTATGGATTTCCTACAAATTTCCAAGGCAGCGCATAATTCTGTTTGGGGAAACTCTAGGACGGGGGTTGTTTTAAAAAAAACTTACCCCAGGATAGGGTAACATTTTCAGGAATTTGGCACCGAGACAGTAGCATTCAGATTTTCCAGCCGCACCTCCCCGTATTTTCTCAGGCCAAGTACCCCTTTTAGGGATTCTGACTGCCTTGGCTTGGACTTTTGAAACATGGAATAATTATGAAATTCTGGCTCACTGGAAGCCAAAACAAACACTAAGAGCAGGAAAGTTTCAAATTGAACCAGGCATAAAGGGTAAGGGGATGCTTCTGCTGATTGTCAAATATTCCCCCAATATTCCGCTACTTTGAAAAGAAATATCTTCGGCCCACTCCCTAGAATCAATCATGTGTTGGCCTCGCAGGTGTTTGTTAAACCGAAAGAAGTTTCGACACTTCAGGCTCATCGTTTCTTTTGATGATCTTCAAATTTCAGCAGGAAAGTTTTGCCTCATTTAACAAGGAGAGCGGAATAAACCGACAAACTCTATTAAAAGTGATGCTTTTTTAGGGCGAACACGTGCTAAGGCGTGCTCAAGTCCCTTCTGTAAGGTAAACATATAAGGAAAACTTTCATATTTTTTAACACGTTTTTGAAGGTTTCGGAAAGGAACTTTTTGCAAACAGTGCTGTACGGAGTCAGGATGAAATTCAGGATGAAATCGCTATTCAGGATGAAATTTTAGTTGTGAAGCCAATTGATCGTTCCTAATCATCGATTTTGATCGTTGGAATTCACCAACAATGCGTTCTTTATACAACAACTGCAGTTTATAAAAGCAATGCACCAGTTAAGAAGCCGATATCTTTTCTTTTTACAGGGAGCTCGAAAAATATTATGCCACGGTTGTTTGGCCTTTCGTCGAGGAGCTGCAGCTTCTATTGTCTCGTTATCTAGACATTTGCATCGTGTAGGCTTCAACTTAACGTTTGAAATTTCATTCTATTCAATCTTGAAAGTACCATGCATGCAAGTAGTTGTTGATTGGTGACAAGAAAGTTGGCACAAGGATGTCAAATATAATATGATACGATGCATGTTCAACGTACATGATTTCTCAAAAATAAGCGAATTTTAAAGGCTGTCTCAAAATAATTGTCCGACATTTTATTGAATACTGAAAGTAACGATATCTTGAATGGGCACTTACTTGGGTAAGTAGCCCATGTCCTGAGATTTCCAGACAATGATTGGTGATGATTTACGATTTAATGAAAATCAGGCTTAAAGGTGATCTGAAGCGAAAATTTTTATTGATTCAAATTAATGGTACTGTCGAATGATACGGAATCCTGTTTAAATTTCTTTTATATCTCTTTTCGTTTGCAAGTTATCCACTGATATCAAGTTTCAGTTGATGGCGTCATTTTGTTTGCAAATTGCTAGGATGCTATATTGAAATATAGCTGTATCCAAGCTTTGAAAGGCTACAGTTGTGGGAGACATTTAAGTTGAGCTGAATAAATGTCATAGACATTGTTTCATGGACTGATATGATGTTTAGAAAGGTATGCCAATGTAAGAAATGTTCTTGGATCAATTTCCTTCAGGAAACATGGCCAGCCTCATACATTCTCATTACTTTTGCAAACAAAATGACGTCATCAGCCAATCATACAAAATAGTGTATAATTCGAAAATGAAACAAGGTACCACAAAATGGTAAACGACATTCTTTATCATTCAAAAGTATTATCCATTTGCATCAATAAAAATTTTCGCTTCAGATCACCTTTCAATAACAAGAACATTGTAACAGGACACTTACCGGTTATACTTTGGTACCGATCAAGAGTTGCATCATCGGTACAGTGCAAGCGGGGTCTAAGGGGCGTTCTAAAAAAGTTATACAGGCCCTTTGGAATCCATCTGAATTCTTCTCCTAATTTTAGAGAAATCACAGCAAGAAATATCTAAGTTTCCCTATAGTTTTTGCATGGAAATTTGGGAAAAACGGAAATCTAGGAAACTGCAAGAAAAGTGTCCGTTTCCGCAAAATTTCCAGCTCAAAGAACGTGGAAAATTTCACCATTTTTTCGCAGTGAATCAAACGAATTCCCTACGACTTCCGCGTAATTGAATAGAATTTAACGAGACTGTTCTACATTATGAAACAATTGTGGCGTACTTACATCAAGCTGTTATAACTTTTCCAAATGATATTATCGAAAACTGCGAATCCCAAGTTGTCTTATGCAAAATTCCAGTTGATTTCTTCATAAATTCTGAATCCAAAATGGTCATTTGATAATGCTTATCTTTTAATACGTAAAAGATACCAGCAAACGAAACGTAAATCAATTCGTAAACACTGCACTCGGATACAAGCAATATGGTATTCATTACACATTCCATTGACGTTGTATGGCAGTGTGGGTCTGTTTACCGTAAAAAATAAGTACAACTAATTTAATTGGTTTCTGGTAGGAGCTTGAACAGAAGTTGAACTGCCAGTGTTTTCCGTTTTTCATTAGCTGTTTTCTGCTTTCACGTGACTGTGCTGTTGCGATACTGGCTTTGGCTCATCGCATCAAAGTCACTTGCGTTATGATCATTTCGAATAGCTACAAGACAGATTTATTTTTGCGTGTTTGGTAATCTTCAAAGCCGTAGTTCCTTGATAGATTATGAAAATGTCAAAAAAATCATCAAGCAGACAGCACCATCATAAAATGGCTAAAAACGAACTTGAAGTCTTGCCTTTTTTCGATGCTCTCCTTTTTAGAAAATTGAATATGATATCGTTTCCATTTTACGTTTCAATTTCTTGGTTATGCTACTTCCTACAAGGACATGAAATGTATTTCAAAAAGATCTACAAATTTCCAGCTGTTCACTAAGACAGATTAATTTAATATTCGAGTTTTTCCTAACAATTACTGTTTTGAAGATTACCAAAAAAAGGAAAAATATCTGAATTTCCTAGCTATTAGAGAGATTAATTGCTATCACTGTAGGACCACTGCTTTTACTGCAGTAATGGTTCGAGTAGGGAGGCATTTTAGCCACCCAGCAGTTGTCCTAATTTCAAAAAGGAGTACTGAGTGTGCGCTCATATGATCATGGACCTTTATCACTACACAGGCAATTTTTATAGAAATAATAATTATAAAAATTTTGGTAAAGGGGTGGAAGGCCACGTCATATAAAGCCTTGATTGTCTAGACCAATGATATAGTTCAGTTTGAATTTGAATTTCGAGTCCCCGTGAAGGCGATCAAAGAGTTCTTCGAACCTTATCATAATCCTTTTCTCGGTAGCATCGCTACAAACTATGAAAGTCGCAGAAGAATAGAAACCTTCTAGCACCCAAGTTCTTCTCAGGGAGCTTCAAAAGCTCAAGCGGTATCAGAGAACGAGGAAGAAGTAACTATCTAGGCCAACTGTTATTTCAAAATGTCTGTTATTTTTAACTAATATGTTCACATGAGGCGGGCCTGCGATGTTTGGATATTTTCACCTCCGTCAAGGATTTCGATTGTATACTTTTGCATTAGCAAAGACACGGTACCTTTGCAAAACTCTCATTATATTGTTCACTAATATCGCCTAGGATATGCTAGAATTTATATGGTCTCCATGTGCGTGTATAGGTTTCAGGACCTTTAAACAACCACACATAAAGCCCTTGCCCTCTGAGTTGATCGAGAAGAAATTTTGTATAGCTTCAAAGTTGTGATGTCATCAAATTATTAAATCGTAACCAATAAAAACCACATACTATTGTTTGCTACCGTCTGTAGACCTTTAAGAACACATTATTTTTTTTTTGCTTCTTTTGACTTTCCAAAACTTTCTTACCAGTTTCTAGTGCCGGAAATGTGCAGTTCATCTAGTTTTGCTAATAGAACTCCCAAATTACTTCGTTAGATATAACGAGTACATAACATAATTCTCACTCAAAATAAAGTCCAAACAGTTGCTATTACTGCACAGTGGCAACACGGTTTTAATTTACATGGAAAAAATAAACCTCGAACTAAAATAGTTTCTTAGATTTTTAAATTCTGGTAGTGTTGTTTCTTAAGTCTCGAAAATTCAGCTTGCTGTTTCTTATGAGCTGATTCATATAATATGAAGTAAATGTACATGGCAAACTCCCGTCCTCATATCTCTCTTCAAATTGCTAGCCACCCTCCAACAAAAGGATTTGTTATTTTGAGAGAAGTTCATGTCAGATTCAATTAAACGACAAGAATGGGGTTGGTATGACTGATGAAAAGATAAGAGACCTTTCTGCTACGAAAGGTGGATCCTACATTTTACACCAGTTTTCGACATTTCATTGTAAAATTGCGTATTCAAATTGGAGATTTGTACATAGTGACGTCACAACGAGCTACCCTACCAGCAGATCTTTCCGCATAATGACGTACCTGGGCACGAGTCCCTTATCAGAATGCACAGCTTCGTAAGAAAGGCAACTTCGTAAAACTTTCAGCAATTATTGAAGCAAGTTTGCAATGATAGACGAAAAATATGTGAATATAGTTGACGTCGAGACTTAAACCTATCTGACCTGGGCGCTTTAAAACACTAATTCCTGGAGGGGGGGGCAATTCCACTCCCTCTTTATTGCTCTTGTTGTTTGTGATATGGCAAACTAATTTGATACGAAGGTTGTTCATTATATAGACAATGACCTTTTGAAACAATAGTTTAATTAGTGATTTCGTTGTATAACGAGTGCTAGATTGATATCATTATGATATCATATGATATCATTAAAGTGATAGGGTGTAAAAACTTTACTTTTCGTAAAGAAATAAAATATGCATATCAAAATGTATGTAAGTTCATAGTTTAGACTCGATTGGACCAATTAAACAGGATTAGGAGAGACAAAGTGTATTTTTCACAGCTTGGGGCATGACACAACTTGTTTACCATGGAGGCAAGGCTGCAAATATTATTTCAAAATGTTTACAGTTTCATTGCTGTATGATAGAAATTTAAAGTTACTAGATCTCAGAGGCATTCAGCAAACATGGAAGATCATATGAATGAAAATTTACTAGGGGTGGAACCAGCCCCCCCCCCTCCACGTCAAATAGGGTTAAGTAAATGTCATTAAAATCAACGTTATCTACCAATTCAGCTTCTGGAGTGTGAATCCAAGATTCCAATTCAGCTCAATTCAGTGCAATCATAAAATTCCACTATAGTACATACAGAAATCCCTCTAAGATAATATACAACTGACTAGAGTAACAAATAAATCTGGAGATAAAACTTAACAGACAATTTATACAACAGGATAACATTGAACTTTGTATGGAGACGAATTTCTGAAGGAGGAGCTCTCCTAGGAAGTAGACTAATGGATTTGTGAGCACAACCTAAGCTAAGAACTTATTCTTCAAATTGAAAACATCTATGTATGTTAGGAATGATGTCAGAAAATTTCTTTGATGTAGGCATTCAGGACTGGCATCTTGTAGAGACAAATTGTTTTTCAGTATGTGAACGAAGACCATCACTGAAATGTTCTGTTTGATATCTAGAGAAGTTGTTGTTCAGTTGGCGATGGAGAACCATCACTGAAAAGTGCTATTTGATATCAAGGTAATTTCACTGCAGGATTTAGCACCAACGTCTCCAATAGATCTTGCAAAGCATTCTTATGCGCCATAAGAATATCACCCTCGCCAGCCTGCCTCGTATCATACTGATGAACAAATGATGAAGTTTCAAAAGGTTTGTGTATCACCAGCATACGGTAACAATCTATTTTCTATATCCTGGTGACCATCTGTATTCTTCTGTTTTAAACAGTGAATTGCTCAACCATATTAACCATTCAGAGTATTTCCAATAACCTGCATGCATCTTTCGTAGATCTGCTTACATCAGTTCTATTCAGCATTCATCCTGGCCACTCAGCATTCCTGAGCCTGCAGAAGAATCAACAGTTCACCAGTAATGAAATTAAAACCAAAACCAGACTGGATAAGGCACATGCAGTGAAACCTCAATCAACAGATACTCTTATAGAAAGGACATCTCCGAACAACGGACAAATAGTATCGTCCCAATATGGCATGACAAAAGATGTCACCTAGCAGACACCCCTCTGTAACGGGCAATACTATTGGCCTAACTGGTAGCCATTGTATTGGGGTTCAACTGTGAAGTATAAATACCTTTTACCTTGGGTTACCTGAACCTGGGGGCCAGATCCTTTAAACTTGTGGTTGTGAAAATATATCAAATGCTTCCTTGAATTGAATGGCGTGAAGTGAGGTTATGGCCTTTGCTGTAAATCTTCCGTGGAATGCTTTTTATATCTTGCTTAGTTTTGAAAAGGCGGCATTTATGACGTTTGAGGCTGTGACATCATCTAATATAGACACCCGAAAACAGCGGAGCGACTCCATTTCTGCTAGTCACCACGTTGTAAACTTTGATACACTTAAATTTTCTTGAAGACTGTACCATTTTCCTTTATTGATTTAGAATTTACGAAGTTTTCATTTTCTTTATAATAACAATGTCAATAAATTTCCATGTCAGATACTGGACAAAACACCCTAAGTTCGCTTCAATTATTCAATTCAAAGATATATTTGATAGAATTTTGCATCCACAAGGAATTAAAAGATTGGAGCCCTTTGATACGTTACCAGTGAAGTAAGAGCAATCAACATACACGGTTGCTTGTAAGAGCAATCAACAGACAATCACGCTAAAGATGGCGGCGAATTCACCTTGGTAAAACGTTCCTCGTCACAATCTTTAGCGTAATCGTCCATTGAAGATTCGTGTTGGACCATCACTCTGGAACAATGTGTAGTTGATAATAAAGAGAAAACTGACGATCCCTGAAAGGGGCAGGGTCACGTAATGTAGATAAACTTCTTTCGAAATGACAATTTTGCAATATTTTTATAGGCCGCATCACAGAGATTTTCAACTATTTTTCATAAAATGAAGGTGCTATGTTGAAGACAGACTCTTGAGATTCGTCGAGAAACAAACGAAACACTTCACTTATATGTTGTACGATTGCTGAGATATTGGTGGATCTTTGAAAGTAACTTTCTAGGGATTCACCCCATCCACCAAAATCTGTGCATAATACAATGGCCACGTGTTGGCAATAATATAGATCATAGAGATAACAGATTTGTTTACGGTTACGTGACCCTGCCCCTTTAAAGGAGCTCTGTCACGCAGGTGATTGGTTTAAAGAACAAAGCTTAGACAAAATGAAGGAGCTATAACCCAGACTCTTTGAATTTATCGCATGAAAAACATTCAGTTCAATGCACGAAAACAATCTCTTCTCAATTCTCTTCTCTTGATCCTGCCATACAGATGTTTAATCCCCTTTTACAATCTCAGCCAATTATTGATGAGACAGATTGCCTTAGAGCACCGATAGAGGCTCTAATATTTACCGGGGACAGCGTATTAAGGTCAGCGTAGTTCTTGATAGGGAACCGTATCTGAGGGGGAAACATTCTCATAAAATTTCTGCCAGAAGTGGCAAAACTTAACAGCCAGAGTTTTCTTCACTTATGAAAATAATTACTTGACATATTCAGGCCTTTCTTCGGACAGAATTATCTTCTTTTTTCCACTGTTGAAAAAATTAAGATAGAATGTGGTTGGATATTTAGAAGGAAGTGTAGTACAGTCTGGGAAAGACAAGCTGCAGGTAAAAAAATTTAGCTATCAAATGTTGCTTCTTTGAAATCGGTAGCCTCGTATTCTGCACCCGTTTTCAAATTGAGGAGAGAGAAAGCCTCATGCAGGTTTAAACATTAGTTGAGCAAATAAATACTCAATTATTCAAAGGAATTCTAAGCATATAAAACGAATAATTCAAAACGGTGATCTCCAAATTAGAAAATTCTGAACAAGTTGCTGAATACAAGATTTTGAAGATATTTTGATAAAGGGACCAATACAGTAAACTGCCGCCTAAAAACTCTTTACACAAAGACAGCCTGATTGGTTTCTTGTCTGTTAAGATATATTTCTTCAAAACAGGGTTTGTATACCATGGTATAAGAAACACTTTTATACTCGAAACAGCTGCCAGAATTGTTAAGAAAACGTTTTTGAAAATGCACTGCTGTGCGAGGCGAGGATCTAATGGTTTGAGCCAATACCAAAGTTTTCTTGAAATTATAACAATTTGGGCTTGAAAATTTCATTCTTGTTTCTAAAGAATTGAAGCCTATTAGACAAATGTTCAAATACAAGCCTTATAATATTACTACATTGCGTAAGAAACAGAACATGAATCAGCCTGGATAGTTTCTTTAAGAGAGAGGTATTTCATTCAGCGAAATCACGCTTGAATGTCTCATAATGCAGCTCCTTAAAGCCAGCACTTTACTGTAAAACATAAAATGCAGCTATTGAAGAAATCTTCGTGTTTAAAATTTTATCTTTGCTTAACGAGATATGAGGATTCTGAAAGGAATGGTCACAAAGCATGTTATAAAACATACTGCTAAAGGATGCTAGGCATTGAAAAGTCAATAATCAATGAGCATGTCAGATTTTGGAAATTTGCTTTTTCATTATAAGTTAGTGCGTCTCATTTTACCTTTCCATGGTCATGATAAGGGAAAAAACACAGCATTCATTTGCATTCATTGACCTAAAAAAGCATTTGATACCGTAAATCATGGCACTCTCCATAAAGAAACTGATTAGGTATGGTATTACAGGTTTTGAACATTCTTAGTTTGCATCACACTTGAAAAACAGATGTCAATTCCACAGGGCTCATGCCTTGGTCCCCTGTTGTCATTGACTTCAATTGTTTTCAACTCAATTGCACAGAATTGTTTACCTTGTTGGGTATACGAACAGGCTAAGTTGTGAGCCTTGAGGAATCCCCAAAAAAGAGCTCCAGATCACATGCACACTAACGATTTACTTCAATAAAGTAATATGCAAATTAGCTTGACGGTTGAGAACAAGAGCAAAAAAAATAGCATCGATGCGCATGACAGTGTGAGCGCCAGCGTTGATTCGCTATCAACAAAGCTGAAACACAATGTTGCAAAACAAAAGGATCAGTACTTCGTCTCCCCAACAAACCACATAGAAAAATGTGTTTGTGAGTTACTGTAAATTTTTTGTGATTAGTGGTTCTGTTACAGTGGCTTTTTTAGGCCATTTCCTTCAAGAGCTCGTTTCTCTTTAAAAATGCTGTTTATAATGAATCGATCTCTATCTGGTAGGTAAGTGAATTTCATGTGGTAGTTTGTGCAATGTAAATTTCCAGATTGTTGTTTCAGAAATTTTTTACCAATGGTTACTTTTTTTGGCTCTTTCCTTAAAGGGGGTTCTGTTATAGGGTGGCTCAAAGCCGCGAAATCGCCAAAATTTGTACACTTACCCGTCAACCGCAAGCAATTTTCTCTCATTAACTGCAATCGTCAGTCTTCTTCAGTACGCAGTGCGATAAATGCTCTTTTCAAGATAGCTATTTTATGTAAATGAAGCAGGAATCCTAAGGTAATTTGTTTGAATCCATGATTTGCGATGACCGTCCTGTCACAATTTTGACACAGTATTTTATATTCTCCCATATGTTACAGCTATGCGAACGCCTGATAGATAATAACGGTTATCTAGGGGAAGGTTCTATTCGTTTAAATTCTAATTTTCCGTAACCGTGTAGCAATGCATAGCCGTATGCTGCACTGACTTTCTTGCAGCAACCATATTCCGCATCTAAAATAGGGCCAAATCCACCTAACCGCCACACTATGGTAGACCCTCTTAAAATACTCATGAAAAATAGTACTTGACACGTACCTACAATATTGCATAATTTGTTTAAGTTGCTAAAGAACTAAATGTGATAAAAGAACTAAAACTGAAATATACTTCATTGTTACTCTAGCCCTCTCTTAGATATTCGAAATCAAATAAGGCATCCCAGAGCTCGGTATTCAATGTTTGCCACAGATGATGTAAGATGGATCAATGCCAACAATTGTTTACAGTGAGTGAGCAATCGATACAGTTTACGAGTTTAGTATTCATATCAATTGAAGTCAGTTCCCGGTCAGTTCAGTTCAGTTCAGTTCAGCTTCATTCTAAACCACACTACATACATTCTTTGTGAATATAGATAACTAACTAAGATACAACAAATAAAAATCATGACAAGTTCAAACTTTACAACAAGTAGATATCAGAAACAATTAGGGTATGTATGCAGAGGAATTTCTTAAAGGAGGAGCTCTCTCAGTAGATAAACTAATCGTAGAGAGTGCACCCCCGATTTTAAAAACCTATTAGTAAAGCAAGTGGTAACAAATTACTAGAAATTGATTGATGTGAGACAAGTTGTCTTGTCTAGAGAACCAAGGTTTGTATTTAGTAGAGAACATAGGAAAGTCATTGCTGAGGGGAGCTTGCTTGATGTTGTGTAGGGAATGTTGCTCTAGGATTTTGTACCAGCGTATCTAGCCAGCAATAGCTCTAACGACTCTCTTTTGCAGAAGATACATTGGTTTAGTATGGATGTCATAAGTAAGACCGCAAACATTGATTCCATACTGAAGAAAAGAGGCAAATAAGGAGTTATATATAAAGAAACTAGGAGACCAGTAGGTAATAAGTGCCTAATTTTGAAGAATATTCCACAAGTTCGTGCTAACTTTTTTGATAGTTCACTCAAGTGATGCCTCCAGTTGAGGTCTTCATCCAACAACAGACCAAGAAACTTGGCATATTTAGCCTTCTTGACATGTCCTTTGCCAACTTTATGCTAACCGTTTTTTTTATCCAATTTACTTTGCAAAGAGTGAAAAATGATAAAGTTAGTTCTGTCTACATTTAATGCAAGTTTATTTGCATCCAACCATTTTTTGACATGTTTTTGTTCCCTGTTGAGTACTTCCTGTAAGTTGGTAGATCTTTTAATTTTCTGATTAGGCTATCACAGGCCCGTCGGAACGAAATTCACATTGGGGGGGCTGAAACAAAAGCGAGCTAAGGGAGCAAAAATGGGGGTCCGGGGGCTTGCCCCCGGGAATATTTTTCATGACCACGCCCTTTAGATCGTTAGAAAACGCCCCATTTTTGGAAAATATGCTATTGACGGAAGCAAAGGATCACGACTAATGAGAGTCCTTCCATGAAAATTTTGAATTTTTTGACTTGTATAACATCAAGAGATATTGCATTTTTGATAGATTCTGGTAGCTTCCTCGAACATATACTTACAAATTTGAATCTCCGTTCTTACAACCTTGGCTGTTACAGCCTTTTTCACTAACAAAGTCAGCAAACTTCAGCAAATTATTGGAGGAGGGCTGAAGCGCCCAGCCCCCCCCCCGCTTCCGACGGGCCTGTATCATCCTCGGAAGCATACAGTTGGAAAATTTTGACAATTAAAAACCAATGCTAGCTAGCACAGGAGCCCTTTTTAGGATTCCTCCAGGCTCATATTTGTAGCCTTTGAGACAAGTATTCCGTCGTAGTCACGTCGTAGTATTGTATAGTAGTTTAAGTAGTGTACTATTAAGTAATTTGTCATGTAAATTTTAAGACTGAATATATATATAAAAACAAGTATTCCTAGATTTCTAGATTCCTTGATTCCTGACCCCCTCTAGTGCCTAGTGCCTAGACTCCTGATATTCAAAACGAGATCAGCTAGGCACAGGGGGACGAGAGAGACGAAAGGAACGTGTTTGCAAAATGGCGGCGAATTTTGTGAGAAATTTTCGCCGTACGATTCTTGACTGTCGGGTACCACCACTCAAGAGAATTACTATAAGCCAGCACAGAAATGCTGGTGGACTTAGCTATCAGCCAGAAGTTGCCGAAGAATCTCTGGGTAAGTTATCTATCCCTCGGTTCTTCTCTTATTAATTAGAACAAACTCTCGATTTTTCATTAGACATCCCATCGAGTTGGCCTAAACCACTAAACAACTGCGAACAATAACAGGTGCTTGTCGCGGGATGGGATAATTCATGCATTTCACGAGAGAATAAAGTAAGCTTTGTAAACTTAAGGTAAAAGACATTTTAGCTAAAACCAGGGAGCAATCCTAAGAAAAATCAGGAATGAGCCAGATTGCAAAGTTTGAAAACTGCGCGCCAAGCAGGGATGAAAATGGCACAGATAGCATTCCAGTTTCGATTGAAAAAGCGCATATGAGCATAATACAATACAAGCAAAGGTGCAGTCCTGTTAGTAAAAATTTTCAAAATGCACGGATGGCTGTGAGCCCAGACTGCAGAGTATGGCAAGTGCACACCCGAGATTTTTTCCTGAAATATCACTGCACACTCAGAAAGGGTGTGGCACATTTGAATATGGGTGTGGCTCCATTGTTTGAAGCTTTTATTTTGCCAGAGTAACAACTGATTGAAGAACTTCAGACGAAATGACTGAAAGTTTAGAATTTCTGATGAATTTGTAGACTTACTACAGTTGTTGTATCTGTCAGTGTAGGCAATCTTGTTTTGATAATTCAGATCTTGGACTCATTGTAGTAAGTCTATGAATGCCCGTTGTGTTCTGTGTGCAATCAAATTTTAGGCCCAAATTGTTTCCGACGGAATACGGGACAGAAAAGTCTTTGAATTGGTATATTTTTGACAACAATTATTACTATTTTTGTTAAAGTTTCTTTCAAATACAAATTCAAAATTTTATTTGCACACTTGAAGTGCACACTTAGATGAAATTGCACACTTGCACACTCGATATTTTGCTCATGCACACCCGAGATCTCGTTGGAAACTGCCATACTCTGCAGTCCGGCTGTGAGCCAGGTTGGAAAGTTCGGACTGTGCGCCGAAGAACTTTGGGGCGCACTTCAAAACTTCGGTGCGCCAATGTAAAAAACTTGGTGCGCAGGGCGCATAAATTATGGGGATTCTTGCCACAATGAGTTTGAACAAGAGGGGCTCTGAGTTGTAATTGGTATTTTACCTAAAGTTGAGATGAGCAAGAAATTAAAATTTGTCCAACTGAATGAGAACTCGCTGAAGATGATAAGAATATAAAACACTATCATAAAAAATCGGAATTGGGCCATCCCTTGCTATTTCTATTTTAATTTTGGTGCGCACATTAATTTCATTTTTGGTGCGCAAAATGTTATCAGTCTCTTGGCATTCGGTGCGCAGTTGACAAACTTTCCAACCTGGGCTGTGAGGGTAAACCGGGGTAATTTGGGACAATTTTGTCATTTTTGACGTATAAGTACTTGGTTGCATATTTAGATAAGACTAATTCACCTTTTTATATACATTTGAGTACTAAATAATTGATATTGAGAAAACCATTTTCTTCACTCATGTGGTTGCTGATATCTTAGCGCATAAATGATGCTGTCCCAAATTACCCCATCTGGGGTAATTTGGGACAGCAATGATTTCCACCTCCAAATGATACATAATTATACCTAAAGGCAAATTTGAATAGAAAATAATTGTAACTGCCATGGTTCACTTGAATTTCGTCAAAAATGGCCTCTTTAATAAACTAGGCAATCTTTGAAAGATACTAGGCCACTCACTTACCATTCTAGGGGCCATCTCAAATATGTCTATTTTTTCACAAGTGCACTTCAAAATTGATCAAACTGACTATTAACAAACAAATGTAATATGATTCTCTCAGCTTATACAAAATTGTGCAATTTTTGAGCAATGTCCCAAATTACCCCATGGGTGTCCAGAATTTCCCCTGTCCCAAATTACCCCAGTTTACCCAAACTTAAAAGTGCGCGGGGATTAATCCCCGGCGCATGTCAAACTTTCCAATCTGGGGAATGAATGGAAAACATTGGTGATTTTGCCAAACGTCCACCAGCACTAGCAGCTCGGTACTCTTTCTTTCCCAAATTGGGAATATTGCCCAAACGGGCAACACTCAGTGGGGGATTTAAGGGGTTGCAGTTGGGGGCAACTGCCACCCCCTTCATGAAAACTGAGCTTGGCGCCCCATTTTCGGCAAGAAGGGCGCCCCTTATCCTGACCCAAATGCACTGTTTTTTTCGTGTTTCGTTCTGAATGTGGGAAACATATAAATTAAGGTGTTATCCCATTGAAAAAGTAGAGAGTTTTTCCTGCATGAAGGCCCAAAATTTCTGCGTGCCTTCGGCGGGCTTGATCCTCATTTTTGGCTCCCACTCTGCAAATTGCCCCCCTTCAACTTTGGGCTGGATCCCCCCTGGCAACACTATTCAAACTCATGGAAATTGAACTCAAACTTGTTGCCCGATCGGGCAACATTTCCCATTTGGGAAACAAATATAGAACAAAATTTCCTACACGATGAGTTTGTGTATTTTTTTATGTCGAACCTGAATACCTAAAAAAATTGAAATCTACCATACGCTTTTTTGCGCTGATACAGTTTATATTTTGTTTCCCATGTGGGAAACTTGGAAACCGTTTCTCAATCAGGCGACTGCAACAGAAGCGTGACAGATTGTTTCCCAGATGGGAAATGTTGCCCGATCAGGCAACATTTCCCACTTGGGAAAGAATGCTGAACTGTCCAGTTAGTGAAACATATGTTACAGCTCTGCATTCCGTAAACCTTGCCTGCCAGCATATATTCCCACCAGTAATTAGGTAAGCACAGATTTACACCAAAAGTTCCAGTTCAATAACGACTTGAGTTCCCGGCAGTCAGGTTGGAAAACTTGCATTCATTCGCAGCTATGAAATTGTGTCAAATTTGCTACTGGCACCTAAAGTAAGAGGTTCTTGCATGAGATAACAAAACATCTATTGTTGATTTTGCATCTCTCACAGCATTTTAAAAGTCTACTCCCAGCCCGAACCCTCAAATCTTTTTACCTAAAGTAAGAGGTTCTTGCGTGAGATAACAAAACATCTTTTGTTGATTTTGCATCTCTCACAGGAGTCTACTTGCAGCCCAAACCTTCAAATTCAGGCCTTTTCTTGAGGAAAGTTGCACGAGAGTGCCAAAACGCTCGCGTGGTTTCATTTGCGCGAGCGATCGCTCGGGTAAAGATTCACAAGCACCTTTTATTCCTTGGAAAAGCGAGTTACAATAAATCTCGATATTATTATTGTCAAATGAGAATGAATCATTGGAACGCTAAATGTAATTCATTTTCAATCATCTGGTGAGCAAGGATACCATTGTTTTTTCATCTTGTCTCGTCAAAACCGGTGAATCTTTAATTTCTATCATCTGTTTCTGGAACTGTGTTTGTTCTTACTATTTATCAACTCTGAACATTTTGTTGCTCTTTCTTTAATTTAGACCACAATTTTATTCGCCGTAAGTAATTCCGTTAAGATACGGTGAACAGTATGATGCTCTCATATCAAAGGACTTTAAGTGGGAAGAAAGGTTTTGCACTCGATGATGAAATAAAGGATCGATGCACGTTGATTGATGAAATGATGAATCTGATACGGCAATCATATTTGCACCATCGATGAACCTTCTGCTACAATGTTGACTCCCCATTTGTTGTTTCTATGAGGATGATTCCTTGTCTTCTTGATAGACTTTAACTTTACACCTCGCAAAATCTTTGAAAGCTGGTTCCCTTCTTTTATTGTTTCAGACCCCGTTCACGATGTTGAAATTTATATCTGCTGCTCGTAGACCCAATGTTTAATGAGGCCCCATTCACAGTGCTCCGTTTTTGTTATGATGCGTTTTTGTTGCGTCAAAGCTACCCGTTCATATCATTCCATTTTTGTACAAAAACGGAGGGAAAAAGATGCGTTTTCGTGCGTTCACATTGATCTGCCTGATAACAAATACGGAGCCAAAGATCTCCGTTTTTGTGCATTCACATTGCTCCGGTTTTGCGAAGCTCATTGTTGGATATTACGCGTACTGCAGCGTTCTCAAAAACCTCCGTTTTTGTGCGCTCACATTGAATGCGTTTTCGAAATATCCACTTTTGATTCCGTTTTCGAATTTCGAAAACCTCCGTTTTTTGTTGCTATTTTGTGCAGATCAGTGCGAACACTTTCACAAAAACGAAGGTCTTTCTCTTCGTTTTTGTACAAAAACGGAGCAGTGTGAACGGGGCCTTAAATCATCTCCCCTACCGATCCCCAGTAAGGTACTTTCCAGCTTTAGCTTTTAGCTTATAATGCAGTTATTCCAATATCAGGTTTCTATCGCATGTTTATATTTCGTTATCCGGAAAAAGATGTTTTCTTGAAGTATCATCATTTCCACCCGAGTTCAAATCCATTAATTCTATTTGTCACAACTCAACAGAAGATTTGTTCATTGATGAAGGGAGATTTTATCCGATTATAATTCACGAGAAATTGCTAAAAGATTTCCCTTTCAGATTGGCAATTTTACGAGAGCGATAAAACGCTCGCGTGATCACGTTTGCGTGAGTGCTGACGCGATCGCGAGCGATCGCTCGCGTAAAACAAAAGGCCTGCAAATTTTTTTCACTCGCTACTACACGTAGGCCAAATCATGCATGTTTTCCAACCTTGCCCAGCAGATCAGTATGAATGAATTTTACACCACACAAAAGACCACTGGCCTGGTAATTTTTCCTCATGCCACTCTGCCACATATGGCAGGAAGGCATTGAAATGAACACTGACGTAAACCTAACTATGAGTAGACTTTAAAATGCTATAAGCACTGTCATTAGATTTCAAATGTTAGACTAGCTGGGGAGCTGCTTTCCCGAGTTTCTTACCTTCAGTAGAAGTATATTAGCACCAGGCCCTGAAATGAGAGGCGCTCGATCGAGCCCAAGCGCCTCCACACTCGCCTCAAAAATTCTACTGGCTTGATTGTTCAAGCGCCTTGCAGATCAAAGGTGTTTCTTTTAATGATCCATATTTGCAATTTGTAAATGTATTTGAGATAGAATAGTCAGCCCAATTCTTCCATTTTATCGTTAAATGCAGTAAATTATCTTTTCCTTCTCTTCATTGACTTGTAAGATTTTCACTCGCTTCCAAAGTAGCGTTCACCACATTGTCTAGGCCATTAACAAGCTGTCTTGTTTCTATGCTGAACAATTTGTTCAGTGCACATGTTGAAGCAAAAATAGCTGTAAGCTCTGCCGGTCTGCCAGTGCTGGCTATATGGCAAAATCATTGCTGTTCAACTCTTGGGAAAGGGCAGCGGGATTGGTCAGAAGTTAAAGTTATCAACGAAGAGCAGCAGACTACAAAAAATAGGTGCGACATGCAGCCCTGCTCAAACGGCAATGCTGGCCGTCGTTTATTTTGTTTGATCTTTTTTGATGATTGATGTAATTCTAACTGAAAATTTTCGGACAAAACAGTAATAGCTTGTTTTTCAAGAACTTTCCATTTGGTTTCCCTGGTTCCCCACCAAGACAAAATAAGCTAGGAGCTATATCAAACGCCTAAATGAATCGAGGAGCTTGATCAACCAAGTACCTAACATTTGCTCATTTCAAGGCCTGATTAGCACAATTTCAAAGTTTCATCTAAACCTGCAGGAAATGTTAGAAAAGTAGCGAGCCCATGCGTTTTGTCACAATCCCTACCACTCTGATAGATCTTATGTGAGGTCACATATTCTGGGGGAACGTTTTTCTTGCGTTCACTAAAACAAGACATGACAAGAAATACATCTCTTTGAAGAAGAACAACTGAATTTTGTGTGCATTGCCTTAAACTTGTAAATCCATCTAATGAAGTAGAAAGAATAAAGAAAGGCATTCAGGGTGAAGATTCCTCACTGAATGGATGAAATTTGTTCCATACTTATAATGCCTTCTTTTTGTCTTTCTACTTCAAACATTTTTCGCTTATTGTCACTGCTCTTTGTAACAATACTTAAAGTCCATCTAATGATGTGCACAGAAAATGCTAAAGAAAGTTTTCTTCAAGTTTGAATTCCTTCATATCATAGTAAAATCAAAACTACTTACCCCTTTTTAAAAATATAACTGTGAATGCAGGGCCAAGATGAAAAATTGTTTAAATATCTTTGCTCTCCATATTTTCCATCAGCTGTACAGACTTTCCAGTCTTGGGAAGCGGTTGCTCATGGTAAAGGTAATTTGCATATTATGTAAATGAAATAAATCCATGCAACACATGCAAAAAAAAGCCTTTAAGGGAATTCCACAAGGCTGGGAAGTTAATCTTTCATATCACCAAACTACATGAGTGGTAGGCTTTACCAAATTTTACTGGACAAGTCTGTTGTTTCAGCTGGAGCTTTGTTTGTATCTCTCTGTCATTTTCAAGCAAAAGGCCAGAGTGCATGCCATGTAAAACCCACGCTGGAGGTATGTCAAGCCCTAAGCTTTTGGGCACCAGGTATTTTCATGGAGAAGCTGCTAGAACATTGGAGTACTAAAAATCTGACATTTTCAGTACTGTCCCAGATTCTTAGTTTCTAAAACATAAATATGCGTATTTTCAAAAGAAACTGCTAAAGATTGAGGATAGCTTCACATTCACGCCAAGGTGGGCAGTATTTCAAACGCCATCGCACCAAGAACCAACTTTATTGAAGAAATGGCACCTGCTACCCTGACAAAAAGTCAGGTCCATGCTGAATGCCTTCAGGTCTAAGTGCATGAAATGCACCCTGGGCAAAAGGGAAATAATGTCAAACAAAATTCTCAATTCTATCCAACAATTGAAGCCTTAGTGCCGGGGGGAGGGGGGGGGGTGCTTGATTGTGACCATGACTCAAAGTGAACCTGGAATTTGACAAAAGGAGCCATTTGTATTACAGAATTTTTCAAGAATTTTCAACCCCTTGGCATGAATTCAAGAAGTTTTGAACCATATCCATGAATTTTGCCTGTTTGAGGATGCAAGGTCTTTTCAAATTTCTTTAATTGTCATTAAGTTCTGAAAGTTACCAGGATTAAGGTTAAAAGCAGACCCATGTACAGGGAATTTCAGGTGAAAAAACCCCATTCATATGAACAGCATGTTCAATATCATTTAACAATCAAGTCCCCCCCCCCTTCAGGCCCCAGTGTTGACCACAGTAGCATGAACAAGTGGAACTCCTAGATGGAAAATATGTTGGATTTCATTTCATTAGTATACTCATCTTTTCAAGGTCCGACAAAGAAAATGAATTATTTCCAATCACTTACTGATGCGATGGACATAGCACTTTCAACTGATGAAACTGCTGGTAAGAAATTTCTAAATTGTTACTTCTGAGTCATTATTTTCCAAAATGGTTGAGTAGTTTGACAATGATGTTTGGTAACATCATCATGTACCATGACCTATTTGCAACAGAGGATGATAAATTTTGTCCTTTCCTGGGAATGTTAAAGGATGGATCAAAACTCCCTGAGGAACAATTTGCAGCGATTGAAGAAACATGTATTTACATTTTTGATTACTTATTGTTTTCAAATGTTCCGGCAATTTACAGTTCATTCATTAAGTTTCCTTGAAGAGCAACGACCTGAAGAAGTTAGTACTTTATTTTTTACTTTTGATACCGCAGCTGCTGTATAATATTTTCATGTTTACAGCCTTTTTCATGTAACTTATTAGCAAAGTAATAGTCTATCATCTTTGGCCAACTTGTTCTTTATAAAGAAATGTCTGTAATGTCACATTCCCATAAATGTCCACAGACAGGGATCTATCTTGTTTCTCATCCAACTTTTGCAAGCCCCAATCAGGCTCTCCCTCATTTCTCAGGCAATAACTTTGCTTTAGGCTGTTTTAAACTGGTTTATCACAAGGGGAATTACTTACAATTAAAGACCCATTGCTAGGTATTTATATTATTTATATTTAACGTGGCTAGCCCGCGAAAGTCTGAGAGACTTATTTCCAGCAGGGGCCACGGATGTTTTACCATCAGTCCGCCGCAGCTACCCGCCACAGCTACCAGATTTCCCTCACATGGCTCTGGTCGACCCGGGCTAGTGTTACGGACAGCGACCAAATTGTCCAGCGTGGGATTTGAACCTACGGCCGTTCTGACCTTTGGCTTACGAGTCAGAACGCCTTAACCACTCGGCCACACGCTCACCTAACCATGATCCTTCTAGGCGCCAAAGTCGACTTTCGTATTATCTGAAAGTCCTTTTTGGCCTAAATTGCCTTTGTCTTACTAGTCATTCGGCGCACAAATTGTCATGGTTAGCAATGGGTCTTTAAAGCTGAATACTGATTAACCAAACATTTAATCAGACCTAATTACAAAAGAAGGCTTTTTTATGATATTAGGAGTGGTGCACCCCATTGTCTATTCTCTGCTCCTTGACAACACCAATAACTAAAGTTCTAGTTGACAAGTAGTGAATGAAACTGTTCTTCGTAGTTTGTTTCTCTTGAGGGCGCAGTTTGAGTAGATTCTCCCATGGCCTTGACCAGGGAGCGCCGAAGGCCTTCGGCGCTCCCTGGCCTTGACCAATCATTTTCACTTTTTGGCAATGCGGTACTTCTGTATAAAAGTTGAACAGAAGCTTGATAGGCACTCTAATCTGGTAACCTGCAAAGAAAAACCATGGAACCATTTCAACAGCAATACCAGCATCATCAGGGCTGTGCGCGATGTAAATCGCTGTTCTCGCTTCTTAACTTAAATGGCTGAGATAATTCTGAATAGACCTCTGCTAAAAGGTATTTGAATTTCCTATTTGGTTTCAATTCATTATATGAATGTTGCTAGATTTGTGGCTTCGTTTTCATCTTTTGTCAACGTTTTTGGACCTAGGCGTTTAGATTTGGGGCATGATAAATGCTGTTTTAGGCGTTTAGACCTAGGCGTTTTATTCGATTTAGATTATTTGTATGTATGTAAATATGTATAGCTAGGTTACAATCGAATCAAAATAAGTTGACAAACAAACAAAGGCGTAGACGCCATTTCTTATCCGTTGGTATCCCAAAATTCAATGAATACTACAGACTAAAATTGATCCAAGGGATATTTCTTGATAGTGTTTTCGTGGAAACGACAGAGCAGAAACTCCGTAAAATGACGTCATCAAGCAATTTGAGATAAGGAAGTGTTTGGAGAGATAAGCTTTTTCAAAAGATAAGTCAGGAGTGTAAGACACAAGGAACAAAATATCAAGTGTTGCCGAATTTTGGGATCTGTTGCAGGGAGCTAGGGGCCCTCAAAGTTACAATTTTTCGCGCATGCGTGCGCTGTTTCTGCTCTGTTCGTGGAAACATGTTTCGTGGAAACATTTCGATAACGAGGACTCTCTAATCGGCATATTTTGGAAAGCGCAATCTTATTCTCGGTTTTCTTCTCTGTTGGATTTGCATGGTGTTGAAATGTTGCCCTTATCAGGTGAACATCTAATGCAAATAGTGTTATTACTCAAAAAAGAAGAGATTCATTTACAAATACGCGGGGCTCTACGTAGTTTTACGACAGTTGTAGTACCCAGTTTACAGAAAAAATACAGCGGTTAGTGAGGGCGTTGACCTTGTCTCATTTGAGCTACTGCTAGCTTATTTGGATGTTCTTTGATAGTGCTTTGAATCATAGAATTAATCATATTCATGAAAGGGAATTACGCATTGCATAGAATGATAACGAGAATGATTTTGGTTTTCTCTTGGAACAATCTAAATCGGTTTCAATCCATGTAAAAAATCTACAGTTGCTCATGTCCCAAATTTATAAAACAAAATGTGGTCTTAATCCACCATTCATCAAGGATTTTTTCATGCAACGAAATATTAGCCAAAGTCCAAGGCATGGCGATGACGCTCAACCGCCATAGGCAGGGCCGCCGAGAGCGAGGCCAGGCCCCGGGGCAACTAGTGGATGCGGGCCCCTTGCTTGACAGTGAGACATGAAAATTTAATTTTCAACTCAATTTCATTCGCAAAATACAAGTTGTTACAAAATTCAGTGGTATCCTACGCGACCCAAGTAAAGCATTGCTTATCTAGCTTGGGCCGCTATTGAAAATAAGAATAGAAATAAGATGATAAAGTTAAAATAAGCACAAACATATGATATCGTATAATGAGGTAAGATACAGAGCTACATGAAGGTATCTAGATTTGTGAGGAAGGAGGTGGGTTGTATGATATTGATACTAAAATTTGCACTCTTTTAGTTAACATTTGTCAATGAATCTTTTCTTGAGTTTTTTAGCGAAGGTTTAAGGGCTTTAGATGTCTTTAATCTGAGAGGGAAGTTCATTCCACAAACATACTCCTTTATTGCCTATCATTCCCCCGATGTTTTGCTTACTCGAAACATCTTATAGTCGTTACTTTGAAAGGTTCGTATAACTACTTTCATAAAAAACGCAAGGGAGAATTCCGTGAAGATTGTGCAGCGGTGTAGCTGGGGCAAATCAAGTGAAGATAATAAAAAGAAGGGGGTCTGGGGGCGAAGCCCCCAGGAAACTTTTTGAAGCCGCGCCCTTTACTTTAGCTAAGAATGCATCTCCCAACATCATGCTTGCCATTGGTTATAAAGAAACGTAGACAATTTTGTGACAATTCTTGTATAAATCAAAGTGCGATGACAAATTTTTGAAGAAGCATCCTTTCCGTTGGCTTTGAAGGGGGAATTTCACTCCCAATGCTCTCGTACTACTTTGGCAAGAATCAATTTGTTTGAAAGAAAAATCAATCAAAAACCCGTAAAAATCCTTTTTTCTCCAGTGTTAAAACTAAAGTCTTGGGAACATTTCTCTGAAAAATTCTTACCTAACCAATGCCCCGCTATTTCTCTTCGGTTTTAAAGGAATCTCGAGGACCATCTTTCGACAAATATGGGGGGAGGCAATTGCCCCCTCATACTCTTTCTGTGGTGATGCTACTGAAATCATGGATCTTTTCTACGGGGGGGGGGGGGTTCTCTGCTAAATTTCGGGTAGGGGTGTGCCGCCCACAGTTTCAAAATGGGACCGTTGGCTAGACCAATTTTTGTGAAAATGATACCCTTGGCTAGACTAATCTCTCAATCAAAAGTGCCCTGAATTGGCGTTTTCTAGACAAAACTTGCCAAGTTTTCTCATTCTCAGGACAAAAATTTTTTAGAAATTAGATTTTTTGCAGAAATTACCGAATTTTTACAGTGCTTTGACCAAAATTGCCACAAAGCATACCCTTGCCTAGACTAAACTCGACTGAAATTGCCAAAAAGTATACCCTTGGCTAGACTAGAAGTCCGAAATAGTATACCCTTATGGGCGGCACATCCCCAGGTACCTTTGCTATGGAAGAACCCCCCCCCGTGATCTTTTCATGGAATTTGAGACCAATAGTGCGAAACAATGTCGATCCTGATTGATTTCTAGCTTCAAAATAATGTAAGGCAAGAACATATATTTAAACTAATATCTTTCTGACAGAGCTTATTTATTCGAAAACATAGGTAATGGCATGAGCAATAGTTCCTGCGTTCGCTCTCAATATGATTTAGCGAAATCTCTGGAATAGATAATGAATTGAGGCCTGTGATGTTGCTGCAAAGTGCAAAGGACAAGGACAAACGTCGTAGCATCTTGCAATATGATGAAAGATCTATTAGGTACCCTGGTGCTAGCAAAATCTTGGAACAACATTCCCTCGAAAATTAAACGATCTTCTTCAGTGATGAGTTTCGTCATCAACTAAAATTACACCTGTTCTCTTCGAATTATCAAGTTTAGAATTTGAGCTGTTTTGCTTTTGCATCAATCAATCTCAAAATATTTAAGATATTTCAAATTCAATGATAGGCTTTTAACGAAGGCGGTGCTCTCTCCTCGATTAGTTTATCCACTGAGAGAGCCCCTCCTTTAAGGAAATTCTTCTCCATTCAAATTTCTGGTGTTCTATGTAATCGTGTTGTAATTTTGTCATCTTCTGTGATATGTCATATTGTAAGATTTGTTCATTGGTTTAAATGATTTTTGTCCGTAGTTGAATTTTCTGAATGAAGCTAAGTTGAGCTAACAGAAAAAGTTCGATTTTACGGGCCCCTTGTGGGGCCCAGCTCGATGATATCATGCAACAAACAATGGAAAGCAAAGCTGCTCTTTCTACGGGCCCCTGGCGGGGCCCGGGCCCCGGGGCAGTTGCCCCGGCTACCCCCCCCCCCCCTCTCGGCGGTCCTGGCCATAGGTACGAACACCGTCCTTTGAATTTGAATCCATTGCTTACTTTGAAAGTAAACTTTGGCTGAATTTACCTCATGAAATAAGACAACCAAACATCCTTTCAATCTTCAAAAAACAAATCAGATGTTGGAATGATGGAAAATGCAATTGTAGGCTTTGCAAAGTTTAGGTCCTGGAAGTTCAGTTTCGAACAGAATAGGTTTTTAACTCTGATTTTTACTGTAATTGCGGCCGAAGGTCGCTTACTAATCTGTGTGTAGCTGAGTGAATTTGAGATTTGAGCGCATACCTTGCTAATTAGGCAATTGTTAAAACAATGGCAGTCACATGCCACGACTTTAGTTGATTGGTGGAAGGGAAGAATCAATGGGTTATCATTGGCCGGCCTAACAATTAGTTGGGTTTTCATTGGCTGACTCGAAGAAAAGAATAACCAACAATAGGGCAACACAGTGACTGCGACTGATCAGAACGAAATATTGCAGTGACTTTGCAGTGAAGTTGGAAAGGCGCTGGAGTTCGAGATTTCATTTCAAGTTACGAAAAAATACTTGGAAATTGCCGATGTGGAAGGTGAAAGCTTTTATGGGACCTGGTAAACAACAAGAAAGATCCAAAACTTACAGAGATGCAATGCTGTGCTCGATATCAGTGGATAACACAAGAAACCAAAACAAACTCACTTTGAAGCTTCAGTTCCTCGGGATCACAGCTAAATTCCACATTGGTTCAATAAAAGAAGCAAACTCTGCACCAAAACAGTTTGTTACGTCACAGCAACTGTAACATTCTTTCTGTAGAACGTAACAAGCTCGAGAAGTCTACCTTCAAATTTCCAAGCACTGCAAAGTCACAAACACTCGGTAAATTTGCTTCGAGATGCGTCCTAAAATCAACTTCCTCTTACAGATTCCTTCCTTTCAACACAAGTCAATGAAAACAAATTTGAATAACATTGTAATTCATTTCCATGGTTGCAAGGTCAAAGTACTGAAGGCAAATTGTTTGTCTCTTTCAAATATTCGTTGCATCATTTCAAATCCTCCGCAGAGGCAATCAAGTTGAAGAGCCCCTTGTAGCCAAACAGTACTTTTGGTAGACTTGTCCCAAGTTTATTTCGTCATCGGTAATAAGTCTACCTGAAAGACTTCAGGCAAGTCTACACTTCTGGGGACAATCTTTCCTGATTCGAAATCATTTTATATCCAATAATACTATGATTCAGCTGCCCGGCCGCATGTTGTAATTTACAAGTTACTAGTATTTAGTAATAGTTTTGTTGTAAATAACATATATTGTAAATAATAGGCCTTGATTAGCTGTAATTTAGCTATTCTTTTTTTAGCTTACTGCAGATAGATTGATAATGAAAATGATAACAATAATATTAATGATAAAAGCAATAATATCCATATTTTGCAACTGAGGCTTTATAATTGCACTTTTCGCAAGGGTCTTTGGAATTGATAGTTTTTCAAGGGTTTTGCTAGTCTTCTAATATTTCAAAAAATAGGCAACAAAGGGTGGTTCTTATGCATGGGTTACTACCATGTTCTTTTTGTAACATATTCATTCTGAATATCCTTTGCAATCAGGGCAATAATTTCTCCAACCTGGTATTGTTTTTATCACATCTGTTTCCTGTTTTAGTGATTTTTGGTGAAGATGTAGCATTTGGCGGTGTTTTCAGATGCACTGTTGGATTAGCAGACAAATATGGTGCGTTTCTCATGACATATGGCAGCGGTTCATTTTAAATTACTTCCTGTTTAATGTGATATGCTCACTTTCTCGAAAATTATCTTCACTTCGTTCGGGAAACGAGATGTTCTATTTCCGGCATACAAGTCAAATCTTTCAATAGGGTACAGGGAAACCCATAAATCTTCCAGTTTCAAGCTTATCTGCCAATGGTGTTGCCGTATTTTCGTCACATGACCGAAAATAAGCTCTTTGAGACGAATCGTTGAGTATCCTTAAGAAAATCAAAATGGATATTCGAGTAACAAAGATACGGAGCTGGTTTTGCCACGAGTCGATTCTACAGGCCCTACCCCACATTTACATTTCGCTTTTCATTAAAATCTCATCAGGGATCAGCACTACATCGAATTTCATCACACCGAAAATAGGCCTATATTCAAATATCATTAGGGGACACAACAAATAAGATATAGCTTCCAAAATTTCACACCTTACGTGAACTATAGCAAGGAATAAGCTTAAAATGTTTCTTTGCTTAAGTCTCGAAAATGCTTAAGTGGTAAGGGTATTCAAAAATTCGTCTCAAAGAGCTTATTTTGGTCATGTGACGAAAATACGGCAACACCATTGGATGATAAGCGTGAAATTGGAAGATTTATGGGTTTCCCTGTGCCCAATTGAAAGATTTGACTTGTATGCTTGCTATGTCCGAGGAAACTTGTGTGTCCCTCTGTGCAGTAGGTTACACCTCAAACAATAGCTATGTCTTCGATATGCTATTTCCGAGGAAACTTATGTGTCCCCCTGTGCAGTAGGTTAAAGCTTATGCGCAATAGCGTTTGTGGTTGAAGCTCGGTCGGGTGCATGGGCTTTACCCCACTGCACGGGGGGGGAGTGGGCACATTACTTTCCTTGGACAAACCGTATCACGTCTCCCCAATAATATTGTCAGAACTTACAATGACAAATGATGCAACAACATCTTGTGGCATTGAGCTGAAGGTGATATGATTACCTCATCGTGCTGTGATTGGCTCATTTTCGAGCGGGTGACTCGAAAGAAACATTGCGAGCTAGATCATAAACAGCTCTCTGAAATCCAAAGTTATTGAGAAATGCTTTGTAGCATAGTTAGTTGAAAGACTTCGCTATCTTTGGAGGTCCTGCATGGTCGTTTTGACATCAGAAGAATCAGACTTACTGAGGATTTGGAATCCCAGATTCTTCTTTATGACAGAAATTATCGCCATAGTCAATAATTGTGAAAACTCAATGCAGGGATGGATTTGCAGTTTTCTGGGAAAGTCTTTTGTTTAGAAAATGATTTGCCTCTGTACTTCATGAAATCTTCTCGCTACAACGTAAATTTGGAATTCAGCTCTTTTCACATCCTCGAAAAAATGGGCTGGGAAAGGTGGGAATAGTCCTAGAAATAAACAGGTTACCATATTCTTAGCCTGGGCGCAGGCTTTGCTACTGCGCAGGAGAAACTGATGGAAAAGTATTCTGGATTGAGCGATATTTTACCATGGTTGATTTGGACAGCATACCCCCATATTCGAAAACTGCTGCAAAAATAGCAGTGAAATGGGAGGCCGTATGTTACAAAACCCAAACGCAGATTGCAATATGAGGCTGCACTTGACAATACGTGGCCACACATATCACCTTTATATTTTTTGGTTCTGGCCCAAAGTTTATACATGTGTTCAATATTTCATCAGGTCAGGGCAAATGACATAAGGGCCCATATATGATATATAATATTTATCCCAATACGCATCAGGGAGCTTCCTAACTTGTGCCAATTCAAATAACAACTGAAAGCACGTTTGATGAGCTGAAAGCCAGTTAAAACACGACTCCCTGGAAGATCAGCAATGCCATTAGCCCTCGGAATTTTTCTTTTCATATATAATTTTAATTAATAAACCTTTCTTTTTTGTAGTATTAGATTAATTAGCTGGAGGGATTTCGTGTATAAATAATTTAAAATGAATGAAAATGAAGGGCAAAGTGACGACTAAATGTGCGGCAACACATCATAAAATGCGGCCGCATCATACAATATGTGGCTGCATCTTGAAACGTGTGGCCGCACATTTTGCTGGCAATCCTGCCGAGTTCTCTCGATCAAAATCTTCAGCCTTCCAGATTCCTAAGCTGCTTGCAGCAGCGCTGCCGACATCACTTAGACCTAACTTTGAAATTTAATACCACACAATGTTCATGACATTGTTTCTGCATGATTTCAAAGATTTCTTGAAGAACGGGCAAATGTTTTTGTCAAGGTTTTCGAGGTTTCAAGGCAGGTTTTGGCATATGTCACTCATCTTTGGAAACTATGAGCAAATCGTAGGTTAAACTAGCAATGCAGTGACATCAAAAGTATGTGTTATGAAATACTTAGCAGGGGTTTCCAACCATAAATACTCTCTGTTTGCTCTCAGACTTTTTATATTTATTTCAAAAACAAAGCTCCATACAGGGACGGAGAAATAGCGGACCATGGCACCAAAGGTCCTAGAAATTTTTCAAGCCTCTTGAAAGAATAAGAGAAGATGGGAGAAGGAATAAAGACAAATGAGCAAAAATGTGGAAAGTCAGTTTGATATGAAAATCTTGTAGGTTCTCTTTATTGATAGGCTATTATTACCATACAAAGGAATTTCATAAAAAGGTGTTATTCATAATAGCGAAAGTTGTCATCAGAAAAGTCAGCAAAATTTACCCAAAAAGTATCATTTTCCATTGTTTAAAGACTGATAATCAGTCTTTAAATTTTGTCCAATTCATTACATATCGTGACCTGCCCAATGTGGATACTGTTATAAGGAGATTCTTGCAAAAATTTTACAGGAGTCGTTTGGTCCCAGAAATTAAAATATTTTTTCCACCCCTGGCTCCATAGATAGCACTTTATGAATTAGTGATTGCGCAACACATGGCTATACCTTATTTTAGTTACTTTGCAGACAGTGAGAGGCAGATTCCCCAATGCAAATGCGGCCGCACCTTTCGAAAAACGCTGCTAAAGTCATAATAAAACATACGGCCACACCTAGCAATGAGCGGCTACGTTTTAGAATGTCTACTACATAATAGGGTTGGAAGCGCCAACGTTAGTACGTTAGTCAGTCGAACGTTTAGTATAAGCTGTGTAAGAGTATTGCTCCACACAAGCCCCTTTGTAGAACAGCTAAAAAGTCTTAGTGAGAACATTAACTTATATACATATGATTGATTATTATTATTATTATCTCTAACGGTGGAAATTTAAATTTTTGTCAAGATTTCCAGCAGAAAAGGTAAATTTCCTGAAAAGTTACCCAGTTTCGTTACCTGTTCTCATTTGGGGAATTCTCTTATGTTCTCCTCTTTTTCCTGGCAGATTTGACCAGTTTGTGAGTACCGACTGTTTTTAGACTGTTTTCGACTGTTTTACTTTTGCCTTTATCGACTGCTTTTAGAAAAGTTTGCATCCAAAGTCAACAGCAGTACCTTGCCGCACACAGCACTTTGTATCAATAAAGGAAAGATGAAACCCTTGTGACACAATGTCCAAAGAGAAAGCTGCTATCTGTATTAGAAAAGAGGAAAAACCAACATTTATACGTGTTTACGAAACGTGAAGGATTTAGGGGTCATACAGTGTCAATTTCTATAGAGAATGGATTATGTCGCGGCATAATGGATGCCAGTGTATCGATTGAGGTTTTCGACATTTTTAAAACGTATCCAAATCTCGTAAGCCAGCGCAGTTCTCCCAGTTCTTGCAACACAAGTAATTTAGACAAAGGAGAGTCTTGATTTTCAGCTTACTCCCTTACAACTTTTGTAAACAACACATACACAACACATTTACACAAGACAGTCGATGCAAAGGTATTCTTTTTATTTCCGATTGAACACACGGAACCTCGGTTGCACTCATCCCAGGGCGGCGCCAGCCATGAAAAAGTGAGGAGGACAAGAGGTAAAATTTTTTGCAAGATGGTATACCTAATATTTCTTGTATCGTTTTTGTTTGGTAATAAATACCGACCTGAGGAAACTGGAGGGGAAATGTCCACCCAAATTGACCCCGTTGCGCCGCCCTTGTCATCCGCCATTTGCAAGTCCTGTCTAGTGCTATTTGGCTGCATTTGAACAAATACTGCAATGTCTTTTACCGTCCGGGCCTGATTTTTGAAAGAATTGCTTATTTTGCTTTCTTGCAATGAGCAAGAGGACACCAAGTGTCTAGAAGTGCATGAACTTTGTATCAGTTGCGAGCCACCTTAGCCTGCCGAGGGAGTCAATAAAAAGAATCTCCATTTGAAAAATCACTTTCCCCTGCATATCAAGATGATGGTATTAGAAAATACACCGTTTAACATAAGACATGTGCGAATAGAAGTCAAAATTTACCTGGGTCAAATCGGTGACTCCATTCTGAAATCACGAGAGATGTTCTCCCGACAGCCCCTTCGAGAAATCGTCGAAAACAGGCTCAAGACAATGGCTAAAATTCTTGAATCCTTTTGCCATATCTCAATGACTTCAACACATTCTGACATGTTTTATCTTCCCCAGGAACTAGTAAGCTACAGAAACAACGGGCTGCCAGCATCCCATCATGAAAAAATTGATGTCAGTACAGGGAAATTTTCAATAATCTCAATATTTGCTGCAATTTCAGCCCTGGATGAGTTGCTAGGTTGAATCCAGTGTGTGCGAGTTGACTTTCAACCCTGCCTCTTTCATGTAAACTGTGTTAAGGCTGACACTGTCAACCGAGTGGAACTAAGCCTGTGTTGATCTCAGGACCACAGTAAACTTTTTTCCCGTAAATTATCTCTTACATAATTCTTGCGCTGTAACTGTAAAGACTCTTGATCCTCAACAAAAGCGTAACGGATCATTCTCCCCCTTATACTGTTCCTGTCAGCCCCCCACACTTTCGTTCTTAGTGTCTATAACGTTTTTGTCCCAAAGCAGTGTAAAGCCCTTGAATCGTAGCAACTTCGTAGCATTTGAAGGGCACAGGTACAGTGTAACCTTGGTCTGGGTATAATTGAGCCAGTACAATGAAAAATGTCCAAGAAATGAAATAGCCTTTACTTTATCAGGTAAAGACCGAGTATTCAACACACCATTGTGTGAACAAGGAATCGCTGGATTTGCAATTGGAATGGCCGTTGGAGGTGCAACTGCTGTAGCTGAAATTCAATTTGCAGATTATATTTTTCCTGCTTTCGATCAGGTAACTTATCTCCAATATAGACTAGTTAGATATTGTTGTTAAAAACATTTAGATTTAATGACAATTCCAAGTCGATGATTTTCTAGCAAGATTTAAAGGCGCTGGGTCACTTAACCGTAAACAAACCTCTTATATCTATAATCTAAATTGTTTTCCACACGTGGCGATTGTGTTCTGCTCAGATTTTGATGTATGGGGTGAATCCACTAAAAAGTTAGCTACTTCCAAAAATCCACCAATATCTCTGCAATCGTACAGCATATGAGTGTTTCGTTTGTTTCTCTACAAAGCTCAAGAGCCCATCTTCAAAGTAGCACTGTCATTTTGAGAAACATAGTTGCAGATCTCTGTGATACGGCCTATCAAAAATACTGCAAAATCGTCATTTCGAAAGAAGTTTGTTTACATTACGTGACCCAGCCCCTTTAAAAAGCTAAGATATCTAATTTTATATTGCGCTGTGTCATCCATAGTGAAAAAAAGATATAAAGTCACCGGTCTTCACCATGGATGGCTCTTACAAATCAAATTAATTTTCTGTACAAAAAACAAAGAACAAAACCTCAACACCAAGATACAATACGCAAAAACCCCAACAAAATATTTAAGGCAAGGCAGATTACTGGTCAAGGAAATTAGAGCTATTCAACTCGTGGCTGTAAAACGAGAGAAAAACATTGCAGTCCATGGTTTATCCCAGTAATCCACCTCAGTATGCGGAATAAAACAAGAGAAACAGAAAAGAGCACAACCACGAAAATGAGAAACTGGGAATAGGGAACTGCTGCTGCTGGTTTGATGCTGTTGTATGTCAATCAAATAGGCCAGAATGTTTTATGAATGAGATCGTCGCTTCCAGTATTACTCTATGTTCAATAGTACCTAAAGATGGATCTCCAAACAAGAGGCAATGACAAAGAGTATCATCATCCATGTTATAGATACTGGTAATATCTAGACCTGGAACATCAGAGAGCTTGTCAAAAGGATCTCTGCGAAGTACATCGTATAGGCGGCAATGCAGGAGGAAATGCTTGTTATTTTCACTGTCTTTACCGCAGAAACAAACTGGGTTGAGTTAGTCAAATGCATTTACGAAGCGATGTTTATTTAGGGCACTGAAATACACGTGGAATTTTGACAGCAGTTTGACACCCGAAATGGAACAGATTTTGCATGTTAAGTTTCCTTTTGGTATAACAATTTCAAGCAATTTATGTTTAAACTGAAACAGAGATGCCCTTCTTGTCTCATCGTCGAGTAAATTCCATTCGAAAAGTGCTTTATGCAAATACGTGCTATAAAAATATACGTGCTATAAACTATGCTATAAATATACGTGCTATAAAAATATACGTGCTATAAACTATGCTATAAATATACGTGCTATAAATATACGTGCTATAAACTATGCTATAAATATACGTGCTATAAATATACGTGCTATAAACTATGCTATAGATATACGTGCTATAAATATACGTGCTATAGATATACGTGCTATAAATATACGTGCTATAAAAATATACGTGCTATAAATATACGTGCTATAAATATACGTGCTATAAAAATATACGTGCTATAAACTATGCTATAAATATACGTGCTATAAATATACGTGCTATAAACTATGCTATAAATATATGTGCTATAAATATACGTGCTATAAACTATGCTATAAATATACGTGCTATAAATATACGTGCTATAAATATACGTGCTATAAATATACGTGCTATAAATATACGTGCTATAAAAATATACGTGCTATAAACTATGCTATAAATATACGTGCTATAAAAATATACGTGCTATAAACTATGCTATAAATATACGTGCTATAAATATACGTGCTATAAATATACGTGCTATAAATATACGTGCTATAAAAATATACGTGCTATAAACTATGCTATAAATATACGTGCTATAAATATACGTGCTATAAACTATGCTATAAATATACGTGCTATAAATATATGTGCTATAAATATACGTGCTATAAATATACGTGCTATAAATATACCTGCTATAAATATACATGCTATAAAAATATACGTGCTATAAACTATGCTATAAATATACGTGCTATAAATATACGTGCTATAAACTATGCTATAAATATACATGCTATAAATATACGTGCTATAAATATACGTGCTATAAATATATGTGCTATAAATATACGTGCTATAAAAATATACGTGCTATAAACTATGCTATAAATATACGTGCTATAAAAATATACGTGCTATAAACTATGCTATAAATATACGTGCTATAAATATACGTGCTATAAATATACGTGCTATAAAAATATACGTGCTATAAACTATGCTATAAATATACGTGCTATAAATATACGTGCTATAAATATACGTGCTATAAAAATATACGTGCTATAAACTATGCTATAAATATACGTGCTATAAATATACGTGCTATAAATATACGTGCTATAAATATACGTGCTATAAAAATATACGTGCTATAAACTATGCTATAAATATACGTGCTATAAATATACGTGCTATAAACTATGCTATAAATATATGTGCTATAAATATACGTGCTATAAACTATGCTATAAATATACGTGCTATAAATATACGTGCTATAAATATACGTGCTATAAATATACGTGCTATAAACTGATTCTTTAAAAAGACACCCAAAGATAAGAACCAAACCAGACTGATTTCTGTCCATGTTCTTATCGTATGATACATTTATCACGAACAATAAAACTTAAAGCCTCTAGAGCAAATGCTTCTATCAAAATGACAAAGAGAAGGCTTTTATGCTGGAACCTGACTGTTTTCTGAAACATCTGATCGCATAATGTGATAGAAACAATGAGCTTTTTTGGTTCACACATCCCAAAATATTCTAAGGGTCAGCAGTGTCATTTCCTGGAACATTTGTAATGAAATCATGTCTCCCCTTAGTTCATCAACTGTTATGTCATAGAGCTTTGTGGTCGCAAAATCATAAGTGCCTTTGAGATAAGGACCTGAACCTGAACCTGAATGCAGGAAGAGCACCACTCTCATAAGAGCATAATCAGTATGTTTTTAGAATAGTATGTTCCTGTTTGCGGGGTTGTACTGTACCTGTTTTGAAGAATGGACCCTGTATTACTGGAATTCTATTCCACTGCTACAATTGTTAATTCCTGCCTATGAAGTAGTTTTTAGATTCAACCCTTGATTAATCGATTGTTTAGCAAGTTTGAAAACGACGACTAATCAAACAGTAAAATCATGTCAATGGACAGGCCTAAAACATAAACATGAAAAAAGCTTGATTCTTCCTATGCCCCATTCACACTGCAAGTTAACCAGCTTAAATAAAACCAGATTTTCGAGTAGGGCCTTCTAATTGGTCAATCCAACGAATCAAGTCATTTGATTGGTTGGAATTTAAACTGGTTTAAATTAAGCTGAGTGACTGTGAATGCAGTATTATAGTAGTATTTTGGGACAGCATTCATAGCCAATAAGCCAATGTTGCATTTTGGATGATTTGATTCCTCCGTAGATCGTAAATGAGGCTGCTAAGTATAGATACAGATCTGGAAATCTATTTGAATGTGGAAAATTGACAATAAGGGCTCCTTGTGGTGCGGTTGGACATGGCGCTCATTATCATTCACAGAGCCCTGAGGCCTATTTTGCTCATACACCTGGGGTCAAGGTATGAAATTTATTCAGCTTTCCGTTTATTTCTTTAGCCAAAAGTTGTTATTGTTTGTTTTCAATTTGTTTTGAGTGGGCTTGTCAGGATTTCTAGCTACTTTAGGCCCACCGTGCATGCCGCATCCAGGCATGGGACCCCATGTTTAACGTGCCTTCCGAAGGACGACGAGGTGAGTTGTGAGGTCAGGCCTCCGAGGTCACCCATTCCGAGTCTGACCTCACTCGACCCAGCGTGACTTCAGTCACCTGACGAAGACTGTATAAGCCATTTGGCCACTCACCCAGTTTATTAACACTACATACTCTGTCTTTTGGACACAACAATGAAACCCCTATTGGTTCCTATGCATGTATATGAAATGGTTCTCATATATCGAGTGAGTCCGAAAAAATGTATCCTTTCTTTGAAAAATTGTGAACAAACTTCTATACAACCAATTTATACAACTTTATTCCCATTTGTTTGTAAAGCTTTAAGTTAATGTTCAGGACTTTTCCAGTACTTTTAAGTATATTTTTCTACCTGAAATTAGGAATCAACCAAAACTCTCATTTATTGATACCTCCAAAAAGCAACTAAAAAGAGCCTGTGCACTGTCATTTAGATCTAGACGTTTTGATGCCCAGCATTAATGAGAAAGCATGAGGAATTTTTAAAGCTCTCTGTGTAATACACCACTTCAACTAAAGCAGCCTCGTTTTGGAAATGTGTCAAGATTTCTTTCTACTTTGATATGGAAATTTTGAACCGAGATTTGGATTTGTCACTTAAGCTTTAGTCTAGTTCCGTGTTCTTAAACTGCTGACAACTGTGATGTTGATTTTATGACAACGTAAAGTTCAAAGATTTGTAAGAGATTTGACCGTGAAAAATCGTTCCTGGTGAAGCTTTACACCCCAATTCATGTTCACGGTCAAATCCTTTGTAGATTTTCAACTTTTACATCGCCATAATATTAACACAACGACCGCTAGTAACATCAAAACTTGTGGTTGGACTAAAGTTTGGGTGCTGAATGCGAATTTGGCGTCTAAAATTTTACATGAAAGAAGTTTGAATGATTTCCAAAACGAGGCGGTCAATTAAGATGGTGTATTACATAGCAATGCCTGTGACCTAAGAAGAACATCATTCTTTGAAGCATGCGTCAAATTGAGCCAATCGGTCATATCCTTAGGCAAAGCTCGTGGAAGCTGATTTGTGACCATTCTTATTCTGAAATTAAGACCATGCGTTGTAAATATTGTGAGCACGATTCTCAAAATTGAGTTAAACCCTCAGACAGGTAACGGAGTTGCTGGTTTCAAAATCAGTGTTTTAGTTGTTATACTGCAAGTTTTCAAAGAATGGATGGATACATTTTCTGACCCTCCAGTTATCGACGCATCATTAACCAAACTCTTGCCGAGAGGCTCTGAATTTGCGGTCTCTTTTTTGTAGGTTTTGCCATTTTTCATTCTGAAAGATAAAGCTTTTAAAGGAAAGAGAACTAGGTGGACTCAGATTGGTTTCTCCATAGAAGTTTAAGTGATATCTATCCTTTGGTTGCCTTTTGCACGCGCTTCAGTGTCGTTTTGATGTTCAAGAACGATTGCTTTTCCGCAGTGTCTCTTCACTCGGAGTAACATTGTTTTGCTGCTCAGTAGGCGAATAAATTTGACTAGCAGATGAGAAAACTGCGTTATTATCCGCACATTTTAATACCTTCATCCACATTTTTCCTGATAGGTCGTCATACCAAGGGGTCCAATACAAGCTAAAGGTCTTCTCCTGTCATCAATCAGAGATCCTGATCCAGTCATTTTCCTTGAACCGAAGATCCTTTACAGACAGGCGGGTACGTTTCTTTCTTATTCATGCCTTTGATTGGGACAGTGGAATGACGTGAACTATCTATATATATAAGGCAGGTAAACGATTATCCAATTAGCTTTGTTCTCTTTGTTCTCCATTGTGAATTTAACAATCAACACAATGGGAAGACAAAGGTGGCATTCGACGAAAAGACAACGGGACCATTCGATGTATATCCTTGTTTATTCACTTTTTGATTGGCTGTAAAATCAATAGCTTGGGGGCTCACCAGGGCTCACGATGTCATGCGCTTCGGCCCTATTGTTTCCTGCACTGCTCTCAAAAGCCACCGCTAATTTGCATATTACGTCACCGAAATAGATCGTAAATGCGCATGCGACGTGGAGCCTTTTGGGGATTCCTTGACCTTCACAACTTTCCATGTCGTGTCCCTTGCAAATGACGAGCTGGATGTGCAAGAATGGCTTCCAATTACTGCAGAGACGATCACAGCTATGGTCGGCCTTTTTAGCAGGCCAAACTCAGAAGAGAGCATTATCAGATCAGAAGAAATTCGTAAACATTGCAGATGAAAGGTAAGGTAATGTTAGACAACATTTTCATTGCTGTAGACGCCTCTCAATCCTGATTGATTTGAAGGATTTTCCTCATTTGCTAGCTTTTAGGCCCCATGATGGCCATGCTATCTTATTGCTTGAAGCATCAGTTGATTGTCCTTATGACATGGTGGGACCTCAAAAGCAGTGGTGGCGCCAGGCCAGAGGCCAGTGTGCATTCAAATACCAGAATGCCCTCCCGCCACTGTGGCAGAGCAGCATGAAGGAACATTATCCGCCAGTGGTTTTCATGTGAAATTTATATTGTTTCAACTGCTGGGAACTTTGGTTAATTATTTAACTAGAATTTTGGAGTATAGATTTCCATGTTATCCAATTGATGGTGGAAATTTGTGGCAGACAAAATTTTACAGTATGGAGCCTATGGCCAGTCTGCATTCTTCGATTTTGGCGCGGGGAAGTACATTTTGGCGCATCTGTAGGTCGGGGAATTTTGTAAATTTTATTAAAATAACTGCTACAGATTGTGCTATTGCAGGTTATGGCGCGGCTGCGGCTGGAAGCGGTCGAAGTGGCGCGGGGAAGATCTTCCCCGCGCACTACAAAGAATGCAGACTGGGGCTATGGGCACCAGGGGGATGGCTAGGGACCTACAGCCCCCTTCTCTAATTGGTGGTGGAAATTTGTGGCAGACAAAATTTACAGTATGCAGACTATGGGCGCCAAGGGGGAGGGCTAGAGGGACCTGCAGCCCCCTTGGCTGTTGGAAGCATGTAGCCCCCCATGTCGTAGGAAATTTCAGTTTCTGTTGGAGGAATTTTGCCAAAATGATGTACGCAAACTGCATTTTTTAGCCATTTCAGCCCCTGGTAGGGCTCCTACCCCTCTGTCAGAAGATTTCTGGGCCACCCCTGCCTCAAAGTAGATTTATCCCAAACATTTCAAGAAGTATTTACAGCACAGGTTATGGAAATTTCACACAAAGCTGTAGATTGCATCGTATCATAACATTTTTCTAAATTTTTTCCCAAAAATATGCATAACGCAGTGGTAGTAAAATAAATTGAAGGAGTAAGCTGCAAGTAAACTGTTAAAGGCGGTAAGAGTAAACATAGATACTCTGTTATGATATGCAAGAACATGTTGTTGTAGCCTGCGTGCAAACTATACCCAGGGAAAAGGTATAGTCTGCGCAGCGCCGCTCGCTGTTGTGTAGTACGTGCTTCAGCATTTATGTGATAACAAAGAAAATGCATTGTTGCAACACCCAATAATATCGCTTTCCTGCGAAAGAAGGAAGCAGTCAGATTTGAGAACGGCTATCGTGTGATTAAATCTCAGGCTTCGCTTTGTGCTCTAAGCAATTTACATAACAACACAATACTCTGGAATTTTAAGTACCCTAGGGCAGATAATACACAAACGCTGAGTAGAAAGGGCCATTCAAAATGCAATTGAAGTGAAATGCTGACTCATACAACACTTGATATTGAGCGGTGTTGTGCAGACTATACCTTTTCCTTGGGTATAGTCTGCACACAGGCTAATGTTGTTGTGGCTGCAGGCGGCAAGCTGCAAAAATTTGTACAGCTCATAGACAAAATCAGCTAAGGTTTGTTTATACCCATTTCAAATCATGTGATCAATCTCTTGATAAAGCATCTTTTGATTTCTCCGACAAATTTCATGCCATGCAAAATTGTGCCATGAACGCAAAAAGTAGCATAGTACCAAAAATTCCCATGGGCATGGTCATATGACTTGAAATGGGTAAAACAAACCTTAGCCGATTAGGTCTATTAATTGAAATTTTCCAAGCTGGCCTGGAGTAACCTCTCAAGTAGTATATATTACAAATAGCCAATTTTAAGAGTATCTAATTTCTACCCTCTTTGGTATAACTGCCACTTATAACAAACAGTTAGTTTCATATTTTAAAGATTGAGATGAGATTTTTTAATGCAAAATAGTATTTTGATGGCAAAAGAATTATGTGCGGTATGGAAACAGCTCATAAACAAACAGTTATTATTGAGGTGGGATGTGTAGTGGTGATCAGGAGATCATAAGTCCATTTTCATTATCAATTTCTATAATTCTAAAATTATGCATAATGTGTGCATATTATGCGATCTTGGTGGTCTAATGTGAATGCACCATTTACATTTTGCGCCATATGCAATATACAGTAACAATTTTTTGTCCTTCTTGATGATGAACATGAACATTGGTGTCCAAATTAATGTTCCATACAGTGCTCCCTTTTATTGATTGTTGAAATTCATGGAACAAAGATTTCAAGATCAAAAGGTTTATATGGTTTATACCCTGTATTTAGGATTTTACTTTTTTCATTCCCTTTAGGTTCCTTGAGACCAGATTGGAATGCATTGCATGATTTGGCCTCTGCGTACTGATGAGTGAAAGAAAATGAAAGGTGCAAGCACAAGTAAAGTTTAAAGGCTGTGAGGGTAAAAATAGATCCTTATCAGATGCAAAGAACCTTTGTTGTAGCTGCAAGCTGCAAAGTTGTACACCTTATGAATGCAAGTTTTATAAGCTGGCCAGCAGATCAGACTGCTACCTTGCTAAGGTTTCAGGGCACCCAATTTCTAGACTCTTTGATTTAAGAAACTTTAAGGAAAAGTGGGCTGTATTTTTCAAATGATAACATGGGATCATTTGATGCAAAATGAAGTATTTTGGTGTCAAAAGCATTATCTGGGGCTTATTTCTATTGAATTAGCAAGATTTTGATGTTACAATGAAGGTTGAGACAATAAACAAGCTATTATCACTGGAAAGGGGTGCTTCTTGGAATGATCATACTAGGATGCAGATCTTGGCAGTCTGATTGAAGTGCACAACTGCACCGCATATGGATTCCAGCCATAAGTTGACAACAATTGACTGTATTTTCCTTTGATCCAGTGTTAGAATTTATGTAACAATTATTTCAGGATGAGCCTGACAAAAATATACTGTGAAGAAGTTCCACTGACAAACTGAAACATGATGCAAAGTCAAGAACTCACTGCATTTCTTTTATTGTTACAATATTATGAAATAGATATATGCAGGTCAAACATATGATGTGAGATGTAAGCTCATGGTACCAGCCACAGCACATTGATCAACTTTATTGTAAAAAATTCTTTGAATTCTTAACATTTTCAATAATCCTTCACTTTCTGAAGGAATTCTTCTTTCTGTTGTAAAATTTAAAGAACTGGACACTTCTGTGCATCACAGAAAGAGGTTTGTTTTATACCTGGTGCGGCAAAATGAAATTAATGACAATAATCTGTTGTATCAAATTGTTCAAATCCAAGCAAAAACAAATTAAAGATGCTATGTGAGCTGATTTTGTTGTGGTTCAGAAAAGGGCGGTAATAGACCATTTCGACAATTAAAATCAGAGACTGGGGAGAGCGGTTTGTTCTGGTAAATGGCGGATGCAGTTCTGGTAAATCGCTGCCACGGAGTGAGCCCGTTAAAGTGAATAATGTAAACATGGCAATTGCTACTGCATAAGAACACAGCAATAGAGCTGTCAAAGGATGTAGTCAAATACCTGTCCATGCGAAATACATACAAACGTGCAATTTATCTCTATTCGCAACTGATTTCCTTTTCAACCTTTATTTCAGTGCTGCAAACAGCAATGCTTGCTTTGAGTTTAGGCCCTTTCCGCATAACTTGACGAAATACATGATATATTTGAAGTCTTTAAAATAAGAAAGCTTACCCTGACTGCAATTTTCAAGAGAATGGAATTCAACTGAAGTTTTTAACTTCAAATGTCCTTCTTGAATTCTATTAGAATTGACGGGAGGAAAACTTCAAACATAATTCGAATTTTCTTAATCTGCCGGTTGAACATACGTCAAAACTAATATTTCAAAACTGAAATTCTAAAACAGTGCCGATGCGGTAGCGATCCTCGCCACAGCTTGCAAAACTCAATGTTCTCATTGTATTCACTGCAATGGCCCAACTACGCGGCAGCCACTTACAAGAGCTATATCCGCCATTTACCAGAACAAACCGCTCTCCCCAGTCTCCGATTTCAATTGTCGAAATGGTCTATTGGTTCATACTGCAATGGATTATTTTGTCAAAATGCAAACAATCATTCACTTGGCCAAATGTGCAGTCTTCCTATTTTCTTACTCTTTCAACTTACACCACAGAAACACTGCATGCAGGCTAGCGCACTGGGCATTTGCTGATGTTCATATGCTTATAGGCAGTTGAGGTGAATCACAGCCATTTTTGGGTGTGAATTGTGGCAAGAAAATATTATTGCTTTGTGAATGAACTTAAGAACATGACATTAATTTTAGAAACAGAAGGGGATGTCACAATCAACCTTCTAAACAACAGACTACACAAAATTTTCCACTTTGATGGATGCATAACAAGAAGTTTGCATCCACAATTACAACTATTTATTGTACATTCAGCATGGATTATGAGATATTCTTTGAAAGCCCTACGCAGGAGCTAGGAATGTTGAAGCGCGAGCGAAGCGAGCGCTTAACTTCCTAGTATGAAATATGATACTGGTGCTGTGAGCACTACTCTGCAGTGGCCATCCATTTCATTCGCTGGAATGCGTAATTGGCCTCCTTACCTATAAGAAAATCTTGAGGCTCACACCCAAAATAAAGTTTGTTGTACTCGGTGAATCAAAAAATACTTCATGAGCTAAATCCCTGAACTCAAAAACTATTGCCAAATGCTTTCTATCACCGTTTAGTTGAAAGGCTTAGCTATCTTTTGAGATGCTGCATGGTCATTTTAAGCGATGATAACTATCCGAAAAACCAGATTCAGTCAAAATTTCGAATCCAGGAGTCCTCATTTCGAATGAAATTATTGCTATCATTTTCCAGTCAACATTTTGTGAAACTCGACATAGCGATGGATTAGAAGTTGTGTGGGGAAATTTTATGTTTGTATAATGATTGACCTCTGTTTCTATTTCAAATTTCATGCTTCAAAGCAAATGTAGCAGTCAGCTTTATTAGCACTTTCCAAAAAATTGACTGGAAAGCGAGGGAATTGTCTGAGGAATGAATGAATTTCCATTATTTGAAACAGTTTTTGAGACAGGACACATATCTTAGACTGACCAAGCAACACCTCAAAAGATAGTGGAGCCTTTCAGCTGCATGCTGATACCTTGTTTGTCTTCACAACATTTGCTTTAAAGAAAATATATGTTTTATTTGGGTCACCCGGTATTTTGAGAGACACCAGTGCTGGTCTGATGGTGTAGGAGCATTAAAAAATTCATACTGGGTTCATAAGAAATTGTTAGCAAGATATCTTGGTTTTAACAAATCTTTACCTAAATTTTCATTGATATTCGCGACATTAATAGCATCCACATCTGGCTAAATATCTATAGATAATTCCATTTCGTGTAACTTATTTTCTAGGACTATGTATCATAGATATAAGAAAAGTCTTAGGCTAAGGTGTGAATAGGTGGTTTCTTAAATGCAGGCCAAGGTAAACTCGTAATTCGTAATTTTGAATTCAAATTCGAACTTAGATTCAATATAGATTCGAATTCAAATTCAAATTTTGAATTCAAAACAAATTTGTTATTTGAATCACTTCTTCTAAGTAGAATTATGCTGAAATAATTTCTTTTGATGGCAACGCGGAAAAATGCCAAGCCTGTGGTCAAAGCAATTACCGAGCTTGCGAGGTCATTGTGGTCACCAAGGAACTTGATATTTTCGTATTGTTGGAAGTGGAAAGTTAATCTTTAGTTTATCAGCGATCTAGGCGAAGAAATGAAAGCAAATCGATGTACTTTAATGCTAGAAGCAATGCAAGACTTAGCGCCATTTTGTCTTCCCGATGACAGACAATGCGGAAAATACTGCCCGCACCTTGATCATTGAAATTCGTTATAAAGTTAACTGCCAAGATGATGGGTAGTATTGATTTTCTAATGTACGATGAGTTGACTGCTTCGTTGGCTATTTGTTTAAATTAGATTGCATGCAAACTGTACACCATTTCCGCAAGAATACAGACAAGTGCAAAGAAGCTAACAGTGAATTCCAGGTATAAGGACGGATGGACTTGTAAATTGCTCACTATAAAGACTTTGATCTCCTTTGACCAAGGAGCCATGACATATAGAATCTTGCATGACCTCTATCAAGAACATCTTGGCCATAAGATAACTGGCAGATCCATGATTTTAGAGTATAGAGCCAGAAATTGTGAAGATTTGCAAAGTCCCGAAGGTGGGTTAGAATATGCAAATCGAAGTTTCTACTTCTCAAAACTGGAATGGTATCCCTGATAACTTTCGAGAAAAAGAATCAATCGCTCGCTTTAGTACAGGTTTTAGAGAGTACCTTTGAACCTTTCACATGGCCCAAACACGACCCGTCTGTAGAGCAGCGGTTTGTACTGATAACGACGAAAATAAACTCCTCAACAACACTGACGAGTTTCTACCGTTCACAATAACTCATTCAGGTCTTCAGTGTCGTTGTTGCCCGATGACTCTATTGAATGCAGCAGCCAAATATATGAACCAAGCTTTAAGCCCGGTTCACACTGCTTCGTTTTCATATTGAAACGGAGCAAAACTTCTACGCTTTTGCCTTGAGTTCACATTGCTCTGCGCGAAAATGGAGCTTTTCGAAAATACCAATGAAAACGCACAAAGTTGAAACCGGTGCGTTTTGAAAGCGATGCGTTTTGAAAGCGATGCGTTTTCAGTGTTAGCACCACAAACAGAGACATTTGAAAACGCTTCACATTCCTTTGTCAAAAGGGAGTTGTTTGCGTTTCGTCCAGCGAAGGCATGGAATGAACTTGACTCGGAAATGAAATTGGCCCCTTCGATTCAGTCAATCAAAACGAAACTAAAAGCTTTGAATTGACTATATTCGAGGGAAGCTGTTCTACATCGAAAGAGTCATCGTTATTTTTATTTTTCTCGTTTTATAGCCATGTAATTAGAAACTATTGTAAATAGGTTTATTTCTCATTAGCTTTTCATTTTATTTTTTGCTGGGACAATTGGAAAGCAGTTGCTTAATCTATTTTTTTAACTGAATTGTATCCCAGGGTAAAGATTTTTAAAATGAAAAATAAAATGAAAAGTTGATTAAACTGGTATTGGAAGTTGCGACTTGCATCTTTTTGACAGTTACTAACATATTTCAATTTATTTTTATCATTATTAGCGAGGAATTATTTATTTTTATTATTTATTATTATTGTTATTATTAAAAGGCTCTGTTTTGAAAAGGGGATTGATTACACCGCTTTGCAGGAACAATGAGAACGCATATCGTATTCATAGCGTATTCGTTCTGAAAAGGAACAGTAAGAACGGGCAGCGTTTCCATTGACAAAAATGGATAGAAACGAAGACGGAACAGTGTGAACGTAGCCTTAGAGACGAGCAGAAACTGTGCAAAATGACGTCATCAAGCAATCTGAGATAACGAAGTATGTAGATAAATAAGCTGTTTGAAATGATAAATCAAGAGTTTAAGGCTCAGGGAAGAAAATATCAAGTGTTGCCGAATTTTGGGATGTGTTGTAAGGAGCTAAAGGTGCTCAAAGTTACGAGCTTACGCGCGTGCGTGCGCAGTTTCTGCTCTGTCAGCCTTAGATGCTTGTGGCAGCGTTTACAGCGTTCTTCTTTTTAAATGACTCATTTTTGCCCTTTTTCATTGCAGTTGAAGAGGTACCAATCCAAGATTATGAGATCCCATTGTCGAAGGCAGAGATCATTGAACAAGGTGATTTGTTTAAACTTTTTCTTGTGCTGAGGCATATTACTGGGTGCTCCAAAAAGTACGCCGGTGTAAAAATCATCAATTATGAAACCTATCATGAGTTTTGTTACTATATAATTTGTCATTGATCCAAATAAGTTGAAATATGATAAATATGTTTGTTTTTGTCACTTAAAAGTATAACATGGCTAGTGTAAAGCCTCATTCTGAGATCATTGCCAGATTTTATGATACAAGAGCAACACTTAGTTTAAAGTAATGAACGGCATTCAGTCTTCTTCAGTACGATGGGATATCCTTTTCAAGATAGCTATTTCATTTAAAAGAAGCGGGAATCTAAAGCTAATTTGTTTGAATTTACAATTTGCGGACCGTCCTGTTACAGCTATGCAAAGGCCTGGTAGATGAGGACGGTTATCTGGTAGCTAGTAGAAGATTCTACGAAGTAAGCAAAAAACCGCAAACCGTTCGTTTAAATTCCAATTTTCTGCAACCTTGTAGCAATACAAAAACCGTATACCGCACTGATTTTCTTGCAGCAACCGTATTCCGCATTCCGTATTCCGCAAGATAGGGCCAAATCCTGAAAAGTAGTACTTGACACGTGCCAAAAATATTGAATATCTGGTCTGCGTTGTTAAAGAACCATATGTGATAAAAGAATTGAAAACAAAAACTTTATTTCATTGTCACTCTAGCAGCTTCTGGGATCTTCAAAATTAAAGCAAATGAACGGAGATTTAGCGACATAATCTAAACATAGCACAAAAGAACCGCAGGCCCCACTTAACTTCCTTTTGTTTCATAGATCGAAAACATCAAATACAATAGAATATATTTAGATTACCCAGTCCCCTTAGCTAAGTTTGCTTTTAACCCCATTGATTTACTTTAATCGATGCCTCAGTTCAAAGTGAATTGTGATAAAGAAATTTCTCTCAACCGGTAAATCACAGCAAATAGGGCCTCAAAAGTGTATCCAAAGCCAGTAGAGTAAACTCTCGCCTTGTGCAAACGAAAGGTGGTTTTTAAGAAAAGTTATATGCTTGTAGCGAAGGAAGAAGGAGAAGTATTAAGTTCTGTCTCGCATATTTAGTTTATTTGATACAGGAGCTGTGTAATGATGCTTTATTTAAACCCAAAATACCTGATAATTATGATGCCAAATAAACAAAATCTACGAGACGGAACTTTAGACTTGGCACTCTTCTTTTGTTATAAGCAGATAAATTCTCTTAAAAACCACCTTCCTATTGCACATGGTGGAAGTTTGCTCTACTCGTTTTTCGAGGCAACTTTTGCGGCCGTGTTTGTTTTGACTTGCCAATTGAGAGTATTTCCTTTCTATCCAGTCACTAATCGCTCTGAATTGAGGTGTAAATCAAAGGAATTGTTGCTATTGTATTGCAAAATCTCTCCTCAATCATTCATTGCTGTACTCTTTAGCCGAGATCATATATCTTTCTTAAACGCCATTATCTTGAGATTATTCATTATTCTGCGCACCTAAAATGATATTTTGTTTCTTTCTTACGCTCATAACTAGACCAAAGCTTTTTAAGCAATTTATGCAAAAAGAAATTTGGTAGTTATCATTACAGTGTACTTAAAAACCAGGCAGCCTTAAGAAGAGCTAAATTTGATAATATAAATATTTATTGCAGAATCAGCTGTACCTTGGGAAATAATTTGTTCTTTGATGTAATTGCTAAAATGAAATTTGAAGATCAGCCATTTAAATATTTTTTGTGATTTTTCAAGAAGGAGTGTTTTTTTAGATGCCCGGTTATATACCAGGTATGCTAGAAAAAGATACCCACCCTTCATCGATCATGACAGATGGAACTCAGGCCGCCAACTTCATGAATTTTTTATCCTCTCTCGGAATCTCCAATCCTGCTTGGCGTTTTTTTTCAATTGTCTAAGGTAGGCCATATTTGCTCAGGCGAACGTATTCAGAATTTGTTCAGTTACCACAGCTTTCTAAACATCATATCAATTTGTTAGACAATTTATATTTCATTTATTTAGCTCAGCTATAAAGTTTCTCACAACTTTGATGTTTAAAAGAGAAGATACATTTATATTTCCATACATTACCACAGTAAAGTAGGTTCCCGCTTATGAGAAGCCACTTTTCAATTTGAGGCCTCAGAAAGTTTCTTATTTTGCGAAACCTTTTCATGATCAAGGTCAATGATTTTTATACATAAGGGTACCACCAAGTCTAACCAAGTCAAGGTATGTGACAGCACCGTGCATACATGTATATTGAACACTACTGGTAGTGTTTATTGTGCAATACATACTTTGCAGTGCAATGTTTTGATATCAATAAACTGCTTTTATGCATTTAAGATCAATACTTCATTTCAAAGCAAAAGAAATGCCTTCAGGTCCTGAAATGCTAAACTTATTGTAATCAGATTCAACCAAGCAAATTGTCCTGGCTATGTTAAAATGCTTTTGAAATCATTCCAATACGAACAAACGGAAATTTAACTTATCAAAAGAGTATCTGAGTAATTATGTTCATGCTAACCCATTCAATTTTGTCATTGTATGTATGCTGTTTCTTTACATTTCTCTTAAAAGAAGTCCTATTATAAAATATAGAATAAGGAAGTATTGTGCCATTTTTTCGATACAGTACAGGTTGACTTCTTGAAAACCGAATATTTGTATTGCAATTAGCATCTTCACTTTTTTGTTGTATGGATCTTTAATTTTGAAAATGCTCATTCTGTTTTGAAAACACTACCTTCCATTAGAGTCATCAATGGGAACATTTTTTTGCATTTAGGAATATACGATGACAAACCTAAAAATAAGAAACATTTTGATTTTAGACCTAGAATTGTTTCTTATGGGGGGGCTACTGTGATTTACAAGCAAAAATGATGTCATCAGCTGATACTTACAATCATTGGACAACTTGAAAATGAAATGAGATATAAAACAATTTAAATAGCATTGCTGATCATTCAACCGTGCTATTCACCTCCCTCAAGCAAATCTTTGCTGCAGATCACCTTTCCGATGAAAGTCTCGTTCACAAGTGTTATTGTGTATGTCTATTTTTCATGACCTGGTGAAAACTGCGTTGTTGAAATGAACTAGATAACGATACATATTAATTCAACAATCCGTTTTAGTAATAGAATATTTATTCAAAATTATGATCACTTTTTTGGCTTATACCACATTCCCACGATGCCGCCATATTTTGAAAACAGCGAAAAATATGACGGTGGCAAAATTTGAGCTAGCGTTCACACGATACCGTAACAATTTCAAAATGGCAGGAAATTTGATGGTAAAAAGTCGTTGCAAGACTTTGATGCCAAAGAAATGTACATACACCCTAAGAATCGACCAGTCTCGGTCCAAAAGCTTCTAAAAATGTTCTGTTTTCATATCTCTCGAGTGTTCACACGATGCCTTTCCAAAATGTGCCGGTTAGAGTACCGTTTTCAAAATCTGCCCGCAAAAAGTGTGCCGTTTTTGTGTGAATGGGAGGTCTATCCGTCACATTTTTCGCCGTTTCGAAATATGCCGGCATCATGTAAACGCTGTCTTAGTCTCCAAAGTTACTTCGTAAGAATGTTGAGAAGCGCTTTTCCGCGTATCGCCCTCATGTTGCTTTCTAATCAGCTAAACTCATTTTGCAGTAAGAAATTGCACAAAACAATTGAATTGCTCCGATCCATTTTTATGGTGATTTTTATACAGATATTACTTAATTGGTCAAAAAGGGCCAGCTTGGAGGTTCTTGAATGGCATATGTCCCGTCAGCAGTTTGTTAATACAGCAAAGAATTTGGGAGTTAGACTTCATTGTTTCTTGACTTCTTAGTTCTGCTCCATGAATTTTCATTGCCTTAAAAGTTCAGCCTCAATCCTGTACTTTTTTCTAAACAAAAGAAATGATTGTATTGGATTAACCAATCAGGTTCGTGACACATGCGCTTTAATACGCAGTTTCTTGTATGCAAGTTTTACTGTTCTTTTCTTTCCAAAGACTGTGTTTCAATAGCTGTGAAAGCGCTTCTCCGTCTCCTTGGTGTACTTTCGTTACAAGATGTTATGTCGCAGTGGTGTTATCGTCAGACTTTGCAGCCACAACAGTCTGGTTGACGTTGCTCCGGTCCAGCTCTAGCCCCACCACACCACATTGCAGGCTTGATTAGGTCGTCTCTGCTCCTGAGATCCAAGCGCTTGGCGCCAAAATATGCACTTTCAACATCTTCTTCACTTTCACCGTCATTCTTCTCTGATATTCTTCATTTGTTGCTGCATTGTCAGGTGCCTAAAGTAGCAAAGGCGGCGGTTTGATGGGTGAAAAAAACATTTTTGGCTGCAAATTGTCTGAAACATATAACCTGAAACACTTGAGCAAATCGTAAGGAAGCTCCTTTCGAGCTTGCCTTTTAACTCTATCAAGAGTCATAAGAAAAATAGTTCAAACAAATACTGAAGATTTAAGCCGCATGACACTAAAAAGTTTTACTTTTTGTCGTCATTGCTCTGTACGATAATTTGATCAAAATAATCGAATCAATCTATGTTTCCCGTGCTCGCAAGGACTCGAGAAAAATAGACCTTTTAGCTATTCTACAAAAGAGACTGGATCGAGCGTTATTTTTATACAATTTTATACACAAGGTTCGATCGAGTGGCTTTAGAGCTTCTATCAATATTGTGCACATTCGAAAGTTCTTCAAATGTAGGAAATATCGCTCGATTCAGATTCTTTCCTATAATAGCTTAAATTTTTATTGCAAAATACTTCAATCCGTGGAATTTGACTAATTCCAATCCATCGAGTACTCTAAGCGCCATGAATCTTCAAGTGTAGGAACTTCTTCCGACACACCCAGTATATACTCAAATATTATATTCTTGTAGGTACTGATGTTACGTTAATTGGCTGGGGAACACAAATGCACGTACTTAAGGAAGCTGCTAAAATGGCTCGTGACAAGTTAGATGTCTCCTGTGAAGTTATAGATTTGAGGACAATTGTTCCGTGGGATGAAGAGACAGTTATCGAGGTTTGTCAGCTCTTGTTATTGAAACCTTGCCCAGTAGCACCAATTCCCTACTTTCTGCAAAATTCTAGCGCAGATTACATTGTTTCCAGCTTTTTGATTCAGATAGCACTGTTTATTTTAGTTCTCAAAAACTTAACTTAAGCCTCCAGCTTCCTACTAGCAGCTTCTTAGAAATGGAAATACGGAAGGAAAAGGAAATATATTTATGCTATTTTGGTCATTACTCCTAGCTTTCATCGATATCTATGAGATGTTTCATCGATATCTGGAGTTCCTAAGGATTCCAGGTAACAAAACGGCCATGTTTGTCAGAAGAGCTATATTTTCGTCGTTTTCTATCTCTGGGCGCAGTGCCCTGTTGAAATCGTCAGCTGTTGAAACTGAAGCATCGCTTGGGAAGCAAAGTTTGAAGATGAATTCAATTGGAAGGAAGGTGACGAAACGATTAGTGCCAGCCCGACAGGTATGTTTACCAAGATGTCAAATTCAGTCGACCATTGGGTAGTTGACTAAGATAAAATGATCAGTAATTCCAGTTAGTCGTTGGGACTAGGCCAAGATAAATAGTAAATAAAGTTGGCAGCTGATAAAAATTGACGAATTCAGTTGGCTAAGTCATATTGTAACAAAACACGTCAGAGAATTTAAAGCACAATTATTTGCATAATTTATGTTGAGGTCGTATGTTAACTTGATAAAGTAAGGCTATTGAAATGAAATGAACTAGAAAGTCCATGGATAGCTGAAATAAATGCCATGGTATTAAAGAGTTTTGAAACCTAGTAATGGTCGACCTTGGTCGACCTTTCAAGGTTAAGATCCCTGCAACTGTAAAAATACCAATAGGTAAGAGCATAAGATCCCTTGAACCGTAAAGTCGACTTTTCTATGATATGAAAGTTATTTCTTTCATAGCGTTTGCTTTTCGTTTGGCTGCAAAGGTTTATGGGTAGTAATTTTTATATTCAATGTAAAAAGTTTACAATAACGAATTTCCTAAGGCACTATGTACGAACTACTACGCAACACTGCATGGAGGATATCACGGAGAGCAACAGATCATGACTACCCCCTCCCCCCCAGGTAAAATGCAACCAGATATACAATAGGCCTTTTTGTACTTTAAGGGAACTGAGTCCATATAAATAGTTGAGCGTTATCGCTGTCCTCATTTTTTGCTGACAAACCGCTGATGTCCCTTTGTTGTCGTACAATAGAGCAAAAGTCATTAGGAGTGGAGACCAAAGACTTCTTAATCCTTGCATTATCCTGAGGAATTTCTTTGGTTTAATTTCAATAGGGAGTAAGTGACAACTTTTGTTCCATGATTGAAAAGAAGTTGATATTGGTCATGAGAACGCTATTTATAAGGACTCAATGTCTTTAAAATAGGGGTGGAGGAGAGTGCAGTCCATTCTGACTGCCCTGTATTGAACAAAAGAAATCCCCTCCTTACGGTCTGTTTCGCAAATTCGAGTTATTTTCGATTTATTTGCACCTTAAGGAGTTGCATGATACTTGCTTGGTATTGTAAGTGTTCTTTCTGGATCATTTAGGCCTCTTGCCGTCCTTCCACTCATATGTGTGTTTTGAGCCACTTTATTCCATGTGTTGACTCAAGTTTGAAGTTAGGCCTATTGATCGGTTGGGCCTAAACTGAGCCGCTTCAAAGCCGAGGACAGATACCTGCAATAAAATGGCTCAAACACACTCACCAGTGGATGAAGGAATGACCAGATGGCTAAATAGCCCGCAGGTACCGCATGACTCTGAAATGTGCACATAAATAGAAAATAACTCAAGTTTTTTGCAGGGAGTTGCAACGGACCGTAAGGAGGGGATTCCTTTTAGTTCCTACTGCTGCCTAGGCTGTCAGATTGGACCACACTGCCTCAGTCTGTTCTCCAAATTGCGAAAAGCTCAGTTACGACGTGCAACACATAAACAGTTTTAACAAACAAATGCTTAGCCAATTTAACATTGGACGTCAGTCAAACAGAGGCTATAATGATGAACAGTCAGAGCCCCAGCCGAGAACTCAGCCGAGAGAACAACAGTGAGAAAAACCATCCCTATCACTGCTCCCCAGCCAGAGGCCCCATCGCTCAAGACATCACCAACGGGTCAGGTTTTTTTCTATCATCGATTAAACCCAGTTTGACATTCCAGTCGTCTGACTAACATCTAGAATTTACAGTGAGAATTTACAATTTCTACGTATCATTCAAATTTGCTTTCGTTTGAGGTTTGCAAGCGGTTTTTCTTATCTTTGTAACAAAGAGTAAAAGGCGATTTCAATTTCATTTCAAAGTTTCTTTTGTTGCGGGCCACCTCAATCCTCTCTTATCACCCCTATCATAAACAAAACATGATTCAGCAGGACACTAGTTTCATTAGGTCAGATTTTGTTTTGTTAATAAGCTTTATATGTTTGCGGTCGCTACCTTTTGAAATTTATCTCCCAGTTGTGGCATGGTAGTTGAATGTCGGCCGAAATCAAGGCGTATTTTCACATACGTACTGGTGGGGCATTTGGCCCATCAGGCCCTCTTGCTGTCCTAACACTCAGAAAAATTTCGTGCCCTCCCCCCAGTCATTGGGCCCATTTGAAAAAGTGAAGCTTTGTGGCCATTGAGTCAAAGAATCCAACTTGGCTCTGGTAGGATGAAGAAAGTTATTTTAAGAGAAAGAAAGTAAATTTTTTTTTGGATGATAACTCATTAAATGTCATTTCCAATGGTAAAAAATTCTATTTTAACACGGGCAAGCATTAGGCCAGGAGAAGCGTTCTAACCAAAGGTACAGGGTGTGTATTTATACAATATTTTCCCTTGGGCTACTCCTCGTACCCCCTCGATTTCCTACCCTGCCAGTTGACCTGCTCTAGGCACATCGATCGACCATAAGCACTAAAACTTAGTCGTAGACCACAAACCACTCTAATTCGTTACGTCATCAACATAGTCACAGTGGCAGTATGATTGTTAAGCGGATGGTAGCGCAATCCGTATCCAAAATGCTAAGGTGCTAAATCTTCCATTTGAGAGCAAACAGTGTACCGCTAGTAAGAGATACTCTAACATCAACTCAGGAAATCAACCCACAAATGATTCAGTCTGCTAAACACACTTTAATTCCCAAGAGTTTCGCACTTATTCCTGTTTGATGTTTCGAGAGTGGAAAATACGTTTGAGCTACATGGCATTTCAGTCTTTTAATGGAAAAAATGGGCCCTTTTCATCTTTTGCTTCACCACTGAGAATTTCTTAAAATATGTCTTGGCCGAATTGAAATTCTAATCGCAAAAGGTTTTGTCCGTTCAGTCTTTGTTGACCAAGACGAGTTTCGCATGTCTGAAAATTCGTTATACGGAGAACACTTTGAGTGTTTGAATCAAAGTTTGTTTTTAAGCGGGAATGCTGAAATGTTTTTCGTCATTTTTCTTCTATTCTTAAAAGCATTGTAAAAATTGGTATGAATAGATTTGTGATAATCTTTTTTCAATATGTGAATTAAAGAGGTACTAAATCGAGCAGGTTTCATTTCATTTTATTTGCCTTAAATTTCTGTACTCTAAGGAGGGTTACCCTTTGGTAGTGCTAATTTCCAAGGGATGCTCCATAACAGAAATTTACAAAAATTATAATACCATTATCAACTAACTTTACCTAATTGCAGTTCAATTCATAAAATGTTGATGGATGTCCTATGTTCTAAAATTTATCGCAAAGTTTAGAATTTACATTTCGCGCCCAAGCTCGCAAGTTGTCATGCAGCCAGTATGGTGACCACCTGGAGGGCACATTGGGTTTCTTGACTGCATAATTACGCTCTCTTTCCTGTAACAACTTGAGCACTCTGTGTATATCTTGAACCATCTTCTCCCAGTATATTTACTGTATATTAGAGTCCTAATACCACCTCCCAATGTGTGACTAAACAGTACCCCTGTAAACATTGTTTGAAGCTATTTAGGTAGGATGCTCTAACAGGGAATTATTTCTCTCCTGTTTTGTTTCTTAATTTACTCAGTAGCATTAGGTCTAGGATATAGAACATCGTACAATCATGTTCAAGATCTCATTCAAAATCTATCCAATAACACATTCATGATTTAGTGATATGGTTTCAGAAAGCTCTGTCCCATAATACTGGATGTCCCATAATAAGTTATGGATTTTGTCGTCTCCAGCCATGTGAATGCATCTTCAATTAATGGCTAACCATTTACATAATGTTCCTCGATATTTCACTTGAGTATAGGTATCTTGTTCCTTGCTAGCGGTGCTCTGATAGCAGACATTGATCTTGAAAGCTGAAATCTGTGTACTCGTGCAAACCAGGCCATGCGTGATAGGACACCCAGTGTGCGTCAGTTTGAAATTTATATGAGAAGCGAGCCACCTTAACTTAATGTTTTTCTTGGTATACTACTACTTTTCACTCGCTCACTACCGAAAGATTTCAAAATAACGAAACAGTGAATGTAGCCTCGCTACAGAAGGACCCTGAATTTACGCTCATCTCATTGAGTTGAATTGTTGTTGTTATTGTTATCGCTCTACTGAAGGCCTTATTCCCATAGAGCTGTAAAAACGGCAAAAAATTTCAATCGGTGACGATATTCTGTCGCCCCGTCGTCTACGGATCAGCAGGTGGCTTAGAGAAGGCGGTTATTGCTTTTGTGGCAAGAATGATCTTTTACCAACGCCCTGACACCTGATTTTATGGTACAGCAGTTCTAGAAAAGTGATTTTTATAGAATTTTAGACATAGTGGTTGCGAGAAAAATCAGCAGCTTATTTAGGCCCAACTGATCTTTCAGATGAATTCCAAAATAACAATGCGAATTGGACGACAGATTGATACATTTTGTGGAAAGTTCGAACGTACACAATAGTGATAGAAGGTCCAACACTACTTAATGGAACTTTTTGTAGAGCAGCTAAAAGGTTTCGTATAGAATCAGTCTGGAGCTTTGGCATTACTACAAGCGTAGGGAAATGAGTTGTAGTTGTAGCGTTATCAGTTCAGGCGAAGAACGAAACTACGACATGTAATCGAGTCTACTGTGTAAGGTGGTTGTATACCAAGTAAAACTAAGTTCAAAACACAAAAACCACTAAGTTAAGGTTGCTCGCTTCTGATATAGATTTCAAACTGCTACACACTGGGTGTCTTATCGCTCATGACCAGACTAACTAAGAGGCCAAAGAAAGATCTGGCTTGCAAGAGGACACAAATTTGAGCTTCTAAGATCAATATATCTGCTGTTAAAGCATCAGTACCAAAACAACAAGGTTTTTTTGTGTATCTGTATAATTCGTAGCTACTAACTCACTAATGAGTACATACGCTAAGGGTTTGTTGTTGATTCCTGATTTCCACTAAACGCTTCTATTCATGCGAAGCTGTCTCTACCGTCAGCATGAGCATAATTACAAAATTTTGCTGCAAAATGAAGTTCGGCCATTTGCAAGAAGTTAGATTCACGAAATTAGATTTACAGCTTAATGATGAAGCTAGTAATCGATGAACATTTTGAGACAATTAAGGGATAGCTTTGATGAAACCGCCTCTGGCGTTTTCTTTATCGTGTGATAAACTAGGTTATTTGGGGCAAAGCGAATTGCAGAATTTTGATGTTTCTACAAATGGACAGAATGAAAAAAATAGATATCGCAGCTTGCTGATTCTTGTTAATTTTTATGCAGCTAATACTGCAATAACCGTTTCAGTAAAGATGTCAATGTTATCACTAACGGTCTTGTTAGAATTAAAGTTTTAAAGTAGAAAGAATCGAACTTACAAGAGATAGAGTAAAACCTGCAAATCCGTAATACCAACCAGGCTCTGAATTTGAAAACAAAGTGTATTCATTTTCCTTTTAAGATTGACAAAGTATTCTTCGTTTCTGACGTCACTTGGTAGGCTGTTGTAAACTGACGCGACGCTCCTTGAAAACCCAAAGATTTCCTTCCTGACTCACATCTCTCTTTTGATAGTACGAAGAGAGATCCTCTTCTATGTGTATTTTTGCTATGATTTTGTGAAGATGTTCTTCAGCGAGTCCTTGAAACTCCCATGGACTGACTTGAAAACATCAATTTATATGCGTTTGCTCGAGGCTGTCTCATTTCAAGGATATGCTTCTATCAGGGCTACAATTTTTGCCCCTGTCTTGTATTGATTGCAGTTTAGATTTGGCATTATCACCCAAACTCATGTACACTGAATAGCAGTATAGAAGGACTGGCCTTCTCATTACGTTGTACATCTTCTCTGCTACATGTGGGCTAATGTTTGGTTAAATTCTATGCAGCAGTTCCAAGTGACTTGAAGCTTTCATACAGATCTTGTTGGCATGGGTATACCTTTTGTCGTCAGTATACCTTTGTTTGGATACTCGGCACTATTTTCTTTTTCTGCTTCATATCGTAGTCTGTTGAGAAGACTGGCCGAGCGATTGTCGCTCATGAAGCACCAATTACAGGTGGTTTTGGAGCAGAAGTGGCAAGTACAATACAGGTTAGTAAATCACAGTTTATCTCGTTGAAATGCCTTGTAGTCCAAAAAAGAGCCTCACCTGTTTGGCAATTGCAAATTCAAAACAGGTTAGTTTTGGTACATTAAAGTTTGTCTCGTTGAAATATCGAATGGACCAAGAGGGACTTCGACTGTTGAAATCTGCAAGTACAATACAGATTAGTACATTGAAGTTTGTCTCGTTGAAATATCGAATAGACCAAATTCAGCTATCTGAAGGTCTGTGATAAGGAGAATACTTGAGACATGAAAATGAATCAAAGGTTGATTGATAGCCGAAAGTTTGAAGCAATTTTTTATTTTCTCCTATTTTGTCTGAAAATTGTAGCATATAGATAAAGTTACATTAAATTTGTAATTAAGTTTGTAAACCTTGCCGACGTTGTTCCGAAACCATGAAAGTGCTGAATATTTCGATTAATCATCCAGAAGGCCGGACTTTTTAACCAGTACTTGTACGTTCCTCTCTGAACAGCTGATCTCGCTATCTAAGTAACTTTTCTCAAAAATTTTCAATATCCGAATACCAAAATCACAGATTCGCTATAGATCAAATTCGGCTAAAGCAACTCACTAACTGACTAACTGGCACGATCTGTAAGGAAATGATACTGTGGGACATAAGAAAATTAAAGCTAGTTCTATACCATTAGATTAGAAGGTGCCACATTCCTATTTTCGAATATTCTTTTCACCCTTACTTTCTCTCGTTTCGAAGTTTGGATGCGATCATTTACGGACTTGGAAAATTTCAATTGTTCAAGTTTGCAATTTTTCTGCAATTTAATAACTAGTCCGAAATTCTTGGTTCTCAAACTTGGCTTTCTCTATGATCCATAATTTCAGACTTCATAATTTCTAATGATCCATAATAACTTCTGATAACTTCTAATGATCCATAATTTCATAACTTCAGAGTCTTATTGGGTCTAGAAACCTTTGTTTCTTCTAAATCGTCATGCTCTAGATGCTTGATTAGTGCCAATTCTGAAGGCGCTCGACGGGGTCACGTTCATATACATATGTACATCATGAGATTTCCGATGACAAAGGTGGGCCCTACCGTTGACTTCTGTGAAATGAATGACTATAAGGAGATAGTTGAAAAGAAGTGATTCAAGAACTTAAGAATAGCACTAGAGCCAAATCACTGAAAATGGAATCCTCTTTTAAATGACGATATGTCTCCATAATTTTTTTACATTTCTCGAGCAAACTTCTCCACTATCTGTATTAAAAAGCAATGTTTAGAATCGCTGCATTCCCATTATTGCCCCTTTTAGTGTACTGTATGTTACAAAGAAGCAATTGATAATGGTAAATTTAGCAGATATGAGAGTACAGTTGTTGCAACATCCTATTCGTGGATTATGATTCATCTAAGAAATATTAAGCTTGCAAAAAGTTCTGTATTCATTATCATGAACTGATGCACTTATTTTGAAATTGTCTGACATTCCATGAAAAAGCTATCCTTTGTCAGGAATCATGTCCTAGAAACTTGATTCTAGAGTACCGTTTCTTAAGTGTTCATGGATCTTGCAACATATGCATTTAGAAGTTACCCCGTCGAGTGAAGACGCTACTACCAAACATGGTGCTTGCTCTAAACTTCTTAAACCCATCAAGTTTATCCCGTTGAGTATGAGACCCTTGTTTTTGGTTTGGTCTCAGCCGTCAGGCTACGTTAGTCATTGTATGCCTTTATCCGATTAGGTATTCATGCGGTTTCTTTATATTTTCTTTTTCGCAGTGGTGATTTTAAGACCATACACTAAACAATGAGACCCTCGTCATACGATTGCGCAAACCGCAATAGATTATATTTAGACCCTTGTTGTCTGAATAGTATCCAGCAGTGCTATCATAAAGGTTCATTGCTAATTTGATTCCTGTATCGGTGAGATGCCGTTTGACATCAAGCACATGCCAGCGTCTAGAAAATTGCAAGGTCTTGATGGAAAGCCGAATTTTTTACATCAATATAAAATTTACAGGTAAAGAACATAGTTGCAAGACGATAGAATGAGGATAACTTGCATCCCTGTGGCTTAACAATCAACATAGAATATGTACCTGAAAATGATGAATACACCACGTCAATTGACAGCCTCATTTTGGAAATTATTCAAAATCATTTTTTTCATATGAAATTTTAGAAGTCATATTTGGATTTAAAACCCAGACTTTCGTCTAACCACAAGTTTTCATGTTGCTAGCGGTCGTAGTGTTGATCTTATGGCGATGTAAAGTTTGAAATTCCATAAGGGATTTGACCGTGAAAATAGCTCCCTGGACGACTTTTCATGGTCAAATCCCTTATAAATCTTTGAGCTTTACATTGTCATAAATCAACATCACAATTGTCAGCAGTTCAAAAACACGTAGCCAGACTCAAGTTTGGGTCCTAAGTCCCAATCTGGGCTTGAAATGATCATATGAACAATAGGAAGAAATTTTGACAACTTTCCAAAATGAGGCTGCTTAATGGAAGCATAGTCTCTATACAAACATGATTGAAGTGGTGTATTAACCAGGATGTTACAGCATAAACTACAGCTACGAATAGAAATGAAATGATACAAGGGTGGTAGGATAAATGAAAGTTTAATTAAATTGATTGAAGAAAACCTATTCCATCAGTCGATGAACTCTAGTGTTGCTTTAATAATCGTTATATGTGATACTAAAGGTTATCATTCATCATTATACAAGGTTATTGAAGCTTATTCCTCATTGAAAGGGTTTGACAAACTGTATGAAAACAAAGTTGCTTGTACGCCGTTGAGGAGATGATTTCTATGCAGATCATTAAAGTTGCATTGCAACAACATAACCAATTTCAAATTAATGATGAATATTTTAAGGTGGAAGAGCTAACTTAAATACTATGTTCCCCCCCTCCCCTCCCAAATTAGCCTCATTGTCAGGATTTAACCTTTGTCCATCCTGCGTGGGAAATTTTCTCACATGATTTCAAAGCCCAAATGATCGTTGGCCTAAAATGAAGCCATTGCAGTCTAGGCCGCTTGTTGCTTTCCAAATTGTTGCTCGACATGGGAGCACAGACCTAGACTCGATTTTATGACGTAGATTTGCTCTTTGCCAAAACTGATAACGCTACAACTACGACTCATTCCCTACACTTGTAAAAACAGTACACTGTGATCCAGATTTCACGTTTTGTGTAATTTATGTGAAAAAATGAACTTTCTGGAATCCAACCAAATGTATTTTTTCCTTGTTCTCCACACTCTGAAGCATATAAAATTGCAAACGATTTTCAAATCAAGCAACAGGAGCCCGAGAAATAATTTTTTGAAGTTAGGCCTAAATTGGGTAGTGTAAACTTCTTGCTAGACCGGACAAAGTCACAAAGTAGCATGAATTTTCAAATTTCCATTTCATCGCTTGTATGTGCTCGATTTGAATGATCTTTTTTTTGTTTGGTAGATTGAACCTTGTAGAATATGACTTCAATCCGTTGATCAACGATTATGGCCTTAGACTGTGGAATTTTTTTGAATTCATAATGGCAACCAACTATTGAAAATTACGTTGCCTGAATTATCAAACCCGATTTCAACACTGGATACAAAAAATCTATGTTTCAGAAAACTTTGAAAACCTATTTCAAAATGGACTTCAGTCTATTGCTGGCACTGTTGCCAAAGCGCTAAGTAGAGGCTCCAAGTAAAAAATTTTCGCGATTTTTTTACGGAGTCAAGTGAAGACGGATTTTTTGACAAATTTTGTCGATAACTGTAATTTCACTGCAGGCAAGGATGGATGCTTGATGAGACAACATTTTCCATCATTTCAAGAACAAGAAGCAAAAAGGAAATATTGGTCATTCCATGAATAAAATTTTCGCGTTTTTCGCGTTTTCTAACGTCATTCACTTGTTTTTCATTCATCCATCAGAATAATGTGATGAGTGCCTATTTGATTTAGTGCCGGATAGTATTAAATTCAAACATTTGTGTATAATAGCAATGAGAAAAGTTTATTTCATTCAAAGTCCGTCTCAAATTCAATGTCACTTGAAAATGCCCGTGAATATAGAAAAATTGGACAATTTTCCATGAGGAATTTTTCCGTCCTCGGAAATCTCACTTAACATCTCATTTGAGATAGACTTTGATAATCAAGCATCGAAATCTGCGTACCTAAACACTTTCTCTGGTATGTCATGAAAGTGCAACACTGTAACACAGCAGTTTGAACCCGGTGGTGGATGCAATGTTGGTAAAGATATGACACCACGCTCATCCATTATTTAGCTGAGAAAGGGGTATATTTGAACCAAAATCCTAGGATGTAGGATCTCAAAACAAGGGACATTTTGTTCCAGAAAATATCCCAAAAACAGTTAAATGCTGATGGAGTGGAAACCCTGGAAAATAGTGAAACTCACCTGGCCTAGAAACAATTTTATACCTTACGTTGTATGGGTTTCTACTGTTTTTCAATGAAATATGTCAGTAAAATGAATGGCAATACAATGCAAACATCGCAGAGCTTTCTCTCAGAACCATTATTTCTACCGTACAGAATTCTTTAGGGTTCACAGATAGTCCTCTGAAAGTTGGTTACCTCTGTGTTTTCCATGATTCAGGGTCTTTCGCAAACTAGATAGTTAGAGAAAAAGGCATTCTATGAAATAGTATGGACGAGCGTGTTGTACCCCTTACTATTGAATTGCACCCACCGGGGGTTCAAGCAAAATCCTGCTGTGAACCAAAGTTTAATGAAATTACTTTTTACGTAAATTTTTTTTTGATCCTAGCAATAATCATTCCTAAAATGCTTAGTGAATGCGCTATAAAAATGTGTACTCATAGGAATGAATGAAAGAATGGATAAAACAAACAACAAGTGAATGACGCTAGAAAACGCGAAAAACGCGAAAATTATATTTATGGAATGATCAATAATTCCTTTTTGCTTCTTGTTCTTGAAATGATGGAAAATGTTGTCTCATCAGGCATCCATCCTTGCCTGCAGTGAAATTACAGTTATCGACAAAATTTGTCAAAAAATCCGTCTTCACTTGACTCCGTAAAAAAATCGCGAAAATTTTTTACTTGGAGCCTCTACTTAGCGCTTTGGCAACAGTGCCAGCAATAGACTGAAGTCCATTTTGAAATAGGTTTTCAAAGTTTTCTGAAACATAGATTTTTTGTATCCAGTGTTGAAATCGGGTTTGATAATTCAGGCAACGTGATTTTCAATAGTTGGTTGCCATTATGAATTCAAAAAAATTCCACATTCTAAGGCCATAATCGTTGATCAACGGATTGAAGTCATATTCTACAAGGTTCAATCTACCAAACAAAAAAAAGATCATTCAAATGGGGCACATACAAGCGATGAAATGGAAATTTGAAAATTCATGCTACTTTGTGACTTTGTCCGGTCTAGCAAGAAGCTTACACTACCCAATTTAGGCCTAACTTCAAAAAATTATTTCTCGGGCTCCTGTTGCTTGATTTGAAAATTGTTTGCAATTTTATATGCTTCAGAGTGTGGAGAACAAGGAAAAATACATTTGGTTGGATTCTAGAAAGTTCATTTTTTCACATTAATTACATGGCGTGGATCACAGTGCAGTAAAATTCCAGACTGATTTTAGGCAGTCAGATTATATAGCTGAGTTGCTGCTTTAACAATCCAAGTGTTGCAAGCTGTTGTTTCCACTGATCAATTCCATGTTCTTTTTTTCCAGAGCCGATGTTTTCTTCACCTTGAAGCTCCAGTTGAAAGAGTGTGTGGATGGGACACTCCATTTCCTCACATCCATGAACCATTTTACCTTCCAGACAAGTTTAGATGTTTTGAGGCCATTAAGAATATTGTGCAGTTTTAGAAAATGTCTTTTGATATAGATGTATACCGGATGCGCCAGACAAAGCTACATACTTTTGAAAATTTGCTTTACTGAGACATGAGGGTAACCTGGAATGCATGAAAGCAGAATCTGACAAAGTGCTCCCGTTAGAAAAGTGCCAAAATTCAACTATCAAGCCTGTCATAGAATTGTCTTTTGGTCTGTTTTGGCAATGATCCAAATATATTTAAAGCCGACAGAAAAGGTTTGTTTTCCTTCCTTTCAGAAGAAGGAATAACACATTGAGAAACTTCGTTCGTAAGCAACATCGTTGCCTAACAGCTATCATGATGAGATTTTCAATGACTTTCAAGTTTACAAAGATATTTTGCGTTTATGCCATACATTTATGATCAAACTAAAAGCTTAACAGTCAAGAATAGATTTATCTGGTATTCATCAGTGCTTTTTGCAGTAAGCTTCCAGACCAGTCAGACCAAAAAGAGACCAATTCGCGAATCTTAGATGAAATGAAACAAATCAGTTATGCCTTGAGAAATAATTTCTGTCACCTACTTGCCAAAATGATAATCTTTAAAGTCGGATCTTCACTAGGTGGAAAAATATCGAGCTGCGAAAAAAGAGTGTATTCTTACTATTCGCAGCTCGACATTTTTCCGTGGTGAAAGTTCGATCAGCCAATTAGATCGCTGGAGATTTTTCCGCCTCAACATTTTCCGCTTTGTGGAGATCCGGCTTACGATCAAATGTAAAATCAAATTGACGTGATTTTTCAAACAGCATTACTTTTTGGGCCTACAGTCCTCTCTCCTTCGGCTTCCAACAAGGTAGCCTCCATATAACAAATTTTCAAACTTATGGAGTTCATTTGGCGCACTGTTAGAAATTCTCATTGCTAATGCTTACAACCTAGTGTAATGTGTACGTCAGAAAGATAGTTTACCTTACAGAATTTGAATCTTATTCCGAAATATTTATTCATTCAAGTACAGTAACTGTGTATTCCAATAAGCATTGGTGGTCAAACACCTTATTATAGAACATAAAAACTGCTTGAAGTCAACAGGTATTAATTTACTTGAATTGAATCTACGCGAATGAGAGATTAAAAGCGCTTGAAATTGAAATTTATTAAAACAAAAAAGAGTGAAAGTCTGTACATTTTAAAGTAACCTGAAGCGAAAATTTTGATCGATGCAGACGAAAGATAAAAAAATGCCGTTGAAGATTTCTGAATACCTCATTCCTGTCTCGAATCATCCTATGATGGAGCTGTCTTCAGGGTTGTATATGATTGTTATGCAACTTACGCAAACAGCTATGAAGAAGCTCTGCATGGTAGGACGACATATTGTCAATTTCATATAATCATTATAAATCGTACATATTCGCTGTTGTTTTTGTCGTTTTGCGGCATTTCCCGTCTTTGCTAAATGACAGATTCTCATTTTAATATTTATTAGTAAACACACACACGTTTCGACTAAGATAACAACTCAAGTCGGAAACTTGTTTTGGGACGCCCCATATGTAATGATTCTTTAAATAGCTGTTGCAGAGAGTTGCTACGTCTACCTTTCGGTCGAATCACATCAAAGAAATTTTAGATGTTCAATGTAGGCTACTACTCTCTGAATATACCGGGTGAGCCAGAAAAAGTTCCCACTTTTCAAAATTCATAACAGCAAGAGTATTTCACAGATTTGAATGATTCCAATTCTAGTTAAAAGCCAAAAGATCGAGGTATTTCTAAGATTTTTCTCGCTGTTTCAAGAGCACTAGAAATATAGGTAATTTCAACTTTTCCAAAAATTCATGACTGCAAATTCACTGAAAAATGGCCCAAAACATCGATCAAAGCATAAATGACTCCTCGCACAGAATAATGATGGAAATGCAACTTCTCATGGATGAGAGATATCCTTTGTACATTAATTGCCATGGGATTGGAAATGTTCCTTTCTTGTTTGAAAATCGATGTCTTATAACTCTTGAGGGAGGTGAGACGCCCATTGCCTATTTCGTCGGTCGGACTAGAGTCCTTACGATTTGATCGATGTTTTATGCCCTTTTTCCGCCTTTTTCAAACATGAAATTTTTATAAAGTTAAATTTACCTATTCTTCTAGCGCTGGTGGGACAGCGAGAAAAATCACAAAAATACTTTGATCTTTCGATTTTTGACTACAATTTGAGTTGAAGTTGATTCAAATCCGTGAAGTAGTCTTGGTGCTATGAATTTTCAAAAGTGGAAACGTTTTTCTGGCTCACCCGGTATAAGCAATGCTATTTTGCGATTCAGAAAATCCCCGTATGTAAGATCGTACCAAAATAAGAACCTAAACTATAACCAAAAACTATGTACAGTTAAATGGTTTTTGGCCAGAGAACTACCATTATTTTGCAGAATAATGAAAAGTGGATATCGCTTGAAAGAGCTTAGGCAGCGGAAAGTGACTCTTAGAAGAGTTAAAAAATTTTGGTTAATGAAGGGGGCTTTAGTCCCTTGGGAATTTTTGGAACTTACATGTTTATTTGTCTTGCAAAAATTCTAATGAAACTGTGATGTCTTATCAAGAATCTGCAAGCAGAATACGGAAAAATTTGTTCCTCATAAAAACGTGAGCTCCGAAATAGCCCCTGGTCATGGTTATTTCTGCCAAATTTCCAGCAAAAACTGACCAACATATTCTAACAAAAATTTTACAACTCATGCGAGAATCAAGTTCTGCTCGTTAATCAAGTTCTGTCTTTCGAATGATATCTAGTATGCGTTAGTTTGTAAAATAATGGTAGTTCTATTGCCAAAAATCACTTAACTCTACATAGATTTTGGTTCTACTTTAGAGGCAAGAGGCTGTTTTTCCTAAATTATGCACCATTATAAACATCTATAGGAACCCTCGGAAACAAACAAAGGACTGAAAATCTTTAGTAAGACTCTGAAATGACCTAAACAAGGCATCCTTCAAATAAGAACCTCAAAACCTTGAAATTAGCCTTAGTGCCTTTTTAAGAGCCTTTTTCAGCCTAGCTCTCAAGAAGGTAGGTTCTTACATGCGGGATTTACTGTATCTGATTCAATAGCTAATACATTTGATGATTTCAAAAATTTTCCTGGTGAAATCGACTAATCCGTTCAGATTTTGCACGGGATTTTCTTAATAGGCCCCTTCAAGGAACCTTTAAAAATTCGCTAATTGGAGATCATCAGGGTTTGCGAAACAGCGGAGTTTGAAGAAAATTTGTCGCGGAATACGGAATTCTAGCAATTTCTCGGTGGAATGATGGAATTCTTCACCCTTACCGGACGCAGATTTTCTCCAAAATGACAAACAGAGTGCGGAAGTTTCATGAAATTTTATGGATCTGCGGATCCTTCATCTGTTAGCTTATGAAAAGAGGTCGTGGTGGCATCGTTGTTTTTATGGTAAGCACTATGAAAATATTTTCTAAGTTTGTTCAAGAATGTTAACTGGCACCATAGTGCTGCCACTCCCCTCCGCTTCCTACCAAGATGGATGAAATTGTCTAACAATACTAATTTGTGCCATCATTTGATAACACGGAACTTTGATCAAAATGACGGGAACGGTGGCTTTTAAATGAAAATCGCCTGGAACAGCGGATTTCTATCCCCCTTGATGACCCCCACCGCTAAAGTAAATCACGAGCAGTGCTATCGTCTTAAAAGAATTACAAGTCTTCCCCCTAGCTTGAATTGCTTATTCAAGGAGATTCTATCCCCCAAAGAAGACAAGACACATGAATTTATGTAAGTGTCATCATTGCTACAAAGGAATACAACGGGAAATGTTGCCAGTCGTTTTCATTCTTTCAGGCAAGTTTTTGAAAGGGGCTTTCTGCAGAACCTCTAATGTCGACAGGAAAGAATGGCCGATTAAAACCAGATAAATTAGAAATCTTATTTGACATGCTGGGAATGAAAAAAAAATTTTTCAATTTCATTGTTTTGATATTAAGGGAACAGCATTTTCTCAAGCACCGGGTCTTTCTATTGACCCACCCACCCACCCAATATGTCATTACAAAGAAGATAAAGCACTCGGTTCGCTCGTGCTGCAAAATTCCTATGCGCGAACCCACAAAGACTTCACGAGCAAGATTACGGCTACCATCCAAATAGCAGATGTCATGACGGCAGAAGTCTTCATGAACCATTGATATCCTTTATATTTTTCGGAGGTCTTTGCTTAAAAAAGATAGACCCTACAATCCCTGCACCAAAGAGCTATGCAGACTTCCTTATAATAATAATGATAATAATAATAATAATAATAATGATAATAATAATAATGATAATAATAATAGTAATAATAATAATAATAATAAGGATGTCCAGTTCTGGCAAAAAAGGAATACCTTGAAAGACATGACAAAGCTCTAATTTACATGCCCTGGAAAATCTGCAAACACTATGATATCGCAGTGCCCTCTAGATGGTATGAACATAAGCCAAGCACAGTAATGGAGGGGAAAGATGTAATCATACTATGGGACATGCCAGTCCATACTGACAAAGAGATTACTGCTAACAGGCCCGACATAGTGATTAAAGACAAGAAAGAAAACAAATGTATTTTCATTGATATGTCTGTGCCATCTGAACGGAATGTCGCTAATAAAGAAACAGAAAACTGTCAAAGTACAAAGACCTGGAAATAGAAGTAAACAAAATGTGGAACATGAAAACGACTACTGTCCCTGTTATCATTGGAGCCCTGGGCCTTATCAGAAAGCGAATGACTGATCACGTGTCAAAGATCCCTGGAAGGATCTGCATCGAAGAAATCCAGAAGATTGTCTTGCTAGGAACATCACACATCCTGAGGAGAGCTCTATTTATAACCTGAAAAAAGACTGGACTTAAAGCCTTAGTTAGGACCATGGTTTGGTCTTGGCCCCGCAAAGAAAAGCACAAAAACTGAAAGACACAATATAATAATAATGATAAAAATGATAATAATGATAATAATAATAATAATAATAATAACAATAATAATAATGATAATAATGATGATAACTTTATTTTAGGTTGGCTTCTCGTCTAGCCAGAATGCCAACCAAAACTGAAATACACGGTAATAACTTAAATACACGGTGTGAAGAAGAAGAAGCAGGATTTCACCAAGCAAGATTTCCCTTTGTTCTCCTTCCTAGCAGTAATGACTCTTGGATGTGTTCATGTATTTTTCCTCATGGGAGAATGGAATCCCCTTAAATAAGTTATTCAAACAAGGGTGAAGACTTTCCAATCCGTCAAAAGGAAAGCACGTGCTAAAGCGTGCTGAAAGTCATCGTTGAGCGTCGCTGAGAGGTTAACACATAACGGATTCTTGCTTGTAATTCTAGCATGTTTTTTAAGGTTTCTCAAAGGGGTTCATTTTAGAAAATCGTTACCCTTCTTCTTCGTTCCATCAGCACAGTCACATCGATATGCAGTAAATTCTCTTTCGTTTGGGGTTAGTCTCCTGTGGAACACTCCAAATGATGAACTAATAAGAGCTGATTCCTTGAGAAGTTTGAAAGGGGATTGTAGAAAAGGATTCTAGAATTTATTTACGTAACGTAAAAATAGTTTTGTCGCGCAAAATAACTTTGGTAACAGGACACAAGCAATTTCTCATCAGTTTCTTGCAAATTTCGTCAACACACAAGACTCTACCGGGTGAATCATTAAAAACTTCCGGCGTTTGAAAAAATCCTGCTCCCTGGATATCAAAGCAACAATATTGAAAACTGTCTTATTTTATCCCCGATATATCGATATATCAAATTAGGTTCAGTAATTTATCCAGCTTTAATCCGCAATTCTTTCCGTCGAAATAGGAGGTTTTCTGCAGCAAGCCCCTTTTGAAAATCTGCAAAAACCAGTGAAAACACCAAACAAGATTTCCCTTTGTTCTCCTTCCTAGCAATAATGACTCTTGGACGTGTTCATGTATTTTTCCTCATGGGAGAATGGAATCCCCCTAAATAAGTTATTCACACTAGGGTAAAGACTTTTCAACCCGTCAAAAGGAAAGCATGTGCTAAAGCGTGCTGAAAGTCATCGCTGAGCGTCACTGAGAGGTTAACCCTTAATGTGTTCAGATTGCAAAACATTTTTGCAGTCTGAGCACTGTGAGGGATTAGTATGGCAGATTTTTGCACGAGCGTTTACGCGCTTACAAAAGATTGTGCAATGTGAATGCAGCCTTGGGGATTCTTGCTTGTAATTTTAGCATGTTTTTAAGGTTCTCAAAGGGGTTCATTTTAGAAAATCACTGACAGAGTCTGAACGGAGTGACCGATTTTAGCCAGGAAAATTTCTAAAAACAATTGAGCATGTTAGCTATTCAATCAGATGTTGCAAAGTATCATTGCTTATATACTCAGGGAGCAGTAGCCTCTCAAAAACGTCGGGCGCGTTTTTTTACTCAACTAGTATAGTAGCAACAAGAAGCTTAGGTGCTCTATGTGTTTGAAACCAACGAATATTGAGTCTACAATGTCTCACGGATATTCCTGCCACATGTTCCACTATCACCTCACTGATCAATGTTTCTGACTACTGGTATGAAAATATAAATGACAAGAAAGTTAATATTGCTCTTTTTCTAGACCTGAAAAAGGCATTTGACACTGTAGATCACGAAATACTGATCAGTAAGCTTGAAAGTTATGGTGTGCATGGTGATGCTAAGAAGTGGTTTGTGTCGTATCTTAGTGATCGCTACCAATACTGCTGATTAAACGGTTGCAGATCCACTGCGAAGAGGGTAACTTGTGGAATACCTCAGGGTTCATGTCTCGGTCCCCTTTTATTCATCATCTACCTTAATGATTTTGAGTCGTGTTTACAATTCTCGAATGCAGACGACACAGAAACTACTATCTTATCCTCTTATATCGGAGATCTCATTCGCAGTTTTCGAACAGAGCTAGACAATATTTCTCATTGGATGAGAGTTAATAAACTAAGTGTAAACCCTGATAAGACTGAGTTCATGGTTATAGGCAATCCTCGTCGAACAATTATGTTTGCCGATTTACCTCCATTCTTTCTTGGAAAAAGTGAAATAAGTAGGGTTAACAAAACAAAATACCTTGCAGTGATGGTCGATGCTAACTAAACTGGAGAGATCAGGTCAGGTCAGTCAAGGGAAAAATTGCCAGCGGCCTGGCATCCTTGAAAAACTTCAAGAACATAATCTCCCAGTCACAACTTATGGAAGTTTATTACGCACTTGTAGAAAGTCATTTGAGATATGCAAATGTAGTCTGGGGAAGTTTTTCCGATACAAAAATGGAAGCACTTCAGCGGCTACAAAACAGAGCCTTTGATATAATTGACTCATCCAGACTTAAGAGTTTATGGGAAAGAAGGTCACCAAATGTAAATCAGGTAATGAACTTTGATCGTTCACTCATGACATACAAAATAGTGAACAACCTTTATCCCAAAATCCTGCAGAAAAAATTTCAGGAATGTCGTCCATTTCAAAATATAACAAGAAACAAAAGAGACCTGCATTTTCAAAGGCCCAACTTAGAATGCGTAAAGAAGAGCTTCTTTTATACCGGGGCACGAGCATGGAACAGTATTCCACAATTCATCAAAGATGCTAGGTCAGCAGTCGTATTCAAAAAAAGATTGAAAACTCATGTTTTGAGCTGAAAGAGAAATTAACTCTAACATACGGATTCATGGAAGAGCAGTATCTAGGGTTAGCTAAATTAGATTCATATTGTCGCAACCAATTCCTGTATGTAGGCCTATTACTTTTGTTATATATTTTTTTTGCTTACTGAATGAATCTTCCGTGTATAAATATGTTAAAATGAAAAGTGAAAAAAAATGAAATGTTTGCTTTAATTTGTTTTGGTCTTCTTCACAAAATACTATCAAAACTTTGTTGTCAATGTCCTCCATAAAGAGTATCCACTACGAGGCATATGGTAGTGAGTACAGTGTACGAAGAAGAAGAGTCAAGATATCTACAAGAGTCAAGATATTGTTGTGTATTGTAAATAGTTGGTTTAAATTAGTTTTTAGTAACTATGTAAACACCAACTTTAAATAATGTTATGAAATGAAATGAAATGAAATGAAATGAAATGAAATGAAATGAAATGAAATGAAAATACAATGCATGCCAAAATTCCTTGAACACTTTGATCATTTCATGATAATCCGCATTTCTAACCAGAGCAGTTAGGTTTAAACACCCCTTATCATATCTTCAGCATATCCGCAGTGCTATGAAATCAAGAAATAGGCCTTGTTGAACCGAACATAATATGCATAAATATCCAAGTGAATCATAGCTTCGATTACATACGAATACTAGAATAATAGCCTCCATAGGGAGTCCATAACACCCCTCACCCTCAAAACAACGTTGATTTAGAAGGTTGTTGTCCAAGCCTCTGTCCAAGCAGCATTCCAGAAGAGTCGCTGATCGTCTTGTCATCCCTATTTTATTACCACAAAAAAAATTTTCTGAGGTGGCGGGGGAAATCGCAAAACAAGGCAAAATTAGCAGAGGCGTTCAAGACTTTTGGCAAGCATTGCACGTTATTCGTCGGATCCAGAGATGCTTGCGATGATGAGTAAATTGAGAAGTTTGCAAAACGACCAGAGAACGACAGCGAATGAGTATGAATTCAACGAAAACATGTACCGGATGTGTCAAGAAAGTACCCATTTTGAGCGGAAATAGAAACAAAAAGATACGATATCATCACTCTATGAGTGCACAGCTAAATTTATCAGTCGTCGACTTAGATGCTCATACCTTGCATTTAAAGATCGTCCACCAAACACCGGAGATACACGCTAGTCAAAATTCACATTGCACCCAAAACCAGAGTTTTTGAAAACTGGCCTAGCTATGAATTATATCATGTTGCGCTTTCAAGGCACTTGCAAACTTAGTTTCAGCTTTCACCTTTGAGAAGAATGTGAAAGACTCATGAGGATCGCCTATGCGAATATGATTAAAATGTGGTAAGAATGATAAGGTCATGCCATATCTGCAAAGGCAAAATAAGCGTGCATGTGCTCCTTTCCTCTTCTTTGATACAGATAACACTTGGGATGGAATGCAATCAATACAAGGACCGATTCAGGGCAATACAAGGACCGATTCGGGGCCTGTTTTGAAATTGGTCACACTCAGAGAAAATCGTATTTTTGCTAATAACAGATTTTCTGTAAGTTGCAAAGTAATTTAACTGTTTTCAGTATTTGCAGGCGGCAGAAAGTAACTCATTTTATCATTATTTTCACCAAAAAATCGTAAGGTTTTATTTCTGCTACGTAAAAACTCATTTTTGATCAAAAACTTACTATTTTTGAACTTGTTTTCACAGTACCGAATGGCAACAAAATTTTCAGCTGGTATAGTGCTGAGAACCAATTCTAGCATGGAATTATGCTGAATTATACTTGAAGTAACCGTTTATAGGCATAGGAGTCTCTAGTATGACGTTGACGCTGCCAAAAGGATAGGACAAGTTTGTCCGTCCAACAGCGTCAGCCCGACAGACGGACTGCATGCATCGGCGCTCCCTGGCATGAACTTAATGTATGCTATGTAAATAATCATTTTAAGCAAAGAGATGGATACAAATGCAATCCTGAAGAGCTGAGCTATACATTGATACCAAAATTTAACAGGAAAATACTATTTAGCAGCAAAGATATGCAACCGAAAAACAAGCACTAAAAATTCGCTTGCTATCTCGTCCGTCCGACAGACGAGCAAGACCTGAATTTTCACAGGACAGGGAAGGTAGAATGCAGGTCCATACACAGGGAGCCCAGGAATAATTGGCAAACTCAAAACATAAATTGTACAAATTTTCTAGAATAGGAGTTCCGTAGGAAACTGCGAAGGACTTGCGAAGCCTTTTGCGAAGCCTTGAAATGGATGCTGCAAAGGACTCGTAGGGCGTTGAGCTGCGAAGGAACTGTGAAAAACGGAATTGCGAAGGAGAGAAAAGTGAGAAGGAGAGAAGAAAAAGGCCGAAATTTTCTTCTCTCCTTCTCGCTTTTCTCTCCTTCGCAGTTCCGTTTTTCACAGTTCCTTCGCAGCTCAACGCCCTACGAGTCCTTCGCAGCATCCATTTCAAGGCTTCGCAAAAGGCTTCGCAAATCCTTCGCAGTTTCCTACGGAACTCCTATTCTAGAAAATTTGTACAATTAATGTTTTGAGTTTGCCAATTATTCCTGGGCTCCCTGTGGTCCATAAGGTTTATTTGGAGACCACAGATGTCTTAAACAGAACTGCAGCTAAGGCAGCCATGTGCGTTAAGGTTTGCGCAGTTGGTAGCTCCAAAGTATCAAATGTCCCACTGTAAGACCGGTGGTAGCTTACGAAGGCATGCTACAATAACTGATAGGTATGTGAGGCAAGTGCTCACTTCCTATTTTCATTCTCAGTCAAGGGCTTGTTTGTATCCTACAAGTTAAGTAAGTGTTAGTTCTAAAACTGCAAAATATTCATAATGAATTGTAAAACCTATTACTATGGCCTCTGATTAAAGTCTCTAATGAAAAAGAGTGTCTTTGAAAAATCTTGAACAAGATGTTGAGAGATGTCTGCTTGTGAGTGTATCCCCCAACGAAAGTAAAAATTTCTTGCGTGGTACTTCCAAGGCAACCATCAATATTTTGTATTTCTTGGCATTAAAATTCTCTGTAATAGTTGCTCCTGAAAAAAGAATCTTTTCATCGTCAGGCAATCAAGTACTTTCCCAGCTTCAACCATGATATGATTTTCTTCTGTGACCATTATGGCATTGATATGGTGCATGCCCCTTGCTCCATACAATAAGCACAGTCAAACAGACCCGCACAGACCTGCTTTTTATCGGACCTGCAGGCCTGCAATTTACAGAAGCCGGGCTAGGCCCATTCGCAAAACCCCTGGTTTCAAGTGCACTCCAAATTTTGGCTTTGTGGTCTAGCATCGCCGGTGTTTGGTGCACGAATTTAAAACGAAAAGCATGTACATTTAAGTTGAAGACTGATAGATTTAGCTGTGCACTCGAAGAGTTATGACATCTTATCGCTTTCTTTCTATTTCCACTCAGAAGGTGGTACTTTATTTTGAGACAGAAGGTATACATCGCTAATCTTTCGTCCTGCAGGACTTCTCTGGGGCTGTTAAAACGAGTGGTTGACACTTTCTAGTCAATAAGTTTTGGTTGGGTGCTAGAAAGGTAACTTATTCCATAATTTTGCTCATCTAGATCACTGTGCACCCCTCCAGCACTTGAAAATCGCGCATTGATCCCTGGGGTTCTTACGAAGCTTCAAGCAGGCTGGTTGTCAACCCGGGGGGTTACTTGACTTGCGGATAGACGGGGGTGTGCCTTCCGGTTTTCAGGAAGGTACTCTCTTCTGATTACCAGAACTTGCTTTCATACCCACTTTTATGATGAATTTTGACGGAAAACGGCCCATTTTGCCTATATACCGCCAATTTCTTGATAACCCACTGATGTTCATGGAAATCTACCGAAAAAAGTGACCCTTGTTCAGAGAATTTCGGCTTAAAACCCATCCATATGGGCGGCACATACTAGTACCCTCAACATGTTATGTACTCCCCCCCCCGGGCTTGTCAACTTAAAAGTTTAGTCTCGGTTTATGAAGGCAGATCATCAATTTGCATTTAAAGGCCAGGATTAGTTGTTGTGGCTAACCCTTTCGCCGCAATGACGCAGTAGGTGCGGTGCCACTCAAAAGCATCAATTAAAATAAATTTCACAATACAATCAAAGATAGTATCAAAGATGGTAAAATAACACTTGACACAATACAATCAAAGATGGTAAAATTTCACTTGACAGAATCAATTAGAATTTTCATTCTTCTTCGTACTGGTCCAGAATCAGGGAAACAACCGAATAGAATTTGTGGTCATATGCTTATCGCCAGTAATCCCAATATCAAGAACATAACATTGAAAGAGATCAAACTGATAATAGAAACTGATTCCCTGTAATCTTGTAAACGTAATTCTTAGATACAGTTACGACTTATTTTAGATATAGACCCCACAATACGTCAATAATGCACTCTAAAAACCGTATGCTAGTTTAAGAGCTAGTATTCACCTACTCTCGAACCAAATGTCACTTAAAGGAAAATTTACATATTTCATATGTTTGTTCCTATTTGATTCTTTTTAAGAGAATTACCCTCAGCAGAAGCTGTGTTTACAAGGCCCTTCCAATGCAAAATTCATTACAATATGCAGCAGGGTGTCTCTGAATATGCAGGGTGTTTCGAAAAATATGTGTGTTGTTTGAGCGACTGTTCCGAGGCAGCCGTAAATCCAATTTGCTGTTATTAAGATTTTTGATAGAAGAGACTTCAACTTAAAGGGGCAGGGTCACGTAACTGCAAACAAACCTGTTGTCTCTAGAGTCTATATTGTTGTCTATACTTGGACATTGTGTTCTGGACAGATGCCACTAAAGTTACTTCTAAAAATCCATCAATATCTCTGCAATCTTACAACATACGAGTGTTTCGTTTGTTTCTCTACGAAGTACTAGAGTACATCTTCAAAATAACGCTTTCATTTTGAGAAAAGTAGTGGAAAATCACTGTGATATGGCCTATCAAAAGGTTTGTAAAATTGTCGTTTCGAAAGACGTTTGTTTGCATGACGTGATCCTACCGCTGTAAAAAGGTTGACACTGGGTTTGGGTAAATCTGATCAGTATTTGTTGATTTATAAGTCCAGAAAGTCAAAATGGGCTAATTACGTTGAATCAAAGAAAAAGAACTTGATTGGAAAAACATACCTAGCCCCTTTTTCTGATGTTTATAAGTGAAATAGATAGTCATGAATTTGACTATGTGATAGCCAAGGCACTGAACGTGTTTAGGGTTGTTGGAAATGGTGATATGCAACACACCAGTGCTGCAATATGGCATGTGTCCATCAATGTTTTTCCTTCTCAAATGTGATAAAGTGGTTTTAAGCAAACGATAAGGGTTCAGCAGCCTGTCTGGCCAATATTCTTCATCTGTGTGGTCATTAGTTACTCCGACAGAACAGAAACTACCCATGCATGCGCAAAAACTCACAACTTTGAGCCCCTTAGCTCCCTGCAGCAGATCCCAAATCAGCCAATACTTGTTTATTTTCTTCCTTATAAATTTTCTTCCTTGGGCCTTAAACTCTTGATTTATCGTTTCAAAACCTTATCTACCCAAGCACTTCATTGTCTCAGATTGATTGATGTCGTCATTTTACGCAACTTCTGCTCTGTCAGTTACTCCCAAATGTGTCTCTTGGCATAACTGTCGAGTTAAAGTCCATATGATGTTAAAATTCAAGTTATAGGGTTAAGTACGGAGATAAAATCTTCTAGTCTTGAACAAACCACTGACTTTGACTGTCATTCTCAATAAGTCAGCAACCACTTGTCAGACTTATTCAAACTCAGTGCCAGTGTGTAAACTGAAATCTCACCTCATCTATACAGAAACTTGAAAAGAGGGAAAGCTGGATTTATGGCTCCCCCACACTAGTTTTTCAAACGACATATATCATTTCTGACTCATACAATTGAGAAAAAAATGAGAAATGTCACGAATTTCGTGAATCATTAGATAGTGCTATACTGTAAGATAAAAACAGATATTTTGATCAAACAGTTGAAAATCTAAAAGACGGGGTCAAACGGTGTCTTAGCAAAAAATATGATAATTAATTAGAACATGTCTCGAGCGCATCTCCCAAAAATGTTCATGAACTTTCTGCGAAAAATTTTATGAACGTTTTAGAATGTGTGGTCATTTTCTTGAAAACGATATGAGGTCGCATGTGAAACCAGTATTGTTTATGTTGACTGAGTAACTGATTTAAATGATGCCTCAAACTCATTTCAAATCAAAGCAAAGTCAATCAACTAAGTTGTAAAAATTCGCAATTGTCGGAAAAATTGAAAATCAAGATACTTGAAGGTACAGTGGATTGAAGGAACAACAGTTCTTCTTTCTCGTTATGATGTCTAAACTGAATATTACATCAAGTCATATCAAGTTCAGTTCCGTACCACAAAGTTCTTTCTCGTCACCATTAAGAGTATGAAAATTTGATTTATTGCTTGCTCGTGTTTTTTCGTATCCTAGTTGACTTGTTGGCCGTTCTCTCTTCAGCACAAGAACAGATGGTCATTGATCTGATTGATGATTATAAGAACCAGACAAAATCGTTTATTCTGATGTGCTACTTTGATGTTTGTCTCACAGTTCCGGAAATTTACACAATACTTAACTGTCAACGTTGATGAACTGAAGCAATTCACATGCTTTATGATTTTCCCTGCGTAAAGATTTTCGTCTGTACACCAAATGCTCGCCCATAACTAGGAGCTGTTTGGAGTTCTCATTAATTAATTTTGCTCCTTGGGGTATCGTCTCCGTAGTAGGGTAGCGTTAGGTATAAGTATAGTAGTAATCATGTATTGTAAATTTTTAATGGAATATGTATATAAAAAAGAAATTAAGTGCTCAAAAGGCTCTCAGATAGCTGATCGGTTTGAAAGCAGTCCCAACCGATGCCTGAAACTGAAATGTTTGGAGCTGGCCTAGCATGAAGAGCAAGACAAACGTCCGTGCAACACGATTTATATGACTCGTCGTCAGAATGCTCACAGCGTCTGCCCAGCTGTAGCAAAGCGAGCCACATTCTGAAAAGTATTGCTCAAGTCAGACTATAATGACACTGGAACTAAAGGGGAAGTATCAAGTCAAGCTTTAATACTCTTAATAGTGATAAGACAGAACGTTGTGCTACAGAACAGAATTTGCTGATACGACTTGATGTAATATTCAATTAAGATATTAATCTTATGACCACACATTCTAAAACGGTCATAAAATTTTTCGCAGAAAGTTCCTGAACATTTTTGGGAGATGCGCTCGAGACATGTTCTAATTAATTATCATGACACCGTTTGACCCCGTCTTTTAGATTTTCAACTGTTTTGATCAAAATATCGGTTTATGTCCTCCAGAATAGTACTACCTCGTAATTCGCGAAATCCGTAAAATTTCTCATTTTTTTCTCTATTGTATGAATCAGAAATGATACTAAGATGTATACAATAAAAATAAAAAAAGAATTTCAAGAATCGGATGAGTGTATGCAGAGAAACTGAATTTTGAAGTTAGCCTAAATTGACTGTTCGTTGCCTTTTTGATATGAAATTTGCAAACTTGTGATATATTGAAACTTCAAAAATCAGCTTCTTGGCTCCCACCGGTCCGATTTTGATAATTCTTCTTTCATCTGGATTGTTAATCATTGCTCTTTCAAATGAGCTATATTTTGATTCATTTCTGAGAACTTTCACTTTTTGGCATTTATTACATTATTTTGCCATTCTGGATCACTGTGCGGTGCGACCAATCAGATCGCTTCTTTCTTATTCTGGTCAACCCACGCGGCCATATTGCCTTATTAGTTCAAAGTTCGAATGTTCAAAGCGAAGCGACGTTCGAGGTGACATTCGAAGTGATGTTCGAAGTAAAATTCGACTTTTCTTTCAACTTTCGGAGGATAGACGACGTTCGATGTTTCTTCAGACTTTTCTTGAGATTTTACTCCCTGTTTAGCATTTCATTTTTCATTTTCATTTCATTTGATATTTTTCATACATGATACTCCTTCAGCTAAAAATATTTATGAAATAAAATAAAGATGATGAATGTATATCTAGTCACACTGTTCTTCAAGGAGGTCATGTTTCAAGGGGTCTTTGATGTCTTATTGGCCCAAAAAATAGTTTCTAACCTGCTTTTTGAAAAGTGTAGCAGACTCCACATTTCTAATATTGTTTGGGATATCATTCCACACCTTGGCACCTTTGTACGAAAAGCTCTTTTTAGTTATCTCTAGCCTGGTATCTGCAGGTCATTCGCTCTCCTTGTTTCATATTTTGAAGCATGAGATCTTTTTGTGAACTTTTGCTTAAGGATTTCTGGACATTGTTCATTTAGAATTTTAGGCACCATCATCGCTTGGTCAAGCTTAATTAGTTCATTTACACTTAGTGTTGCAGATGGAATTCTGTCTTAAATAGGCGCGAATTGGATCAGAGCCATTGCCCTATCCTGTAACTTTTGCAAGTTATTGAGTTTAGTTGCAGATAGGTGACCCCATAGCAGATTACCATATATGAGGCGATTTTCCACCAATGCCCGGTATACTTGAAAAAGTTGTGATTGAGGGAGCAATTGTCGAAGTTTTCTGATGGAATCAAGACCACCCTTTAATTTTTCTTTTACCTTGTACTCTTGATTCCATGACAGTGTCTCATCAATAGTTAGTCCTCAATGCTTCGTCTTTCTAAGGGCCTGTTCATATGGAGGCGAGCCAGCCCGCTTACCGGGCTGGAGCTCTTTGCCGAGATCTCACCTCATCCTTAATTCCAATACAAAACTTGATTTCTGTTCATATGACTAGGCGGGCTGGCCCGCTTAGCGGGATCCCACTGGTGTAGTGGCGAGATCTCGGTAGGCGGGACGAAAATTTCCCCATATGAACACTCCATCCCGGCTACCGAGACGAAAATATCGCTATTGCTCATGCGCTGCGTCTCTAAACAATGGGCACGTGTCTCATTTTTGACACGTGTCAAATTTCTGTCTTGGCAAGCGGGCTAGAATTTCTCCATATGAACACAAGATGAAAACTGTCTCGCCTACCGGGCTAGCCCGGTAAGCGGGCTGGCTCGCCTCCATATGAACAGGCCCTAACTCGCTTGATTTCATCTTCTCCAACCTTAAGATCACCGATTTCAGAGATCTTGCCCAACTGCTTACTGTTTTCGAAGAACATGAATTCGCATTTCGCCACATTTAGGCTTAACTTGTTTTGTCTTAGCCAATCTATGACATCTTGCAACTCAGTTCTTAAGTCTTCCAATAGTTGGTAAGCGTCCTCTCCACCAAGAGTAATACTTGTGTCATCGGCATACATATTGGGTGCAAAATTTGTAAGGGACTCCTCAAAATCGTTGGTATATGATATAAATAGAGGAGGCCCTTAACATGACCCTTGTGGAATGCCACAAGAAACCAGAATGCGTTTGGTTGTGAGTCCTTATATGAGTGAAGCAAAAAACATAAGATTTAAAACGTTGAGCGAATTCAAGAAATCACGTCGTCAGTCTAACCAACAGGTACGAATTATCTCGATCTAATGTTTCCCGTTGGTTAAATAGATCTCGAACACTTTCGTCAAGTTTCTACAGGACCAAACCTATAATCAAGCATTTTCTCACGTATCATGCTCGTATCTAAGGAATCTCAAGAAAGTTAGGAGCAAATACAAGCTATGACGAAACTAAGATAAAAATATCTTTAGCTTTCTTGATAATGTAACTATTTGTAAAAACTGGATAACATAATATACGGCTCTCTTTATTGGGGCCCCCGCCCGGTAGCCTGGTGGGCTAATATGCGTCTGCTTATATTCATTTGGATAACTGACAAAAGAGATCAAAAGGGAATTTTTATGCAGGTATAACATTCGATTTAATTGGGAATAAACTTTTTACAAGAGATGGTATCATTTTCCCTCTAAGTACTTTTGAACCTTTCCCAAGGCAAAGGCAAAAGTGTTTGCAAACTTCCTTGCAGGTAAAATCCTGACCAGTCAGTCTCATGTTTAATCGTAATGAAAACCTTCAAACCAATACGACACTGTGATCACCTTTACTAAACCTTAGAGCTAGCGACGATACCGAAACATAGTCTCTGAATTTAAGTTCAGCTTTCATCGATAAACTACAGCAAAGAATTTTGGGATCAGGGAATGAAACTAACTTCTAGAATGTCCTAAATCGTTATGTCTCAAAAGGCAGAATGCATGGTAAAAATTAACTGAGTATCAAAACGTTTCTCAGCAAGGGTTACACCTAGAAGTTTGTTCAAGTTCTCTTTCAAAGTCGAATTAAGATAGTTGCCTTTACTTGCCTCACAAAATGCTCGAAAAAAATTGCGAATATGCCCTAGTTGATTGATTCAAATCTATCCACCATTCTACAAGTATTTTTTGAAGTAATTGCTTACAAGAAACTCAGAGTCTCAGTTATTATCAATTTCTTTAAAAGTTGGCTAAAAACTACAATATCTATGATTAAAAGCTAATTTAGGCCAACTAGATGGCCAAAGAATTCAGGAGCTCCAGAATGTTTTTATTCTCACTTGTTTTCTTCATTGAATTACTCAGGAAGTACTTGAGTAATTTCCATGTACTGGAAAGACTTCAAAGCACCTTGTTGTGAAATGTTCAGGAGGGCACAGGTCTGATGATCTTAAGAAACTTTCAGTACCTTTACAGCATAGGTTTCAAATCTTTAAAAAGCAGGGTGTAATATATTTCTTTGAACTGAACAGCCTCAAAGAAACTTAAACTATTTTAAAGAAAATCTGCCGTTGGACTTTTCTCAAATCTTCAGTATTGTCAGAATGGCAGTGTTTTTCTTCTTTTCTAAGAATTCAAGAAAATTTTCGAAAAAAACTTAAAACTGTCGTAATTTCTAAACCTCTTTACGAAAGATCAAATAATTCGAAAAATCCATCATAATAACTTTCACGAAAACCATAGTTCATGGCTGCCCACAATATGGTATAAAGTAAAACTCTCTCACTCTTCTGGTTTGTGATTTAGAAATTTGATGACGTCACATCATAAAATGAGCTGAAGTACAAAAGAGGCCGTAATTTCGACAAATAATCGAGATTTCTGACATGTCCAACGGTAGAATCATAGAAAAGTGGCTAAAATTTCTTTCAAGTCATTCAGTTTAAAGAAATAGGTCTTTGGATTTTACACCCGCCTTTTTTCGTAGATGTAAAGATTTGGAACCGATGCTTACCGTTACTGTTTCTTTCGCTGTAACATTCTACCTTAATTTATTAGAACTGTATCTTTTAAATAATGTTCTGTTTAGGCGATATAGAATGTAAAATTGAATCATTCTTTTGATAAAAATGAATGAACAAATAAAGTATTGGTGAAGGTGAAGACTCTTCGTTACTTATAAAAAATACGTGTGGCTGGATGCTATGATTTTTCAAACACAAGAACGTTTTGAAGCATTTTGCAGCAAGGGGGAGGGGCTACTCTGGCATATCTAAGATAGGATACTCAAGGCTACTTTTTGGCTTTGAAATTTGGACAAAACTGTCTTTGGGGCAGTAACTCGTACTTTGATATTATTATCAATATTGTGAACTTTATTTCAGTGTCAAAATATTTAGCAACAGATATCAATTGAGGACACTCTATGTAAAAACAACATGCAAAGAATAGATTGCATTCAAAACATAGCTAAGATTACTTTTAAAAATCAGCACCATAATTTGCAATTTTCACAGCTAAAAATAACCAGCATTGAAATGTACCTTCTCTGCTGCCGCAACTTGACTTCTCAATGTTTCCGAACTTTGATTGTTTCAATGCATTGACCTTTCTTTGACCATAACTTGACTGTCTTATTTGGTTGTTTAAAATCTGTCTTTCCAACATGCACTGCACTTGCAGTGACTTTGGTCCAAGGTCATTTGTCACCTTATACATCAGAAGCTCTTCATAAGAACTTGTTTGGTCTTGAAATACAGTTCTCAAGGCCCTTTCTTGTACTCTTTCCAATTTATGTTTGTCAGGCTGTATACAGAAATGAAACACCATTCCACAGTATGCCGAACTTCGCAATATCGACATTTTGTATAGGGGTATTTTGCTTACGGAGCCTCGCCGGCTTGCTTTCTTACACGCATTACTAATATGTTCTCTGAATGGGCCTGAATGAAAGCTGGCCATCTGTTGTAACTCCTAAGAGTGAGAGTGACTTTGACTGTTCTTTATCAGACGTCTTTGATCTGCGTTTTTACAGTGGAAACAGTCAGTACTTTGTATTTGTCATTGCTGGCATTGCAAGAATCTATCTCCAAGAAATTACCATTTACACACATCTAACGTTGTCGTTGACAGTATGTTGTACAATTATGTTTTTTAGGCGCCTGAAATTCTGGATTACGTTTTTGGATCACAAATATGGGAGTAAAACGTTGAAACTATGGGAAAACGACTGATGACGTCTGTATGTATATCACTGGTATTTGGTATTGAATTTAAACAATACAGTTGTTCGTCCTGTCCTCTTATTGCGTCACAGCATTACGTAAAAACAGCCTTTTTGCTTTTTCACTGCTTTGCAATGCCAGAAACCATTGAACATATGAAATGGAAAGCCAGTGTTCTCCAGAACATGGATCTGGGAGCAAAGACTGGATACGATGCAGATGTGACCATAGATATGGATGGCAACAATTTACCCAGGATCTTCTCTTGTCCTCCCTCACCATAACAATAAAGCTGATTTGTACATTACGTGATGGAAGTAAATCGTCATTGCACATACGATCGGCGGTTTTGGATACCTTTTTGGGCAGCCTGCGTGAACGCCGCTGACCATTTTTGGGAGATTCCTCCAAGCCCCTGCAAACTTAGCGTTGATTTTATACCTTTTCTGCCTGCTTTCCGTATTTCTACATTACAGTTAGTTAAATGTTCAACAATTCGTTTCCATTCATTTCTGTCTCTTGCTAGATCGTCCTTATTGTTAATGTTTACATCTTTTTCTTTCAGTTCATTTAAAACTTGGTTGTACCATGTTGTTATTGGGCTTCCTCTTGGTCTTGGGACTACTCGCATAAACCACATAAACTCATTTATGGCTTGTCTGCATGGTTTATTTTCAGGGAGGCGTAATGGTTTCAGGGACGGTTCAATAACCAAACAATCTAATTCTTTGTTTTTGAATGATTTTCGATCAAATTTTCATTCGATATTTTTGTCGGCCATTTAATATTAAGTGCAACTTTTACTTTTCTTTTCACTTTTCTTTCTCAGTTGTCTGTCTTAAGATAGATGCTGGAGAAGTCTGCAGGAATTATTTTTGACCATAAATCTTTCAATTACTATATCCTTAGTTCCGTAGAAATTCCTGGCATCTATCTTGAGATACACTTGTATCCTTCTTTATTTATTACTCTTACTTTTTTTCTTAGAAATGTAATTAGTAGAAATTTGTAAGTACCATTCATAGCCAGAACTCGGTGACCTTGTGTCTTTTTTGGCTATGGATGGTACATTCGTTGTATTATAAAAAAAATTGTGTTAGTTTTTATGATGGATAAAAAAATATTAAGTGCTTTTCTCAGAAAATTTCTTTGGGTGACATCAATTTTGTATCTTGTTTTATCAATAACTGTCCATAGGCAGCTATTATACATGTAGACACTCCTTAAGAAGGCATTGAAAATTTCCATCTTTTCCTATATATTTACATTGCTTATCCATATTTCTGCTGGGTTGTTCATGACAGTTGTGGTTAGCATGGTACGGTTCTTCCTATCTTCGTCAGTATCTAGCTTTGACCCTAAATATTTGCATTTTGACCATGCACCATATCTGTTATTGTGATTTACAGCATGTTGTTCTGTTTTATCTTCATCAAACATCAGATTTCTGCTTCTCAAGCTTCCTCGTATTGTAGATTTTATGTTTTCAACTGCTCTTTTATCTTTTGTTACCATAGCGCTTCCACAGTCATCTGCATATCGTGTGCCAATTTTTAGTGTTTCTTGCATTATTTTGTGGCTTGGTATGAGGGGAAGACTGTGTTCATGATCTTTTAATTCTTGAGGGGGCGCATTTCCAAGATGTTGAGGAAGTGCATAAGTATGATCACTTAGATATGGATGTTATACTCAGGTTTTTGCAAGGTAAAGGATGAAAAATGTTGCACTAAAACAGTCTCCTTGTGGTGATCCGGTGTTTGTTGAGAAAGGTTGGATGAAACTGTTTCCACACTTAACTGAGTATTCTATTCCCTCATGCATTACTTTCATTATATGCAATTCATCTTTATTTACTATCTGTTTCAGATCTTCTATCAGAGTTTTCCTGTGAATTGTGTCAAAGGCTTTTGATGCTTTTGATAAGTCCATTAGTAAGATGTGAAGGTCATAGTCATTTGATGTTATTGCTTTTTCAGCTAATATTTTGTAGGTGGATACATGTTCTGTATTTGATCGATTTTTTTTTTGGTATGCTGCTTGTGAATGAGGAATGTGTTGTTCTATTTTTCTGCTTGTTCTATTTATTATTATCATTATAGTCAGGATTTTTCTCAGAAGTGATAGGAGTATCATTGGTCGAATATTAGTGCATGGTCCTGCTCTTTTACCGGTTTTCTGTAGGGGTACTAGAATGCCTCTTCTAATTTCTGTGGGTGCTTGTCCTGTTCCTGCTATTTCGTTTAGCATTCTAGCTATTCCACTGTGTACTTCAGGTGATGCATGGCGTAAATGTTCAGCTCTTATATTATTCATGCCAGCACTTTCATTTGGTGTTAGTTTGGATATTGCTTCTCCAACTTGCTCTGGTTTAAAAGGTATTCTCATTTTGCAGGGTTCAACATCCAGGGTTGTTACACCAGTTGGTTTGTTAAAGAAATCTTTGAAAAGTTTGGAAAGAATTTCTGATTGTATTTCTTCATTTGTTGTTGTGCCAGATCGTGTTAACTCCCTTTAATCATTAGCTTTGTTTCCTTTGATTAGTGACAATCCAAATCTTACGTTTTTGCAATTGTACACAAATAGTTCCTGCCTGTCATTCATTCCTTTGCCCATTGGTAGCGGAGGCTGAGGGATAGGGAGCAATCATATGTGCTTGCCCCATCGACTTATCACGATGACTCCCTTGTATCCCTGCGGCAAACCTTGCTCAAAAGGGACTCATAATGAAACAGTGAAAAACCCTGCCTATCTCATGCGTTCGATCATGATTCGATTGATCGAATCAGGATCGAACGACTGCCGTAACTCTGTTCAATGGTCAATCCTCGCAAAGAAAATGCGATAAAAAACACGTTAAGCAGGCGTTTCATCAAAGAAGCTTAGTATAGGGGGGGGTGGGGGCGGTATAAATCTGAAGAAGGAAGTTCACTTATTTACCTGGTAAGTCCAAAATGAGTCTTTCATTGCAACATTTTCCATGTTTTTAAGACCAAATTTAACCAGAGAAGACTTCAGCTACCTGCCGTAGCAACTTTGTTCAAAATCTAGTCAACTGCATCATTCGAATCGAGAAATCGAAATTGTTCTCTGCCAAATCTCGCAATCTGATTGGTACTGGAGGAATTGCGAAGTTTGGGCCTAAATAGGGCCAAGTTTTTCCACAGGGACCCCAGGAAGCTGTATAACCCCCCCCCCGAATGATAAAGAGGCCTTCCTCTGAGCCTCCTTTGCGATTGCCAAACTATGACCTAACACTTTAAGAGAGAGATCGAAAGCGAGGCGCGCGAACGAAAAGTGAGACTTCTCTCTCACTTTTCGCTCGCGCGCCTCGCTTTCGATCTCTCTCTTAAAGTGTTACGTCATAGTTTTGTAATCGCAAAGGAGGCTCAGAGGAAGGCCTCTTTATCATTCGGGGGGGTTATACAGCTTCCTGGGGTCCCTGTGGTTTTTTCAGAGTAATACTAAGAGTTTCTATTGCCTGAAGCGCCATCATCAAGTCATAGAGCACAGGGCAACAAGAGACTCATCGTCATCAGTCTACTCTCGAGTACCGAATAATCGACCCCCCCCCGCTTATAAATTTTTGAAAAATTTTCCAACCCCCCCGCTCTTATTCCAACCCCCCTTTAATTAATTTTTTGAACAATGAAATGATATTAGACATAATTTCTGAATAAACGCAAGAAAAAGTCTCAAGAAGTGCATTCAACAGAACCAGAGTTCAAAAGTAAATGTATCAGTAACATCATTGTTCACATAAATGTTTAACAGATACGTGTTTACCTAAGAAAAAGGCTATTTTCTATTGTTTCAAGCAGCCCCCCATTATTCCAACCCCCCCCCCCGATTATTGTTATGTCGAACCATTTCCAACCCCCCGATTATTCTCTCCCCCCCCCCCGTTTATTCGGTACTCGAGAGTACTTGCTCCACGTTCTCTTCTGTCTGTCTGACCGCTCCCTTTTCTGTACTTCATAGCCTGCGCGCAGACTTTACTCTCCTCCGCAGTAGTAAAGTCTGCGCGCAGGCTAGTACTTCATGGCTCCGCGACGGAATGCTGGATGACGGATCCAGGAAAACCAAAATGGAACAATCCGACGGACTTTAGCCTGCTTGCAGACTCCTGATAAGCGATAAGAAATTGAAAAGATGTCTGCACGCAGGCTAACGGACCGAGGAAATAGACATTTTGGTAAGTCTATGGAACGCCATTTGTACAAAAATGAAATAATTTAGGATTATGTTACATAGACTAGGATTATTTGCACATGATCTAGGATTATGTACATAAACTATATGTCGACATGATATAGGGTTTATGTAACATGTAATATTATGTGCACATAAACTAGGATTATGTTACATAAACCTATATTATGTCGACATAATCATAGTTCATGTACCGTAATCCCAGTTTATGTTAACTTTATATTATGTTATTTTTGTGCAAATGGCGTTCCATATAAGTCTGCAATCATATGAAGAATTTGTTCACCAATGATATGTAAAAAAAACTGCATTGAGAGCCGTTGACATGGCAGGCTCTCTACAATAGCCAGAACGATGGATTGAAACGGTAGCAGCTTCTGAAGAAAATGTTCATCTATGGTTAACTGACTTACCCCTTAGGTTAACCATCACAGTGTGTCGATCCATATTTCCCACTTAGGACAAATTTGACTTTCTTAGGCAAGTAGCTGCTACCACCCAAAGACACGTGGCTCCAAAGAGACACAAGAAAAGACCACAGTGAATAGTAGGTCAAAATTCATATTCATTTATGAAAATACAACATGAGGTGCATACTAAAAATACTATGTAGCCAAAATCCCAGGGCACTCTAACAATGCGACACCAAATTGGACAAAACTTGCAAGTAAAACACAACATTACCAAGTAACAGCAAAAGATAACAGAACGAATCAATAGCAATGCTATCTATATATATGACAAATCAAAATTTTTGAAATAAGAAGATTTTTACCACAATAAGCTAACTACACACTGTGATATACACAAGCGGATTATTTTCAAGCTGACATACATCAAAACTAGTGCCCTCCACCAGTAAAACATGACTTCCCCATATTCTTTTAAGAAGTAAATGCTGTGGATGTTCAAACTTTAACATCCAGGTGCATGCCATTGAGATCTATCTGGGTCAATAAAATTGCTAGAATTGAGGGGGGATTAGCTGCCATGCTTATTCAAAGGTGATGGACAAAATCGGCAGAAGCTTATTCAAACCAATTTCAAGTCTTGTGTTCAATGATAAAGCATCTGTTCTTGATCTCTCTAACATACTTCATGTCATGCAAAGTTCTGCCACAAGTCCAGAAAGTTGGAATTATGCTAAAACGTCCCAAAAGCATGATCACATGACTTGCAATTGGAAAAACAAAGCTTAGCTGATTACGTCAATTGAATCCCAATATAGCCCAATTCTTACATCAAGTCCTTTCCATCACTTACAAATTGTTACGCCACCCTAAGATTTTCAGTTTTTTTGGCACCACTCCCCTTCTCCCAGTCAATGTTGCAACACCATAATAATTTTGCCAAATCAAGTGTGTCAGCCCAATAAGGCACTCTCTTCAAACAAAATTGATATGGGGAAAGGGATGACAAAAGTCATTTTTCTCAATGCAGTTAATCAAATTTGCAAGCAATTGTAGGCTGATGATGAAATTAAAATTCAGTTGCATATCTGTCAGTCCCTCAATTCAAAAAACATGACCATTATAATCCAATGTGTTAGCGTCCCAGCCACTAACACATGAAGGCGATTCAATTAAAGCCAGCTTGGTCCTGTTTACAAATACACATACATTCTTTTTGAAAGAAATTCTTCAGGTGAAATTGAATTCTCAGCAAAGAATACATAGAGACTTTTGTCAGTTGAGAGAACACAGAATATCTTAACACTATTTTAACTTGTCTCCCATATCAAATTTTTTATCATTCTGAAGGTACTTGGTGACTAATGGGTAGACTGTGTAATAAGCTTAATAAAACTTTATAATGATTTTAACAGGCAAGGGAAATATGCACCAAAGATATTTTGAAACTTCTACGAAACCGTAAAGGATTTGAACCATCACTGGAAGTTCTTAAAATTCTCATTGGTGTTGTATGGCTCATGGTTTTGCAAAGTGCTATTGTCACTGGGGTCCCTTCCCAGGCATGCTGAAATTCAGACTGTCTTCACGTCAAATTTGGCCTGAGTGGAAAACATGTATCACATCATAGTAGCTGAACTGATGAAGAGTCTTACTTCAGTGGAATGGCTCCTTATCATTTTAACTACAGGACTGTGGCACTTTTAACTACTGGATCATGGGCCAATAGTTTCCATGTAAGCCATATTTGATAATCATACAGCCTGAAATTGTAGCATGCCAGCAAAGAACCTTAGGTAACAATGGTGCTTACAAAACTGTGACTTTTCAAACATAAATGAAAATGTTAAGAAATTTCCAGTAATGGCTTACATTCTTAGTATAGCACAAAAATGTTTATTTCTAGAAAAATAGAATGCAGGGGTTCTAGGAAGAACATCTTTGTAGCAAGTCTCCCAGAACAGAAGATTTTTAACATGACTGCCTAGCTAATATATTGACATTACTAGGATTCATCCCAGATGGCTGAACTGTCAGATGTTATTTGTCAAAAACAAGCAGTCTTTGAATATATGTAAGTGGAACAATATAGCTCTATCCTGAAATTGTAGCAGATTGTCTCCCAGTTATTCCAAGATTGGTATTAATGAGGTAAATGTATATTTTCATATGCATACAAAGTGGATTTGGGTAGCATGGGTCAATGTGGCATCCTTAGGAGTAAACCAGAATAGAAAATTTCAAATTTCTTGTGAAAATGCAATCTTCATATCCAGATTTTGTGATTAAGTGAACAATGCACAGTTTAAGATACATACTAAGGCTTGAACTGGCAAAAGTTTCTTGAATTTTAGGGCATTTTAAAAACTTTTTATATCAGTGTCCACATTTTTACTGCTCAAAATGTATTATTATATAACTTCCTAATATCAACAGGGTGTCTAAAGTACATAGCATTAGATCTCAAGTTATATACACATAACCAAATGAGCACAATATCTTTTCCAAGAAACTGCTAATAAGAAGCTCAACACTCACATCACCAAAAAATCAAGAAACTCCAGTATAGGGATATATATATACAACTTATAGAAACTGTATATTTTTGACGAAGGAATCCTCAATATATTTTTACTTCACTTCAACTTGTTTCCTGTATCATATTACTCAAAGGGTACTTTGAGGAAGGTCTAAACATTAGAAAGACTTCAAAACCTTGCTTTGAAATATTCATCAGTGCACAGGTAGAGAACATGAAGGTTGCTGTGAAACCTATAAGATCCTCACAAGAAAGTCTGAGTATCCAAACTCTGATAAGTTCAAGAAACTGTTGGTAATGGGTCAAATTCTTGGTTTCACATGAAAAATATGTGTTATGTCAAATATTTTTTAACTGGGACACTTTGTGAACATTTTTCTATATTTTAAAAGACTGGGCAAAATTTTGAACAATCGAAAGTGCAAATTGTGAATGAAAGTTTACTGGCTTCTTAATGCAGGCATGACAATTTTTAAATCTTTTAAAACTCATGCCCTTAAATTCTCATATTTTATGTAGTCTTGTATAGAAACATGTGTATGCATACCAAATACCCTTGAAAGCCTATCACCATGCTACTCTCATCTCACCCGTAATTCTAAAATTGTTTTCCCCACAAAGTCCCAGTCATGCTAACAAGTCTAAAGCTTAGTCACAATAACAAGGTGACTCATTCCACTCGACAGTATTTTACCTTTGTCGTGAGATTTGATTCAATAACAAGGTACAGCTTCAGGCTTGCCACTTGCAGAGGGAGATTCCCATTTGCCAAGCATGACGTACTCTTGCGAGGGAGAGGGAACACTTGCCCCACATCCTGGGTACATGAAATTTGGCACTGAGTAGAAAACAGTAATTTGTTGGTATTTTGGTGGAGAACAAAGCTGTCTGGCCATAACTGATATTAGCTGCAGGGTCTGCCTTCTTTCATGTCCCATTAGGCATACTGTGGAATTTTCAACGACTTCGTGTAGAATCATCAAATAATTGTATTTCTTGTTGGTGTCCTGTATAAAATGACTGTTTAAGTAATTTTCCAGCTTATGACGCTGGCTGTGAATGTCCTTGAAGTCGATGAAAAATCGACTGCACATATACTTTTCCATTGATCTGAAATCAGGATTCACTGGTGTAAACTCTTTCGACAGCAAACTGCAGTATTTGAGAAGGCCACCTCCACGAATCTCTTCAGGATTTTTCGTAGCAATGAGCTTGTTGACAAGATGGTGTTTTGCTTCATCAAAATCTCCGTAAACAGACTCGGCCATAACGGTGGGGTAAAAATTCGAGGCGATCGTCACTTCAGTCAAATCATAAAAATTCAAAATTGAATCGAGAATTATCTGGAAGGAATCTATCGAGAATTCAAACTGTCTTCTCATGCTATCTACAAATTTCAGTTCAATATTTCGTCCATCTTTATTAGTTAGGGCCATGAGGGACCAGTTGTCGAATTTATTGGTGACTTTGACCATTTTTCGCACATACGCTTCTTTGAGAGTGGAACAGCAGATCCTGTCCTTGGAAACATCGTCAGGCAGGAAGTCCTTCAGTGAGTCCAACACTGCAGACTTTACCTGATGAAAATTAGAAACGCTCTTTAGTTCAACATTGAAGATGAGATCAAGATCATTGTAGGCCAAGTCATCCATACTGCCTTGATCATCATTCAAAACGTAACTTGCCGTACTGCCATTTAAACGAACGTCTTTTACAGTGATGTCTTGATCCCGCAGACTTGACAGAAGCAACCTGATTAGGGCTGCAGGCTTCACCTCCAATGTTGGGAAATTTCCACGGCCATGAACTTGTATTGCAGTACTCAAGACTTCGTTGAGTCGGGAGACTTCTTCGTAAGTAAGCATATGTTGATTTGCTTCCATCTTGTGTTGAATTAGTCAGGTTTGAGTTGGTTGAGTGAGTGGTACTGTTCGTCTTTCTGTACAAGTTCAGTTTCTTCCTGTCCAGCAAGTTGAGCGAAGTAATCACCCCATATCACTGGTGTCCAATCAACCAAGATGGTTTCCCTTTCTGCACGCTCATTGGCTCAAATCTGACAGTTACTATGCAACGGTTGAGAAATGTTATTGACATTCAAAGACAAAAGATCCCAGGGTACTGCTAGCCAATCAAGTTTCACCCTTGAGAAATCACGAACAATCGCATCGAAATAGAGAACAAAAGCAACGGCAAATATCTCTTTGCATGAACAACCAAATTAACACACAATCATTTTTCTAGCCAATAGAGTTGCAGGAGACTAAGACAATTGAAATATAAATACTTCCAGCCTAATTTGCATACGTTGACGTACAATCTCCCGGGGGCGTCTTCCATCACAGAATGGATGGATAAAAAAGATATTTTTAGGACGATATGAATTTTTCATGGGTTTGAATAATATTTCTGGCAATTTTTCGTGCAATTCATTCGACAAAGCCTTCTGCACTCCACGTGTAAACGATGCGGCCAAAAATCATGCTTGAACCCACGCAGAGTGTACAGATTTGAATCCATTTACTTCATGCAATACAAGGGGGTGTCGTTGGGGGTGTTGAGGAAAAGGGAGACCACGAGCTGGCGGAAAGGGGCCATCTTTCATAAGAAACTCAGAGAAACTCTTGAAAACCTTAGCTCTCGAATCAAGAAAAAATAAAAGCTTAAATAGTCGACAAGTCTTTATCAAAACTTGATTCTAGAAATCTCATTCATTTACAGTGTCTAACTTCCCCCAAGGTTGATAAATGTTATTTCCTGAAACGGGATTGGCCATATTTCTAGGCATATTTTTCTCGTGAAACGTGAAATGCCAGTATTCATTTTTTGAAACGTGAAAAGCCATAGTGTTTACCTTTTTAACGTGAAACGTGAAATTAAATATTTATTTCCGTGATTCGCGCTGATTCATGATCCTGATCCCGCTCCCCTTTACCACCCTCGCCATCTATGTTATAAGAAACTGCTCATAAGAACTTTAACTCCAGATCGCCAGGAAATCCTAAGCATATTTTATTTTATATAACTTGTTAGCTCGGAATGTACTAGAGTGATGTAAAAACTCCGGAAAGCAGTGGCGGATTCAGGGGGTGCAGTTGGGGGCAATTGCCCCTCCCTTAATGATGAAAATTCAGTTTGGCGCCCCATTTTCGCCAAGAAGGGGGCCCCTTTTCTTGACCTAAATGCACTCTTTCGTGTTTCGTTCTGAATGAAGGAAATATATAAATTGAGGCGTTATTCAATTGAAAAACCAGAGAGTTTTCCTGAATTAGGGCCCAAAATTTCTGGCTTTTCACTATATCTTTGGCGCCCACTGTGCAAATTGCCCCCCCCCCTCCTTCAACTTTCGGCTGGATCCGCCCATGCCGGAAAGTTGTCAAAGCAAATTGTTTTGAAAAGTTCAGGACGCTTCAAGTGAACATGAATATTGTAATGGAACTTTTAAGAAACTCGTAAAAATCTGACGATTCCAAGAAACCTTCAGTAATGGCCCAGATTCCTAGTTTCTGACAAAAAATACGTGTAGAGCACGAAAAGAAGAACCAATTCTGTTCTGGGTTTGCTATTCTACTCAAAAAAATCGTTATATCTAAAATATCTTGATTATTTAAAAATTAAACGTATTTGTGTAAGTACACGTAATTTTTATGTAAGAAATATAGGTATAGGCAGGCCCAGGCAGGACGCAGCTGGCAGCAAGTTTCTTGAATTTGAGGATATTTTGCTATCAAGAGGTTTTGGCAAGATTCTTCAATCTAAGTACCAAAACATCTTTAGTACTTAGGATTCAAATTAGAAAACGTCCAAAAACCTGCAGAACTCAAACTCAGAATAGAGGTCTAAGACTTAAAAAAAGTTTTTTACGACCTACAAGACATAAAACTACTATAATTTGGCCATCTTTTAGTAATAGTCCTTATAAACCAGTTTGTGGGCGTACATGGGGTAAAAAAATTAACCACTCCTCCCTTCCTCGCATTTAACGCCATCAGGACCATAAGTTTACGGGAAGGAGGGTTCTAAGGGGGCTGCCCGACACAAAGCCCATTGTTTACCAACATTGCCCGACAAGGGCAAAATTTTGCCCAAGTGGGCCTGATCTTTGAAACTTTCTCCAAATTTGGGGGGGGGCTACCGCTCACCCGCTTCGTACGCTTATTACCAGGACTCTTCTCAAATACGTTGTCTCAAATTTTTCCTACTCACATTACAAAAATTAGAGTTGACTCCACGCTCCTCGCTGCGACAGCAAAACAATAAACTAGGAGACACACATTGTTGGTGTAAAAATGAGACGATCTGAAAATAAGAGCTTTGACCAAGGAGCTTTGACTGTGGTTTTCAATGCTGGATCCACGTAACTTCCTTGCTAGACTTGCCCCAAGTCTATTTCGTCATCTGTAATGAGTCTGACCAGTTTCTTAAATAAAAATAAATATATGGTGCTGAACTGGTTGGATTCCTGGTTTTGGCTGGTCGAGCCTGGTTTTAGCTGGTCGATCACCCGTTATTGCGTCACTGATTCCTGTTGGATTCCTGTTTTGGCTGATTGTGCCCAGTGGCGTAACGGAGGCAGTCGGGGCCCTTAAGGATTTTTCAGCTTGGGGCCCCAGCTAAATGCATATTTAAAATTATATGACAAACATGAAAAGTTGTGTCCAGTTAAAAATTTGAGGCTAATGATTCGCAACCGAGTGGGTTGTCTGAGCCAGCAGCATGGCAAGGACGAATCCGTGTGGGTATATGAGTGGGGGTCTGGGGGCAAAGCCCCCAGGAAAATTTTTACAGCAAGTCTGCTACTTTGACTTGCAAAAAATCTCCCGACTACATCTAAACCTTTTGAGACAACATCACTTACTTTTTGTCAGAAGGCCTATCTGGCTTTAAGGTGGTCCTCGACCCTGAACAAGATTTTAGTCAAGTTTTTGAATAACTTTGAATATTTTCATAACCCATGCTCCAAACGACACCAAATTTGGACACAAACAGCAATGGGAATCAGTGCAACTTTTTTTGTAACAATTAGATGATCACGTGATTCTGGTGTATTTTACAGACTGGAAAAGCCGGACCATGAAAAATCTTTGAGAAAGGCTTTGGGAGAAGCATTTAGCTTATATTTGGACAAAACCTCTTTCAAATGGCTAAACACAAAAAGTTTTACGAAATGAGTTGACAAAATCATTGTCATAGCAACCGTTGCCATGGAAACTGGAGGATCAGTATTTCCTTGATATTGGTCAGCAGAGTTGATGGAATCAAAGTTTTGTCAACTCATATCAAAGACAACATTAGTACAAAAATTCATGCAAAACTTCATTGAAAAATATAACATATTTCTATCTTTATCCTTTCTCAAAGCAATAAAATGCACATTTTGAGAAAATGAGCTTTAAAGTTTTTGTTGCGTACATCTACAAATGTGTCACTGTTGCTTCAAAATTATCACTCAAAGTAAGTTCAATTGAGCAAAATTTGACCCCTGAACAATCTGCATCAGACCATTCCTTTAAAATAATTTGGTAATGAGGTATTTTTCAAAATTATCTGCAAGTAAGGTTACCTTTGAGATGCGTTCGCAACTAAAATAATTTCTTCCTCTTTAGTGGCTTCTCAACATGAACAATGTCAACATCTTTTTCATCAATAAATATTGCAACAAGTTCTTTCTTGTCATTCTTTTTGTACAAAGCCTTGTCTGGCACTTTATGAATGCTGAAACTTCCTGAGGCATAAGCTGTGCCCTTTTTTGTATTTTGTTTCCGGATCTTCCTCAAAATTTGACGTCTTCTTTGATATTCTGCTTGGCATTTTGCATTAGCTTTCTCTACTCTTTTCTCATTTGCACATTTGTATGCTTTAATAGTATTTGCTCCTAAAGACCCAACACCAAGTCTCTTTAGCACATTCCCAGCACTACCTGCTCCTGCATTCCACTGTATGACAGATGATGCAACACAACACTCAAGGCGCTGCTTACCACAGAACACTCGTTTTGGACATTTTGACCAAAGGACATTGTTAAGGGCCTCATTCTGATTCTGTGTGAGCCCCTTTTGACATCTACTTAGCAGCTCATGATCAGATAGCCTTTCAAATATATACTTTAATTCTTGCCTGAAAACTGATGGCCGACACTTACTTTGATTGTAGGTTGATGCATTGGAAGCTGTATCTCTCTGAAATCTGCACCATGAACTCTCACCTTGCGGACAAAATTGATGTTGAATCTCATATGGCTCATTCTCACCTTGAATTGAATGATAAAATATTGCCCAAATAGCTTTTGTCATCTTCTCAATGTCATTTGTATTTTTTCTTATGGCATAACCATAATAATTCTGCAATGAGTCTATTGCTGCATCAGTAAGTCTACCACGACCTCCAACTATTCCCCCATCAGCTAACTTTCTACCTTTGTTTTTATTTTTATAACTGCGCAAGTTAGTGCCCATTCTCTTCTGTATGTGCCCAATGCAATCCTCTTTTAAAACCAAGTATCCCTCCCCAAATTCTTTAAAACATGCATCTGCAACTTCAGCAAATGAAGATGAATCACCATCACCAACATACGTTGTGTATAGAAGGCGATGCTTGTCAATAGATCTCAAAAACATCTTTACAGCTGCTTCTTTCTCCATTGACTCTGAGGAACCTTTATGGTTCACTGTACAATGTTCTTTGTGATTTGAATACCAATTCTTGTATCTGTCTGACTCTTTGTTCCATTTTTCCCTAGACTTACACTCAAAGCAAATCTTAGACTGCACCTCAAAGTCCAATACCTCACCAGTGTCAATAGATAGAATAAATACAACGCCAAGCAAAGAACTGTATCCATAACGCTTCTGCCATGTACCATCTACTGAGACACTAACAGGGACATTTTGAGCAGGCATTCCATGGTTTACTACTTCCAGGTTATCCATTTGTATGAGGTCTTTCAGATTTTGTGCAGCTTTACAAAGAGACTCTTGGGCTTCTTTCTGGTATGATGTTGTGAGCTTTTTCATGGTTGAATTGAAGGCATTGGATGTAACTGGTGCAGGGATATCTAATGCACAACATAACTTGGATAAACCTGTCAATCCATTTCCACTCTCTATTCCTCCTTGTATTAGACGTACATTTATTTCTGATGTATCCTTAGTATCATTGTTTAAGAAAGGACTTGTCCTAAAAGGATCTGTTTCTTCACCACAATTGCTACATTTCCAAAATAAAACCTCATTAAGACCCCTTCTTTTAGAATTATCTTGCCATAACTGCAAAGTTCCTCTGTAGTCTTTACAAAGTCTGCAGACTGATGCAGCGTTCAAACTGCTGAGCAGATTCTTGGTATTAATAATCTTGAAGCCATGTGCAAGTTCTCTGCCATTATTGTCTGGGCCATGTGTATTTTCCCTGTATTTGTAAAGAGAAAGTTTTCTCTTTTTTGTATCAACGGTATCAATGCCATCTTCGTTCTGTTCTTCTCCAAGTAAAGGACAATTTTTCTTCAGTTTTTCAAATGATCTATTTACCGACGTTTCAGACGTATTCATGAGATTTTGGGGAGATGTGGATGAGCTTAGGCCAGCAGGTTGTGATGATGGTGACTGCACTACTGCTTCATCAATGATGTTGCCATCGACAGCATTATTATCGTTGCTGGATTCGTCTTCCTGCATAACTTGTTTCTGTACTCCGTAAAAACAATGTTTTCTCTTCCTACGGTAAACACTTCTTTGCTTTCTACCTGGCATTTTAACTCGATAACCAACGATCAATGTGTGTGAAAGATTTCGAAGTTGAGCTAGAGCTGTGATGCAATTTTAGGGCATATACTTCATGTAAGATGTCCCAAAAGCAGCAAGATTCAATTCAACTCAATGACCAAAATGTAATCATATTGTTTCATGCAATTCACTGCAGATGGGGGCGACTGAAAGCCCAAAAAACTTCAGAAATCCACCCTAGCAACCAAATTTTTCGTTGCTAAGGAAAAAATATGTGACTCCTCTTGGGAAAACAATGATTTAATCTGTATATTTGGCACATATATGCAAATGGACATTCCACATTGAAAGTACAACACCTGATGCATTAAGAAATTGAAAAAACTGAAAATGTTGGAAAAAATTTCTTTTGCCTAAAATCTAGGGTCGAGGACCACCTTAAGGCTGACCGTGTCAAACTAGACTTGATAGAATGTAAAAATAGAAAATTTCACATAAGCACCCTTTACATAGGCTAAAGTAAAGATGCTTTTCACAATCCAGTGTTTGCATGTTTCAAATTGGAAGCCTTGAAAATATTCCGTGATAGTTCGTCTGGGAACACTTTGAAAACGCCAACCTCAACTTTTGGCGTGCAGTCGTGTTTCATGTTAATGCAGCTTCTGCAGGTGAGTTTTTAAATGTCTTTTGAACTGCGGGAAGGTTGGCAGTTCTCTGATACTTATAAGGATGCTGTTCCATGTAGTAAGAGCTGAATAATGAAAACCATTTTTTTCACATATTCGAGTTTATATCTTGGAATTTGAATGTCCTTGCAGTTTCTCGTATTGCATGTTTGAATGCAAGGATATCTGGGGGAATTTATCCCAAAGGCTCTCTTGGCTCGTCCATAGTCCTGTATGCCATGACTGATCGATCGAATCTAATTAATTGAGCCAGTTATATGACCAATCGTCTTTGATTCTAGCCCCCTCAATTATGGTTCGGGCTCGGTCCTGTAGAGTTTGTAAGATCTTTATTTTGGAACTACTGCCCCAAATAACATTTGCATACCGCAAATGACTTTCTGAGGGCTCGATATACATTATCTAGTTGTTTTTGTGGCACCTAGCCTGCACGCATCCTCAACTCCTCCTCCTCAACTCTACCTTCCCGTCGAGGAGGAGTTGAGGCTGCCAGGCTAGTGGCACCAGGTTTTTCAGTTTTTTAAGAGATGCAACACTGATCAGGTTCTTCCTATTGAAGACACTAGTTTGGTGCCGAAGAGTGTTTCACAAAATTACAATGGGCTTGCCTGAGGTGTTGTACAATGTTCATACCTCGACGTGGTACATTTATTGCGAATGTCTAAGTGATTAAAGCTCTATATACATATAATTATTCTAGTAAGCTCTAACTCCTTCACTACTAAAGTTTTCATCTTGATACTTCCCTGTTTGAATACAAAAAAAATTTGAAACACAAAAATATTACCAAAATTAGATATGCATGCATAAATTATCAATTCCGCATGCATAATTTTTTAATCTTTTGGAAATTCTAAAAAATTAATGGTAAATAATACAAAGCTCAAATTTGGTAGGTGTGTTGCTACCGAGTGGATGCTTCCACCCTACCAAAATTTTACCAATATTCCTTGCCATTCTGGAAACATAGCCATTTTTTAAAATAATTAGTGGTTGCGGCCACCATTTTTAGGGCATAAATCTATTTATAGATGCACAATTGAAAAAATTTTGGTAGGGTGGATGCACCATATTTTGTTGAAGTCACACACTAAATTTCATTATCAAATAAGCAATAAATTTTTTTCTAGAATTTCCCAAAATGCAAAAAGTACTAACTTGGAAAAACAGCATTAAAAAGTACAGAACATTTCTGTAGACACATTTTTGCATTTCTTTCTACCTTACTGTTTCAGTAACTACCAGATTTGTAAATTCCCCCTCCTCCTCCTTTTCCTTGTCCTCATATACTTTTTTCATAGCTCTCAGTTTCTTTGTCCTTTGCTTTCCTGTGGTGCTTGCTTTTTTCAAACTATCATTTATTCATTGTAAGTTCTTCTTTCTTCCATGCCGTACCATGAATTTGCCTGGAAATATGCCTGGAAATATGCCTAAGCGTTTCATAACCTCTTCAATTCCATGTGCCATTATTAAAGTTTATTACTGCAGATGCAGCAGCAATTTCAATGACATTTCTTGAAGTGTACACTGCTTTTGGGCATTTCTGCCATATCACTCTGAGTAGAGCTTCGTTTAAATTTTGCATCTGTCCAAGAAGACACATTGCTGATTTACCATGGAATAGACTTGGAGCAAGCCTAATACTGCATTCACACTGACACAGTTAGACCAGCTTTATTTAAACCAGTTTAAATTTCAACCAACAATCAAATGACTGGATTCATTGGATTGACCAATCAGAAGGCCCTATTCGAAAACCTGGTTTGACGGCATGAGGCTGGTTTAACTTGCAGTGTGAATGGGGCATATACAATGCAGAAAAAATTCGTTTTATTACCTTACGATTGGCCGAATGATACTGTAGAAATTAACAATCTTCTGAAGAGTTGGTTTGCAAAACGACAACTAGCTGCTCAAAGAATAATGGACTTGCTACAAGCGGTTCTGCAAAGTAAACTGGGTGCCAATGGCTCGTTGAATATTAACAAATCTAATTGGGCAGTCAGTACCGGCATTTTATCATTTCGTTCCTTTTTTCATTCAAAAAGGGGTAGTCGTTTGTGAAATGTGAACTGAAGGCAATTATTTGTGGTACAACTGTTAGCGGTCTTTGCGTGCTGAAATGAAATGCGGCATGAAATGCGACACTCCGTCGCACTGCAACAGTGAAACGAGATACTCTGTCACATTACATAGTGATAGCGAAATGGGACAGAGACACTCTCAAATTACAAAATGACATCAAGAGTCCTCCGTGCAAGGCCATACCCTCCATGCAAATTAAAATGCATACTTCAAAAACAAAAGCACATGATCAATGACCAATATGAAATTTGATGACGATTTGAAAGGCCCATTTCTCGCACCCAAGGCCCAAGATTGCGTATGTTGCAAAGGATACAGTGGGTGAATTCGGATAAGCTACGTAACTCGTAGATCAATACCCTCCGTTGATGCCAAGTGTCAACTTGCACGCTAGTTGCTAACGCAATTCCTTCCCTTTCATAGAATAAATTATTGCTCTTGTATTTTGAGAGCGTTACGATGGTAACGAACTGCGTCAACTATAGATCACACATTCTAAAATGCCTTCAGCTTATGAAGGTGTCACGTGGGTTGCTAATCATTAACGATGTACCCACGCCGTTGCAGAAAAAATCTGCCGTAGGATACACCTGGTCTCGCTTCAGAGCATTATGAGGTACGTCAACGTTCCTACGCCGTTGCGAAAACGTTGTTTCATTCATTGGATACATTTTGGTCTCCTTTGTAGTTAAACATAATTTTGTTGGGGCCCATGGGTAAAAAAAATTCATCTCGGATTAAAAAACTGTCAAAAAAGAGCTGTACAAACCTTGAGATAAATACTGTGCTCCTCTTTTAAATGCATTCGGCAATAGACTTATAAAAAAGTCATAGAAAATGTATTGCGAAGGCCGGTGAAAATGGGGTAATGGGCCTAAATTTGTGCTCTTATCAGCTTTTACGGCTGGTGTAAAACGCGCTGATGTAGGATGAAAAATCGCAGGTTGAATGAGCCACATCAAAATTTGCGGTCATTCATGAGCATAAAGTCTTTCTACTGATGTTGAAAGTGCTGTAGTCAAAGGTTAGGTAATCACTGATTAGGTAATGGCAAACAGTTTCAGCTAGGGCAGTGTTGCTTATTGAAAAGAAGTTTGAACAGTGATTTCACAAAAATTCTGGTCAATAGAAAAATTATCTATCTGCTAGCTTACCAAAATTGGAAATCAGATATTATTCTACGTAACACAACATATATTGAATCATTGTATTCATTGATCCTAGTAATTCAAGTGTCAAGGCCAATCAAGAGATTGTGCATGCACGGCACGTTGGTTGGAACAGATTCTGAAAAGCATATACGAAACAAGATAAGACAGCCTGTAGCCTTCGATATTTGCTTTCCACATTCTCAAGACAGAATATTGGAAGATTTGTAGCTGTGTGTGAGGGAGCTTAGAAGGAAAGTGCAAGCTCGACGAAATTACAGGTAGCAATGTACCTAGAGTCATTTCCACCACATTAGAATACTTAGGTGGGATTGGAATACTAGACTTTCATTCGTAAGGGGCTTCGTCCATTCAAAAATTTCATCCAGCTACAATGTTCTTAACAGCTAAGGTACATGATATCGGAAGAAATATACCCAAAACGGACACATTAATCTAAACAGCATTGCAAAACAAAATTTTACTGGCTCTAGGAAACCTACCCTCTTTCATAGACACGACAAGGGGAAAACTCGAATTGAGACCCTCTAAAGTTGCAAAATCCAGTTGCCAGATCACAGGGAGCCCCCTTAAAATGTAGCGAAAACCAGACACAATACGTGTTCTTCCCGACCTCTACCAGTGAGACACATCAAGCGAGCGCGGTATCTGCGAAGGAGCAGTGAAGACGGAAGAACGGAGCGAGTTAGCGGTTGCAGAGGAGGAGGCAAAGAGCGGAGGAGAAAGGGCGGAGGAGGGAAGAGAAGAAAGGAGAAAAAGAAAGAATAAATTTCTTCTCTTCTCTCCTCCGCGCTTTCTCCTCCGCTCTTTCCATCCTCCTCCGCAATCGCTAACTCGCTCCGTTCTTCCGTCTTCACTGCTCCTTCGCAGATTCCGCGCTCGCTTGATGTGTCTCACTGGTAGAGGACGGGTAGAGCACGCATTGTGTCTAGTTTTCGCCACATTTTAAGAGGGCTCCCTGTGGCCAGATTACTACAAAGAGCAGCGATCATATTTCAGCAGCTAAATTTCTGACATTATTCAAAATCAAACTGTAACAATAATGTACAAGTTAACAAATCTGTTTAGGGCGTTTCTATTGGTATCTATCGTCAGTTCAATCAGATAACGTAAGTTTTACATTAGGTTTTTACTTTGCACCAGTGATGACACCATTTGACTCGGCTGAACAAGGCTATTAATAGCGACCCCAAAAAGCTGGATACTTGGCTACAAGGCAACAAGCTTTCCCTGAATGTTGCGAAAACCCATTCCATGCTTATCTCCACCAAGCAAAAACAGAACAGTCTCAAAAGTCAAAATAAAGACCTGGATCTGAAAATTCGCGACAATGATCTTGAAGTAGTCAAAAAGACAAACTACCTTGGTGTGCAAGTCGACTGCTCTTTGAACTGGAAAGAACAAAGCAAAGCAGTTTCTAGCAAGGTCTCAAGGGCAGTTGGCTTTTTAAGACATGCCAAGTCTTTTCTCCCGAAAGAAACTTTGCAGACTCTCTACACAGGCATTGCGGAGCCACACTTTCGATACTGCTGTTCCGTATGGGGCTGCGCCGCTTTAACTGAAATTAATCAGTTGCAAAAGCTTCAAAAGTGCTGCTAGGATAATAACAAATAGCAGCTTTGATGCCCCAGGCGGACCTCTCATCGAAGAGATGGGGTGGAAGACCATTGACGAACTAATTACGTGTGAATCTAAGACAATGGTCTTTAAGTCCCTGAATCAACTGGCTCCAGAATACCTCTGTGGCCTTTTCACTCGAAAGTCGCTCTGCTCATCATATAGCCTTCGTAATACGGAGACCGACCTAAGGTTACCGAAGTAAAGGTCATCAAATGGCCAGAGATGTTTCTCGTATAGAGGTGCAAAATTATGGAATGGCCTGTCAGCCGAGTCAAAGCAGGCAACCTCCTTGTGAAGTTTCAAGAAAACTATTTAAAAAGTGATCCCTTTCATTTTGATTTTAGGTTTGAATTTTTCACTTCATTGTAAATAGGTTTTGAACATTGTAAATAAGGTTTTATACTTTAATTTATTTAACAGCTTTTTACTTTCTTTTCTAAATTGTAATTAAATGTTTTTATCGGAGGGTCCCTTGAAAATCAACTTGTTGAAGGGCAACTCTCCTTAAATATATAAAATGAAATGAAAATGAAATGAAATAAAATGCAGTCTTTTGCAAGGCCCTTGCAAAGCAGTTCTCGCAGGCTGGCGGGGCTAAGGTGGTTAAATAATAAAGAAAGAAAACGAATGAAGAAAAATGAGCAAATACTGGCGAAAACGATAACCTGAAACAGTACATATTCGTCAGAAAAGGGCAAGGAAACCCTCTAGTGTATCCCCTGTTCCTCTTCCAAATCCTCACTGACGATACTCGACAGCCTTTACACTGGAAAGATACTGTTTTTCTAATGGGATTGTACTTTAATGTCAACCACTGCAATATTTTTCTAGATGACACAGTACTTTTTGACAAAGCAGTTTAATTTTCGAGTTCACAGTCTAAACGTCTGAAAATACTGTCTAAAACATACTTAGCAGTTGTCACAAAAACACTACGGGCATTGATATCGAGAGCAAAGTTATTCCCCCAGTACAGATTTGTTCTCTCCTTACCAACTGGCAGATCGATAAGAATGCAAAGGGTGGAGGAGAGTTACTGAATTTTGTCATAAAACATATAACAATGAAATATGATTTACCAGCATAGAGCCCTAATAACAGTACAAAATCGCTCGCGACAGTATGCATACGCAAACAATCTTGTGGTATCCAATCCTTGTTATGGGTGACGACGGAAGAAGGAATAAAGAGAAACATGATAAGGCTTTTCTCGCTATTCTGTGGAGGAGAGTAGCAAAATGGGTAAGAATTAGATTTGATTGTAACAAAGTAACAAGGGAAGATTTTGCAAAAGAATAGGATCAGTTGCTTTTGATGGGTACCGGAATTCACAGCAATCAGCGATTGCAGAAAAGGAATTTCAGAGCTGCAAAGGTTTACTTGTAATCAGTAAGGCAAACGGTCATCTCGTGCACGCGAAAGTTGGTTTCATGAGCAGATAACGAAAGAAGAGGGATAAATCTAAAGGACTGCCCTGCAGACCTTGCTATCTCATTCACAAGTTGCGTAGTAATTGCTGCACTTAAGGCCTCTAAATAGGCTGTTTTACCAAGAAGACCCGAGTCAAGAAGGCGCCAGCATAATTTTTTTGTTCGAGGATGTAAAATTACAAAGTAAAATCAACTTCAAAACTTTTGCAAAAAAAAACTTTTGCAAGTCGCGAGAGACTAATTGTACGTTCTATCCTGAAATTGACAACCTGAAAAGTAAACTTTTGAAGGCGGCACTGCAAAAATGGGACGTCAGGAAGGGAAACAAATGCAATATGATCAAATTCACAAATGACTGAAATACGGGAATGCAAACTGTTCTTAGGGAATTTGTCTGTCTGTAAGCAGCTTGCTGGGAGGGAATAGGCTGGAAAATTAGAAAGCTCTAAAACATAATAGTAGCTGTGTTTTCAAAGACGTCCGCGTCTTACTGCTAAAAGAGCCTAATACAGTAAATCCCCGCACATAAGAGCCTACCAATATAAGAACCTAGAGGCTGTTTTTCCTAAATCATGTACCCTACAATTAAGAACCTGTTTCAATTTGATGAAACATACGTTCTTATTGCAGGGGTTGCAAATTTGATCTTTGATTGCTGTTATTAAGGTCATAGTGGTTCTAGCTGGATTTGAAAGTTTTATTCGCCTCCCCCAATTACTTCCCCAATTAGGTCCATAAGAACACTTCCAAGACAAATAATAGGGCTGAAAATCTTTATGAGATTCTCAAGGGTACTACTACATGAGACACCCTTCAAATAAGAACCTTTATACCTTGAAATTAGTATTAGTATCTTTCAAAAAGTAGGTTCTTATACGCGGAGATTTACTGTATGTGATACTTGCAATGCCTTCTGTTCTGCTTCTGAATCAGATAAACAAACCCACCGAGCAGATTATTGGACTTATCTATGTTCTTTCGTTATAAATTCATTTCTCATCCCAAAGGCCACCTTCCGCGTGTACAAGACGACAGTTTGCCCTGCTGGTTTCACGTAGACTTTTACGCCCCTGCTTGTTTTGAATTTCTGGTTGTGAGAATTTCCTTCTGTCTGCAAATCGCTTTGGATCCGGTGTGAGTCAAATGCAGTTGATTATACTTGTTACAAGATTGGCCATTGTTCATCAACCGTGTATCATTGAACGCGAACAGATCAGTTGTCGGTAACAGTTTGTTCATTCATGATAGGTGAGCATTGAGCTTGCATCTTTGCAAAATTTAAAATGGAATGTGTAAAATGCTATTGCCTCATTCTTAGAAGTGAACTGATTGAAGAAAACTTGGTTTAATTTGCTATAATGCAAGAGACAGCATTTTTCTGACATCGTCATAACTTTCAGCGTTTTTAAAGTTTCATGAAAAGACGTACGATGTCCATTCGTTCTAAAGTGATTGAGAAAAATCAATATGACAAACACAAGAAATACTTAGTTTCTAAATGTGAAAAAAGATGAAAGCAAGCAAACGTCTTTAGCTTTTATTGTTTACGATTTAGCAGTCTAATGACGTCACAGCTTCAAAACTAGCAAGAACTTTATAAATGTTGTGATTCTGACAATAAAGATGATACCAAAACATTGTTCTCTATGGTATCACGGTAAATTACATAAAGTTTTCTCTCATCAAATCAGTTGCAAAAACGGGGCAATAACTTTTTACACGAATAGTTTTAGATCTTTGCAAAGATTCCACCCCTATGCTGAGCATGTTACATGTTATCAGGATCTTGTCCAAGAGCATCCGTGATCCATTACATTGACAAAGACCTTTGCATGCGTTTCAATAAATTACCATTCATACTAAAGTCCAAATAGAAAATTTTATCCAAAATTACTTGCATATTACCACAATTAATACAGTCCACTTCTGTAAGCTTTTTCTGGTGTGTAATAATTTGGTCCATTTTCCTGCAACAGAAATTGAATAACTCAGTTTTCTAAAATTAGATTGATTTATAATCTCAGGTCTAATGGGAGTACTTTATCGGGACACTCGACACAAAGAACTTTCCAGAATCTCTGTTGCGTATGTTTGATTGGAAAAGAAGATTTCTACCGCTATCTGCTGGATAAATCAAACTATGTCTTGAGAACTGTTTATACATTGTACCATACTTCCTACCTTGTGACACTGAATACGACAGAGTGAATGGACATTTTATCAACTAACAAACAGCATTCTTTTACGACACAGTACAAAACTGCGTTTTGTCAGCTGTCAACCACAAAGCTAGGGACTGCATGAAGACTGAGATGTATATATGAACTTCTTGGGGAGACGAAGTACTGACCCTTTTGTTTTGACACATTGTGTTACAGCTTTGTTGATAGCGAATCAACGCTGAGGCTCACACTGTCATGCGTATCGGACTTATTGTTTCATGGTCTTGTTCCCAACGGTCAAGCTAATTTACATATCACGTCATTGAACTAAATCGTTAGTGCGCATGCGATCTAGAGCCCTTTTTGGGGGATTCCTCGAGGCTCGCAACGTAGCCTACTCGTATCCCCAACAAGAACGGAGAGAATAAGGGCAGATTTTGTAATACAATAGCAACAGTTCCTTTGGTTCACACTTCAATTCAAAGCAATTAGCGAATGCAGACAAAAGAAAATCATTCAACCAGTAACTGAAAACAAACATAGCCTCAAAGTTGCCCTGAAACCAGTACGGTAAACTCTCATTTTGTGCGGGGGGGGGGAGGTATTTGAGAGAAGTCATGTGCTTCAGATGAAAGAAGAAGGGTAAATCTAAAGCTGTCTGGCGAATTTTGCTTACGTGATTCAAAAGTGGAGCAGAGGCCATTACAATTGTTGCATATTTATTGCTCAAATGTAGACAGTTACTCCTCAACTCCAGAATCAAACAAACAAAATCCGCCACACTAAGCTTTAGATTTCCCCTTCTTCTTTCGTTATCAGTTCTTTAAAGAACACTGCTCCCCGAATATCAGAGACATGAAATTTTTCAATACCTGGTTGACCAGCCAACACGTTCAACTATCTTTAGACCGTTTCCTGGCTGAAATTGATCACTCTGCTCAGATTTTACAAGGGCTATTATCGAGAAGTCCCTTCGAGAAACCATAACTCGCTGAAATTACGAGAAAATTTGCACAATATTTCAACCCCACAGCAAAGACTTGAGCAGATCTTAGCACGTGCTATTCTCTTTGGAGGATGCAAACAGCTTTCTCCTTGTACGGAAAACTTATAAATGAGGATTCCATTTTCCTAAGAAGACACTAGGGTAGGGTGGGGGAATGTGGGCCTAAATTGAGCAAAATCTCATAATAAGTAGAGGGTAAAAGGACAAGAAAGTACAAAACACTTTCAAAATTTTCGTTTAATTGACATTCAATGCTTGTCCATCCTGCCAAAAAAGTTCAGCTCTGATAAAGGCAGTTAAATATTTTTACAAAAATTTCTAATTGGATCACTAAAATAGGCTCATTTTTCCCGACAAGCGGGAAGAATGGGTCTATCATTAAACCTTGAATAATATGAAATTTTGACAGGGTATATAAATGAAAGGAGTAACGGAGCTATGTTTCCTAACTATTTTCTATTCGATAAAATCCCTATCCTTGCCTTTTATCGAATGCAATCCCGTTTCTGCAACGAAAATGAAACTACCATCCTTATGCGGTGATCCGCCATCATTCTGACTTCGAGGGCAGTAATCAAATTTGGTAGTAAAGATCAAATAAAAATTTTGTATTTCGTTTACTCCCATTTATTGGTTTTAAGACAGCAACCGCGGTGACAGTAAGCCTTTTTCACATTTTAGACATGAGACAACGTGGCAGGATGAATATAAGTGCGAAAATTTTAAATAATTCAAAGCCTCGTTGAATTCGAGTTATGGCTGAATTCTCAGTAGACCCACTTTACCCCACCTGGTAAAAAAATTGATATAAAAAGAACGATCGCCTCAACGTCTTTCGAATAAACGTCATTTCAGTAGTAAAAGACCAAACTCCAACTTCATCTCATTAATGGTCCAGAAAACCATAACAGTGGCAGGAGAAAGTTCTCTTGGCCTTGAGATTCTTCCATCGTAGGTCGTTCAGTAAAATAATTCTTTAAGATTAATTAAGAGAAATCTAAGACAAATGTTTCATGTCAAATGGGCAGCCTATTATGTAGGAATTATGATGAAAATAGCCGGTCTTATTTTGATTTGACGAGCAAGGATATTTCTAGCAAAAACCTCAGTAGACCCACTTTACCCCGTACTGGTCCCACATTACCCCACCCTACCCTATAAATGAATACTTAAAAATGTCATCATTGTTATGAAGGAAACCACAAAGGAAATTTTGCTCGTCCTTTCCATTTGTTTTTGCAGGTTTTTAAAGGTCTTTCTGCACAAAATCTCCCATTTCCACGTGAAGGAATGACTGATCAAAGCCGGGCAAATTATTTAATCTACTAATTGGACATGTCAGCAATGAAATAAGATAGATCTAAATATCACTGCTTTGATATTCAGGGAGCAGTACCTTCTCCAAATTTGTAGACTTTTTATTCATTCGCTAGTGGACAGGCATATTTTAGCATCCGTTTGAAACATGTTACACACTCCGAGAATAAAACGTTTATACAGCTTAGACAAGCAGCCAGACATCTGAAGAAGCATATTTCGCAAGACTTGATATTAGCAAAGCATCCGTTCACAGCTGGTAAAGCAAGGAGCAATGCCTTTCAAAACAAATTTGTTAATATCTTCGTAAAATATACGTTGAAAAACAGCTTACGATTCGAAACTCATCTGGATTAGTTTTTATAGATTAAAGTCAAATTGCAAAATGCAAACAACTCAGACAAAAATGTCTTTGAGTTATTGAATTTGAAGATATAAAAGTAGCGCAGTTGTTTATATAATCTTCTTGGGAATCGGATACTGATATTTTGGCAAAAAGTTCTTCAATAAAATAAAACGAAAATGTTTACTATTTCAATTATCTTTTTCATAGGCATATATCAGCATTGTTTTCCCCTTATTTACGAAATTTTCTTTTAGTTTAGATTTGGTAAACATAGTTTTAAACAGTTGGAAGTATTGACATAAAGTACAAGGTGTGTACTATAAAAAGCAAGTCAACTTTAACCAAATATTTTCAAAAAAAGCAAACTTGAATTGCGGTAACGCATACTGACATACAGTACAAGGTGTCCTATAACAAAGCAACTCAACTTTAACCAAATATTTTCAAAAATAACAAATCTGAATTGCCGTAACGCATCCCTTGAAAGCACAATCCACCCTCTTTCCACTGACATACAGTCTGGAAATACTGATTGAAATAACACGTAAATGACATTTTAGCATATATGTATTTCAATTGCTGAATATTGCTACCACATCTACACATGCGGAAACACATTTGCGTGAGAACTTAAATTATCATCTTCATAGACACCTCTCATAGAAATAAATTTGTATATTTTCTACCTAAAAACATCACATCAAGTTCTTCTGGGCTTGAAAGTGTCAACACATTGTGTTTTATAACTTCATGAGGCAATAAAAAGGTCTGGATCTTCCTTTTGCGCGTCTCTAAACTAGGCCATACATATCAAATGTCAGTTAATGATGATAACCAACTTATTCAACCTGCATATAACTGGAAAAAGAGATATATTGTACGCATGCACAGCATCTATCAAAATCTGATTATTTCAAAGGCAGTGTGTCTATGTAAGTAGAAGGCTTCGAGGGGGTTACCTCGGAAAGATGTGATTTTTCGTTGTGTTTTTATCTGAACAGTTGCTTTGGCTTAGACATTGCTTTCCAGTTGCCACAGACAGAGCAGAAACTGTGCACGCATGCTCGAAGACTCGCAACTTTGAGTCCCCTGCAACAGATCCCAAAATTCGGCAGCACTTGATACTTCGTTCCTTGGACCTTAAACTCTTGATTTATCATTTCAAAAAGCTTACCCATCCAAACACTTCCTTATCTCAGATTGCTCGACGACGTCCTTCTGCGCAGCTTCTGCTCTGTCGTTGCCACACACTCTGAGTCCACTTACTTCCGTTCGCTCGCGTTGTCAGTGGTAGTAGTTTCGTTAGCCGGGCATTACTTTCCAATCCCTGTTCATCCCTCTTGCTATAAAATACTTCTAAAACTGCGTTTCGTCATTGTCATAGCCAAGCATCAAAGACGTTCGCTTGGCCGAAGGTTGCTTTGCCGACATTCCTCCATTGCTCGTATGGTTTCGACAATGACGTTCTTAACTTCATTGGATCAGTTTAAAACAGCTGGATCTTAACCAATCTGATTCTCGAGAAGTTACATGCATGTCAGCATCGTGTCAGCTGCTTCATGGCTCGTGCATGCAACTTATTTTTACATGGACACACTACCTCTCATGGTGACTTTCTTGAACTTGGGTTGCATTTTCTGGAACACTCTGCATGAGTGTAAAGTGGCGAAGTTTTGGCGTGATGAAGCCCGGTAAAGTACAATTAATTCCGGGAGGTTGTCACGAGCGATGCTCCACGTGTGAATTCAGTTTAAAAAAAGGCGATACAAACCTGCAAATCATATTCCAAAACAAATGGTGGCATTTCCAGTTGATCCGGACTGACAAAGTCGTATAAATATTGTACTCCACCTAAAAACTTGATCTGGTCTTTGATCGTTGCAGCAGAGAATACTGTGAAGAACCAAGTAACAATTCGATCCCATATTGAGGCATGGACAACATACAGAGCACGAAGATTTCGACGAAACCTTAAAAGAAAAGAGGTTTTTCAAAACAGACAGACACACATGCAGGCATACAAGGTGTCTCAAAAAATTGTTCGACGTTTGATCAAATATTGAAAAATAACGATAACGTGAATAGACTCATGGGAATATAATCATGTCCCTAAGATTATGACATAATCTTAGAGACCATAATCTTGCAAATCGGTTGAAAATTCAATGAGTTGCGAGCTTTCAAAGATCAAAAATATGCGACAGCTGAAACCAGAGACCCCCAGATTACTTGCAATGCGAAAAACCTCGAAGACCGAGGTAAAAGAAGATTGTCTAATGTCATGCCTCTCGTTGATATCACAGCAAACCAAATATGACGTCCAAAGTAATTTAATCTTTGTGATCATTGTCAAAATTGCCTCAACATTGCATTAGTCCAAAAACAGTAGCTAAAAACATAATCAACGAGAGACTGAATCTGTTTCCTTAAAGTATCCATACGCTTGAAAGTTATGTTATCCAAAACCTGTTCAAATCTCAATTTGGTTCGCCCTGAATCAATTTAGAAATAGCTGAAACGATAGCCTATGAGATTTTTACCAAAAATGCCATTTCGAAGCCTCTGGTTTCAGTTTTCACACAAATTTGAACTTCAAAGGCTTGCAACTCCATGAATTTTCAACGGACTTGCAATCGATTCTGTGTCGAAAATTAATTTAAAATCTCAGAAAAAGGGTGACTTTTACCAAGTGTCCATTAAGCGCATCGTAATTTTTTAATATTTAATCAAACGTCGAAAAATTTTTTGAGGCATCCTATAAAACATACAGATTTCGTAGATTTCAACGAAACCTTGAAAAATTAGTTACTTGTTAAAACAGTACCTACAGTACCGAGTGAGAAAAAAAAGGTCCAGGATTTCAAAGGCTATTGCTCGTTATGCATACACAAGCAATGATAAATCACAAGATCCAAGTGAATTGCTAACGTGTTCAATCACTTTTAGAATTATTCCTGGCTGAAATTGGTCACTCTATACAGATTTTACATGGGAGTTTCTTGTCGTGAGAAAGTCCTTTTGAAAAAACATTAAGAAACGTGCTAAAATCACGAGCAAATTTTCCTCATATTTCTACTTTACAGTAATAACTTGAGAACGCGTTAGCACGTCCTATCCTCTTGGGGGGGGGGATGAAAAAGTCTCTCCCGGTATGAATAACTTATTTAGGGGGATCGGGGATCCCATTCTCCAAAGAAGAAAAATATATGAATGCATGAAAGGGTCATTATTGATAGGTAGGAAAATAAAGGGGAATTTTGCTCCTCGCTTTTACTCGTTTATGCAGATTCTCGAAAGGGGCTTTCCAAAGAAAATCTCCCATATCGACAAGAAGCAGTGACCAATTGAAGCCAGATAAATCATTGAACTTAATTGGACATATCAGGAAGAAACAAGACAATTTTCAATACCACTGCTTTCATATTCAGGTAGCAGTATCTTTTCACATGCCGTGCCTTTTTCATTGACTCATCCGTTATAAGTGTCGAGTGATTCGGGCTCGTTTAAATCATGTTCGAGATTGCTTGGTTTAATCTAACCCCTGGGGGGCGGAATGGGGCTTCTCTACAATTTGTTGGTTTGAGAAATAATGGAGTATATTCAATTGTGGTGTCATAGACTGCACAGAAAATAGCTGTTTTGAGGGTGAGAATGATATCATATCTACGCATTTATGTATATACAGTTCTACATTACACCCGAAAGTTTGTAGGTTCAAGACACGCTGAAGAACTAAACTTGTCCAAGCAGTGTCGTGGTCCTTCTCCTTGGCGTTACCACACCTCATGATTTTCTGCAGCCTAGAATCATACAGAGCTGGCCACTCTTCTCACTCTACACAGCAGGTTCGAAGGGGAGGACACTCGAAACACCAACCCTCAGATTGGTAGGCAATGCTTATGTTCATGTTACAGCAGGGGAGAGGGAAGCAACGGAGCATATTGCAAAATAAAATAAACGACAAAGTGATTTCAGCGCATGAAAAATAGATTTCATACCTGAATCGCAGCTAGCCCGAGGTAATTACTGTCTAAGTCTATTCTAACTAGATTCGGTTAACTCAGAGGTGTTAACTCAATTTATGACCTTCTTAGGAACTGCAAACCACTTTATGATCAGTAAATATCCGCACCTAAAAACCTACTTTTTTGAGAGCCAGGCTGAAGTAGGCTCTTACTGAAAGGCACTAAGGCAAATTTCATGTTATAAAGGTTCTTATTTGAAGGGTGCCTTGTGTAGGCCTGTTACTATGGACCTAAGTTATTGCAGCGTTAGCTGCATTATGTATCAAAACAATTAGCAAGGTGCGATATCTCTGTCTCTTTCTTTCTGTCGATTTGTGGTGAAATCAATTCAGTGCCAGTCTCGTCTCCAGAGTGAGTTCGTTGCTCTTCCTCTACTCTGGGATGTGCGCGGAAATTCCGCGCGGAGTCAACTCCGCACGGTTTTGCGCGTAGTAAATGGCTTCGGGATGTCAAAATTCGATGCAAAACCATATACTCTACCTATTTAGATCATCATTTGCAATTTATTTCCGAAATTCGAAGAATAACGAGCCATTTCATGTTGAAAGCTGCGATGAGAAAGCTCCTCTGTTTGCAACTTAGGCCCATTTTCGCCCCAAACAAACCGTGCTTTTTTCACATTACCACTCCTGCTAACCCCAGATTATTGTTCAGATACCTTCAAAAAAGCTTAAACAAGGTCCTTGAAGTGTCTGTTTTGAGCTTCTCGATTTATCCACAGCAGAATTATTTCTAGAGCAACGGCCATTCCATCGATTCGATTAGGGTTGCCCTGCAAACCGTGTTCGGCACGTTTGGCATCTTGATCAGCACATGACGTAAGAACACCCTAGGAAGGAGATTGACTGAACTGGTTGCATACACAGGGGAGGGGGGCAAAGGCATCTTGTAATGTCAGCAGAATGAGGAAGGCCTATTTCTGTTATTCCATTTTATATGATGGTCCAGTTTCTTCGCCTAAAACGCTGCACTCACTAACGTTATTGCTAGTTATAAACCTAACTAATTCTAAGCTTAGACACAGCTGGGAAACATGAAAGTTTGGAAGAAATTTTTCCCTTCGAACCCAAGTCTAGATATGAAAGCTATGGCAAAAATTTACCACAAGCTTAAGCTCCAGGCAAAGGCGGATGGGTTGCCGCCTGAAGCCTGCGATGCTAAACTGCATCAAAATTAAAGTTTTCGGTTACATTGGCCATGGATAAAAGCCACAAGTATCAAGATAAATGTTTCCTCAATCCGAGAATCAATACACCTTTCACTGTGAACCAGGTGTTCCTCATTTTGAAGGCCAATTAGCTTCCATGAGCTTCACCGCAGCAATGGGAATTTCCATCTGTCGAGGGTTACTAAGACTACGCCTCAACACTTGCCTCTGAGGGCAAAGATAAATCTATGCCAAACCGTCTCAAGTTTTCAAGTGAAAATCCATAATTCCTATCTTACTTCGAGTAAGAATATAACTCAATGAAACATGTAACAGTGTGTAAAGAGAATTATCGTTGATGTTATGATAACTGGGACGATGTAGTGAGTCTGAAGAAGAACCAGCGCAAGCATCATTGCAATTCTACTTACTTGATATCAAGCATTTCATAGATATCTCTCATAAATCCCATGGTTAACGAGTTTTCTTCTGTATTCAAAGTGTGGAAATATATAACGACGTAATCACGGCTTGCTATCGGGTCCATTATGTGAATGAAATATGACACGGCCTGGAAAGGAAATAAAAGCGCTTAATTCATCTCCAGGTAGATTTTGGCAGAATGAAATTCATTAAATATTGGGAATGAAAGCCACTCGCGCATATATCTCAAACGGCAATCTACCGGGTGAGTCAATAAAAACGCCCGGCGTTTGAAAAAAATCCTGCTCCCCGAATATCAAAGCAATGACATTGAAAACTGTCTTGTTTTATTCCCAATATACATATTAAGTTCAGTAATTATCTGGCTTTCATCGGTCATTCCTTCCCGTTGAATAAAGCCCCTTTCGAAAACCAGCAAAAACGAGCGAAAAAACCAAGCAAGATTTCCCTTCGTCCCCCCGGCAATAATGACCCTTGGATGTGTTCATGTATCCCGTCCCCTCATGTCATGGGAGAATGGAATCCCCCTGAATAAGGTATGCAGTAGGGGAAAAAAATTTCAACCAGCCAAAAGGAAAGCACGTGCTAAAGCGTGCTGGAAGTCATCGCAGTGAGGTAAACATGTTAGGGATTCTTGTTTGCAATTTTAAAACGTTTTTAAGGTTTGTATAAGAAATTTTTTTAGAACATAGCTTACAGCATCTGAACTGAGTGACCAATTTTAGCCAGGAAAATTCCTAAAAATAATTGAACATATTAGCTATGCAATCAGGCATCGCAAAATACTAGCAATAGTAAAAACTAAGTGACCCACATCACATTGCAAATACTAAGAAATGATTTATCAAATATTAGGAGACAGAACCATAGAATGAACAAAACTCTCACAATTCATTTTCGAAATTTGGTTCCACGTTGATTTAACCAGCCTAATAAACTGGAGGCCTAAACAATTTTATTCTTTTTTTCGTCACAAAGCAGGATCGATAACGATCTGGACTTATTCATTTAAGCAGGCTGGCCAAACAGGTTACAAACCTCTTCGACAACGACGAGGAATTCGCTGGATTTGAGATCTTATGCCCGTATCCATACATACGCAATTCCAAAAGGAGCCCCACTCATGTGGGGCAATCATTGCTTATTTACTCAAGGAGCAGTTGCCTTTCAAACACCGGGCGTTTTTTGACTCACCCGATGGTTTTCATTTTGACTCTCCCGGTAGCTGCGGCTGGGTAAATTCATCCAATGTTTCCTATTAATTCTACAAAGCATATTTCTTTTAACCTGTAATGACTGACAGCTGTTGACTCTTCTCACTGTAGTGCAAATCGCAGGTTCAATGGGGCATGGACCGAGGAGGGGGTACTTTATTGTGACCGTGACTATACCAGATCTGGAATTTGACAACATGACCCATTTGCATAACAGAACATTCAAAAATTCCGAACCCCATTTGCATGGATATCGGGAAATTTTCGAACCATGCGTGAGAATTTTGTCGATTTGAAGATGCAAGGCCTATTCTAGTAACTTCAGTCTGTCTTGATTGGCTAGATGATGTTGTTGTCGTTGTTATTACACAAAACTTTAGTTTTTCTTGACTTTACCGCTTCTGAAGCAAAGGAAAGAAAACCTTCAGTTGTTCGGTGCAGATAATCAATATGGAACTCGTAAATCGAGCCTCGCTTTGAAATTAGGTCATGCGACGTAAAATTGTATGTAGCACGAAATCACACTCATTGCATTCAATTGATTCTTTTACTATCAAGTATATGCTGCATGAAGCAACACCGAACCTCTTCTTGGTTTTATTCAATAACATTCTATCAATGAAGGCCCAATCTTCAGCAAATGGATGTAAAACATTAAAATGCAATGCTTACATCTAACGAACTATGCAAAATTTCAATAAAAATTTCTTTATATACAAATCAAAATCTTCTAGTTCTTGGTTATCAATACTTGCGACATCTATATCTTCTTGAATTAAGAGATCTCTAAACTCTTCCAGACAAGGCTCAGCTTTCCATTTCAAATCTAAATCTCCTTTGCTCCCATATTTACTCAGGATCTGGAGATTGACCATCGCTGCTCTCATTTTTTCTGGGTTTCTGAAGTGCTGTCACAAGGGAAATCATTTAGAGACCTGGAAGTCAGTTCTCTCGTCGAAGCTGCTTCAAGAATAGTTAGTCGAATTTATTGACCCTCCTTTATATCAAAAATGTATTATTATTATTCATCCATTCTTTTTTGGTATGGTCATCCAACGATAGATGAGTTTTCTTTCTTTAGATCATACCATGTTCAGGTTCTTACATTTATTAAGCACAGAAAACACAGATTTAAGCATAAATGGCATACATGCCATAGATTAACTCGACGCAAGTTGAAGATGAAGGAATTTAGTGTGCATGGTTGCCCCTCATGGCTGGCCTTTCCAAAGAAAGAAGAGAGGTAATCATTGCCTGTCAGCGCAGAAAAATTCAACAATTTCACGTTTTTGGATAGATGAATGCTGCGTTAGGTTTATGTCTAGAACTCTCCTGCTTTGTCTCTTGCAATTTCGGATAGTGCTTTGAGAAAGTCAGCAAACAGCAATTAGTACAGAATGTTCCAAAAAAATTGTTCAACGTTTGACTTCATATTGAGAATGACGAAATAATAAAAAGGATCCGTCGTGAGATAACCATGTTGCTGGAATTTCACTTTAATTTAAAATGTGCGAATCGTGCAAGTCTGCTAAAAATTCACGGAGTTGCAACCTTTTGACGTTAAAGTTTATGCGATTGCTGAAACCAGAAGCCTGAAACAGTTGTGTTTTGCAGAAAATTTCCAAGATTGAGGTAAAAGAAGACTATCCAGTGCCATACCACTCGTTGATATCAGAACGAACCAAACAGGACGTCGAAAGTAATTCAATTCTTGTAACCATCACCAAAATTTACTTCAGGATGCAAGTATCCGAAAACGTTGCATGAAAACTTGATCGATGCGAGAAGGCATCATTTCAAATTATGGTCAATGGGACTCCTCTGAGAATCCAAAATGCTGATTTATTGTTAGAGGAAGTTAGGTTATCGAAAGTGCTTTCCAAATCCCATTTGCTTTGCTTTGAATAATTGAGATTGTGCTGGCACTATAAATGTGATTCACGAGCGTTCGAACAAAATTGAACTTTAAAAACTTGTCACTCCGTGAGATTCTGGGGTCTAAATTAATATGAAATCTCAATAACCAGCCTAGCTCCCTGTGTCAACTCGACCGCGTTCGTTTGAGGGTACTAGGCGCCAGGGAAGTGATCTGTTTCCCATCAGTCGAAAATGACGTCAGGGAATCAGACTGCTCAATAGCATGGTTATCTTGCGAAGGAGCCCGATCCTTATTTCGTTGCTTTTCAATATTCAATCAAACATCGAAAAACTTGTTTTGGGGGTATCCTGTACCTTTTGCTTTCTTCTGACCTTATCGAAGCTCCCTACGTTGTTGCAAGAGACAAGGCCTTGCAAGGCAAGAAGGCTCTAGACATAAACTTGACGACGCAGCTTTCATCCAACGTGCTATTATCTAATTTCTGTGTTGACAGGCAATAATTACTTTTCTTCTTTCTTTGGAGAGGGCAATTCTAAACACACTAAATTCTTTCTTCTTCAACTGGCATTGAGTTAATCATGTCATGTATGCCATTTATGCTTAAATTTATGTTTTCCGTGCCTCTTAAATGTTTTGAATATATAATCTAAAAAAAAAGTGAAATCAAATCCAAGGAAACTCATCCATCAATTGATGACCAAACAAAAGGAGGAATGCATGAAGTAATGCATTTTTATTTCAAAAGGAAGCGTGAATGATGTCGACGACGAAAGAAGAGAACTATTCTTGAAGCAGCTTCAACGAGAGAACTGACTTCCAGGTCTCTAAATGATTTCCCTTGTGATGTACTTCAGGAACCCAAAAAGGAGCGCAGCGATGGTCAACCTCCACATCCTGAGTTAATATGTAGGCAAAGGAGATTTAGATTTGAAATGGAAAACTGAGCCTTGTCTGGAAGAGTTTAGAGATCTCTTAATTCAAGAAGATATAGATGTCGCAAGCATTGATAACCAAGAACTAGAAGATTTTGATTTGTATATAAAGAAGTTTCTCTTGAAATTTTGCATAGTTCGTTAGATGTAAGCATTGCATTTTAATGTTTTACATCCATTTGCTGAATATTGGTCCTACATTGATAGAATGTTATTGAATAAAACCAAGAAGAGGTTCGGTGTTGCTTCATGCAGCATATACTTGATAGTGAAAGCATCAATTGAATGCAATGAGTGTGATTTAGTGCTATATACGATTTTACGTCACATGGCCTAGTTTCAAAGCGAGGCTCGGTATGAAGATGAAGCAAAAGTCTTACTTTTGTCCCTAAAATCGATCGATTTGAACTCTGCACTCCTCATTTGCTGTAGTAACATCAACTTTAACCAGAACACATACATAATTTAGTGCGATAAGAGGTTTTTACGATTTTCGTCAAAACGAGGTTTAAAACTGAAATAGAGGCTAAACGCCGCCACACCCTTTGGTATAACAACCATATTCGGAATCAGCGCCCCAAAATTGACCACAAACATCTTGTCTGGCAAAGTTCCTCCGACTTTGACGATACCCCCCTCTGTCGCCTGGTCTACTAGATATGAAATAGTTAATTGCCAAGAATTCATGTTTTGCATGTCTTGAAATTCGCTTTAAGTAACAATGCCATTTGCTAAACGTCATCGTTTCCAATGACTGATCAATCGATCTATCGAGCCATCGAGCTATTGATTGATTTATTGATTGATTGATGCATTTAGTGTTCCATTTTAAGTGAGCTCGGAAGATTTCCAGCTATTTAAAGCTAATTCACGCCCATAATTCATAGAGCATCCAGGCATGGGACCCCGAGCTGAACGTCCTTCCCGAAGGACGGCGAAGTGAGTTACTTGGTCTGGCATAAGGAAGGTCACCCATCGGGATTTAACGCCATGCGACCAAGCTTATTACAAGCTCTAATTCAACCAGCATGCATTGTACATGTCGCCGTTTCATGGCCCATGACAATGGCGACAATAAAGGGCAACCAAGAGCTTGCGCCATCAAAGCATGCTGGTTGAATCAGAGCCTTTAACTTCATTTGCCTAATGAAAACTGTATAACCCTGTCAGCCGGTCGCGTTTTTGCACTGATCACAGCAAATCTTAATTGAACATTCTAAATTAAAGGAGCAAGATTAAAAATAGTACGATGTTTTGCAATTTGCGGATCTGCAAGCCCACTAAGTGTTCCTATGGTAAAATTAGCTTCACATGTCAATAAGAGAAATATACAGCAAATAGGTCCGTTATTTACCGCGAATTTCATTGAAAATTACAAAATATTTACCAACGAATACTCTTTTTGGATTATGAATAGATGAGATTCCTGGCAAAGATGTAATAACATCTTAATGGCAATGCAATACTTAGATCGGTTTTGTCAACGTCCTTAATTCCCCCATAATCTACCTTTTCAAGATAGGTGAGCAGAAACAGAAGTATTTTCATATTCAACATTGTGTTGCTTCGAGTTAAAACTCTTATTCCGTATGCACTGGAACGACATTCAAATTCCTATCTACCATTATGTGAAATTGACCAAGTAGACGATTACGCTAAAGACAGAAGCAGCGAAGATTTAACCAAGATGCAATGCATTCTTAATCGAACTCTTATAAAATCAATGAAGATCTGTAATTTCAACGCTATGCATCTTAGAGAAAAACTCCTCGCTGCCAACATTAGAGTACATTAGACTATGCGTATATTCTTTTACAAGAAACCAAACGTCTGGGGTTTGCAACGGAAGTTTCTTAAAATTATCAGATATTGAGTACGCAAAGTTTCCTGCGAGTTTCTTAAAGATACCAAAACAATCTTCGTGTTCACCACCTGTGCCCCACTCAAAATTTTAAAACGCTGTCTTTTGAAGCCTTTCCAGTGTTTAAACATTACTCAAGCACCTATCGACTGATACAGGACAGGAAACAAGTGAAAATAAAGAAGAAATATGATTTCCTTTATCAAATTAAATGGTTTGAAAAGTTACACAATTTCGTAATTTTTTTTTGCGATCTGAGAGAAAAGTTTTTTATATGCATTTTCTTTTGAAAAATACGTGTATTTCACATCACGGCAGATAAGAATGTCAAAATTCCGAAATAATAGCTATTATGGTGGCTGGAAGAAGCTATCTTCAAAATGGATATGACTGTGAAACCAAAAATCACTCGAATATTTTTCCAGACTTATCGGACGAATAATTTTCCATCACAAGTCACCATCAAAGCCCTATTTCGAAACACCTTTACGTTTTTGGTGCCAACGAAATTGCTCGAAAAGTCATTATTCCATTCTTCCATCCTTTGGAGTAGCAAGCAGAATTCCATTTATTCAGGAGAGAATCAATCCAATTAATTCGGTGCCCTAGGAGCTATGAATATTCAAATGGATTAAGGGACATATGTCACGTTAGCAGTTGGCTAATACAACAAAGAAGTCTGGAGTAGAATTCCATTGTTTCGAGACTTTCAGTTCTGTTCTATGAATTTTCATTGCAATAAAAATGCAGCCTCGGTTGTTTGCTTTGAAATAAACAATAGAGAATTGTTTTACATGAACCAATCAGATTCATGACATATGCCCTTTAAGAGTTTCAGTTTTAACCATGTCAATCCTAGGGGGGTTGATTCAGCTCCCCTAGCAGTTTTTCGTTCGTAGATTTTTACCAAGTTCACTTACATTGTTGAAACTTTCTGCTTTTGTCCTTCTCACAATCAATTAAAAACTTTTTGAGAAATTAAATTCATTCCAGCAGTAAACGCGATCAATTTTCGAGGGATGCCTGTGAAAAATTTTGAATAATTCCTTATAAAATCTACAGTTAATGCGATAAAATGATGAAAGGAGAAGAATGAATACTATTTTGATGCTCTACTTAAAGTGAATATGACGCGAAAATTTTTATTGATGAAAAACGTCAACTTGAGTATGCTGATTTCGAATTTCGACATTAAACTTTCCAAAACTGAACCGTTTTTTAGTTCCAGCCTTTTGAAAATCAAATTTCTTCACTAAAAAGTGTCCGGGGATCTGGGTCGAGTTTTTGGACTTGTGACGTAAAGTGTTTGGGTAGGATGACAGGAGATACTTGCATATCAAAGGATAGTACTGTAGTCACAAGGGTTTTAGGGTTTCATAGTTGCCCTATTGAAAACCTCCACACTCATATGATTCAAATGCCACGGAATTTATATTCTCTCACTATTTTAGCAATTAATTGATATCTTTTGAACACCTGAATTCCTACGAATTGGCACTCAATTAACGCTTTCTTTGATGAAAGAAGTGGTATCATATTTAACCACGGGGATATTGCATTGTGACTAACAGGATGACTCAGAGAAAACAATGAAAGTACAATGGGAATGAGCTCATCCTTTCACCACAACTGCTCGCTTGGTTTCCTCACCATTTCAAGTTTCAAACCATTGCAAACAGAGTACAAACAGACAGCTTCGCTCGAAGAAGGACTTCAAACTTCAAACATTGTTGTACAGTGTCCCAAGTGGACAGGTTGTTGGAAGGGAGGAAAAGAATTCAGGCCAAAAGTAGTTTGACTCTTGTTTGGTCAACTATGGCCATGCTGTGAACGCGAGGGTCTACGTGTTTAGGCCATGTCCATTCTGTCTGGTTGGCACTCGACTGGAATACATTTATTTCGCTGTAATCGCTGTAATTTTTCATGAGGTCCAGAGATATGCTGATACTAAAGAAACTTTGCTTTGGTAAGTGCTGATTTCTTTACTTAGCGCTATCAGACTAAATCAAGGACAAGTCTCGTAGTTTGGTGTCTGATCACTCTCTTAGGAGAATTGAGAACCGCGTAAAATCACAGATATCATAAGTCTGGTCAAGCTTCCTTCCCCAGAGTGCAGCACTTCGTCCCGTGAAATGCCACTATTCAAACAAATGTCTGAAATCTTTGCAACATAGACTATCATTTATTGTTATTTCAAACCCGTAAGTTAGATATGCAAAGGTTGCTGCAAGATGACATGGTTTGTGACATCCAGCTTGCAAAAAAGCGTTCTTTACCACATTGACGAGAGAAAAAAATATTTGAAAACATTGTAAATTTAACAGTTGAAGTTTTCAAGAAACCAGGAGTGGAATTCCTTAGTTTTGATCGGTTAAAATGGTGAATAAACAATCCAAACCTGGCCACTTATCAAGGTTTCGTAATGGTTTCATGTATGAAGCATTGCATGGTGTTCTCTTTCCACAAACACTTTACGTCACAGAGGCCTGGTAATCAACGGTCTGACCGCGCAGAGTTGCCGCCACTTTTCGAAGCAAAGTGGGGGTTGCTCAACCCCATTTTCTGAAGAAATTAGCGTCTGAATTAAAAAATAAAGTAAACCAGCGTGACGAGCGATGTTTAATGCATGATATTAGACAATAAAAATTTTCGCGTCATATTCACTTTAACCAACTAACTATTTCTTAACTTGAAAGTATGGCTTTGCGTATTTGGCACTACGCATGCGCACATTATTTGCATTCCTGTTAAATGACATCATCACCTTTCATTAACTTTTTTCAGAGCAAATTCTATTTAGAGATACACTGAGTATACACTAAGATGGGACTGACGTCCCTGATGCCTTTCAGTTTCTCACAATCAACGACAGTAAAATTTTAGTGCTGAGCCCTACTGGCTTTGAAAATGGAGCACGTGTGATGTCGTGTGCAGGTCACGTGTGGCACATCTAAAAATAGATTTCATTTTTTGAGTTCACCAAATGATGTTCTATACTCATACAAAATTTCATGGCTCTCGAATGTCCCGGACAGAAATAAATTAGGGGGCCGAGTCAGCCCCCTTAGTCTCCCTAAAACATCACATACCCTAGGCCTGATTGGGTTAAAAATTTAGTTTTTGGATGCATTTTACGATGGCAAGGATGTATGCAACCTGACTCTTTACGCAATAACATATATGTTTAGCTGGGTCCTTATCAAATATGGTTTCTTCGACGATTGAAAGCAGCTATACCTTATTCATATCTACGCTCTGAGCTGGAAAATTTCTTGCGATGAAAATAACAACCGGCCTTCCCATGTAGTCAACTCCTGAAAAACGAGACAAGAAAAGATCGAAAAGAACTAAGTGAAAAACAAGCAGAGAATATGGAAGATATACGTAAGACTTGGATGAAGCACGCTACTCCTGCACAAGAGTGATTCCTAATTTGTAGCTCGAGATCAACAACGATACTATGATGCGAGTACTATAACCCCCCCCCCCCGCCAGTAACGACCCCGCTGAAACATTGCCTGCCAAGGTTGAAGGATGAGCCGCCAAGAAAAATCGTTCTCCCTAAATCTTGAGTTCAAACACTTTCCCAGCCTTGCTTTTGTTGTTTCTTCGATGAAACGTTTGCTTTCCCGCCAAAATAATGCAAGTCCTATCATAGATGATAGCCTAAAATGTAATTTCCGGTTCATGATATTTCTACTCCCCGCTGAAAATGCATTTCTTCATAATTTCCCCGCTGCATTTTCAATGTCCGGTGGGGTCGTTACTGGGGGGGGGGGCTGTATTAAAGCATTCTCGGAGAACAAACAAAGTTTTGTTTTCAAGTAATCACTTCTCTGAATTTCTTATGCCATAAATCAGCAACAGCTTGCCACAGTTGCCAAAACATGCTCTCAAACTCTAGGTGGATTCCGATACTATGCCACTGTATCAAGAACAGGACGAAGGAACTTACTACTCCTCCACAGCGGCAACAGATATGGAACACAGTTTTTAAGCATCCTGCAAGTAAAGTATCGTGTGTCCCAAGATCACCAACATCCTAATGAGGCGAACCTTCAAATTTCTCTTTTGTAGGTAGATCAAGTCCAAACCACTTTCTCAGACATAGATGATCAAATGTTCTATGAAGAGCTGTGTTCGATAAATTTAGTTACATTTGTATTTAAAAGTGAAAAAATTATATAACAATGTTCCTTCGTTGTTTCTTTGTTGATTATACTGCATTCACACTGACACAGTTAAACCAGCTTTTCCTAAGTTAGGTTCAATTTCAACCAATCAAATGCATTGAGCATGTTGGATTGACCAATCAGAACAAAACATTCGATAACCTGGCTTAGTTTAAGCGGGCTTAACTTGCTTCTTGGGGAGATGAAGTACTGACCCTTTTATTTTGACACATTGTGTTTCAGCTTTGTTGATAGCGAATCAACGCTGGGGCTCACACTGTCATGCGCGTCCGAGCTATTGTCTCCAGCTCTTGTTACCAACGGTCAGGCTAACTTACATAAATCGAAAAAAAAAACGGACACGATACCAATGTCGCTCGTCGGATCCAAGGATGCTTGCAGTGACAATTCGTTAATAAGTTTGAGAGCAGGAACACCGCAATGCGAGAAGCACAACAGCAAATATGTGCGAAATCAAGAAATATATATCATATACCAATATTTCGTCCTGCCATGCAGGACTTACACACACGTCATTGCAGTAAATTATCAGTGCGCATGCGATCAGAAGCCTTTTTTGGGAATTCCTTGACTCTCAACTTGGCCTGCTCGTATCCCCAAAAACTGCAGTGTGAATACGGTATTAATCTCTTGTCTCTGCTTTCCTAACGACATAAATGATTTTTTTCCTGTCTCTAATTCCATTACAGAGGCAAAGTGAGGCTAGGTCTGGGCCAAAGCGCGAAAGAGATGGGTTTGTCAACAACATAGCCTCGCAATACAGGGCTCATAGATCTGCGATGACCATATTAGGAAATCGGCCCCGACACGTCTCGTTGTCGAAAAGGTGATTTGCGAAAAAATAACGAAGGCAATGTTACGATCCTCACTCTGCCACTGGACACACTTAATACGACCCTGATTGGTTGAGAAGTAGCCTGCGTGCGTACTCTACACTCAGTGCGGAGGCGCGAAAAGAAGAAGAAAGCTCCCTGTAGAGCAGGGAGCTCTCTCTACAGGGAGCTTTCTCCTCCATTTCGCTCCTCCGCACTAACTGTAGAGTCTGCACGCAGGCTAGTAAGAAGCAGCGCATGACAAACCCATCAAATATATCTTAACATACCCAGCATGAGCCCATCATAGAGACCTAGAGCTGATCTTTCGATTCGTTTTTGAATGAGTGAATTAAGCCCTTTTTAGTGCTGCCCGGTATTGAAGCATACTGCAAAAAGCACTGATGATTACATGAGCAATTCCTTTTGTATATTAAGGGGTAGCTTCACCACTAAAAGCAAAAAATCAAATGGCATGGTTTGAACCAATTTCTGAAATAATGAAATCAAGCAACTATAAAAGCTTAGTATCATTCAATTCAGCAAGGATTTGACTATTTGGGGGGAGATTGAAAGTTTTTATATGTCTTACCAATTTTTGGGTGGGAAGGGTCAAAAAAATGCATTTTTGCGACTCAAATTTGAACTACCTGCCTGCCCCCCACATAATTCTTGCTTAAAACTTATCAGAAATAGCTGAATATTTGCAGAGTTATTGCTATAGCATGCAGCTATACAACTATTACTCCTTTTCTAAAAATAGACTGTTGTTACCATGGCAACGAGGATTAACGTTTGCACAGTTAATTCATCCTGTAAGTCAAAAACTAAATTTCATATTTAAAAACCAACTAATAGTTGTATGCTGCATGCTATAAGGATACTCTGTACCAAATTTGGGGTCAATACAAGTATGCAAACCTAAAATAATCTTGGGGGGCAACTTCACTGTATCCGAAAATAGCATTTTGAGAAAAACGATGTTAAAGTTTGAGTTTCATGCTTTGGACAAAAAAAGTTCACCTGGAGTTTGTAGTCACTTTTTTCTTTTTTGAGTTCCTCTTTTTACATCTCCTGCAACCCTTTTTCTGCTTTTTCCAATGTTTCCAATGACCATATCTTCATTAAAACCCCCAGCTTCATATGTTACGCCTTCTACTCTTTTCAACCGTTCTTGTTCTTTCAATTTTGCTTCTCTAATTTTTTGTCTTGCCATCTTGAATTTGCTCCTTTGACGATTGTCAGCTGTTTTCACTCTCTTTTTATCCTTCCTATGGCTTCCTTCAAGTGTGAATTTACCACAGCTCATACCTAGGTTTTGCATGACAGCATGCCTACTAGTGGCGCCAAGATTGAACTGCAAAATGGCAGAACCAGCTGCAGTTTCGATGCTATGCAATCCTTTATTCCTGCTTTTTGGACAGCGATTCCAAACCAGTGCATTTATTGATTCATTCACATTCTGGGAGAACCCAGGTAAGCATCTTGCAAGAAGAGCAGGTGCACTCAATCTTTCAAATAAAGGAGAGAGAAATCCCAAAAAAACTGCATCCAAATGATGGGGTTTGTTTTCAAAGGTTGTGTTTCCCTGGGCTTTTGAGTTTTGATATTGGCACCATGAATCCTTTGGACAGAATTTGTGTCTCTCCTCTTGATTATCCAATTTGATGCTGTGATAAAGGACAGCTTTTATTGCAGTTTGCATCTTTTCAATTGCTTTATCTTTCTGTTCTTTTGTTGTTGCATTTCTATCAACTGTACTTCGAATCGCATTACCATAATATTTTTGTATCTTATCGATAACAGGCCTTGTTAGTCGACCACTTCGACCTCCAACAGGCTTTCCATCCTCTAGTTTCTGTTTACTCTGCAGTGCAATCAAATTTTTTCCCATGCGTTTCTGCACGTGACCTATGCAGTCCAGTTTGTCCACACGGCGACAAATATCTTTTTCTCTTGAATGATCATCTATGTACTTTTTGTATGATGCAGATTTTAACCACTTTTCATACTCTGGAGACTTTTTATTCATTTTTTCAAATTTTTCGCAGTCCTTGCAAACGCCATAAATATTCCAAACATCAGAATATGCTTTGCTATCACCATCACAAACCATCTTACGATACCTAAATTTATGCAAATCAACAGATCGTCCCCACAAGATCTTTGCTGCATCTGTTTCCATGGATGAACTTGATCCATTATAGTTCTTCTGACAAAGACCACTGGATTCATGACTTTCTTTCCATTTTTTATATTTTTCTGGGTTACTTTTCAGCTTTTCTCCTGCTTTACATACCTCACACATTTTTGACATGACAGCATAATCAAGGACTTCCCCTGTGTCAGTAGAAATAACAAAGGCAATCCCAAAGTTTGCACTAAAACCTCTCCTACTCCATGTTCCATCAAATGAAACTGCAACATCAATAATATCAATATCATTTTGCCCTAAAGTGCTTCTAACACCCTTAGCTGCCTCTTGCAGCTTTTCCAGGACTGTTGTTTTTGTCACAGAGTGTACTTTCTTCTTTTGTTTCTGAAATGCACTGTCATGAATTGGTGGAGGCATATCCAATATCTCACAAAATGTGGAGAGACCTTCTCTCCCTAAACCAATTTCACCAACAGCAAAAACTGACCTCAGGTTCACATCACTTGAAAAAGTGGCTTCTTTGCTTGTTTTATTTGTTTCCAATGTAATACTGTTGCTGCAAATTGTGCATTCAAAACAAATTTTACTACTCAGTCCTCTCCTTTTGGAAACATCCTCAGTCATCAGCATCATGCCTCCTTTGCAGCCATGCATATCCTCCAAAACTTTTCTAATATTTTCTAGGTAAACAAGTCTGTATCCTAGATCATCAGCAGCAGACATTTCACCTCTCACATCAGACCTCATAATTCTAGTTTTAGGTGTTTCAGCAGTTTCCTTGTCATCTACATTTCTAGCTTGCTCTATCTTTCTCCTTGAGGCAGAAGTAACAGGACTAGCGTCTTCTGGATTTACCTGGCGATCATCGGGAGTTGCAAGATTAGGCCCATCAACTCCAGCATCGTGATCACCACTCTCATTCTGGGCAGCGGGCCTAAATTCACTTTGTTGCTGGATATCTGCATATCTTGTTCCTTTGAAAAACCTTTTCTTCCTGCGACTCTGCGTTCTTACACTGAATTTTCGTCCCTTTTTTGGCATGTTTCAAGCAAAGTGTCTTCACAGCACTTCAAGTTGATGAAAATGGCTCGAAAAAGCAAGACAGCAGTGTTGTGGGAGAAACTGGAGGATTATGGGATAGGAGAAGCCTCCATTGCATGTGGTATCCACAGGGGGACCATAACTTGAAAACACAGGAAGAAAACGGGGAAAGAAATGGGGGCACAGCCAAATGGGGGACGTTTTTAACAACGGTTACCATGGAAACGGGATAACTTCCGCCAGGAGAACTGAAGCACTCAACTTTGAAATTATTTTTCAAGGCTTAAGAGCAATGGATTGAAGATACCGTGGCCAGCAACTTGAAGTCCATAGATCAAAATGATATAAAATGCAAAAAAACAAAATCTCGAAAAAAATTGAAAAATTTATATTTTAAGGGGTGAAGCTACCCCTTAAGCTTCCCGTTTGGTCATAAATTTCAGAATGAAACGCAAAATAATTTTACAGACTTGGAGGATGGTGTACAATTTCAATAGAATGGCTCTTAGATGCAAAAGATCACCGATGCTGTATGGCTCAGAACGACGTTTTACAAAGCGTTTTTTCTATTGATTCGCATATATTTGGGTCATTGAAAAAAGAGATCAAAATGAAAATTCTGATAGCTGTCATAATCAAATTTTGGCGATTTTTCGGACAGCAGTACCGTCTTGGGACACCCGGTGGCAAACAAGTTTTGGCTCTCATAGTTTCACCATACCTGATTGGTAGAGAAACCGTAGCTTAATCATGTCAGAGAAGTCTTCGTTCCTTGAGCGACTCACCCACTTCGCATATCTAAGGAAGATGAAAAACACGTGATCAAAATTCACCTAAGGCACAGCACAGTCGAGTACAATAAAGATAAACTTTTTAGCGAAGCAATGAAGATGAAGGATCATCGTTAGATTGATTCCATGTCGTGGTTCGCCTCCTCGCCTGAACTGATACTGCTATAACTGCTACTCACGTCCTTACGCTTCCAGAAACGGCACGATTAAAGATGGCTTAAATCATCTGCTATTTTCTCTCAAAACTACACACCTTAAAATGCAGCACTGAAGGGACAGCAACAACAACAATTCAACTCAATGAACGTAAGTTGAGGGCTTTTGAGCTGTAAGGCTAGATCATCAACATAAAAAGAAACTTGCCCTACGTTACCCGATGTCCCTGAAAGAAGCACACAGATTTAGTTGGATCCAGCGATGAGAATTTAGCTTTAATCAATTGGTAATCACTTTTAAAATGTTTCTCGATAGTCAACTTGAATACATTTACCTCGTTTACTGGCATTGGTAATTTTCAAGCAGAAATATCAATCTACAAAGTTCAAATTAGCATCAGCCTCCGAACCTGGACTTGGTCTTCTGGTCTGAACAAATTTTTGACTCAGAGAATCACATTGGGGAACTTTCATTAAGTATTGAACGGAGGGGGGCGGAAGGGTATGACAGGGTCATTGAAATTATTGGATGGGAAAACGTTGGGCTACAGTAAAGTGCAGCCTTTTAAGAAACTGCATCATAAGAAACTCAGGCCAGATTTTGCTGGATAAAGAAGCGCTTGAAAAGAAACTAGCCAGGCTGATTTATGTTCAGTTTCTTTTACAATGGTGCATGGTAGCATCATATCACTTCTATGGCTTAAATGTATCCAATATGTCTCAGTAATGTCTCAAAAAATGTCTCAAGAAACTTTCAGAACTGGTTCAAATTCTTAGTTTGTTTACAATTAATGAATATTCTTAACAGAAATGTTTTCTTAATAGTTATGACAGATGTTAGAAATTTACAACTTTTTCTTATTACACATCCTGTTTTGAAGAACTATATCTTAAAATAAGAAATCAACCAGGCTGTTTTTGTCAAAAGAATTTCTCAAAGGCGGGCCTTTAATGTATCAAACTGTTTCAAGTGATAAACATTGGCCATGAAACTTCTTTTTCAGGGTTCGTTTCAAATTTTACAAATGTTTGAAATGTTTGCTGTCCTCTAGATAATTGATATTGTGCTCCTCCACAGTTTCCTATACAATGATATCTTCAGGTCCTCCCTGCCTTATTAAATTGTTCTCCATACCCCGCACATACGGCATTGAAAGCATGATCCATGGGAAGAAAATTGAAATTTAACGAGCAGAAAATATATTCTTGAGGAAGCTTTTGAGCCAGAGTTCATGTTGGAGCAATGGGGTCTCCAAATCATTTTTGCAGATTTGTATGGGCCATTCAAATAGTTCCTGTTTCTTGAATTAGGCTGCATGATTTTATGAAATCCCTTCCGCCCGCCGCCTCTGTTCTATTTTTTATGACAGCAGCCTTGTATTCTGTTTGCCTAAAGTCACCATTATGCAGCAGTTTCTTTCATTTTTCTTCAATTTCAGATTTTAATTTTGATGTGCTTCAAGAAATGACTTGAGCCATGGCTAAATCTCTGTTCTGAAGGTGGCCGCAAATTTCAACTATCAGAAATGAATCTTTCTGCTCTCAAAGGTCCAATATCAAAAACCGAGCCACACTGTCATGTGCCTTGGAGCTATTGTTTCTTGCTCTTGTTCTCAACGGTCAAGCTAACTTACGTACACGTCATTGCAGTAAATCGTCAGTGCGCATGCGATCTAGAGCCCTTTTTGGGGATTCCTTAACGCTCACAACTGAGCCTGTTCGTATCCCCAACAATTTCTTAATCAAACCTGCGTACTTTCTCTGGGACACCCGGTATTTTCTCTTGTTATGTCACACCTAGGTGATTCTGGCAAAACAGAATCTCTATCTCGTGAACACAGACGAATAAAGATGAAAGTAAACGTCCGGCCGTGGTTGCCATCTAGCCATCTTTAGCATGAATCATACTTTATTTTCATAAGAAAATGACTAACAGAAGAAAATAAACAAATATTCAAGAATATAAGAAAATAGGAATAAAACAGATTGATTTTTCGCACTTGGCACCCAAAGACAAGAACCCAAAGCAAAATGAGTTCTTTCCAGAGCAATCAATCTAATCAGCCTCAAAAATCATAAATTTCAATCGCATTTAGAATATATTTCATGAAATATCTTATATCACAATTCTATGGAACCAGAGTCCAAATACAAATTACCAATTGTAATATAGCTGCTTTGCCTACAACTTATTACGGTTTCCTCCAAAATTAATGCAATCATCCATTTCCCATGTTTATCAGATGCATATTGTACTGCTCAATGTGATTTCGTTCCACGTTTAAACGGATTGAGAGGTCAACAAAACATGGAACCAAAAAAAATTATCATACAATGCGGGTGCGGGGTAATCGGTGGATGGGATTCCTGCTATGTGGCTGGATGGCTGCTGCACTTTGTTTTCTCGCTTGCTATCCCGATTGGGGTGGCGCGGGTGGCAAGGGGTAGTAGCTGTTTTGTCTACACATGGGGGTCCCATGCTCATTGACTTGTACTCGTTTTTTACGCATTGAAGCCTTGCAGGGGTTGAGATTTCTCCCTGCTGTCGTTGCCTGACATCAAATGTGAGATAGACGTTAATATTTTTATTTTCTCTAGAAAAATGAAAATTTTCAATTGTGAGTGTCTGTCATGGTGGGAACTCCGATGACCTAGTGTCTATTCCCCCCATGACAGGCACAGCAGCTGTAAATTTTTGTGTTCATTCTAATGGATTATAGATATAAAAACAAAACAAAACATGAATGGAGTAAATACATCATGACGCGTTATTAAACTGATAATTTTGCGAAACTTTCAGCGTTGGTTTAGGCTCGGGTTAAACTTAGCACTTCTCATGTGCCGAACCTAATATAATTAAGCTTGACGTTGGCACGGCAGAAGCACGGCATTGAGCTAAACGTCCAGCCCAGTTGTGCCGTGCTTAATCAAATTGTTTATATCCTAGCAACCACATTAGGCCTCGTTTTGGAGCAAAAGTAAATTGAAGATAATTTATGACTTTGGTTCGGCTCATGAAAAGCGCTCGACGTTTGACTGTAAGTCACGCTAACAGGTCGCTCCAAATGTCGCTTGCCGTGCCAAATTTGAATCTGTCAAGCCAAATCAAGTTAAACGCTGTGCTTCTCATTTACTTAATTCAGCAATTAGGTTCGGCACACGTATTCAAAACTTCAGACTATGTTTCTATTTAAAAAATTGTATCGTAACCTTACTTTTAAAAGAGAGTGCACATACAGAAACTTGCAGAGAAACGAACAAGCAAAAAGGAACTGTACAAAGACAGACGTTCAACAACGACTCTTCAGACATGGATTTGTAGTTTTCGTGACTACTTTCGCATATGATCTGCCAAAGAAAAATCAGCGCTGGATATTTGCAATCGATTTGACGTCATAAGCCACTTTCTGCTGATATCAATCTGCCTTGATCGAAAAAAAGATATGAAATTTCATCCTGCAGCAGGTGCAAACTTTCGGGCTTTCAAGTATTGATTGAAATGCAAATCCCACGCTGTTGAACTGTGCTGAAACAAATTCACAAACAGGTTGTATGAAACACCTCGCAACGTGTCGTCAACTGAAGGAAAATTCTGCTCCTTTTCTAGCATATTGATGAACGATTGAACGGATGGAGATTTTAAAAAAAACATGAATGGAGTTACCCATTCACCACACGAATAATTTTCACGAGAAAGTGAGAATTTTGGCCAGTATTGAAATTCTCTTAAAATCATAGCTATGAATGTATCTTTTATAACAAAGTGCTCATAAGAAACTCAACTCTAAGATTGCCAAAAAATTATGAAAATCAAGTACTGGGAAATATAACTTAGGAAACTAATTATTTCGACAACGAAATACTTCATAGAGTTTCTAGTATTTTCACTTATTTCCCCAATGATATTACCCAAAAGGTACTTGAGTAATATCTAAACATTGGAAAGCTTCAAAACATTGGTTGGAGAAGTTCATTAGGGAATAGGAAGTGAACACGAAGAATGCTAAGAAACCATTAAGAAACTCCTTTAAGAAACTCGTAAGAAACTCCGAGTGCTGAAAATATGATAATTTTAAGAAACCTTCAGTGCTGGCCCAAATTCTTAGTTTCTTACAAAACTTAGGTGTAGAATATTCAGAGTTTCTTATGAGTTCCATGACAAGCATCATGTTCGCTAAGTGTGCGCTCGTGAACATTTCAAAGCGACATTTTCTGAAGCTGTTCCAATGGTTAGACAGTACTCTAGTACCGCCGGAGTAATATGATACAGGAAACTAGTGAAGTAAAGTAAAATTATGTAAAGGCCTTCCTTTATCAAAATAAATACTTTTTAAGTTATGATTTCCCAGTTTTCGAGTTTCTTGACTTTGGGCGATCTGGGAGCTGAATTTCTTATAAGCGGTTTCCTACAAAAATACGGATACTCTCCATTAATTACAGATATTCTTTATAAGAAACTGCTTACAAGAACCCAAATCTCAAATCACCAGTAATAAAAAGACTTCAGTACCGCGCAAATATAACTCAACAAAACTTTCTAGTTTAGTTAGGAACTCTTTAGCATATCTATAATCTCACCTGTTTACTTTATCACATTACTCTGAAGGAAGGCACTTGAGTAATGTAAGAAAATCGAAAAGACTTCAAAACTTTTTTTGTAACTGTTTATGAAGGCAATGGCAGCAACCTTGAAATTTGTTATGGAACTTTAAAAGAAACTCGTAAGAAAATCTGAGGACTCAAAATCAGACAATTCTAAGAAACTTTCAGTGCAGACTCAAATTCTTGGTTTCTTATACAGGGTGTTTCAGAAAAAATGCAACCGACTTTCCTTCGAGATTCTTCAGGACATAAGAAGATTTGAATCAATTTGACTCATACCATCTGAAAGAAATTTTCAAATATAGTGAAAGCCACCATTTTGGAAATAACCAAGATAGAAAAGGATTTCCATGTCACATTAGCGACTCTGCGAAGCCAGGACGCATCTAATATTTCGCAAAGCAAGTATTGTTTCAATACGCTACTTTTAACGTTTCATCCAAAAGGACTCAGTATGACTCAAAATGAGGCCTCCTGTGACTCAGAGATGCCTGGTGAAGCCCATCTTTTTTCTTTCAAGTCAACTATTTAAAAAGATCGAATTTCACTTATGAGGCATAGATCTGCAGTACAGAACGCCAGAAATGGTGCTTCCAAATAGTACAATTGAAAAGAACAACTTCACAGACTCTCAAGCGAAGCATATTCAAGCGGAAACAACGAATGTTTTGAAGCTAAAATTCTGAAACAAAAGCAACATTGTGTTGCAGTTGCCATGGCGGTTGTGGTTTCGTAAACTCTTTATTAGGCTGTTTTAGCAAGATTACGCGAGTCAAGAAGACGCCGGCATAATTCTTTTGTTTGAGGATGTAAATTACAAATTTAAATCAACTTCAAAACTTTTGCGAGTCTCGAGAGACTTACAGTACGTTCTATTCTGAAACTGACAACCTGAATGAAAAGTATACTTTTGAAGGCCGCACTGCAAAAATAGGACGCCGAAAAAGGCAGCAAAATGCAATATGAGCACGATCACAAATTATGGAAATGCCAGAATGCAGGCTGTTCTTTGGGAGTTTGCCTCTGTCTGTAAGCAGCTTTCTGGGAGGGAAAAGATTGACAATTAGAATGCTCTAAAAACATAAAAAGTAGCTGCGTTTTCAAAGACGTCCGCGTCTTGCTCCTAAAACAGCCTATTAACACCAAAGTACCTGTGTCCCTTTGAAGCCATTTAATTCAAAGCGCAATATACAAGCGTTTTACGCCCATATTTGTAACAGATTTGAGCCAAATGCAAAATTGGGGAGTAACTTACTTTCGCTGTTGCTCAAGGGCCTCCATTTCCTCAGGTGTTCTTCCATGTAATCTTGTTCGTCTCCCCTGGTCATTATCCCCAGCTACTGATGCAAAAGGATGTCTTCCAATAAACGAATTAATCAAATCCATTCCGGCCTCATCCTCGTTCAGGATTTCCGAATCTGCGAGTCAGAACGTATACTGGATTATCAACAGAACTGTAGAAAACAGGGAAATGACGGCAGACTGAAAAAGGGCTAAGTACTGGGGGACTCGATAATGTCATACTTTAGTTGTCTGACAGTCTGTTACACTAGACAAAAAGATGGGAGGAGCGAATACAAAGCATCATCGGTCGTTTTGTCAAACACATTCAGTTCTCTCATAGCTGACATCTCTGTCAAACGAAAACCTTGCTAAGAAGGGCATTATGTTCTTTCCCTGGTCTTCTATTTTGAATCAAAATTTCCCCTTTAGAGGACAAGTCCGGGGTTGATAAAATTATTGTTAAAAACAAGTTTACCAACTGCAGAACAACAATCTTGAGTTCTTTCCAAGTTTTGATGCATCAAAACTTTCATAAATTCGTTGATCAACCTTCGTAAGTTAGGCCAAATATCGTCGCCAATTTGTATTTTGTACGAATGTGCAAAGGCGCGACAAGGAGGCTAACAATGTGAGTGGTATAATATCAACACATTCGCCAGCCTCGTCCAGGTCAACGTGAAGTGACGTCATATAAAATGAAGTCATTTCGCAGTTCTTAGCAGATTGAAATATGTAGCTTCGCATAGTATAAGAGAAAAAAATTGAAGAAAGTACTACACACCACTCACGACAGTGTAATCTCTTGAATAATCAACAATTATTACAACCCCGGACTTGCCCTTTAAGGCAGACAAGTCACTAGATCACACACAACGCAAAACACTCGATCCCAAAGGGTGTCCGTCTTTAGTGATAGCTGACCGCATTCTCAAAAGTTACCAAAAATCTAAAAATGGAAGCGATTGTTTAACGACTTGCCCATTGATTTATGTAGTTTTTTGATGACTTCACCCAAAGTAACCGTCAAATTGCGCTTATATCCGATCGATAGTAAGGGATATGAATTTTTAAGTTGTTTCTCCGTAAAGTACAAAGATCTATGCTCAAATTCGAGGAAAAAAGAAGTCTTCGAGTGATACTGCCTGTGAAAAACGTAAAATCACCAGTTCAACAAACTTTGGAAACAAAGCCGCAATCTACAATCTCTTACTAAAGCGTTGAACCCCTAAAAAGATCTACGTTTTCTGGAAACATTGTCCCCCTCCCCCCAATTCAATGTTGTTTTCTTTGGGGAATCATTCTTTTCCAGGATTTGCATGAAAAACCCCCTTTGACATTCATTTGACATTGAAAAGGGGGCGGGGGAGAGAAAGAAAATTAGATTTTTTTAACAAGAGTGTGCAATTTTGTAAGAGAATGTAGATAACTCAAAGCGTTCATGCAATGGAGGGAAATTGATCAATCCTATATCTTCTTGTATCTTAAAGACATATTTTAAGACTAATATATCTTCAATAATAAATATATCTTCATGCCAATAGAAAAAATATTAATGATCTTGTCAAAAAAAAATTACCCAGTTCTCCGGCTCTTAAATCGACTATTCCAGCGAACATTAGAAAAAAGATATTCTGCAAACAAAAAAGTCAATGGACAAGCATAGACAGCAACGTACTTATTACATAAAATTCTAATTCATATAACAATAGGGTGACGTACCTCTTTTTGTAATAGGTTTCTCGTTTATTCTAATTTGCCTATCAGGAATGTACGGCTCTCCGTCTTCATTACCTTTGAGGAAAGAAAACAATATTGACAATAATAAGAGAAACCAAATTTGGAAAGCTTGCGATCTGCTTACGATAGTGACTTTGTTGTCATCAAGTACGTATAAGGGCAAATCGGATATTTTCCTATATTTCAAAACTCTTCAAACGTCTTTATTACAAACATTAGAGGTGCAAGCATGCAAATATGGCACTACAATGTAACAATGTTACAAAATACAAATTTTAAACTTTATTATCAAAACTATCATCACGATGAAGATTTCGCAACCTCTGGGGCAAAACGTTTCTCCAACAGTCAGCTTTAGAATTTCAGCTTGGGCAAATCTTTAGAAAATTTCCATAGCTTTGAAAAGCAATTTGAGAACAGTTGCATAAAAACCGCTCTTACATTTTTCCCTGCGATTGGGAGATGGGAAAGGATGGGTAGGAATTTTCTGTCAGACATGAAAGCTAACAGATAGCTGCCTTTGTTACGAAAATTTTTATAAACAGCGTCATCAACTCTAAGGCTACATGTGGATTCTTCGAAGTGAGCATTCCTTCTCGACGCTCGCTATCTATCTGCTAAAGCTTTGAAATTATATTCAAGTATTATATCAATATTAATAAAATATTATGTTATGCAACAGAATGATTATGGAAGCTACAATAACCTTTATCGAAGAAACAAAACGGTTTGACTGAATGCAGCCACCCCTATATTTAGTTCATGTTATTATTCGTATGTTAATTCGTCATTTGTTTCCTCGTTGTGATTTTCCTCTTTGTCTGTCTGTTTGTTTTTCATGTTTCGTTTGCTCCTTGTCCTTTTTTCGCTAGAGTGACAAAATGGTTAAATATATTGTAAGTGGCATTGATAGAGGGAACTCGATGACCGTGTGTCTTTTCCCTCTATGAATGGAACCACATGAAGTAATCATTGCCAAACATCAGTATTTCATTTTCATACATTCATGCATAAAAGAAGCTTTAAAATAATTTGAATTGCTCCCAAGCATTTTAGAGATGATTAATTTGGCAAGAAAACAAGAAGCTCAAAATTCAATCGTGACGCTAAGTTTAGTAATGAGTCCCATTCTCGTAATGGATCTAAGTCCAGAACAAATTGATAAAGTCGGGTCTTCTGTATGAATCACTAAAAATTGTTTGGTCTTTGAAATAAATGAAGAAGAGACAATACTCAAGAAAAAAAGCAAAACCAAATTTAGCAAATTCTGGAAGCGTCAGAATTTCTTCCCAAAAGGCAAAGGCCCCGTTCAAACTGCTCCGTTTTCACAAGAAAACGAAGCAAAATTTATCCGTTTTTGCCTTGCGGTCACATCGCTCCGCTGTGAAAACGGCTTTTTGAAAACACTGTTAAAAACACATAAATTCGAAAACGGTGCGTTTTGAAAACGATCCGTTTTCAGTGTGAGCACCAAGCCATACTGGAAAACAAGTATGTTACGCCCGGGGGGGGGGGTACTTAGTATATTTGTCCGACGGGGATGTGCCGTTTTTCAGGGTATCGTTTTCGCCTATTTTTTCTAGAACAGGGTATCAAAAGAAGGCAAGTGTTCTGGAGCAGGTTGTCAAAACATGTCAAAAGAGGAAATTTTGTTACAACAGGTTATTATTTAGTCAAATTTGTGTGTTTTTGAGTATACTTTTTACCGATTTTTTCTAGAACAGGGTATCATTTGAAGGCAAAAATTCTGGAGCAGGGTGAAAAAATTTTATTTCGTGGACACATCCCCGTACAAATTTAGGTCAAGTACCCCCCCCCCCGGGATGTTACGCCAGAGATCTCCGGCATGGAGAAACATTGAAAACAATGGTAGAACAATAGGTCTATTGTTTGGAAACAATTGGCGTGGCGTAAACCTCTGGTGTGACAAAAACCAACGTTCCAGCCAGGACACCAAGAACGGAGACATTTGAAAATGATTCACATTCCTTTGTTAATATACTGTTGATTACAATGGCATTCCAAGTCGCGATTGGCGCCTTCTTGATAGCTATCTACAAAAGGCTTTGTTTTAATAAGGGGATCAACAACACAGTTTGCTGGAGCAATATTAATGGAAAACGGAGCAATGTGAACGGGCAGCGTTTTCATCAACAAAAACGGATAGAAATGAAAACGGAGCAGTGTGAACGTAGCCTAAGATGATATTCATTTGAATGTAACTCACCAACATCCTGGGGAAGGAAAGCCGTCGCGTACTGTTGTTCACTATTATTTCTTGGGAAGTATAAAGGCATCAGCCGCTTGTAGGTGCTCTGAAATAGAACAGGACTAATTTTTATCAAAATAATCAATTTCTTCGAACATTAAACCGAGAAGAAAATTTAGACAGGTGAATACACCTGACTATGACTTTTCTTCTTTCTTTCCCACCATTTTTAACATCGGATGAAGTGGAAATATACAAAATTCCTTTCATTCACTGATATAAAATTCATTCACTTCAAACTACGAGAAAAAGTATAACTAATCTCCTCCTTTGGACAAACATGTAAATACTATTCATTTCCCTCAAGATTCAAAAGGTATGTTTGATGATGTACACGTTTTTTCATAAGAAACTGGTTTAAAAGAAGCTGGTACTATGATGGCCAAAATCTTAAGAAACTCTAGTACTATTTCTGAGAAGCACTAAGGAACTTTTAAAAGTTGAAAGCATGGATATTATAGCAAACATATCGTTGAACCTTTCTTCTTGCACAATATTAACTAACCATTTGTGTTTTCAACATAATAAAAACCTGTTTGTTCCTACATGGTGATTTAAATGTCAAGTAACATATCTGTGGCAGTGTTAGCGACCATGTTGATAATTCTGCATTCAAAAATTAGGAAACCAATTCAGAAGCTTTGGTACTAAAATCGACAAAATTTCGTGTGAAATTGAGAAACTTTTAGTACTATGACCTGATCCTAGTTTCTTATAAATAAAGCGTGAACAGATCATATACGTCATTGCATTTGTAAAGATATGATTCTTGGCTCTTGTGGGGAATAAAACGTGCTTGAGTGAGGGGAAATTATTTTCGTCGAAGAAATGGGATCTTTGTAAATCAATTTTACCGGTAGTCACAATGCATAAAAAAGCAGATAAACATCAAACAATATTTCACTCATATGGGTATCAACCAAACTGCGATTGCTTTTAAGGCCTGTTTATACGAGGCAGGCCTGCCCACCTGACCGGACTGGTTCGCCTAGGCGTGAAGATCTTGATTGTATTTATATGAGTCAAGGATATTGTATATGAGTGAAACTTTCTCGGCCAGGCGGGCTGGCCTCGTAACAATGTATGTTAGGATCCATTATGGGATTTTGAAAGAAAATTGCTTGACAATCACTTCGACATGTAAACAATGAAAACAGGCCAGCCTGCCTAATGCTGTTTATATGATCCCAACTCAAGGGGATCCCGGCTTACTAATACACCACTTTAATCAAGCAGCCTCGTTTTGGAAATTTGTCAAAATCTCTTCCTATTGTTCATATGAAGATTTTGAGCGCAGATTCGGATTTAGCACCAAAACTTTAGTCTCATTACGTGTTTTAAACTGCTAGCAAGTGTGATGTTGATTTAATAACAATGTGAAATTCTAAGATTTATAAGGGATTTGACCGTGAAAAATCTTTCGGGGTGAAAATTTACAACCCGAGTCATTTTTCACGGTCAAATCTCTTTTAGATTTTCAAACTTTAAATCGTCATAAAAGTAACACGATGATCGCTAGCAACACGAAAACTTGTGGTCAGACTAAAGTTTGGGTACTAAATCTGAATTTGGCCTCTAAAATTTCTTATGACAGAATCTTGAATGATTTCAAAAATGAGGCTGTTAATTAAAGCGGTATCCAATAGTAAAGTGATACCCAATGATATCGTTAACTAAACCCTGACCTGACAGCATAAGTTTGCCATCACGCGCCTATCCTGGCCTGACATCCAATGTGGAACACATTCCAGTATGTGTTGGTGTCTAATCTTGATTTACGAAAGTTTTATCTATTTGCATGTCTTTATGTTAATGGCCACAGGGTAGTAATTGTCTCTTGCTCCTTGTGGTCCCGTCCCTGTAGTGATGTGTTGTTGTAGAGTAATCAGAAAGCATAGTAGAACGTAAATGTAGCATGTCTTCTAATTTTTTATATGGCATATTCAAAGATCTCGGCTGACCGGGCAGCCTGCTGCTCATATAAACTAGATTTAACTAAGGATATTTTGTTCACTCAGATGTCGCTTCGGCGAGCTAGCCTGGTCGGGCGGGCCAGCCTTCCTCATATAAAGAAGCACTTATATCACGAGTATCCTCGGTACATTACTGCCAATGACTGATAACCTTATATCATATTATTAACGTCAGGTAAACATTTCCGCGAATAAAGACCATCAATATGGCTTGAGTGAGTAATTATGTGAAAGATGAAAAATTTCAAACACAAAGAATAAGCCTTTCAAAATTTACACAGCCATGCAACTTTATAAACTTTCCAAATAAAATTATGATAATTGGCAAAAAAGAACTTCGAAATAATTTCAAGTATCCATCCGTCTTAGTTATTTATCGAAGTACTGAGGCTTCTTCATTTTAAGCGATCTCAGAGTTAGGTTTCTTGCAAAGAATCTCAAAATAGAAACTATGTGACAAGCACATTTATACGAAATTATGAATGACCCAAGGAACAGTGAAAATAGGATTTCCTTGTAATGCTTGAACTTACGCAAGCCATAACAAATTATGAATGAAAGGTAGATAGCATCTGGGTAAGGTGGAGAAGCCTGAAGCTGGATAAAGTTTCTTTTCAGTACCACATGGTCGTGGGCAATTGGGTTTGAACGAGAATTTTCGATGAAAAAGATATAAATATTTGATGCATTCATTCATAAAACATCGTCATTTCCGGAAAAGTAAGATCATACATTGTGAAACTTGAATTATTGATGAAGGCGTGATTAGCTTATGTCTACTTTTCACTGAGCCCTATGACACACAACACCCGTCTCAAATTTGATGAAATTTTCTTTCCCAATAACAAACACATATTAGCTTTTACACAGCTGTACAGGCACAGAAGAAAAAACATACTAAATTGCTAACATTTAAATCAAATTTCACTTCGTGAGAGGATGACAGTTAGGTTTAGTAGACGACGCAATAGAAAGAAAAATCAATGAGGAGATTTTTCCTTCTGATCAGATCATGAGCGTTAGGACACCCAGTGTGTAGCAGTTTGAAATTTATATCAGAAGCGAGCCACCTTAATTTATCTAATTTCTGTGTTTTGAACTTATGTTTACTTGGTACACAACCACCTTTCATTGTTTCGTAATTTTGAAATAGTTCGGTAGTGAGCCACCTTAAGTGCACAACCACCTTAACTAGTTGAAGAAAATAAAAATGTAGTGACTTCAAAATTAACGGAACATGATTACTGTTTATGAACGTCTAACCGTTTATGAACGTTTACGAAGCGAGGGAGGAAATGCTGGGGAGGACAAAAACTGTCAAAGTGCCGACAGTGAGCGAAGCAAGAGAAATTTTTACGGACCACACCTTTCTGATTGGCTCAAAATTCGACAAAACTGTCAAAAAATATGAAAAGCAAGTTATGGAAGTGCCGACAGTGTATAGCAATTTTTTAAAATTCAGTGAAGTTTTAGGGGCTCCTGCCCCCAAAGTTCCCCTGGCTGCGCCATCCCTGCGTCCACGGAACACGCAGATGTTGTTCATTCTTTTGGTTTAAACACAAGCCAGGTCAAAACCTCAAACAGTACGAAAATAAAAACGACTGTCATTTTGGAAACAACTGGACTATGAAGAAATCGGCCAGTAAAAAACTCGGAAATATCGGAGAAGTCGCTACTAGATTCTCCCGTTTTTCTCGATTCCTGTCTTTCAATTGCCCTTGTAAAAGTCGGAGATATTTAGATCAATGGAGGCTTTCCATGAACATCTCTACAAATATCAACTCACAGGTAACTAAAAAATCAAGAAACTTCACTAGTACCAAGGGAAGATTATTCAAGAAACTGTCCTTTTATTCAAGGAAATTCATAGCATTATCTTATTTGACTTTCATTTCTTGCTTGTTTTGTATCACTTGAATGGTGTCTCGGCAGTGGTACGGCTTCGTTACTCTGGGTACCAAACTCCGAGTCTGGTACCCAGGGTACGGCTTCGTAAATGTCGTTGTGAAATCATAGTTTCCGCAAGGGCACTAAAGTAAATCAAAAGAGTAAAGTAAAAATTATGAGTAAAAAGTGATTCCCTGGAATTAAAAAGAAAGCTGCGTGACTAACACTGTCCCAGTACTGATGTTTTTTTATACTTTTTAGTGATATAAGAGCTGACTCTTGATACAGAGTATTTTAAGCAAGAAACTTGTATGTTTTGATCAAAGTGATGTTCAGAGGCGCTGGAAGGAAGACGAAACGGCGGGGGCAGCCAATCAAAACGGGGCACTGCAAAATTTGTGAACTGACACAACCTTCCCAGTCGCTTAGTCGCTTTAGCATTTCTCAAGAAATTCTTATCCTACCACAACTGCCGTACTCTCATCAACTACTTTCTACCTGTTTCTGAAAGAACTTCTGAAATCGTCTTTGAGAGTAATGGAGGGCATTGGCAGAAGCTCGATGGGTCAAAAGTTTCAGATGTAGCGGATATACGAGAAAGGTTTGCTTGAGAAGGAGATTACCTGCCTTTGTGCTGCCCCCGTACCACCAGGACAATGGAGGCATCAGCCTCCGCTGCCCCGTGCCTGCCGCGCCTTTGGTGATGTTAATGCTTGGGTGGAGATAAATACAGCAGGCCAACTACTGTTACGCTAATCAAAAAACTTGACACTGAATCTGACGAATCTTTGAAAAATCAAATATCTCTGACTCTTTTAGTTCCTATCGATCTTGCTCAATCAGTTTCGGTTTAATGAAACTTGTAATGTCTATCAAAGCTTCAGAGTCCTCCTCTCAAGCATCCAGTTGCTGAAATTTCAACAGTAATCATGAGGCATTCAGTCATGGTTAAAAGCGATTCTCCGCTGGGAGTCCGTCTGCCTTCATGTGATCAGTTTGTCTTCATGGGATCGGACATAAAAAGTTTGTCTGTTTTACCAAGGTTTTACCCATTGCAAGATTACAAAATCATGTGTGTAGTTTGAATAACAGCGAATCGGATTGACGAAGGCTATCATCATGACTCAGCAATTTGTGCAAAGTGGGTATACGCTGTCTATGCCTTTAAGAGGGCTGTCTGGGACAAATCACAGAAAGTTCCCAATTCAGTTGAGAGAACAATTGTGTTACTATCATAAAAATAACATGGTTCTTTATTTTATCTTGATATTATCCAAGTACTACAGAGCAGTCATATTCGGCAAAATCAAAATGTTTTGGCAGACAACCTCGAATGACGTTATTGGCTTGCAGTTGAATCACTGCTGTCGAGAACAAGCATTCATATCACGGCAAATTTCCTGGTTATGGCAAACAGCATCCTTCAAGGATGCCCAAAGGAATTAACTTTAATTAGCCCTCTGCCTGCATCCTGTTTTTGAAGACTCGTATCAATACAAAATATTGTAGGCCACACACATAAAGGATAAAAAGAGCTGTAATAAATATCAGTATCTGAAAAAACATCATGTTCTGAAGTGAAATTTCCCTACTCTGACTTTATATCTATACTGCATCGGATGATGAAATTTTCAAGACTCTAAATATAGCATCTAATCTATCTAATAATATCCAATGCGACTTGAAACAAAAAATTTCACTGAAGTGGCTCGTTTTATCGTTTTAATCATGTTACTGAAAATCATGATAATCATAACTTATTTCTTCTCATTGTCATAGCAACAGAAATAGCAGAGTTAATCACGCGATTTTGATTGTTTGCATCAAAGTTCATCTTATTACCAAGTTTAATGATCATAGCTACTTTTACAGCAAAGAAATAGAGGGGCTGGAATACTCCCCTCCCCACATGATAGGCCTTACTTAAAAGCCGCTGGATTTATGCGTTCTTTTAGAAAAAGCCTGCGAGGAAAATTTAACTCGCTTGAACGACTCGGCAAATGCAAGGGGTACTTTTTCCCGTCGAATCTTTTTTGTGTGAAGTCATGGTCACATCTGATTGGCTAAAGTGAAAATGTAAACATCCGGTTCGGCACTAATCATTTGCCTTTGTCTCTGTCACGTGAAAATGCTAGAGAACGCAAATAACAACATTTGAAGGGTTTTGAAAGACTAACTTTGTATTATTACAGTTCATAGGCTACAATTTATGTAACATACTGGGTGTCTCAAAAAAATTGTTTGACGTTTGATTAAATATTGAAAAATAAGGATGACATGAACTGGCTCATGGAAAGGTAGCCCTGTCCCTACGATTTTCAAATGATTTTAGAGACCAGAATCTTGCAAATCGGTTAAAATTTCATTTAGTTACGAGCTCTCAAAGATAAAAAATAAGCGACAGCTGAAAGAGACCCCTAGATTACTCGTAATGCAAAAAAGCTCATCGAGGTAAAAAAAACATTATTCGTTGTCATACCTCTCGTTGATATCAGGGAAAACCAAATAAAACTTCGAAAGTAATTTAATCCTTACAATCATCGTAAAAAATTTGCCTACGATTGCATGCAACCAAAAACGGTAGTTCAAAAAATAATCGGCGAAAGACTGAATCTTTTCCTCAAAGCAGTCATACGCTTGAAACACCCCTGTCTAAGTGCCCCGTGCATCCTACCCCGGTGATTTCCCCGGCGAAAAAATTGGAGCAAAATTAGTCCCCGGATAAGCTGTGAATCTCCCCGGTACAAAACGCCTCACAAGTGAAACCTCGGCAGCAAACAGGCGAACCCCGGAGAGAAATTTGAAAACTTATTTTCCCGTAGAAACGGTTCCCCACCAATAATTATACTGTCCTCGTTACAAAATTTGAACTCCCCAAAATTTGAAGAGCTCCCCAGAGAAAATTTGACCATATCCCTCGATCACTAGGGCCCCCGTAACAATCTGACCTCTCACCGGGGCAGCAACAGAAACGATGGGCCATGGGACTGTTACCAAAAATGCCATTTAGAGGCCTCTGGTTTCAGTTTTCGTACAAATGTGAGATTCAGAGGTTCATAACTCCATGAATTTTTAACTGGTTTGCAACATTCTCCAGTCAAAAATTAATTTAAAATCTCAGGAGATGGGTAATTTAACGAAGTACCCATTCAGCATATCGTTTTCTAATATTTGATCAAACGTCGAACAATTTTTTGAGACATCCTGTATACAGCATGAGCAATGAACACTTCCCAGTTGGAAATATCAACGGGTGAGGGAAATGACCCAATTTCCTAGATACAAAAATCTTTATCAAACTAGAATAGTTACAAGTGCGGCAAACCATTTGAAATCGAACGAATCTTTACAGAAAAGATTTCCTTGGACCACACAGCACATTCCACATATGATAAATAACAGTCAAAGAATAGGGGTCTGTGCAACTAGTTTTATTTAATTTTGGACCATAGTCCATTCGAAAGAAGCCCTGGCAGATTCAAAGGAAGCAATTTATCAAAAGTTCAAGTCATGTATTTGAGAATCCGGTCGCCAATAACATATTGTAATCACGTTCTTCGACAGCGGGCGCTTTGAACGTGGAAACTCTTTTGGAGACATTTGTTATGGCTAAATTTCATACCAAAGCATTACTTAGAGCTTTTACTGATTTCCTTGCTACTGCCGGGTGTACCAGAAAACTTTCAGACACTTGAAAAATCATGGTACTTACAGTACAGAGTACTCAATTTGAAAATGTAGACCAGACAAAATATCTGCGAGTAATAATTGACAAAAACCTAAACTGGGCCGAGCATATCGAAAGTGTCCGTAATAAGTTTCTCGTGGAATAGGCTTTCTGAAATATTCCATAAAATTTTCCCTCGAAATACCCTGAGTAAGATGTACAGGAAAATCGCAGAGCCTCATTTTCGATATTGCTCTTCCGTGTTGGGGAACCGTGAGGACACTAGACTGCAGACCCTTCAAAAGCTGCAGAATAGAGCAGCTAGGATTGTTACAAGAAGTAATTTTGATTCATCTGCTAAGACATTGATACACAATCTAAATAAAATGGCCAACTATAAATGATATCGTTAAAATTGAAACTGCCAAAATCAAGTACAAATCGCTAAATGGTCTTGCCTAGAATATCCTTCCAAAAGGTTAGTCAAAAATTCTACTCAAAATATCAGGCAACTGCGTAATGATTAAGCTAGTCTTTTGTTTCCTTCGAGAAAAACAAGCAATGGGCAAAGAGGTATATCTTTTCGTGAATCGAAAGTATGGAATCAGCTCGACTATGACCTAAAACAGGCACGCTCCCTTGCCATTTTCAAACGAAGATTAAAAGAATATTGACTTTTGCATTCAGTTTATGCGGCTATTTCATTTTTTTTAATTGTTTGCCACGGTCCCCTGAAAAGCCGTCCTTTAGGACAGACGGGGAAACTGTGATTGAAAAAAAATAAAACAAAATAAAATAAAATAAAAATAAATACAGGGTGGAACGGAATAAAATGGGCTTTGCTTCATGGCAGAAATACCTTGCATTCTTAGAGCAAAGAAAAGACCGCTAACCTCGAAGTTTGTTCGTTGCAAAATGGGTAAACAAGGGCATCAAACAATCAATTAATTCGTAAAGAACCTTTTGTGCAGAATACAGCGAGAGGACATTTAAAGGGGCAGGGTCACCTAGCCGTAAACAAACCTGTTACCTCTATATTTTATATTGTTGCCCACACGTGGCCATTGTATTCTACTCAGATTTTGGTGGATGGGATGAATCCAAAATAAAGTCATTTCTAAAAATCCAACAATATCTCTGCAAACCTACAAGATATGAGCGCTTGGTTTGTTTCTCTACAAAATTAAAGAGTCCATCTTCAAAATAACACTCTTATGTTGAAAAAAGTAGTGGGAAATCTCTGTCATATGGACTATCAAACATACAGGAAAATTTTCGTTTCGAAAGAGGTTTGATTACATTACGTAATCCAGCCCCGTTAATGTCTCTCAAGAGTTACAGGAAATGAATTCTAAACAATTTTGTGATCTCGTGGCAATAGAAATGCACTATGATGTTTTTACTATTCGGTGTGAAACGTTGTTTTCCATTTGATCAAGTGTTTAGGCACTCTTCATGCATGCGTAAAAAACGGACTGGCTTGGAGTCAAATGTACTTTCATTTTCAGTAAAAGTGCCAATTAGAATGAAAGTCTAATCGAAAAAAAGAACAGAACATGCTGTTTAAGTTTTATCACAGATTAACGTCTCTGAAGATTTGCAGTATCATTGGATTGGATTGCGAGTCTCCTGAGATATAATGCGTCTTACTATCAACATGTGTGTAGATCATCATGCATGCGGCACACTGTGATCCATTAGGCCCCTTTTATCAAATCAATGCCAAAAAATAAAGTTCCTGATCCTAATAAAATCTTAGACTCGTGATATGAACCATAACCAGGGGTTCATGCGTTGCAGAAATTTTCGAGATCAATCAACAGAAGGCAAAGGTATTGATATTTGAAAGTGGGCTTAAATCAGATCTTTGTTAAAATGACCGGAAGGGCATGGCACTGTTTCGACTGCAAATTACAATTCCTTGTATCTAGGCTCAGATTTCACAAATCTTTTTCATTTTAATCTCATTCTGATCCACTAAATGTGTACTTTGAGGCAATGTAAAGCATGCTACAATATTTTGCCTTTTTATGACCATTTTTAGACCCTTTCACAATGGTTCCTTTCAAAAAATGTTTGCTTCAAAATCAATAGTAAAACTATAAGCTAAAGACAAAACGTATGCTTCGCTATGCTCTTCAAAATAATTTCGACGATTAGATACACCTTCCTAACAAGGTTTTCATAACTACATGTCGTAGTTTCGCTTTTTGCCTGAACTGATAACGTTACAACTACGACTCACTCCCCTACGCTTGTAGAAACGGCAAAGCTCCGTACTGATTCTATAGACTCGATTACATGTCGTAGTTTCGCTCTTTGCCTGAACTGATAACGTTACAACTACGACTCACTTCCCTACGCTTGTAGAAACGGCAAAGCTCCGTACTGATTCTATAGACTCGATTACATGTCGTAGTTTCGCTCTTTGCCTGGACTGATAACGCTACAACTACGACTCATTTCCCTACGCTTGTAGAAACGGCAAAGCTCCGTACTGATTCTATAGACTCGATTACATGTCGTAGTTTCGCACTTTCCCTGGACTGATGACGCTACTAGTACGACTTATTTCCCTAAGCTTGTAGAAACGGCAAAGCTCTGTACTGATTCTATAGACTCGATTACATGCCGTAGTTTCGCTCTTTGCCTGAACTTATAACGTTACAACTACGACTCACTTCCCTACGCTTGTAGAAACGGCAAAGCTCCGTAATGATTCCATAGACTCGATTACATGTCGCAGTTTCGCTCTTTGCCTGGACTGATAATGCTACAACTACGACTGATTTCCCTAAGCTTGTAGAAACGGCAAAGCTCCGTACTGATTTTATAGACTCGATTACATGTCGTAGTTTCGCTCTTTGCCTGAACTGATAACGTTACAACTACGACTTATTTCCCTAAGCTTGTAGAAACGGCAAAGCTCCGTAATGATTCCATAGACTCGATTACATGTCGTAGTTTCGCTCTTTGCCTGGACTGATAATGCTACAACTACGACTCATTTCCCTACGCTTGTAGAAAGTGCAAAGCTCCGTACTGATTTTATAGACTCGATAACATGTCGTAGTTTCGCTCTTTGCCTGGACTGATAACGCTACAACTACGACTTATTTCCCTAAGCTTGTAGAAACGGCAAAGCTCCGTACTGATTCTATAGACTCGATTACATGTCTTAGTTTCGCTCTTTGCCTGGACTGATAACGCTACAAATACGACTCATTTCCCTACGCTTGTAGAAACGGCAAAGCTCCGTAATGATTCCATAGACTCGATTACATGTCGTAGTTTCGCTCTTTGCCTGGACTGATAATGCTACAACTACGACTCATTTCCCTACGCTTGTAGAAAGTGCAAAGCTCCGTACTGATTTTATAGACTCGATAACATGTCGTAGTTTCGCTCTTTGCCTGGACTGATAACGCTACAACTACGACTTATTTCCCTAAGCTTGTAGAAACGGCAAAGCTCCGCACTGATTCTATAGACTCGATTACATGTCTTAGTTTCGCTCTTTGCCTGGACTGATAACGCTACAAATACGACTCATTTCCCTACGCTTGTAGAAACGGCAAAGCTCCGTACTGATTCTATAGACTCGATTACATGTCGTAGTTTCGCTCTTTGCCTGGACTGATATCGCTACAACTACGACTCATTTCCTGACGCTTGTAGAAATGGTAAAGCTCCATACCGCTCCTAGATGAAACCTTTCTGCAGCTCTACAAAAAGCTCGATTAAGTGGTGTTTGAGCTTCTATCACAATTGTGTACATTCGAAAATTCTACAAATGTATCAACCTGTCGTTCGATTCGCACTCTTTGGAATGTAGCTGAAAGACCTCTTGCGCCTAAATCATCTGCAACTATTTTCTCACAATCACTGGGTCTAAAATGCCTTAAAAATCAGTTTCCTAGAATTCATGTACCATGAAATTAGGTATCAGTACTTTTCGGTAAAGGTTCATTCTTGCCATAATGGCAAAAATCACCTCCCTCTAAGCCACATTCTGACCAGTAGACGACGGGGCGACAGAATCACGTCGCCGATTGAAAGTTCTTGCCGTTTTTACAGCTCTGGAGGAATAATGCCATCAGTGGAGTGACAAAAATAACGGCAATTCAAGTCCATGAGATAAGCGTAACTTGAGGGTCCTCGTGGAATGAGGCTCTCCATTCATAAGGCATAAAAACAACTGTAATTCTGAAAATAATGATAATGTGAAATGTACGATTATTGGAATTATGGCGAATGACCTAAAAATCCCTTCGATCTGTTCAGTTGAAAGAATTAGGCAATAACATTTTACACAGTCAGTTTTAAAGTTTTGCGAAGATTCGAGCCCTTTACTCTTATTAACTAGGTGATTGAAACAATAGAAAACAAAGTTGTTGAGCATGTTGTACGTCGATTGTATCAATAAAAGTATAAATTTGTCAAATATTCGACTTCGTACGAAGATAATAAGGTAGTTACAACGTTTCGAGCTTAACTCTTCATCAGGACCTGATGGTATAGAGGATACGGAACACTTCTTGCTGCTTTGCGACTCTTTCAAAGAACACAGATGCAATCTTCTCACTGATGTTAATGTTGTTCTTCAAAATAGTGGGCATTCTGTCTGGAGCAATAGCTTTTTGCAACTTCTTTTGTACGGTGACGAGAGTCTGTCTTATGAGGTTAACAGATCAATTGTAACTTTGACTATTACGTATATCCTCAAGACAGAGCGCCTTGATTAAATATTTTTAAAATTATCCCAAGAAATTGTCCTATTTTCTTCAATTTCCTTCCATTTCCTTCTTCACGTCGTTACGTGTAGTGCTATGTTCGTGTTTCCTGTTTTATGTTGCCATGAGGTAGTCATAGTTTTGCTCCAGATGGTATTGTACTAGTAGTAGGGTAAAGTTTTCTTGCAAGTAGTGTAATTAAGTAGTATGTATTGTAACTGTTTAGATTTAATGTAAAAAAAGAGTTGAGTTCGAAATATTGTAACTAATTTATCATCTTCGTACAAAGTCAAATATTTGACAAATTTATACTTTTGTGATTAAAAACAAGCTTGCATCTGTTTAAAATCACGAAAACTATATTGCAAAGGAAGCCAAAAACTGAAAAACATGCTGCAGCTTTACAAGGTTCATAAAGGAGATAAAAGATCCCATATCTCTTTGAGAACTACCCAGATATCTCAGGTTTACCAAAATAAAACATTGAAGATAATCGTTCTAAAAATCTGCTTTGAAACACACTTTCTTTGAGAATGATTAACAGTTAAAGTGTCGTGATGACGTCAGTGTGGGGGACATCTATCTACAACTAGTTGATAAAATATAGTCAGTTCCGGATATAGTGATGATAGCTTTGTCAAGAAAACTGTGACTGAACACTGAGTGTGACTGAAGGCAAGGCCCAAAATAGAGGTGCAGACTTCAACACTATACTTTTTCTCCTTTGGTTACCAAGTTTCTTCACATCAATGTTGATAATACCACGTGTGGTGTGGTTGGTAACTAGCTTGTTAATCTTAGTTTAAATTCTAAAATTCGGCCTCGGTAGTTAACCCTACTTTCGTTTGGGGGCAAATATCCCCCTAGAAGATTTGCAAGGCAATGGATAACAGTTATGAAACATCTGAAGTTTTGCAGGTGCCTACTGTGTAACTAAAAATTAAATTTGACTTCATCACATTTTGCTTGATTTCGGCAAGAACAAAAACCAACGCCATCAGAGGCTAACGAAATAACAGGTCCTTTTAAAGTTGCAGCGATTATCAGGTGTCAGAATTGTTTCAAGGCTGCAATTTTATCAAATTCTTGAACTGTTAGATCAAAGTAAGGAAGCAAGTAAAATTTCCCATCAAAGTAATAAAAAGGGACTGAAAGATCATAAAAAATTTTAAAGGAAAAAAGAATTTTAATGAAAATTTAAAGGGCAAAAATAGATTAAAAACACCCCAGTTTAAAAATGACAGGGACGGCATTAAAATGTCAATACAACCTTGTTTCCACAATGGTCCCCCCCCACAGGTGTCTATGAAAGAAAAGTTTTCACAAAAAACAACAAAAAACAATGTGTATTGCTGAAAACTTGACAGTAATGCTGCATTTCTGATATGTTGATGGATAATTTCTGTTAAAGCTTTTGGAAATTCAATCTATAGATGCGTCATAGGAATGACCCGAAACCTTTTGTCTTCCGGTTGTTTCCTCTCTCAGCACTGTAAACAGCATAAGTCAGAAACTGCGTCTCTCCCACGGAAAACAACCTTCCCAGCTTTTGCTCCGAAGTTTGAAGTGGATACGAATGGTTTTATTTTCTTTCTCTGCAATATGGGGGCTGGGGTACATCCATTTTTATCCAAGCTTTGAAACCCCACAAAAGATTTCAACCCCACAAAAGATTGAACCGAGAATCGACGCACACATGTTGAACATCGAAACTGAGGCCGTTCCTTCCATGTTTGTTGATTCGGCTAAAATTGTGCTCTAAAAATCGCAGTGCATCATAACATGCCGCCATGCATCATACCATGCTGCAATGCATCATACCATGCCGCAATGCATCATGTAATGATAAAAGAGAATAAGAATAAGAAATGCACATAAGATAGACCATTAGAAATTGGCAAAGGGAAAGAGAATCGACAAAGGGAATCAGAAATGCTGTAATTAGACAAAGAGATTGATGATAAGGATAAAGAGAAAGATCGAAAGAGTCGAAGACATGCCGGACAACCGTTCGAATTTCGTCCCACTTAAGGAAGACCGTCGAAACTTAGGCTGTTTCTTCTACGTGTGTTGATCCTGCTAAAATTTAGCCCCAAAATTCGCAATGCATCATACCATACCGCAATGCATCATACCATGCCGGAATGCATCATGTAATGATAAAAGAGAAAGGCTATGAACACAAACAGAAAGGGAATGCCAAAGAGAAAGGCAATGGCCAAATGGAATAAGAAATGCACATAAGAAAGACCATTATAATTTGGCAAAGGGAAAGAGAATTGACAAAGGGAATTAGAAATGCTGTAATTAGACAAAGGGAATGATAATAAGGATAAAGGGAATGATAAACAAATATAAAGGGAATGAGAATTTGGCAAAGGGAAGAGGAAAATGTTGTTAATTAGACAAAGGGAATGGAATAAACAGAAAGGGAATGGCAAAAAACAGAAAGGGAAAGCGAAAACAGCGCATAAAGCTGACAAAGACCATGAAAATTAACCATTAGGATTAAGACGCTAACGGCACTCCATAAAATATTGTTCAACTGATATTTCTGGGTTTCTTAAAAGGCAATTCTGACCTTAATCTGCATTGTTTCATGATCTATCGTGTTCATGCACAGGTTTCTTAGTATACAATAACATAAAAAGAGATGATATTTTTGGGTTTCAATTAAGCTGAAATAATATTTTAGGGTTGCTTTAAAATCTCTTGGACTGACCGGCCCCGTATGCATGTGTGTCGAATGCCTCCTGGGTATTTGATGGACTTTCTTTTTTCAACCTTTCAAATTCATGTCACACTCAGGGCTTAGATCCATAGATATTGCCTCGAAAGCAATTATCCTAATATATGTGCCATTTTAAGCATATTGAGCAGCTTCAAGTAACAGAAAAGAATAGCATTGGTAATATTTTTGGTTGCTGCCAAAGATACCCTCTCTCTCGAATAAGCGCCCAGAATATGCCCCATCGAATATGCCCCATCCAAAAATATTTTTGCGAAAACATTTTCGGGGGGCTTTTTGAAGGACTTACGGTAAACTTGCTGGCTGCGATAGGGGCTATGACTCTGTAAAAATCTCGTATGCCTTTTGGAAAACCATGTATTTCCATGAAAATGTTAAAATTGCAGATTAGTCCCAATCGTTGTTCTTCAAAGCATATGTCATAATGAGGCTCTTAAAAGGGGATTGTCGCTTCATTGCTCCCTCTTAAAAAGCAGCATGCTCCTTTGCTCCCCTCAATATTAGCCTTGTGCTCCCAATAATTCCTTGATGCTTCCATATTTAAAGCCAAGTCTTCGATTGGTTTCTAAGATGGTTGCAAATTTTTGCGTCAGATTTCTCATGATCTATCCGGCCTGCCAGATCTGTCACTGGCTTCTCTTCCCTAAATACCTTGGGTAATACATGGATTTGATGATTTCTTGCACATTTTCTACACCAGCCTTGGAGTGCATCCTTATGGTGACCCGTAAGAGCATTTTAGTGAAAGAGGGCCAGGATCGTCGAGAATGGGGGGAGGTAGCCAATGTAGTTACCAGGGGGTCCGAGGCCATTAGGGGCCTGGCAAATATATATTATATCTTTTTCCCTTGTCTTCACTTTTCCTCAGGAACGTTTCTTGGCTCGCGGGGCATTCTCAGCTTCGTCTTTACACATGAGATAAACAACTTTTCCATTTAAAAATCTTTTTAATAATTTATGGGAGGGCGTTTTCATCTAAAAGCATCCTTTTAGGCCCTTTTACCAGTGCATAGGAGGGCATGATCCGAGAGAAAAAGGCGTGGTCCACAAAATTTTCCGGAGCCCTTGGCGCCGGGGGCTCAATCCACACCCACCCTGGCACCCTAGGGCCCGTGCCGTCTCTCGACGACCCTGAAGAGGGCATTGATTTGTGTCATTGGTGAAGGAAAGATTGGGGTCTGGGAGATGAACTCTGAAATTCTTTACTTAGAACGTTCTTTACTTTGGCGAGGAACGATACTTTTGTCGTAATCCCCATTTCTATGGGCACTTCAGAAAGTTTCCAAAACATGGCCGTTTTCTCATTACGGCTCAGAATCCCCCTCCCCTTAAAAAAGAACGCATTAATTGCATTTGGTTACCTTGGCATTTCAAAATAGACAACCTGTACAGTAACTGAAGGGTGCATGGGAATTTAATGAGAAGTATAAAACTTTTGAAGTAAGTTCTCGAAAAACGTGATGCTCTCAAGGTCTCGCATTTTCTAGTCATGCTCCTTGGCTCCGGCCTTTCTCAGGCAATCCTCTCTTACTCCCCAAAAACCCTATCAGAGCCTGCACAATGAACGGCAATAAGATTGGGTACAAAGAGCAAAATTACCGAGACTCAAAATGACTGCTGGAAATCACAACTGGAGTGAACAGGAGCCTGAAAAATCCCTAAGCACCTTGGCTTTTTTGGATACTTAATATCCATTTGCCACTGTCGTCTTTGAAGAATTTCTGCTCAACTTAAGGTTTGCACATAATTTTTCCGCTGATATTTAGGAGGATAAGTGCATCCAAGGTTGGTTCGTAACTTGTAGATGTCTTTCAGTGTTTCGTATCACAGCCACTTTCTTGTATTTTTTACTTGCCAATGATATCTTAGCTGGAACCGATTTCCTGAGCAGATAGGTGGCTTTTGTCTCCATTTACCCCTATGCTCCCTATGCTCTTAAGAGAACAATCCTTGAACCTCTTAAACCTCCAAGCGCGTGGAAAAAGAAGCCGTACTAATCTAATGAAAGTTAGAGAAGACATGAGCTACTGTCTCTTTTTAGCCCAATGCCCCCCGGAAAAACTTGCCCTCTCACGGCATCCCCGTTAGCCTGTGTTCCAGACCATCCTGGGTGATGGTCTGGAACAAAGGCTAATCCCCCTTGGAGCTCTCTGTGGTAGAACACGTCCATATAATTCTCGCTGAGATTTCTCATTTCCAGGAATTCATTACCTTGGTCTTGCGTCAGACGAACGGAATACATTCACCTTATTTCAAAGCCTTCTTCAACCCCAAATCTGTTAGCAAATCTTTTGTGGGGTTTATCGATACTGCTTAGGATGTTTCAGGGAGCTTTCAAACACTGATGCTGAGACTGTTGACACAGACTTTTTGGAAAACTCTTCACTTTCCCTTGAGGATGTACAATCTCCCTCTCGCTTTCCTGATTAGCAGTCTTCACCTTCAGTTGCCAATTGACTTATTCGTGTTATCGCTTCTCTTACTGACTCATTTGTCGAAGACATGCCGGACAACCGTACAAATTTCGTCTCACTTAAGGAAGACCGTCGAAACTTAGGCTGTTTCTTCCACGTGTGTTGATCCTGCTAAAATTTAGCGCCAAAAATCGCAATGCATCATACCATGCCGCAATGCATTATACCATGCCGCAATACATCACGTAATGATAAAAGAGAAAGGCTATGAACACAAACAGAAAGGGAACGCCAAAGAGAAAGGCAATGGCCAAATGGAATAAGAAATGCACATAAGAAAGACCATTATAATTTGGCAAAGGGAAAGAGAATTGACAAAGGGAATTAGAAATGCTGTAATTAGACAAAGAGAATGACAATAAGGATAAAGGGAATGATAAACAAATATAAAGGGGATGATAAACAAATATAAAGGGAATGAGAAATTTGGCAAAGGGAAGACGAAAATGTTGTTAATCAGACAAAGGGAATGGAATAAACAGAAAGGGAATGACAAAAAAACAGAAAGGGAAAGAGAAAATAGCGCCTAAAGCTGACAAATACCATGAAAAAATTAACCATTAGCATTTAGACGCAAACGACACTCCATAATATTTGATTCCAACAAAATATTATGAACATAAGGATATATCTAATGATATCCAATTCAGTTAGAAGCAAAAGATTTCAAGGAAGAGCCTCATTTTATTGTTTTAATCATGATACTGGTAATCATGGCAATCATAACTTATTTCTTCTTATTGTCGTTGCAACAGAAACAATAGAGCAATTTGATTTGATCGAGTGATTTTGATCGTTTGCATCGAAAGTTTAATGATCATAGCAGCTTTTACCATGAGCGATAGGACACCCAGTGTGTAGCAGTTTGAAATTTATAACAGAATTCATAACAGAAGCCGCCTTAACTTATTGTCTTTTTTTGTACTTTCAACTTATTTTTACTTGATATACAGCCACCTTTCACTTACTTAAAGGCCTTACGGTTAACGTGGATCTCCACTTAAGGTGGCTCACTACCGAAAAATTTCAAAATTATGAAACAGTGAAAGGTGGCTGTATACCAAGTAAAAATAAGTTCAAAACACAAAAAAACAATAAGTTAAGGTGGCTCACTTCTGTGATAAATTTCAAACTGCAACACACTGGGTGTCCTATCGCTCGTGCTTTTACAGCGGAAAAATAGAGGAGAGTGGAATCCGTCCCCTCAGCAACTCCCAGATGAGGTAGAGTTAAAGAGTGGGTGTACATGAGAAAGAGTAAGGATACAACTAAATAATAGGGAGTGGTGAAAAGAGCAGTGATGAACATCAAGAGTGGAAATTGAACAACTGTCGAGCATATATATGAACGGCCATATCGTAGATCGAACCTTAACGAAACCGTTATGACAATAGTTAGCCCACTTAAAGTGGTTAACAGCTACAAATGTCAACAGGCGCAGCAAATTCCTCCTTAAGAAAGTACTCGGTACGACGGCGGGCCAGCACGTAGTAATATATATAAGGGCTATTTTCTCGATTCTGAAGATCATTAAAGAATTTATCCTTGAGAGAAAAGAGCAACAAAGTCCTGCTTACAAACTTATCTATTAACTCTATTTGGATCGGGATGATAATTTCTAATTTCTGAGCGGGAGAGGGCGGATCTTGCCCCCCATCCCTTTTTCCGAAACCATAAGAGATAAAACAATGAAACTTGTATCAGTTGCTCTTTGGACAATATGCTTTACAACTGTAGCAACAGAGCTTAATTAGTCACGTTGTTTGTGGCTAGGTAACTAAAAACAATGAAAAATGGCTAAAATCTGGCTACTGGCTTAAATTACAACATTGGTCGACATTGATTAAGATAACAAGCAGAATTGTATCCGAAAGTAGCAAGTAAGAGCCGGGGAAGATATTTAAAAGGAATTTTTGAATTCAAATTGGAATTCTTATTAGACTCTTGCTAGAGGATTGAAAGAATAACTGTGGTTTCTATTATCGGTTATTTTTAATTTTTGACTTTTCTTGTGACCTGTCTCCAAATAGGGTCATCTGGTGGTCACGTGGTACCAAAATAGACTATGACAGTTCAAAATCTTGTAGCTAATCAAATTTTGGTAGAAGTCCCTAAGTGGTAGGTTCATACCTAAACTAGCGGCGGAGACATCTGACAACGTTTGGTGAGGAGGCGAAAAAACCCTCCCCGGTCCAAACAGGGATCAAATCCAACCTGCTCTACATCGTTCACCTCCATCCTCACAGAAAACGGAGATCTAGCGACCTAAGAATGGCATGCACCACTTAGCTTTCTATTTTTTAATCGATCGAGAACATCAAATACAATAGTTCATATTCAGACTGACCCATTCTCCCCTAGCTAAGCTACTTTCAAATTCGTTGATTTAGTTTCGTTTGCAGGAAATATTTTCGTTCCGATAAGGTAGAGTTTCAAATATGATTCCACTTGTTGGCCCATTCATGAAGAAATTCGAAAAATATTACTTAAAAGAGTCTGTGCAAGTTTAACATTGTGCATTTAAAAAGAACTATCACAAGGAAACACGAGCAATGGTCAATTTTGTAATATATACTTGTTAATTGTAATGTCATTCTATTTTTCCATTAATTTTGTTATTTGGCATTTGTTCTATTTTTACTTATTTTTAGTGACTTCCATTCCCTTTCGCTCCTTGGTAGTGAAATTTCGCAAAGCAGCGAAATAGAAGTCATGAAAAATGAACAAAAGATAAAATATATTATCAACTTACAAATTAAGTAAAAACATTAGAAAGTACCTGTTAACAAATATTACAAAAAAGAACAGTTAATCTGATTACCCACTGAAATTATCCCATTAAAATAGATGCTGCACACGTGCAATCAACAATGGAGAGAAGAAGACACGATGCTGTTTCTGGGTATTTTCTTTGTTCTTTTCCTAAAAAGCAGCCTACCTTTCTGCTCCCTGAATATCAAAGCAATAACTGTGAAAAATTCCATATTTCATTCCTCATACAGTAAAACACACATAGAAGAAACTGCTGATTAAGAGCCTCCAATCCGATCTTTGGCCAGTTTAGTACCCTCTATGTAAAAACCACTATATAAATGTATGGGAACCATTTTGGCCTGTTATGGTGAATTGTGCAGTTCTTCTAACTCATTCGGTATATTCTTTGGTTGGACTTTTCTGAAAAAATTTCAGTTGATGCTCAAAGAATAACAAAACTTCCCTTACCTCATCAATCGGCTCCACAACAAAAACAACAACATCAAAAGCTTCCATGTTCTTTTCTATAAATCTTCGCACAGTTCCTAAAACGAATTAAAATTCGTTGAGATCAATGCAGTACGTAAATCCGAACAATTTTCCACAAGGGCACTTTTTTACTCACCCGAAAAAACACCATTAAAGGGTCTGTTTCATCCAGCATTCCTTGGACGTGTCGTCGCTTGGTTGGTCTTTGTTTGTCCCCATTTCCATGGACCATCAAATTGGCGACAACAAAGGCAATCCAAAGGCAGGTTTCCACTTAAGCGAAATCTTCAGCGAATTCGTCAGCGATTAGAATTTCTTGTGTTCTTTCCGCATGTAAGCGAATTCGCCAGCGAAACATGAAACCTGAAAGGAGTTCAACTTCCCAGCGAATTTGTCAAGCGAAGAACTAAAGACAGAGAAGCTGGAATCATCTTTGTTTTAGTTGTCCAATACGAGCACACTACATTTTTGGTGCCAAATCAGTTCACCATATTCGCTGCGAATTCCTCCGAGTGGAAACACGCTTAGCGAATTCGCTGACCCAATCGCTGACGAAATCGCTGAAAAATTTCGCTCAAGTGGAAACCGGCCTCTCCAGACGAAACGTGCAAGGCATGCTGAATGAATGAATCAGACTCTTTAAATGACACGTTCGGGGCTAGAATGATTACCGCTACAAAATAAACTTACCAACTGCTGCCATGAATTATGAACTTCATTCTACTCTTTGACGTTTGTAACAGTTGCAAATTAGTTACGCATCCTTCATTAATTTCATTTCATTTAAATTACTAAAAGAGGGTGAAAACATTCAGTCTATAAGAAAAAACAATTTTACAATGCACCCTGTTAAAATTGGAATAATAATAATAATAATAATAATAATAATAATAATAATAATAATAATAATAATAATAATAATAATAATAATAATAATAATAATAATACCAGACAAAAAATTAATCAATAAATTCCTAAATACTACTTGATATAATGTCAGACGAAATTCCAAAAGAAACCTAATTTCTGATTAGTCCTATCGAAAAGAAAAAAATGAAAATTGCTACAGAAATGAACGTTGACAGAATTTGGTCATCATAACCCTTTTTTTGGTTTTAACTTTGAATAAGATAGCGAGAGAGACAGTTTGATTTGGTGCCCATGACTATTCCAAACGGTCGTCCCTTGGTATGCAAATGCCGTTTGCCCATTGTTTGTTCTAAACAAAGGGAGTTTCAAGTCAGTTTCAATCCTGGGAGCCTTATCTGAATAAGCGATTTGGCAGAAAAAAAGGTGAAAGCGGTGGGGAAAGTACGAACGCCATTCATAACGACATAATCTTGTATTTTATTACCAATCATACCAAACAAGGACTTGTCCTTTAACTCTCCTGTCATTCACTATGGTATATGACTTACTGAATGATAGTCAAAGCTTTACGATGACAGGGCAATGCAGTACGGTACTCACGGAGAGCTATATGTGCACCTTCTTCTGGTGGGTATCCTCGTCTCGTTGTATGTATCACTGACATTCCAATTGACTTCAAATGATGTTCCCTGAAAAAAGATTCAATTGAATTTAACTTTAAGTTTTCCAACTCTAAAAATCATTGAAAGTTAGGTACTACCAGGTAAAATAAAAAATTGGGAGTTTGTGGAGTACCTACCAGTTGCAAAAGGTGGGCAAAAATTGTTTTCTTTCTGGCGACCTTGGTTATGGCTAAAAAACTTTTCGCAAAATTTGTTCTGGAGATAGAGTACCTCAATCGTTATCTCAATCGATATAACAGTGGGACCCAAGAAAGTAACTCCCAAGACAAAAAATTTTTGAGAACATTTCTGAACGAAATATTTTGATGACATTTATAGGACATTAACAGCAATATGAAATACATCTTCTGAATGCAAATTAGTTTACTACCGGGTGAATAAAAAAAAAGGTTGACATTTCAAAGGCTACTCTTCCCTGAGTACACAAGCAATGATATTTTGCAGTACCTGATTGAATAGCTAATCATTTTTGGAAATTTTCCAGACTAAATCGGTCACTCTGTTCAGATTCTGTAAGCAATTTTCTAAAATGAATCACTTTGAGAGACCTTAAAAACGTGCTAAAATTACAAGCAAGAATCCCTAATGTGTGACCTCACAGCGATGACTTTCAGCACGCTTTAGCATGTGCTGTCCTTTTGACGGGTTGAAAAGTCTTCCCCCTAGTGTTAATTACTTATTCAGGGGGATTCCATTCTCCCATGACGACAAAATACATGAACACATGAAGAGTCACTATTGCTAGCAAGGAGAACTAAGGGAAATCTTGCTTGGTGTTTTCACTCGCTTTTGCAGGTTTCGAGAGGTGCTTTTGGCAGGCAATCTCCTATCTTGACGGGAAGGAATGGCCGATTAAAGCCCGCTAAATCACTGAACGTAATGAGATATATAGGGGATAAAATAGGACAGTTCTCAATATCATTGCTTTGATATTCAGGGAGCAGGATTTTTCAAACGCCGGATGTTTTCGTTGATTCACCCAATAACCTGCATTTTATTCTAGAGTTGTGTGATAATTATTTCATTTCAGCCCAAAATACCAGAGTGCAGAGTTGTAGCCCAGCCGAAGTTAAGTAGGCAAGTCTACAAGTCTACACAAGTCTACACTAAGTTTAGCTGTTAAGTAGGCTATGTCCGAATTTGAATAGAACAAACTATTCAAAGCCGGACATAGCCTACTTAACGGATAAATATGTCCCCGTTTATCAATCGCCGATCAGGAAACATAAAAATAGTTTACAGTTTGTATATAAATCGTTATGATATATTTCACTTTCAAATGTTAGTCACACTCTGAAGAGAACATAATTTCCAAAGGCCTTAGTGTGCTGATTAAAAGTCTCGTTTCTTTGCCTCTATCTCCTTAAAAATGTTTAGTGTTTCAGCTACCAAATATTTGCAAACAAAGATATATTCTAAAACAGAGATAGAGAAATTCCCAATAAAATTAGAAGTGAAAAGGTAGCGAATTCAAACAGATGTTAGAGTGTATGCAATTGCAAAATTGTCCGCGCTTTCAAATTGTACCAGTATCCTGTGACCAGAAGCTAAAAGTCTACACTGTGTAAAGCTAGTCGACCGGACATTCATGCAGGGCTGAGAAAGATTTTTTGCCGCTTCTAACCGGCAAAATGCACTGACCAAAGGCCTTCAAAACTTGGTATGAAAAATTGCGATCAGCCACTGAGATGTGAAAAATAATGGTAGCTGATTGAAGGATGCAAATGTAAACACTGCATTCAGAAATAATGGAGATTTTAAAACAAAAGGGAATATTGGTTTCACGCTAATGGAGATACTAAAATTTAAAAATCTAAAATCTCCTTTTGTACATATAGTAATGTCAGTACGGAAATTGATTTATCAGCGTTGATATTCCGAAAAATGGCTTCAAAGTGGCAATGATTTTGCTTGTTTTGATGCATACTGTTAGCCACATACCGGGTGACCCAAAAAAAACTTCACGAGCTAGATTGCACATATTTTCCTGAAAGCAAACGCTATGAAGACGAACAAGGTATCAGCATGCAGGTGGAAGGCTCCGCTATCTTTTGAGATGTTGCTTGGCCAGTTTAAGATATGCGTACTGTCCGAAAAAACAGTTTCAAAAATATGAAAATCTATTCATTTCTCGGACCATTCCACTGTGATCCAGATTTCACGTTTTGTGTAATTAATGTGAAAAAATGAACTTTCTGGAATCCAACCAAATGTATTTTTTCCTTGTTCTCCACACTCTGAAGCATATAAAATTGCAAACGATTTTCAAATCAAGCAACAAGAGCCCGAGAAATAATTTTTTGAAGTTAGGCCTAAATTGGGTAGTGTAAACTTCTTGCTAGACCGGACAAAGTCACAAAGTAGCATGAATTTTCAAATTTCCATTTCATCGCTTGTATGTGCTCGATTTGAATGATCTTTTTTTTGTTTGGTAGATTGAACCTTGTAGAATATGACTTTAATCCGTTGATCAACGATTATGGCCTTAGAATATGGAAATTTTTGAATTCATAATGGCAACCAACTATTGAAAATCACGTTGCCTGAATTATCAAACCCGATTTCAACACTGAATACAAAAAATCTATGTTTCAGAAAACTTTGAAAACCTATTTCAAAATGGACTTCAGCCTATTGCTGACACTGTTGCCAAAGCGCTAAGTAGAGGCTCCAAGTAAAAAAATTTCGCGATTTTTTTACGGAGTCAAGTGAAGACGGATTTTTTGACAAATTTTGTCGACAACCGTAATTTCACTGCAGGCAACGATGGATGCTTGATGAGACAACATTTTCCATCATTTCAAGAACAAGAAGCAAAAAGGAAATATTGGTCATTCCATGAATAAAATTTTCGCGTTTTTCGCGTTTTCTAACGTCATTCACTTGTTTTTCATTCATCCATCAGAATAATGTGATGAGTGCCTATTTGATTTAGTGCCGGATAGTATTAAATTAAAACATTTGTGTATAATAGCAATGAGAAAAGTTTATTTCATCCAAAGTCCGTCTCAAATTCAATGTCACTTGAAAATGCCCGTGAATATAGAAAAATTGGACAGTTTTCAATGAGGAATTTTTCCGTCCTCGGAAATCTCACTTAACATCTCATTTGAGATAGACTTTGATAATCAAGAATCGAAATCTGCTTACCTAAACATTTTCTCTGGTATGTCATGACAGTGCAACACTGTAACACAGTAGTTTGAGCCCGGTGGTTGATGCAATGTTGGTAAAGATGTGACACCACACTCATCCATTATTTAGCTGAGAAAGGGGTATATTTGAACCAAAATCCTAGGATGTAGGATCTCAAAACAAGGGGCATTTTGTTCCATAAAATATCCCAAAAACAGTTAAATGCTGATGGAGTCGAAACCCTGGAAAATAGTGAAACTCGCCTGGCCTAGAAACAATTTTATACCTTACGTTGTATGGGTTTCTACTGTTTTTCAATGAAATATGTCAGTAAAATGAATGGCAATACAATGCAAACATCGCAGAGCTTTCTCTCAGAACCATTATTTCTACCGTACAGAATTCTTTAGGGTTCACAGATAGTCCTCTGAAAGTTGGTTACCTCTGTATTTTCCATGATTCAGGGTCTTTCGCAAACTAGATAGTTAGAGAAAAAGGCATTCTATGAAATAGTATGGACGAGCGTGTTGTACCCCTTACTATTGAATTGCACCCACCGGGGGTTCGAGCAAAATCCTGCTGTGAACCAAAGTTTAATGAAATTACTTTTTACGTAAATTTTTTTTTTGATCCTAGCAATAATCATTCCTAAAATGCTTAGTGAATGCGCTATAAAAATGTGTACTCATTGGAATGAATGAAAGAATGGATAAAACAAACAACAAGTGAATGACGCTAGTAAACGCGAAAAACGCGAAAACTATATTCATGGAATGATCAATATTTCCTTTTTGCTTCTTGTTCTTGAAATGATGGAAAATGTTGTCTCATCAAGCATCCATCCTTGCCTGCAGTGAAATTACAGTTATCGACAAAATTTGTCAAAAAATCCGTCTTCACTTGACTCCGTAAAAAAATCGCGAAAATTTTTTACTTGGAGCCTCTACTTAGCGCTTTGGCAACAGTGTCAGCAATAGGCTGAAGTCCATTTTGAAATAGGTTTTCAAAGTTTTCTGAAACATAGATTTTTTGTATCCAGTGTTGAAATCGGGTTTGATAATTCAGGCAACGTGATTTTCAATAGTTGGTTGCCATTATGAATTCAAAAAATTTCCACATTCTAAGGCCATAATCGTTGATCAACGGATTAAAGTCATATTCTACAAGGTTCAATCTACCAAACAAAGAAAAGATCATTCAAATGGGGCACATACAAGCGATGAAATGGAAATTTGAAAATTCATGCTACTTTGTGACTTTGTCCGGTCTAGCAAGAAGCTTACACTACCCAATTTAGGCCTAACTTCAAAAAATTATTTCTCGGGCTCTTGTTGCTTGATTTGAAAATCGTTTGCAATTTTATATGCTTCAGAGTGTGGAGAACAAGGAAAAAATACATTTGGTTGGATTCTAGAAAGTTCATTTTTTCACATTAATTACATGGCGTGGATCACAGTGCATTCCCTCGCTTTGAGTCCATTTTTTTGCAAAGTGTGACAAAACCTGAATTCAAACTTTCATTTGGAGCATGAAATTTGAATGAAGACCTCATGTCACTCACTTTGCAAACAAAAAATTTCCCCAGACGACTTCTAATCCATCGCTATGTCGAGTTTTCACAAAATGTTGACTTGAAAATGATGGCGATTATTTCACTCAAAATAAGGATTCGACATTTTCATTGAATCTGGTTTTTCGGATGGTAATCATTGCTTAAGATGACCATGCAGTATATCAAAAGATAGCTAAGCCTTTCAACTAAATTGTGATGGAAGCATTTGGTAATAGCTTTTGACTTCAAAGACCTAGTTATGATTTAGCTCGTGAAGTTTTTTCTAGGTCACCCGGTATAATTGTTAGAGTCTTCTTTTTATGTCGACTCAGATTTTTGACATTGTTCAAAATGTGGAATAATACATAGAATATTAACATGAGATCCTAAAATGGAACCTCTTGACAAGTTTTGCGATATTTTGTTGCAACTAACTGTAATGCATTGCTCAGAAATGGGGCTTTCATGATGTGTGTCATTGGATAAAGTAACGAAAGAAACACTTTTTTGATTTTAGAGGTCATTTCTGTGAACTTTTTGGTACTTTAAACTTTCTTTGACTCACAAAGCATGCAGATGAAAATTAATGAATGGATGCTAATGATTATAAATGCGATTTTATAAAATATCTGCACTAAAAAGGTCTTAAAAATCTCAAAAATTTCGAGAAAGTTTGCAAATTTCTAAAATCTCCTAGAAATTCTAAATGTCCCAAAGAAAATCCTAAATATCTCCCAAGATCTCAAAAATGCCAAAAATCTCTCCCTACAAAACCGCTAAAAAAAATCTTTCAACTTCTTCGAAGAAATTTCTTTGAAGAAATTTTCCATGATATATTCTGTTGAACTAATCAAGAGAGGAAGGTATCTGGTGAAAAGCGCATACAGTGGAGTTTAAAATGTGCCTCCATTGTCTCGTCAGATTTTACAACGTGCCTCCGACCGGTGGTCGTGCTGTCGCGTACTTTTTCCAGCCCCGCAACGCTATAAGAAATAAAACTTTCACGTAGGTCTTCACTCTTCGCCAGAAATGATATCCGGCTTCGGAAAAATTTGGCAAAAAGGTATGCCAAATAACGCGAACAAATACATTTAACAAATTAAATAATAACCCTTTCCAACAGAATAACCCCCTTTGGCAATCGGCTGTAGAAAAATTGCCCCCTTTTAAACACCTGAGTAAGAAAAGAAGGCGAAAACGATACCCGGAAAGGAGGGCACACACCGACAGCACATATACGAAGTAAATTGCCTCACAAAGGGAACGGGAATTCGCTGCAACATGCACGTGCTAATAAAATGATGCATAGATACCTGGCATGTCCAAGCACATTTCTGTAGCACATGTACAACGCACTCTCCGCAGCTGTCTTGTATTTGACATTATATCTTGGTCCAACAGTGTGGGCAACATACCTGAGCAAATAAAAGGAAGGTATTGCATTGATTTTCAAACGCGGCACAACATACCTGTTTTAAGCCGTGGCTTCCAAATCGTTTTCCGATAGAAGCACAGTTGACAAGGCTGGTAAAAGTAAACTTTGGAAATTCACAAATTTGAGGAGCATTTTTACCTGTCGTGATAGTGTGGTTTTGCTAATCTGTCAGTCAACTGTTGGGATTTTCAAAACATAGCAGACAAATCTTTTCTTTGTCCAAAGCTCCCGTGGGGTTCTTCGTCACGCTCTGATCAGATCACATTTTCTCCTAAAACTGACCAATCAGGTGCCGTCGTTGTGTTTATTTCCGCGTTTTGCAGCAAAGTTTAGGCCATTTTTGACCGTTTTGACCACCATCCCAAAAAAGCATTGCACACTCGGCTATGTCGATTTTCGTCAAAATTTCAACAGGAGAAGATTCTCCATACCTCGGACCATAAGTGTTTTCGGTATCACAATGCGATCGCTAAAATTGGCCGATTCGTGGCATTTTGAAACTCATTGCAGTCATTTTTGCGTAACAAATCCTACAAAACTTTCCAAAAGGCGAGCACAAACTGATAATTTAAAGTCTATAAACCTACCTCAACTGTTTTGAAGAGAAATATCTACTTCTCTACTGCAATGCACTCCCAGTTTCACGACCAAATCGCTCCCATTTGCTATGCGTCTTTTACGATAAACAGTGTCCCAATCCTTCTCCCAACTCCCATAGAAGTTACAAGTCTGTAGGAGTGGAAGCCGGCCATGTCAACCAAAATTTCGGAAATTTGTGAATTACTTCTTGCATAAGAGTACAAGAAATGATAGTGTCGTGTTACAGTATAGCAGTTCCCAAAGAAGAAGAAATGAAGCGGGCCTGTATTTGAACGGAAGAAATGTACATGTTTTCATCACGAAAACTATTTAGCATTTTAGATGCTATTTCAAAGCTCCTCAAAATCTATTTCACGTTTTGTGCTGGTATTATAAAAGATATCTTGTGTCCTCCAGAACGTAACAAAGCAGCATCAGAAAAAACATAATTATCATTTTCATAGGTACACGTGTATTTTTGAGATACTAAAACTCTGATACAGTATTGAAAGCTTCTCAGAATTCTTATTATCATTATCCGAGTAGAGAGAGAGAGTTTCGTAAGGGTCTCTCATAAGTTCCTTAAGATTTCCATTGACAGGGGGCCTCTCAAATTCCCATTGGTGTTGATGCGGGATCTCGTGGATCGGGATCACATAAGAAACTTGGAGGAAAGGAATAGGCAAAAGTTGAACTGATTTGGCTCTGTAAACAAAATTCCATAACAAACTGTCTGTAAGAAACTCTGTCACATGACCCAGAAGGTAGAGTAATGTCCAAACACTGGAGGTGTCTCGAAAACAGTTCACAGCAGGGCAAAAGAAGTGAACCCTTAAGAATCTTTCTTTACTCAGATAATAACAAGCATTTTGAGAAACTTTCGATACGAGATCAAAGTTTTAGTATCTCAAAAAAATGCATGTTTACTTCCATGAGTTTAAAAAATGTAACACTGATATCTATGTTTGCTATGATGCTGCTTTGCTGTTTCACTGTCAAGGGGTGATATCCTAATGTGCACTGGAGGACTAAGGATATCTTCTATGATATCTTCACAAAGTATGAAATTGATTTTGAGAGGCTTTGGAAAAGTCTTTAAAACTTTATATGGTTTTTCGTGATGAAAACAAAAAATACATTTCTTCCGCTTGCTGCTATTCGTAGGAAGATTAAACACAGCTTCATTTCATTTCTATTTCACGTCTGCTACACTGAAAGACATCACTGTCTTCTCTTGTACTCTTATGCAAGAAGTATGGGCTGTGAAAATATAGCCATGCGGCATTTTGGTTGATATTGGCGGCTTCCACTCCTTCAGACTTGCAAATATGGCTGGAGTTGGAAGAAGGATTGAGACACTGTTTATCAAAAAGATGCATAGCAAATGGGAACGATTTGGTCGTGAAACTGGGAGTGCATTGCAGTAGTGCAGTGGATATTTCTCTTCAAAACAGTTGAGGTAGGTTTATAGACTTTAAATTATCAGTTTATGATCTCCTTTTGCTAAGTTTTGTAGGATTTGTTACGCAAAAATGACTGCAATGAGTTTCAAAATGCCACGAATCGGCCAATTTTAGCGATCACATTGTGATACCGAAAACACTTATGGTCCGAGGTATGGAGAATCTTCTCCCGTTGAAATTTTGACGAAAATCGACATAACCGAGTGTGCAATGCTTTTTTTTGGGATGGTGGTCAAAACGGTCAAAAATGGCCTAAACTTTGCCGCAAAACGCGGAAGTAAACACAACGACGACACCTGATTGGTCAGTTTTGGGAGAAAATGTGATCTGATCAGAGCGTGACGAAGAACCCCACGGGAGCTTTGGAAAAAAAGAAAAGATTTGTCCGCTATGCTGATTTTCAATATTTGGCCACAGGTTGCCATTTGAAAAGCGAGAATATTTGTTTGCTGTTAAATGGTTTCAAGAAATCAGGAACGAATTTGGCAAACTTTCATTCATTCATTTTCAAGTCATTTTTCATCTTAACATTTTTAGGCACGGTAGCCCCTCAGTTCGGATAACTACCTTACAGGGGGACATGTCAGCAAACATACAATTAGAAATAAAACTGTATGCGAAAAGTTAATTGCAATATCATGATATGAATAGTTTCTTCAAACGAAAAGGTCAGGCTCTCAAGCTGAGGTCCATGAAAGTTTCCTCGGAAAGTAAAAGTATTCAGAGGAGTGTGTGATTTAGCTTCTTTATTTAGGCCATTTTACAGCTGTGCCAATAGATATTAAAAGCTCTTTGGCTTAACGACGTCTTTAGGAGAGGGACTCCAAACTGACTTTGGCGTCCCTTGTCCCTTAGCGAGCGACAAGTAGACCTATCCACTCTCGTGAATGGGTCTCGGAGTCCGCCAGCTCTTTGACAATGGCCTCGGATCGCACGACTAACTGGTAACATGGGTGTGTCAAGTGGACAATTGGTAACTAGTCTTTCAGCTCGACTTTGCACTTTTTGTAACTTATCAAGCGCAGTTACTCCAAAACTGCCCCATACAGGACAATAGGACCTGAAGTGTCGTTCGACAAGACTTGTGTACATCGATGTTACGGTAGAAACTAGCAGATGGTGCATTGGACGCCGTGTTACACATGTTCCCTAGGAGAATTTGATGACCTTTTTTGATAACTGAGTAGACCATCTCAGCTTTATGGCCTATTCAAACTCTGAGTAGACAATAAAGTCTGATCAAAGTATGAAAAATCTTTAGAAATCCTTGTCATACAAGGTGAGTCAATTAAAAAAATCCACTTTAGTAACGCCTCTATTCCTGTGATACCAAGGGAGTAATAATGAAAATTACAGGGTTTGTCATAAAACGTTCCCAGTTTTTAACCCAAATATCTCTCGACCTGCTCAGCCTAGCAAAACAAATACAGTAAAGTCCCACCTTTAAGAAACTCGTTACACAAAGACAGCCTGATTGGTTTCTTATGCCATTGTGTATAGCATGGAATAAGAAACACTTCTATATTCCAAACAGCTCTCAAAATCGCAACGAAAACATTTTAAAATATGCAGGGCACTGATAGTTTGGGCCGGTACTGGAAGTCAGGACCGTCGAGAAGGGGGTAGAGGGGGTAAAAGGTCCTGGGCCTGGGCCCCGTAAATATTTCGTGCCATAAAAGTTAATATTGCTACATATCTCTTCAGTGCATTTTTATGACAATTCATTTGCTTAAGAGTATTTGCAAGAACCGTCGACTTTGATGACAGTATACATGATAAAAACCAAACGGTCACATTGATATTTCAATATCATAGAAACTGGTTCTTTCCCAGCGAATTAGTCGTTGGTGTCGTAGGATCGTTGAGATACCGTTCAAATTCAATTTTTTTGGTCTTTTAAGTCGTTTGTTCCCTCTAGCACCTCTAGTGAGTGCAACAACCTGGTGTGAACTTGGCTTTACTAACGTAAAATGATGTCCTTGATTCATAAAGCAAATTTTGTATAACCTTTACAGGGAATATTTACACAACTTTTAGAAAAACTAGTCCTAAAAGGGGCATTTCCTCATTTTCAGAGCGACTTAAGGGCATGGTCACAATGAATTTTCTTGGGGCTGCGCCCCCAGATCCCCCATAAGGCCTGTCCCTAAAGATCACTCCAAGGCCCGAGTTGGCTCTCGATGGCCCTGCTGAAATTCTCTAGAAATTTTAACAGTTTGGGCTTGGAATTTCCATTCTTGTTGCCAGAGAACTGAGACCTATTGGAGACATATTCAAATATATGCAATAAAGTATTACTATATACCAATGTAAAAGACTCTAAGCATGGCATGAATCAACGCGGATAGTTTCTTGTAGAGAAGTATTTTATTCAGCGAAATCAGATTTGAGTTTCCTATAATGCAGTTTCTTAAAGGTGGGACTTCACTGTAAAACAATTCCTAAAAGAGCAGAATTATAGTTACTATATAAGAACTAGTTTGATAAAATTGAGCAGTGGAAGCAAAAACGGGGGTCATCAAATCTGAAGCAACTTTTCGGCATTTGTAAGCAATGTTTGACTATATCAACATGTGTAATTGGCCGTACCATAACGATTAGCGTAAACCTTTTCAATTCCTCTCAACGTCAATGATACTCCTTAAAAATGAATCATCATAGCTTGAGTGTCTCAAGCCTAATGAATATCAAATTGGTCCATGATTTAAGATAGTATATTTTGGCAAACGCCGATACATTACTTTGGAAAACCAAGTATTTCCACTTAGCATCCCAAGGTACCACGTGAGTCCAAAAAAGTTTATGCTTTTGTTGGCAGGATGTGGAATAAAAAGTGTGCCCGATATTCAAATGTAAAATGTTAATCTTTCCGTCAATGGCTAACTTAGATGAGACAATTTTGCTCGGTAAAATCACTCATCTTTAAAAGAAAAATGCCTCTACGGAGTTTGTATAGGAATTGAGAATTCCACGTTCAATTCTCCATGATCTATTTGTTATTAAAACTCAAATTTAATGCCACTGTCAGTTTCAAAAATTAATTTTAGTTTCAATTGCAACTAAATCATGGGGAAGAGTGGAATGTGGAATCTTGGTCCCCTTCCAGGATTTTGCCAATTTCGGCTTCTATAGGATGAGTAAAATTACCAAACAAAATTCTCACATCTAAGATAGCATTTGACTGATAGATTAACATTTTAGTTTTGAATGTCGGCCGCAAATTTTTATTCCAAAGCCCTCCGCACATGTAAACTATTTTTGACTCACCCAGTAGTTTTTAGGCTACTGAGAAGTTAAGCAGATCAAAGTAGTGAGACTATACGCAAATTATTTCTGTTTGGTAGCCCAAATGTAAATGTGATTGCAAACAGAATAATTCTGGAAGTAACCACTTCCTTCATCAAATGAACAGATGGATAAGGCTAGAAATGAAACCATAAATTCACAGTGCATCCTACCAGGTGAGTCAGAGATAACTTTCTTCGACGCACCTGGTACACCTAAATTTTTGTTGTGTATGTTTCTTTTTGTTAAACTACCGGGTGAGCCAGAAAAAAGTTCCCACTTTTGAAAATTCATAACACCAAGACTACTTCATGGATTTGAATCAGTCAAATTTTAGTTAAAAGCCAAAAGATCAAAGTATTTTTGTGATTTTTCTCGCTGTCCTACCAGCACTAGAAATACAGGTAAATTCAATTTTACAAAAAGTTCATGGTTGCAAAATGACTGAAAATGGCCCAAAACATCTATCAATTCATAAATGACTCCTCGCACAGAATAATGACGAAAATGCAACTTCTCATGGATGAGAGATATCCTCTTTACATTAATTGCCATGGGATTGAAAATATTTGTATTTGTTTGAAAATCAATGTCATATAACTCTTAAGGGAGGTGAAGCGCCCATGGCCTATTGTTCGATGTGAATAGAGTCCTTGCGATTTGATCAATGTTTTAGGCCCTTTTTTCGTCATTTTGCAACCATGAAATTTTGATAAAGTTGAATTTACCAATACTTCTAGTGATGGCAGGACAGTGAGAAAAATCACAAAAATACTTTGATCTTTCGGTTTTTAACTAGAATTTGAATGATTCAAATCCGTGTAGTAGTCTTGGTGTTATGAATTTTCAAAAAATAGAAACTTTTTCTGCCTCACCCGGTAGATATTGTTGTTGTATTGAATTATTGTAAGTATCGTTCGTGGTGGGAACTCGATGACCTTGTGTCTCTTCTCGCTACAGACGACATCTTTTCCCTTTATTCTACTTTAGCTATTGGCATTGTTTGTGTATTTTAATATTTTACGATGATACAAAAAAATTCTCCACGATCTTACCTCGCAGGGAGTTCATATCCTTTTGTAACCTTTGCCTGTCCGGTTCTGCAGCCTGCAAAATGATGAATATTGTAAGTGACAGAAAAAGAGCTTTACTTTCTGCCTAGCAATAGAAAATTTTGTGACAAAACATAGGTTTCTCAAAAAAAGACGAAGTGATTTGCTTTTCTGGATCGTAGATTTCGCACCTCTGACTGCACTATTCTGAATAGCCTCCACTGTACTCAACGTTGTTGTACCCCCAAACTAATCATGTCATCCAACCACTATACTGATGTTAGCCCTAACAGGTAATAAACAGCTTCCACTGTACTGAATGCTATCCCTCCACTGTGCTGACGTTAGCCCTCCAATGCATTTGGCAACCTCCACTGACGCTCCACTGTACTGGTGCTAGCCCCCGCCCCCCCCCCACAGTATTAATGTTAGCCCTCCACTGTACTGAGCAGCCTCCGCTGTAATGTACAGACATTACCCGGGGTGCTGAGTCAAATTAACAGAGAAAGCAAATCATTAAGGTGAGTTACGTTAGGGCATCAAATCCATTCTAGAGGCAGTCAAATCGCCTTGTTCTGAAGGGCATGTCTGGGGTTGGCACAATTGATGACAGAATACAAGATTATATTGTTATGGATGTAATCAGTTTCATAGACGGGAATTCAAACTCGGCAAAGTACTTAAGTGCCTTGTCTTGTGTCGCATATTTTTCTTCGAACACCATGCAAAGTCCTGCATTTTGTGGACAAAAAATACAATTGTGGCTTTTTTGGGTCCTTTGATACAGTTCAAGCTGCGTGCTGCTGAATTTCATTAAAAAGGCAGACTTTCTGCAGGTTTTAAGCTATAGATAAATTGCTTTTAGCTCTTTCTTGAACAATTCAGGTATTCTAATTTCCATTTTCAAAAAAGCACTTTCGTCCCAAATACAGAATGAAAAAAGATGACACAGACATACAGTGGCGACCTCTCTACAACGGACACTAACATTGGTCATTGATTCCAAAGATGTCCGTTATATGGAGGTTCCACTGTATCAATATTTCTTTTGCGAATTAATGAGAGATAATGAAATGAATTAAGTACTAACATAAAAATTATCAGAAGATTATATATGACAAACTATCGTAATAAGTAACACGTTAATGCAACTGCTGTGGTAACTTTTTTGAAACTTTTAACAGCTAGGAAATGACAAAACATACAACCGGCATCGTTGTGGAAGACAGTCCAGATGCCTCTACTTATATATGTTAATTATATAACATCAACAACTCTTCTTTGTTAAAACATCCTGTCGATAAATAGCTTATGTAAAATCTGCAATTTAGTGGGTCTTTCATCAAAGGAGTCAGGCATCAACTAACCCCCCGGGCCCGGGCGGTACTCCAATACTTGACTTGACGGGATGTGCCGCTCAACACGGTGGTAAAAACTATGCGACAAAGTGTCCTTCTCTAACTAAAATTATACAACAGGGTATTGAAATTGATAGGAAAATTATGCGACAGGGAATCATGCTGAATGAAAATTTTTAAAACTCCATTCAAACAACGCATTATGTACATTTTAGACAAAATATTTGTGCGCCAGCGTATACTATTGGGGCATTTTTTATGCGACAGGGTACAAGGTGCAGAGAGGTTTTGGAAGAAAATCCTGATGTTTTAGTTATAAACTATAAATATACAATAGAAACAACTCTCCCTTTTCGAAAAAAATCCCGTTATTATGCAACAGATATCAAATTTGCAATTCAGTGCACACTGCATCAAAGAGTCAGGCACCAGCAAACACACTGAGAAGTGAGAAGACTTCTGGGTGTTCAATTTGTGATATTTGTGAACTGCTGAGTAATAACAACATAAATGGAAGAAAAGGTGAGAAAGCAAGACTATTGTCACAGAATAATAAAGAATAATAAGATACATGTTTATGCAAACGCTGTGGTTAGCTCCTTAAATTCCAAAGAAGGAAATCACAATACATTCGAGCTGTACTGTTATGGAAGACTATCCAGATGTTTTAGTTATAAGTCGTAATTATACAGCAAGAACAACTCTCCTTTTTTGAAAACATCCTGTTATTATGCAACAGATATTACATTTGCAATTCAGTGCACACTGCATCAAAGAGTCAGGCATCAGCAAACACACTGAGAAGTGAGAAGACTTCTGGGTGTTCAATTTGAGATATTTGTGAACCGCTGAGTAATAACGACATAAATGGAAGAAATGGCAAGAAAGCAAGACTAATGTCACACAATAATAAAGAATAATAAGATACATGTTTATGCAAACGTTGTGGCAACCTCCAAAAATTCCAAACAATAAGGAAATTACAATATATTCGAGCTGTACTGTTATGGAAGACAATCCAGATGTTTTAGTTATAAATCGTAATCATAAAACAAGAACGACTCTCCCTTTTCGAAAACATCTAGGCAACAGGAATTAAATTTGCAATTCAGTGTATATTTCATTTAAGAGTCAGGCATCAACAAATACACAGAGAAGTGAGAAGACTCCCGGGTGTTTAATTAGAGATATATGCCAGCTGTTGTATAATTATGAAATAAGTAGAAGAAATTATTAGAATCTACGACTAATGGTAAGGTATAACGGAAGAATAAGTTACATATTTATGCAGACGAAATGACAATACATGCTGCTCTCGTGTACCGAATAAACAGGGAATGAGAATAATCGGGGAGGGTTGGAAATGTTTCGATATAACAATAATTGGGGAGATTGGAATAATTGGGGGGGGGGGTTGCTTAGAGAAATAGAAAACAGTCGTTTTCTTAGGTAAACGCGTACCTTTATATACCTCTGTGAACAGTAATGATACTGATCCTATTACTTTTGAACTCTGGTTCTGTTAAATGCAGTTCTTGAGATTTTTTCTTGCGTTTATTCAGAAATCATGTTTACCATCATTTCATTTATCCGAAAATTGATAAAAGAGGGGTTGGAATAAGAGCGGGGGGATGGAAAATGTTTCAGTTCAGTTCAGTTTTCATTTTAAAATTCCACAACATACAAAATTCAAATAACAAAAACATCTAAGACTATGACATAAATTACAGTAATACATACAATTAACTAGAATATAATGAAATATAATATAATAGACAGGAAACCTCCCGCAACCACCCAGCGACCCGCCCAGCCAACTGCCCGACCCGCACTAAGCCAACCACAGCAACCAAGATCCGACCCGGACACACCCGGAATCCCGACCGGAAGAGCCACCCCCGATGACCCATGATGACGCCACCCCCAGAGCCAGCCCCGCCACAACCCCCATGCCCCGCCCAACATGCCTGAAGCACCAGAGCCACACAGCATCTGCTGACCAGCCCCACCACCCCAAAACACGCCAGACGCAAGCACAAAGAGCCCCGGCGACACCAGCCCCAGAAATGACAGCCACCAAGCCACAAAAATGGCACCACCAGCCAGGACCCAAAACGCACCCAGGCCCAACCCAATCCCCATGACCAACCAAGCACAGATCAAGCACAACAAAAGGCCAGGCTGACCACCAGATAGCCACAGGAGACTCCCCGTCGATAACAATAAAGAGAATAAATAAATAAATTTACAACCATAATTAACTAAAATTTTGTATGGGGAGGAATTTCTTAAGGAGGAGCTCTCTCAATAGATAAACTAATCGAGGAGAGAGCCCCCCCCCCTATCTTGAAACCTATTTTTCAATTTGCAACATTTTTACTTGATTTGATTGATCAAAATGAAAGAAAGTTGTATTATCAAGATATTCAGGACTGGTAATTAGTGGAGAAAAAGATGTACTTTCATTTCGCGACGGAAAATCATTACTGAAGGGGACTGCTTGATCTTTAATGGAATGTTGTTCCAGGATTTAGCGCCTGCATATCTGATTTTATTTATTTATTTATTTCATTTTATTATTTATTTCATTTTATTAAGGAGGGTAGCCCTTCAACCAGAGTTGTTTTACAAGGGGCCCTCCACTTAAAAACATTAATATACACTTACACACTGAAAAGAATAATTACAATATAAAAACCATAATATAAAACCTAATACAATATTTACAAAATCTAACATAATAGAAAGGGAAAAGGAAACACTCCTAAATAGATTTTTTAAAACTATTCAGGGAAGATGCCTGTTTGGTATCGGCAGGAAGTTCGTTCCACACTTTTGCCCCACGATAGGAAAAGCATTTTTGCCCATTACTTGACATGTTCATGGGTAATCTTAAATCTGTCTCTGAATTGCGCAGGACATACGAAGAGCACTTTGAGTTTCGGGTGAAAAGGTCACACAAGTATTGGGGAGCCAGTTCATGCAGGGACTTGAAGACCATTATTTTAGATTCACTAGCGATGAGTTGTTCAATGGTCTTCCAGCCCAGCTGGTCGATAAGTGGTCTGCTTGGGGTATCAAAGCTGCTGTTGGTTATAATTCTTGCAGCTCGGTTTTCAATGCATCTTAAACCATACTGATCTGATGCATCTTAAACCATACTGCAGAGTATTCTTACGCATCATGAAAACATCACCCCCACGGACATTATCTTTCTCAAGTTTGTCCCACTTCGCTTTGAGGTCATCAATTTCTCTTTGACTAAAAGTAAGACTCATGCGAAGATCGCTAATTCCTTGTCGGAGCTGTTTGCTCTCTTGCAATTGTTTGTCCACCAGAAGTTGAACTGTAGCCCGAAATGATTTTTCTTGAATTTCCAGCAGTTCCTTCACATCCACGCTATCTGTTGGCATTTTGACGGTGATTTATCTTGAACTAACTGAACATCTATTTTAATAAAAAGGAAACCATACTTAGACTTAGTCATACAAAACCTAAACAAGTAAGGACGTTGCAAGTTTAGGCCCGTCACGAGAGCTCAGCAAAACGTGACCGCACGCTATCGTGACATGCGCAAAAAAAGTGGGGGGGGGTTCAAAAGCTAAGAAGTGGGGGACGATTATTCGGTACTCGAGAGTAGATGTACTGTTGTGGAAGACAGTCCAGATACTCTACTAAAGAATTTCAATCAAAGGACATGAGCAACTCTCCTTTTTCGAAAACATCCTGTTATTAGGAAACAGCTGTTAAATTTGCAGGTCAGTGCATGTTTCATTCAAAGAGTCAGGCATCAACAAACACATCAGATAGTTAGAGCTTTGTTTGTGTTTGACTAAGGACATCTATGATCTGTTGAGAAATAATCAAATAAATGGAAGAAATTATTAGAAAGCAAGGCTACTAGCAAAGAATGACGAAGAATAAGAAGTTATTTACCTATTTATGCAAATGTTGTGGCAACTTCCTTAGAATTCTAACAGTTAGGAAATGGCAATATATATTAGCTGTACCATCTGGCAGACAGTCCTGATGTCTTAGTTATAAGTGACAGTGATAATAAATGCAAAACTCTTTCTTGTCAAAACATTCCCTTATCAGGCAACAGATATGCAATTTTGCAAATAAATGCATAATTCATTAAAACAGCATGGACAGAGATATAGAAACCTGGGTGAGACATTGGGGGCACATGCCCCCAAGACTGCCCCCAAGACAATGCAACAAACCTAGATTGCCCTCTTTGCTTTAGGCTGTGCACGTTTTTAAGACCAGTGCGGACAGAATGCCATTAAGTTTTTTATCATCTAGGAAGGAGAACAAAGGGAAATCTTGCTTGCTGACTTCACTTGTTTTTGCAGGTTTTTGAAAGGAGCTTTCAGTAGAAAATCTCCTATTTCGGCTGGAAGGAATGACCGATTAAAGCCGGATGAATTATTGAACCTAATTTGAAATATCAGGGGATAAAATAAGACAGTTTTAAATATCATTGCTTTGATATTCAGGAAGCAGGATCTTTCAAACACAAGGCGTTTTTATGGAGTCACCCAGTAGAATAGCCCTTGCAGATGTTGATACTCAAGGGGACTTATTGTAATCATTGACAAAATACTGACTGAATTCTTTTTTGACAAGGGCTTACTGAAAGGCCACAAAATGACAGCATATTCTGCACAATGTGCTTTATAAAACAATACACACTTTAGCCAGGACATAACAGTTGTTTGAAGAACTGAGAACATAGCTTCTTCTGTGTTGTGAAACAATTTTACCATTAAAACATATCTATTGGACTTGTTTAATCACCATGGCAGCACCTATCCCAGCTCTGAAACAGTGCCAGGCAACTCTGAAACAGTTACAGTAATTTAGAACTGGACTTTCTGCTCTAGTAGTTTTGATCCCAGGAGCATAAATAGGAATTTACAGTATATGGCAGGGGTTGAAACAAGAAAAAGAGCACACTCCAGGTCATTTAAAAAAGTAAAGTGGTGTCAGGGAAGGCAGAAATCAAGCATATTTTTCAATCAACAAACAGTTCAATGCACAGAATAAGCAAATTGAAAACAGTAAAAGAAATGTGAGTGAAGAGAGGTTTAGTGGCTTGCCAACAGGAAATTTCTAAAATCATTCTCACTAGATCAGAATGATGATCTTATTAAGAGGTTGAAACTTGAAGATAATGAAAAACATTAGCCTAGGAGAGACAAGTAATATTGAAAGACTGCTGATACACATGACTTTGATGATAAGATACAGTACAGTGAGTAACAGTTTTTTTCAACTCTAAGCAAAATGAAATGACACTTTGATTATCAAAAGGAACAACACATGCTAAGGCATGTAACAGCCATTTCTGCACTAAGAGAATTTCTTGCAACTATTGGATGATTACAGCCTGTTTTGAAGATTTCTTGCAGGGGCTTCCCAGAGAAAATGTTGGGTAGAAGCTGCCAATCTTAATCAGGTAAATGTAACTTCATCTGAACATGTCAGTCATTAAATGAAACATCTGCCAAATGCCTTAATATCTAGGAAACAGTTATCTTTCGAACAAGATTGTTTTCCTCATTCAGTAGTAAAAGCTTCTTGCAGCAGTTTCTCCTAAAAATGAGTTGCTTCTTTTAGCATCTGATAAGCATTTTTTATATTGTGTCATGTAAGACATAGGAGTTGCAGAAGATCTGTTGAAATCTTCAGATGAATTTGCAAGTTTTGAGGCTCAATTTTTACAAAATCACTAATAATTTTGTTACAATTAATTCCAATTCAAGCAAAGGGAATTCTCAAATTCTGCTCAAGATCTTGGCAATGAAACAAAGCATTTAACAATTGATACTGTATATATATATATATATATATATATATATATATATATATATATATATATATATATATACACACATATATATATATATATATATACATATATATATATATATGCACATAAATATATATATATCTATAGACACTCAGAAAGAACACATTCGTTTAAATGTTTCGGCCAAAGCCTTCATCAGTAATAACTGTTCAAAATTAGACGGAGCATACATAAAGATATCGAAATTACAAAGAACACAAAAAAATAGCCTAAGCGGGTCCTACCTATTACAAAGCGTAATTATGATGTGTTAAAGCAGCCGGTAATTACAAAGGTAGCGGGAGAAAGATCAAAGAAAGCGCAGAGTAGAGAGCTGCTGAAGTCTGTGGCTGTGTCTGTCTCGCCGAAGCTGAAAAAGATCGCACGTTACAACAAAACAAACAATAGAAAGATCCGAGAGAGGATTGGCAGAACAGAAAACCCTAAAAAACAGCGTATGTCCCTAACGAAAAGCTCAGTGCTAAAACCAAAACAACACAACAACCAAAAATATAACAAAAATGAAATCTATGTATCAACCTGCCTAGTGTTTAAACCCTTAGGGGTAAAGCAATCCAGCCGATATTGCCAGAAGCTTTCCAGCATCCTATCTCCCCCCGTTAGCCTATCGATTATCTTAACGCTAATATCCTTCAGAAACCCCTGGTGGCCTTCTTCAGTAAAATGTCTGAAGAATTCCACCTGGGGTACTGAGGCCCCCGAATTAAACTTACGGCTACACGCCTTGTAATTATTAAACCTAAGCCTAAAAGGCGTGCAAGTGCTACCAACATATTGTACACCACAAACGGTACATTCCAACAAATACACAACATTTGACGAGTCACAATTAAACGAATAATTTATCCTATATTCCCGGCTATCTATGTTCGAATGAAAATGCTCACTATTACTCATGACATTACACACTTGACAACGAGATTTACCACAACGAGAACATCCCTTCTTATCAGTCCCCCCATTTCCCTCACTATTGATCCTAGCCCTAACCAGTATATCCTTAAGGTTCTTACATCTCCTAAATGCTATGAGCGGTGGCTCAGGAAATACCTCCCTATGCTCCTCCGAATTTGTGAGCATAGGATGGAGTCTACTGGCAACTTTCCCCAAACTATTGAGCGCTGGATGGTATGTCGCAACAAGAGGAACCCTTTCCCCCCTCCCTTGGTAATTGGTCCTATTTCCCGAGTTTGCTAAAAGAGTTGTCCTATCCGACCTACATACCCTATCTATTTGTTCGTTAACTAAAGACTCTTCGTAGCCCCTGTCTATGCTGACGACACCACTATCTATGCATGCAATTCAGATCTCAATACCATAATTAATAGATTAGAAATAGACTGTGCTGTACTCGCAAGGTGGTTTTCAAAGAACTACATGAAACTTAACGAAGACAAATGTCACCTTATGATATTTGGTAACAAATGTAAAGACTCAGTAGTCAACATTGGTAAGTTCATAATTAAAGAAAGTGATTATGAAAAACTCTTGGGAGTTACTTTTGACAAAAAATTAAATTTCACAAAACATGTCGAAGACCTATGCAAAAAGGCAAACCAAAAATTGCATGCACTTGCTCGCCTCTCTAACTATATGGACCCTGTCAAATTAAAATTGCTGATGGATGCATTCATCAAATCGCAGTTCAATTACTGTCCAATAGTATGGATGTTCCATGACAGGACAATCAATTCTAAGGTGAACAAAATTCGTGAAAGAGCATTGCAAATTGTATGCAAAGATAGTGGGAATGATTTTGTAAATACTGTATATAACTCTGTGACCACACACCAACGCAATCTGCAGTTGCTTATGATAGAGATTTTCAAAACAAAGAAGGATCTTAACCCAACTTTTATGAAAGAGATTTTTGCAGAAAGAGACAACTATTATAGCCTACGGAATACAAATCATTTGCAACTGCCGAAAGTAAGGACGACAATATATGGTACAGAGAATATTCAATATAGAGGTTGCCTTTTATGGTCCTCACTTCCAAGTTTTTTGAAAGACAGTAGCACAATTCAAGAATTCAAAAGACAAATAAAACAGTGGAATGGCAATTCATGCACCTGCAGATTGTGTAGAGTTTTTATAAAAGATTTGGGGTTTTTAGATTAATTAATTTTGTCTTCTTTTAGTGTCCTTTTTCATTGTAAATTATAATTATTTTCTTTTAGTTATAGTTGGCCTCAATTAGCTGCTATTTGAGCTATTTTATATAGAAAGCCAACTTTAAATAAATCGATAATAATAATAATAATAATAATAATAATAATAAATGTCCTTAAGCCATCCAGCTAACTCGCCTACCCTCTCCTGAAATTGGCGATCTTCCGAACATATCCTACGCAACCTAAGAGCCTGACCATAGGGGATCGCCTTCTTTGTGTGCCAGGGGTGACAAGACTTCTTATGCAAGTACTGATGTGTATCAGTTGGCTTGCAGAACAAGTCTGTCGAAAGGACTCCCCCCCTCCCCCAAGTTAACCTGAACATCAAAAAAGCTAATCCTATCCCGTGATTGTTCGCTAGCAAACTTAATGGTTTCGTGGCTACTGTTGAGATGATTGATGAAAGACTTCAGTCTTTCTTCCCCATGCGTCCAGATAAAGAATACATCATCGATGAATCTCATCCAGACGAGGGGCTTGTCAGGTGAAGCATCCAACAATCTCTCTTCCAACCGGGTCATGAAGAGGTTGGCATAGGCCGGAGCGAACTTCGTGCCTATAGCCGTGCCCAATTTCTGCCTATAAAACCTATCATTAAATTCAAAATAATTATCCTCCAAGACCACGTGGCAGCCTCCTAAAGGACGACCCAGTTCTGGAAAACTATCTTTCGCTGTTGGAGAAGGAGGTAATGTCTGTCTCGCCGGAGGGTAAGAATTTTAGTAATCTTTCTCCTTCTGAACAACTTTCTTTGAAACAGCTTAAATGTGATAGGAACATAGTCATCAAGAAGGCGGACAAGGGATCAGCGGTTGTAGTTTGGGATCGGGAGGATTACATAAGTGAGGCTAACCGACAATTAGACGATAGGCAGGTTTATGAAGAAGTAGAGGTGGACCCCTCGGTAGATTTGGATAAGACCATTAATTCTAGGTTGAATGAGCTGAGGGAGGAGGACCCGGGGTTAGAGGAAGTGACTGACTATTTAAAGGTTAAGGATTCTAAGTTAGGTAGATTTTATTTGTTGCCTAAGATCCACAAGGGTCTTAGTAGTGTAAAGGGGTGACCAGTCATTTCCAATAGCGGTACTATAACGGAGCATATGTCAGAATATCTAGACCACCATCTTAACCCGTTGGTTAGCCAAAGTAGGTCGTATGTTAAGGATACCAACCATTTTCTATCTAGGCTAAGAAAGTTAGGTAAGATACCAGAGGGGGCTATGTTGTGTACGGTTGATGTTGTGGGACTCTATCCCAGCATTCCACACGGGGAGGGTTTAGAGGCCATCAGGGGGGCGCTGGATAGAAGGGAAAACCCAGGCATGGCTACTGATACCCTAGTGGGGTTGGCGTCCTTGGTCTTGGAGAATAATTATTTTGAATTTAATGATAGGTTTTATAGGCAGAAATTGGGCACGGCTATAGGCACGAAGTTCGCTCCGGCCTATGCCAACCTCTTCATGACCCGGTTGGAAGAGAGATTGTTGGATGCTTCACCTGACAAGCCCCTCGTCTGGATGAGATTCATCGATGATGTATTCTTTATCTGGACGCATGGGGAAGAAAGACTGAAGTCTTTCATCAATCATCTGAACAGTAGCCACGAAACCATTAAGTTTACTAGCGAACAATCACGGGATAGGATTAGCTTTTTAGATGTTCAGGTTAACTTGGGGGAGGGGGGAGTCCTTTCGACAGACTTGTTCTGCAAGCCAACTGATACACATCAGTACTTGCATAAGAAGTCTTGTCACCCCTGGCACACAAAGAAGGCGATCCCCTATGGTCAGGCTCTTAGGTTGCGTAGGATATGCTCGGAAGATCGCCAATTTCAGGAGAGGGTAGGCGAGTTAGCTGGATGGCTTAAGGACAGGGGCTACGAAGAGTCTTTAGTTAACGAACAAATAGATAGGGTACGTAGGTTGGATAGGACAACTCTTCTAGCAAACTCGGGATATAGGACCAATGACCAAGGGAGGGGGGAAAGGGTTCCTCTTGTTGCGACATGCCATCCAGCGCTCAATAGTTTGGGGAAAGTTGGCAGGAGACTCCATCCTATGCTCACGAATTCGGAGGAGCATAGGGAGGTATTTCCTGAGCCACCACTCATAGCATTTAGGAGATGTAAGAACCTTAAGGATATACTGGTTAGGGCTAGGCTCAATAGTGAGGGAAATGGGGGGACTGATAAGAAGGGATGTTCTCGTTGTGGTAAATCTCGTTGTCAAGTGTGTAATGTCATGAGTAATAGTGAGCATTTTCATTCGAACATAGATAGCCGGGAATATAGGATAAATTATTCGTTTAATTGTGACTCGTCAAATGTTGTGTATTTGTTGGAATGTACCGTTTGTGGTGTACAATATGTTGGTAGCACTTGCACGCCTTTTAGGCTTAGGTTTAACAATTACAAGGCGTGCAGTCGTAGGTTTAATTCTGGGGCCTCAGTACCCAAGGTGGAATTCTTCAGGCATTTTACTGAAGAAGGCCACCACGGGTTTCTGAAGGATATTAGTGTTAAGATAATTGATAGGCTAACGGGGGGAAATAGGATGCGGGAAAGCTTCTGGCAATATCGGCTGGATTGATTTGCCCCTAAGGGTTTAAACACTAGGCAGGTTGATACATAGATTTCATAATTTTTTAAATTTTGGTTGTTGTGTTGTTTTAATTTTGGCGCTGAGCTTTTCGTTAGGGACACACGCTGTTTTTTAGGGTTTTCTGTTCTGCCAATCCTCTCTCGGATCTTTCTATTGTTTGTTTTGTTGTAACGTGCGATCTTTTTCAGCTTCGGCGAGACAGACACAGCCACCGACTTCAGCAGCTCTCTACTCTGCGCTTTCTTTGATCTTTCTCCCGCTACCTTTGTAATTACCGGCTGCTTTAACACATCATAATTACGCTTTGTAATAGGTAGGACCCGCTTAGGCTATTGTTTTGTGTTCTTTGTAATTTCTATATCTTTATGTATGCTCCGTCTGATTTTGAACAGTTATTACTGATGAAGGCTTTGGCCGAAACGTTTAAACGAATGTGTTCTTTCTGAGTGTCTATATCTATTTTTATTACATATTGAGATTGAGCTAATGAGTATATATATATATATATATCTATATGAACTCAGAAAAAACACATTCTTGTAAACGTTTCGGCCGAAGCCTTCATCAGTGATACTGATGAAGGCTTCGGCCGAAACGTTTACAAGAATGTGTTTTTTCTGAGTTCATATATCTATTTCTATTACGCATTGAGATTGAGCTTATGAGTATATATATATATCTATATATATATATATATGCATATATATATATATATATATATACATATATATATATATATACACACACTTCATCACAATAGCTGGAAAAACTTCCTGTCAGTAATAAAACAATTTAACACAACTTTGTCCCTAAAAAGGGCACTCTATACCCTTTGAAAAGGGCAGGGGTCTGGACCCCAAGAATTCCCTGCGTGCCTGAATCCATTATTGAATAAAAAAGCAAATTTCACACTCAATAGCTTTGTTACTTACTAAGAAGATTATTCCTGCATTCTTCCTTCAGCAGTGGGCCTGCTCCTTTATGTATTCTTTCACTGAGTGGATTTTTGTCATTCAATGATTCATTTGTTGGATGAACAATCAAATCAGCAATCAGTTTGGTGATATCTCCTTCCCTACAACAGGAGAATTTTTAAAAATTCATTTTATCAATTTAAAGAAGAGCCCACAAAATATATAGAATAAATGTGGCTATCATGGCAATAACAGACACTAGGTCAATGAAGTTCCCACTACGAAAGGCATTATGATACACAAAAGAGAAAAGATACATGTAGGAAAAAACCACAAAAAGTTAATGTCTGTCTCAGATCAGTTGTCAAGCAATAACAGCTGCAAGTACAAAACAGTGTGGAAAATATGGTTGAACACAAATGCAAGGAAGTAAACACAGAGCCCACACTCACTGATGGGCAGCTACCACCCCCTTGCCTAGCCAGCATCCTAACCGGCCTAACACACCAAATCAAAGGGCGCCAGCCACCTATTGGCTCATTTGGGATTCTATCTACCTACTCTCCTGTGCCACACCATTACCACACCACAATGAACAATCTTAGAGGTTTTACACCATCTATGTCTGAACAAATTCAGTTTCAACTTTAAAGCTCATTGAGTACAAGATTGAAGGGACTCCCTTTCAGTGAAACAATGTGAAAATGAGACATCTCTGTGCACAACAAGTGATGGAAACTTCCCCAAATATGGGAGTGAAGCTGAAAAGCATTGTTTATATCTAATTGTTTTCAAATCAATGATTTTTGATCTGGATGACATTATTGGAGACAATTCAGGGTGGATCTCTACGTTCACCAAATATTATCAAGTATGATGATTTAGTGTGTATTATACCAAAGAAAAATGCAATAAGACACTGAATAGCCCACTTTATCAGGCTTCTTTCTGCACCAAAAACACCCAGGTGGTAACTTGAGTCTTGGGATGAAAGGGACGTACCACTCAACATTTATGGGTAAGGCCTACATATGCTTAAGGGCTTTCAGTCAATTCACATTTATACCCATTTTTACGGATTTTCAGGGGGAAAATTCTTTTAAACCTCTCAGAAATCAAGTTTCAATTCACCCATATTTCTATGAATTCACCAAATACGTATATAATTCAATTCAATAAGAAACTCTTTATAAGGAACTCAACTCTCCGATAACATTAACATGAATTTGAAATACTTTGTTTTCAAAAGTTTGGGAGGGAACTGGTAGCAAAGATAGAGAATGAACTAGGACCTTTAGAAACTCGCAAGATTATTCTGAGCATTGAAAATCTTTGTAGCTTAAAGAAACTTTCATCCCTGGTCCAAATTATCAGTTTCCTATAAAAAATAGGTGTAAATGCACAATATGAAGGTAAACTTGCCACCCACCTACCTAGTTTCAGAGCTAAAACGATAGAAGTCCAATATACAGACCTTGAGAACTAACTGCTTTAAGTCAAATCAATAAACTTTTTTTTCTTTATAAGAAACTTGGATCAGGCTACAGAACTAAAAGTTTCTTAATTTCACATGATATTTGGTCCATTTTAGTACTAAAAGTTTCTTAGGTGGTTTCTTATATTTTGAACGCAGAATTATCAATGTGGTCGCTAACACTGCGGCAAATATGATTCTTGACATTTTAAACGCCATGGATGAAGGAATAAACAGTGTTCTGTTATGTTGAAAACACAAATGGTTAGATAATATTGCTCAAAAACAAAGGTTCAATGATCTATTTGCTATAATATCCACGCTTTGAAAAGTTTTTTAGTACTTCTTGGACATAGTACTAAAGTTTCTTAAAGTTTTATCCATCTTAAGTGCTAGTTTCTTATAAACAAGCTCCTTATAAAAAACGTTTACCCATCTGGCTGAAAATTTAGATTTAAGACCAATATTTTAGGATTTTCGTACCAACTTGGGCCAAAAACCAGATGAGTTCTTTCTTTGTGCTGAAGATCTTCCAAAAACAGGCCCTAAGATTCACCTGGGAGACAATCACACTCCCTGTGACACACACAGGCCTTGTTCACCATTAACATCAAAAAATTCTCACGACGGAGTCACTAAGACTTCTATGCGTGCAAGTGAGAATTTTGGGATACACATGAACCAGTAACTTATTGCCTGCCCTCTGGAGAAAACAACTGATCGGTGCATTTGTGTATTTTATGATCTCTGGCATGGCCTGTCTTTTTACTTAGGCCAGACTTTTTCTTGTGTTTAAACTCCCCAAGATGCTTGGCACTTGAAAAAAGAGAAATTAAAGGCAAACGAACTACGTTCATACCAGAGGACGACTTTACTATTTATTGCATCGTTGAAAGGAAACCTGGACGGCTTCTCTTCCTGATATTCCGGATAATAAGGTGTGTCAGTCGTGGACCATCGCTTCAAAGAGGTTGAGTCAACAATGCCAGTGAGAGTACTGAGTGGATCTTGAAATGTATCCATCTCTAGGCCATGCAGTCTTTGGTAGACCTTGATGATATAATGTCTTTGTTAATGAATTGCCAGGCAGTCGTACTCTACTGCCGTTGAATTGTATTTTAGCAACTTTAGCTGTTGGCCTAAGAAGTTCAAAGCCCAGCTCTCCAAAAACAATCAAGATTTTGGCTTTGCCCTCCTTTTCATTTCTGCTGCTTTGACCATTCTGCGCATGCGGAAATCATCATACGATCTTCAGTGCAGGCGAGATCTGAAGTTTCTTGAAGAAGTTTCTTCAGGGGTGGCGCCAGCCTGCATACCCTACTCCGCGGTCCCTGCCATCTATTGGAAGATTTCTTGCGCCACCCTAGCCTGTGTTCCAGACCACAAGAAATCTTCCAATAGATGGCAGGGACCGCGGAGTAGGGTAGGCTGGGTAGTTGTTGTTTATCATTTGTCTGCTATCATCAGCCAGAGAGAGAGCTAGTGGTTCAGCGCCTCGTGTTTTTTGCCCCACCCACCCGCCACCATTTTTCTGCCACTTTTTCTTTCCACGGCCGTCGCACAGTGGGCCAGATTGTGATTTTCTTGGACAAAAATCGTCCAAGGCATAAAATGGTACAACAAAATGCTGTAAAAGCTGGAAACTGACAAAGAAAAACGTCCCAAGATTTCTCTCCCTAGTCATGTGCACAGGTGTCGGAAAATTCTCCTTAGTCCTTATTTGAAACAGGCAAAATCAATGCATCAAATAACATATGATTAGAGCACATCAATAAGGAAAGGAAAGCAGAATCAATGACTATAAAACATAATCTGAAATGATTTTTAAAAGGACAGGCTTTGAAATAGACTGGTCAGAAAAAATTAATAGAATTTGACATCGATCTGAAACTTATTCAGCGGTCCTCTGTTCCCCCATATACCTCAGTTTATTGCCGTCGCAATAACCAGCGCTGCATTTTCTACGGCACCTCTCGGCAGCCAAATGTAAATCAAACGGTTAGTAGAGCATGCTTTTGTGCTTGTAAATAAGCAAAAAAGATGCTTGGCGTTTGCAAGCGAAATTTTGAACTTAGCTTTAAAACATAGCGTACAAAATGTAACAACATGAATATAAAGTACTTTGAACAAAGTCATGATTATAGAACAGGAGTCGTGCTCAATCGAAATGCAGTCAGGTACACTTAAATCACTGCCTGCGAACGTTATGAAAAGGCTATCGAAATATCTCTTGCTGACAAATCAGTGCCTGAAAATGCAGTTGGCAAAATTGAAGGTGAAAGCTATAAGCTGCTTGCAGCATTCAATAACGGTTAACGTCCTTTGATTTGAAATTGATTAATTGATAAAAAACAATTTTTAGGATAACGTTGAATGTGATTTCCTTACTCTATGAGGCAAATGATATCAAATTCCACTGATAAAACTATTATTTAAATTTTTTCATTTTTTCATTTTTGTCCTCCCTCTGGCCCACTGTGCGTCGGTTGTGTGACAGGTGCATTGGCCTTGAAAAAAATAAAGTATTTTTTCAGTCCAATCACCGACCTTAAAAGTTGTTGTTGTATGTTCGTGCTAGCAAATTCCGGGCGGCTGCACCTGCCCAATTTTCCAGCAATTGTTTTGGCCTATTTCGCGAGTATGTCAAAATTTGCGCTAAAAGATGCTTATGTTGCATTTTTCACCAATTTCGGAAGCGCGAGGACAAAACCTCTGTGAGAGTAGATTGTAAACCTTGAGAGGTTTTGTCCTCTTATTTCTTTACTATTAAAGGAACAATTAATTGGCAACAAATGGCTTTATTTTTCTTCGTAACATCTTAAAAATAATTAGCATTTAATCAGCTGAAAGAGAAACTAAAATTGGAACCGCTACACGTTTTTTTATAAGAAACTAGGATCAGGCCATAGTACTAAAAGTTTCTTAATTTCGCATGAAATTTTGTCCATTTTAGTACTAAAAGTTTCTTAATTGGTTTCTTATTTTTTGATTGCAGAATTAGCAATGCGGTCGCTAACACTGCGGCAGATATGTTTCTTGACATTCAAAACATCATAAAGGAATAAACAGTGTTCTGTTATGTTGAAGACACAGATGGTTTGATAATATTGCTGAAGAATAAGGGTTCAACGATCTATTTGCTGTGATATTTATGCTTTTAACTTTGAAAAGTTTCTTAGTACTTCTCAGACATAGTACTAGAGTTTCTTAAAATTTTGGACACCTTAGTACTAGTTTCTTATAAACCAGTTTCTTATAAAAAAAACGTGTAAAGACGAATTCAGAACCATATATTTTGAAGTACTTGATTTTGCAGTACACGTGATAGATCGATAGATCTACTATTCAATCAGCCAAAATCTAAAGGATACGAACAGCTCGCTACTCCTACAGGTATAGGTATTGGCGGCATTGGCATCCAATGATTTGGCATTCGGTTATCGGCTCAGCTAGGACGGTTGCACCGTCTTTGAGGAATTTCCCTGCAAGATTAACAAATTTTAGAGGGCGAGTTGTTTCCTGACGACAATCCGAGAGATTTTAAACACTTCCATAGATCTTTAGGTTTCCCTATGTTCTCATTTAGTCTTCCAACAACAAAGGATTTTTTCTTCTTTTTGATCAAATTTTGGATATGATTACAAGCTTTCTTGAAATTTACATAATCAACGTGAGTTTTAGATGACCAAATTTTGTCAGGAATCTGTCACGAATTCTAATCCCCTCAAGGACTTCCTAGTCCATCCACTCCTATGTGTCCTTTCTGACAAGAACCACTCTCATGGGGCAATCTCATCAATGATATTTGTGACCAGTTCAACAAAAATGGGAGTAGGCAACATTAATGTTATCAAAATCCATGTATTTGGGAAATTTGGCCTGACTTAGCTCATCAAGAAATAGCTGTTTTGTGTAATTCTTTAAAGTAAGGATCTTGATATAAGCATATTCACGTATTTTGGTGCGGGTAGTCTTTCTTGTGCAATAAATCAGTTGATGATCGGACAAACCCAAATCGCGAACCCCTTGCTGAGAAATTTTAGAAAATGAGTTTGTAAGTATGTGATCAAGGAGGGAAGTCGATCTGTCAGTGGTACGAGTAGGTGTCTTAATTATCTGCTTCAATCCATGGAGGGAGAAGAACTCTTTATACTTTTTAATTAAGTTTGATAGGTCATTCTTGTTGTTCAAATTGATGTTAAGGTCTCCAAGAATGTAAACTTCTTGGTTGTCAAATCAAAGTTATTTGTTTTAGAAATTGCCAGCGTTAGTGTGTCTAAAAAACGACTAGTTGTTGGATTGGAGGCCTATAGAGAACTAGACTTATTACGTTGAGTCCTTAGTAATCGCTACCACCCACCCACCCCCGCTCATACTAAGTGGGGGTGGGTGGGTGGTAGCGATTACTAATTGAGAACTCCAACAAGGATTGGTTTTGAAGAAACATATTCTCGATGTCTGTTTAAAAGTTTTCTCTTGGATTGAACACCAAGTCTTTCCTTATGTAGCACGCTACTCCTCCGCCATGCCTATTTCTGTCACATCTTTTTATCTGATACCCATCAATGTTTACCTCGCAATCTAGCACGGACTTATCTAACTTAGTCTTTGAAATCCCAATGACTGCTGCATTGGTTTTATTGGCAATCAGACGAAGCTCATCGATTTTGGTAACGGATTATTTATGTTTCAGTGGAGAAAATGTAAACCTCTTTGCCTAAAATTTGTCCCTATATATCTGTTAGATGCTCCTCAATATTAATATCCAAGTTAGAGGTATTCGATTCTTCAGTGAATGTCCTGTAAAGGAGATTTCTGCAAAAGGCAGTTAATCTAAGAAATTTTCTCTTGATTTATGTTTACAAGATAGGCAAACATCCGTTGCTTCATTTTTAGGAACCCTAGAGTATTTATCAAAGTCTAAATCTGAGATTTTATGACATCTTTTGTGCACCCAAAGTCCACATTGGCTGCACGGTAATCCTTTCCTAACTGACTTATTGCAGAGAGAGCATGGGTAATAGGTAGGCCCAGGGTGGAGATGGATATCACCAGAGAGCAGCAACAGAAACCTGAAGAAAAGCCTATGATTTTTGCATTTCAAGCGTATTAAGGTACTAGCTGAAAGATGATTTTTTAAGCATTCACCCCTAATTTCTTCAAGTATGGAGAGACAATCATTAGTAACAAATTCTTGTTTCTGTTGGTGCTCAAGGGTGTGGAAAGGGTTGAGCTTTCTATTTCCCTCCTCATTATAGGTGAGGATGACAAGGAAGGACAGTATCAGACATGACATAAAGCAGCCCAACTTGCGCCCTCGCTTCCGCAACGCTAATCTATTTTACTGCGTAAAATATTATTATCAAAATCTTTCAACTGAACAGATTAAAGGAAACCTTAGGTCGTTTATGATAATCCCAGAAAGAGCATTTTCGTTGTCATCATTACTTTTTGAATTACAGCGTTTTAAGCTTATCGAGTATGCATGAGAGGACCTACCTGAAGGTCTGAAAAAGATAAACAGCACCATAAATTGTAAACTGATTGAAGAATGTTAAAATGACCAATACAAGAAATACTCAGAACTTGAGGATCTACATGATGGTAGCAAGTAAAATTCCTAGCTTTTATGGTATATGATGTGGCCATATGATGGCGCACCAACTTCAAAACCATCAACAATTTTAAAATGCTATAACTCTGAAAATAACGAAACATCAAAAATCCTCTTAATCCAGCTATAGCAAACCGCCTAAAATTTCTTGCAATCTATTCAGTCGAAGAAAGGGGAAATATCATCTCACACATTTGATTCTAAAGTTTTGTGCAGATTCGAGTCCTATGCCAAGACAGATGGGAAATTGGACTGATTTGATGAAGGCGTTTCATACATGGATGATTTGGTGCCGTGTAGAATATGCGTCATGGCACTCACTATCAAAGCGAGGGTCACAATTGTAGCAATTGCCTGTGCAGTTGACTAAGGAATGAAACTACAACGATTGCAATACGTCTACATTGAAGCTTGATTTCAGAATGCTTTGACAGAGCATGATGCATACATAAGACTGTTTTACAGTGCACCCTGCTGACAAACTTACAAATGAAAAACTATCTATGATGTATACATTACACTGTTTTACAGTGCACCCTGCTGACAAATTTACAAATGAAAAACTATCTATGCTTACAGGAAAGCTAAAGATAAACGTTATCAGTAACTAATTGCCATAAATATAACCATTTTTGATACGGTGAACGTGAAGAGAATCAGTTAAATTGTTAAGTGGACTTGCTACAAGTCTCTCTCTTGTCATCACAAGACAAAGAGCAGAAAGAGGGAGAAAATCTTACGACATGTGCCGAGAATAGAGGGAGACTTGTAGCAAGTCCAATTGTTAAGTTGCTTCACCCGTGTGCAGGCTTTTCAGACATTAGTAGAGCCTATTTGCGGACGCGCAATTCACTGTCTTGAACAGTCAGCTGAATAACACCCGTACGTGCCAGCGATTAAAGGAATCATGCTTTCGAGAATGCAGAAAAATTACTCATACGGGGCAGAGGCGTGATAGGCACATTGCGTTCTGCTGAACTGTGCTGCAGAGAGGTAAAATATACCATTCATTGACTATAACAAGCATTTCAAACAAGGAAATCACAGGGAGTCGGTCATTACACAAATATTACTTACTTCTGTAAAATCTGTAAGCAACCAGAAAATTTGCTAGGCATTTGAAAGCTTCCTTCCAACGTAGCGGAAAATTTTGTGCCCTGGTTCAAATGGTTGCACGATACTGCGTCTTTGCATGAGATTCAATTTTGGCTGTTTGCAGATTTTTGAAAGGGAATTCTCTATGACACAATCATCCGTGAAAGGCAACATCTTTATAGATTCAAAAATCTGAAACTTGTCGATCTACCTTACACCACTGCTTTCTGTTCGTTAGATATGAGTAGAACCAGGGTACACCCCATGTCGTTCCAGTTTTTGAAAAAAGATGTCACGATTCACCGTACCAAAAGCCTTTTTAAATCAACAAAAAAGACGCTGCTACACTCAGTGCTCTAAATTAATATACTATTCATCTTGTGCATTAGGTATAAAAGGCCTACTTTGGTACACACTAAATGCCTGCAATTGGACAGATGATGGGGAAAAATTGTCAAAGTGCATTTTTGTCAGAACAGTTTGGCACAAGTTCTGCCGGTGAAACTATGACAGAAGTATTTGTCGAGGAATTACCAAAAGAAAATTTGCAAAGGAAAATAAAGAAGAAACACAACGGAAGGAAGCTATGATGATCGTTAACTAAAGTAAGACAAAAGACATTTAGGATATCAGGCACGAGGGTCACTCCAAGATTATCGAGCCATTTAAAAGCTATAAGTCATATTACGCCCAATTTTTTTACAGTTTTTCAAAATACTCTCTTTTAGCATCTATACAAACCTTTTTGCCGACACTTCTTGATCGTTGGAATTTTTGCGGTGGATTTTCGCCTGGAAAGATCCAAACTGAGGATTGACGTTTTGTTTCAGGGTCTAATTGATAAATCCAACTTTCATCCCCTGTGACAATATCGTATACTCGTTTTGACTTCCCATGATCAAATTTTTGGAGCATAAATTGACACCATTTAACGCGGTGGTCCTTTTGCTGATCCGTTGTGGGGAACTCAGACTCAGTATACCGCCGTGAAGTAGCAATTACGTAATGCAGTTAGAATTAGAACAATAAGCCTAGGGGACTCAATGAGCCGTGATAAAAAACAACAAGGGACTTACTGAAAAACGAGAGAGATCATGATATCGAGAGACAAGAAACGAGAGAAACTGTGAGAAAAAATCGAGAGAACTTTACAACTTAGTGACCTTATATCGAGATCAACTAACCCGAGACTGAAGCAGTGACCAGTTAAAGACATACGTGAGATCGTTTATATTTCTTTTTGCTGTGTGCTTATTTGCTTTGCTGAAACTTTGACGAATTTGTTTATGTTGGCAGAAGTCTGCGTTTTCACTTTGTTTACATGCTTTGTTTGCGCCTTTGTGTGAGCTGTGTTGAAACCGTGATTTGAAGTGACGTGACTTTATCTAACTTTATCGATTTATTCCATAAGTTTGTGGAATTCTAGCCTAATTCGCCACAAAAGTGGCACCTCCGACGGGACCATTTCTCTTGAGACTGTGATTTTATCAAACTTTAGGTTTTTATGGAATAAATCTGCGATTTTTGTGCGAATTTATCATGTCCATGACGAGGGGCAAAACGAAGGACCTCGAAGCGAACAGGCAAGAGGGAGGAAGTGAAGCTGTTGACAATAAATCTGAGCTCACATCGAAGCAGTCTTCTTTCCAGTCTGCGTTAAAGAAGTTAGCGTATTTCGACAGATCTACTGTGAATATTTTGCGAGATGGAGGTCAGGGAAAACTTGATCGCCAACGGAAACTCCTAGGAACTAAACTAGATGAATGTTTAGACCTGATTCAGGACATTCAGGGGATATTTATTGACTTAGATGAGCAGGAAGAGGCCATAGATAGCTGGACAAACAAGGCCAAAGAATCTTTAGAGCCATATGAGAGTTCCATTGAGAATCTTGATTCAAAATTATCAGAATGTGAGGAGCAAATAAGAGAAAATCAGAGAATGGAGCAACTAGAACGCGAGGCTATAATGAAAGCGAGGCTGAGAAGAGAAGAGGAAGAAGCTGAGGTAGCAAGACAGATTAGGCAGGAGAAATTTGCTCTGGAACTGGAAAAGAAAAAGCTGGATTTAGCTGAAACAAAGCACGTTCAAACAAAGCTTCCAGATTTGCAAATCTCTAAGTTTCAGGGCACTCATTTAGATTGGGTAAGATTCTGGAGTCTTTTTCAAACTCAAATTGATAAAGCTCCAATTAACGATGAAGCCAAGTTTTCATATTTGAAGGAGTTTGTCATTCCTAAAGTTCGATCAACAATCGAGAAGCTTCCAGTTGACAGTGGGGGGTATGAGCGAGCCAAAACAATTTTACAACAGAGATATGGGGATCCTGCAGAAGTTGTGAATGCACACATACAGCAAATATTTGCCTTGCCAACAATTCATGGAACATCTCGTCCTAAAATCCATGAATTTTACGATCAACTCCTTTGTCATGTTCAAGCTTTAGACACACTAGGCAAACTAGGGAATGTAGCAGGAAATGTGCGCATGACACTAGACAAACTTGAGGGTATTCGTTCAGACATAACCAGAATGGATCCAGAGTGGAAAAACTGGGGTTTTCAGGAGCTACTAGAGGCCCTCAGAGGGTGGATAGACAGAAACCCTTTGCAAATCGGAGAGAGAGATTCAAGAACACAACCAAGAGATTTCAGGAGAGAGAAAACATTTTCAACAAGAGATCAGACAAAACCACGATCATGTATCTATTGTGATAAAACTGACCACAAAGCTTCAGACTGTGAGTCAGTGAAAACTGTGGAGGAGAGACGAAAGATTTTGAGTAACAAACGACTTTGCTTCAATTGTACGGGGGAGAAGCACAGAGCGAGTGACTGTAGGAGCAAAACAAATTGTCAAGTCTGTCATAAGAGACACCACACTTCAATATGTGATGACAAGCAAAAGGAGCCAGGAATGACAGCAGCAGCCAACAACAACACTGTGATTCATCCAGTGGTCGTAATTAAGGTTGAAGGAGTAAAATGCAGGGCACTCCTTGATACAGGATCAAGCAGTAACTACATGTCTTCCACGCTACTGGATTTGATCAAAAAGAATCCTGTGAGGCAAGAGCACAAATCAATCGAAACATTACTAGGGACATCAGCTCAAAACATAAACGTATATGAGGTAGAAATCAGTGATGTTGCGGAGAAATTCAGCATTAAATCAGAGGTGAATGGAGTAGCAAGAAAGGTTCTCTTAAACTTGCCAAATCCTAAATATCAGGAAGTTATTCAAGCAAATGCACATCTCAAAGGAGTGAGGATGGAGGATAATGACAGCAAAGAAATCTTACCAGTTCATGTCATTTTAGGGGCAAGCAGTTACTCAGTAATCAAAACATCAACACCAACGAGAGTGGGGAAAGCCGGAGAGCCCATAGCAGAGAAAACTAGCCTTGGATGGGTGATAATGTCCCCAGGGAGGGAAGGTACACACTCAGCCCTCATGTACACGAGAAGTTCTCATGACGAATACATGCAACTGTGCAGCCTTGATGTGCTCGGAGTTGAGGACAGACCTGAGGGCGACCAGCAGAGTGTTTATGAAGAATTCAAGGAACAGCTTGTACAGAGAGAGGATGGGAGATACGAAACATCACTCCCATGGAAAGCAACGCATCCAGCATTGCCAACAAATGAGACAGTTGCAAAAGCAAGATTCAATTCATTGATGCGACGTTTAGAGAAACAACCAGAGCTATTGCAAGCGTATCATACAATCATTCAAGATCAACTGAGAGAGGGAATTGTGGAAGTTGCACCAGAGAAACCACAGGGACCAGAACATTACATTCCACATAAACCGGTGGTGAGGGAAAACGCACAGTCCACCAAAGTACGCATAGTATACGACGCATCAGCCAAAGCAGATTCAGAGTCGCCATCTCTGAATGAATGCCTCGACATAGGCCCACCTTTACAGCGAAAGATCTTAGATATACTTTTACGTGTTAGGTTCAAACCAGTGTTTCTCGCAGGAGACATGAAACAGGCGTTTCTCCAAGTTGCGATAAGAGAAACTGAGAGAGATGTTCTTCGATTCTTTTGGGTTGAAGACTTAGAAAGCAAGAAACCAGTTATTTACAGGGTAACAAGAGCTTTATTCGGATTGGGCCCAAGTCCGTTCTTACTGGGGGGAACACTAGAACAACATTTGGAGAAGTTTGCAACGCAGTACCCTGACCAAGTGAGAGAGATCAGAGAGGGGATCTACGTTGATGACATTAACTTGGGCGGAAACAACGTAGATGAGATCAGAGATTTGAAACAAACAGCAGTAAGCATATTCGAAGAGGGAGGATTTGAGCTCCACAAGTGGCACTCAAATGAAGTTCAATTGGACGGAGAAGCGAAGAACGATAATGAGTCAACATTTGCAAAAGACACTTTAGGAACAAAAGCCTTTGAATCAAAACTTCTCGGTGTAGGTTGGGACAAACAGAGTGACACTCTCTCAGTCACATTTCCAGAAAGTGAGCCAACTCCAACCAAACGAGTAGTCTTGCGCACCTTAGCCAAGATATATGATCCGATGGGAATTGCATCACCATTACTGTTGACAGGCAAGTTGATTTTCCGTGATATCTGCGAGAGGAAGATTCCATGGGACAGTGAGTTACCTGATGATCTAAAGAAGCGATGGGAAAAATGGCTTAAAACTTTGCCATCAGAAATTTTGATACCAAGATGTATTCCACAGAGAAAGGAAGAAATAACCTCCATAGAGCTACATGGATTTGCAGATGCTAGTGTTTCAGGATGCTGTGCCACTGTGTATGCAGTTGTGAAGCAAGGAGAAGAAGTCACTCAAGGTTTACTCGTAGCCAAGTCCAGGCTTGCAAAACGTGATCTTACTATTCCAAGATTAGAGCTTGTTGGATGTCACATGACCAGCAACTTGTTGGAAAACACAGCCAAAGCCCTTGCTCAGTACCCAGTGACTGCAATTTATGCATGGACAGATTCAACTGTATGTTTGCATTGGCTTCAAGAAGGGGTAAAGTACAAGCAGTTTGTATCAAACCGAGTGAAGAAGATTAACGAGAAACAGTACACCTGGAGGTATGTTCCCACAGGAGAGAATCCAGCAGACATCGGAAGTCGAGGGGGAAGCAACTTGCAAGAAAATGAGAAATGGATGAGAGGACCAACATGGTTAAGCACACCAGAATGGTGGCCAACCATGATTGTGACCAAGGCAAGCGAGGATTCAGATTCAGAGAAGCAGCTCTTGAAAGAGATCATGCAAGTGTCTGTTGAAAGAGAAGCAGACACAATCGATGCCTTACTGAAAAGAAAGTCCTGGTGGACTACTGTTAGAGTCTTAGCTCGGATCAAAAGATTCATCAACAATTCAAAGAACAGTCAGAGAGTCAAAGGTCCTTTGACAACATCAGAGATCCAAGAGCAAATCAATTTCATGGTAAAGAGGGCACAGAGAGATGTAGAAGAGACAAGTCAGTTTAAGAACGATTCTGAGCGATTAAACTTAGTCAAGAATGAAGAAGGTATCTACGAATGCAGAGGACGTATACAAGGAGTCTATCCTTGTTACCTGCCATTTAGACATCTCACCTCAGAGAAGCTTGTGGAAAATGCACACTTGCAAACGTTGCATGGGGGAGTTTCACTTACCATGTCCAAAGTTCGAGACAGTTACTGGATACCGAAGTTGAGAAGCATCACAAAGAGAGTCTTAAAGAAATGCTCTGGATGCAAGAGATTTCATGCCACAGCTGAACCAACGCCTCCACAAGGGAATTTGCCAAGAGAGAGATCTGAAGGAAACATACCATTCGATGTGGTAGGAGTAGACTTTGCAGGTCCAATCACAGTGAAGACCGGGAACAAAGCTAAGAGCAAAGCATACATCATTCTTTACACGTGTAGCTTAACCAGAGGTCTGCATTTAGAGCTATTGCCAAACATGACGTGTGAGGAATTTCTATCAAGTTTCAAAAGATTCATTGCTGCAAGAGGAAGACCATCAAAGATCATATCAGATAACGGAAGCACGTTTATCGCTGCATCCAAGTGGATAAAGAAAGTGAGAAAGAGCGAGAAGGTTCAAGAGTATCTTGCGCAGCAGGGTATCATTTGGCAATTCAATCTCAGCCGTGCCAGCTGGTGGGGAGGAATGTTTGAAAGGATGGTGAGCATCGTGAAAGGAGCAATGTATAAAGTCGTAGGAGCAGCAAAGCTTTCATTCAAAGAGTTGCAAGAGGTCATTCTAGACATTCAGATCGTGCTTAATAACAGGCCGTTGACCTACTGTGAAGATGACGTAGAGATGCCAGTACTAACACCCAACATGCTGATTTTCGGGAAAGCCAATTACTTGCCAGATGAAGAACCATCGGACATTCAAGATAGAGATCTGAGAAAGAGAGCAAAGTACCTGAGAAAGTGCAAAGATGCACTTTGGAAGAGATGGGAATCAGAGTATGTGAGAGCTCTCAGAGAAAGACACAATGCAATGCATTCTGGGAAACAAGCACAGCTAGAGAAAGGAGACGTAGTCATGATCAAAGGTGAAGAGAAGAATCGTGCACTCTGGAAGATAGGAATAGTTACAGAGTTGATACCAGGGAGAGACAACATCGTGCGAGCAGTGAGATTGCGAGCGGGCAAATCATTCATGGAGAGACCAATTCAGTTCCTGTATCCACTTGAACTACATTGCAGCAGATCTAAGGAGATGCAGAATCAGAAGTTGAATGCTGAAGCTCAAGAATTTCGACCAAAAAGGAAAGCAGCCATCGATGCAGCAGCAAACGTCCAGGGGACATTTGACTATGAAGAAGAGAATGACTTTTAAACTTACTTTATATTTGACATCTTTCAGATTCAAATAGGGGGAGTGTGTGGGGAACTCAGACTCAGTATACCGCCGTGAAGTAGCAATTACGTAATGCAGTTAGAATTAGAACAATAAGCCTAGGCGGACTCAATGAGCCGTGATAAAAAACAACAAGGGACTTACTGAAAAACGAGAGAGATCATGATATCGAGAGACAAGAAACGAGAGAAACTGTGAGAAAAAATCGAGAGAACTTTACAACTTAGTGACCTTATATCGAGATCAACTAACCCGAGACTGAAGCAGTGACCAGTTAAAGACATACGTGAGATCGTTTATATTTCTTTTTGCTGTGTGCTTATTTGCTTTGCTGAAACTTTGACGAATTTGTTTATGTTGGCAGAAGTCTGCGTTTTCACTTTGTTTACATGCTTTGTTTGCGCCTTTGTGTGAGCTGTGTTGAAACCGTGATTTGAAGTGACGTGACTTTATCTAACTTTATCGATTTATTCCATAAGTTTGTGGAATTCTAGCCTAATTCGCCACACCGTCAAGCAATGAGGTACCCAGCGGGCACCCACTTTCCGAACTTCCAGCTGTTCGTGCAAAATGGTGTTTATTGCTGCTGATCCAATCTTTACACTGTCCTGCAGCATAGAATACGTCAGCCGACCTTCTTCTCTTAGCAGCTTCTCCACCATGGCAACGGTTTCAGGGATAACGGCCGTCGGGGGCCTCCCTGGGTGGGCATCATCTTTTAGACTTTCCCCCCCCCCTCTTGAACTCGGCAAACCATCGAAAAACTGTTGTCCTTGAAGGGGCAATATCTTCAAAAGTCCACAAAAGTTGAGCATGAAATTCTTGTTTCAGACCTCTTTAAAAATGATGATATATCGTCGCGCGAAAATCGTGTCTTTAAAGCTCCATTTTTCGCACATTTGAACAGTAAAAATGCTGAAATTCAAAACCCCTCTTAACTTTTTTCCTGCGCTAGAAATTAACACACATTACCAAATGTGGCTGAAATAGATTGCATCAAGTACCAACAAACTTTGCAATCGATATCTCAAGCGGCCACTCGATATCTCAACAATTCTGGAATGACCCTCGTATGTGCTTCTTCTGTGAATCAGCATCCATTCTTCAAGAAATGTCTACCTCCCGTACCTTTAACGTCAATAACAATGTTCGACATGCAGTAAAGAAAACTGATAATTTTGGACGGGGTTCTAGACAGCTAGTGTTGGACATATAATTCCGCTAGTGTTGGACATATAATTGCCTGAAATGCCAAAGACCATTTGTAAATTTTACGAAACACTGCAACAAACCATGAGATAGTGACTGGCAGGAGAGACCGATAACGGAGAGGAAGTTCTAATAAACGGTAGAGCTTTTGGAGTTTGTGTCATTTCTAAAAGAGCTAAAAAACTTTCAAGCTAATTGCACAAAAAAACTAGCAATCTTGAAGACAAGGCAAAATGACTGTGTAGGCAGGCCAGTGATGTGAGTAATGGCACATTTAGAAACACTACGATAGACGCTGGACAGAAAGAGGAAAGAGGGCCTACAGCACCCCCAACGTTGGAAAAATATTTAAAAATCAACTATAATCGGCCAGAAATCTGCCTTTTTTCTTAAAACAATGGATTTTTTATCACGCAATACCCCTCCAAAATTTCTCTCCCCACACGGCCATAAACACTACCAGGAGAACTCATAGCCAAATCATTGGTCACTGTGATAGAGATATCACTGTAGGCATGAAGAATTTCTCAAGAAATTTTTCACTGTTGTTGCAAGAAAGGATGCGAGGCAGGATGCAAGTGCAAAAATGCCAACTTGCAGTGTGCTGCAATGTAAATCCTTCTGCTTCTGAAATGGCAAACGCTATCAATGAAATGACATTCACAAAATGTGCTGGACAATGAAAATATTAGTTTCAAGCCTTGGTTGTTCTTAGTCCATGTCTATTTTGAGCCAAACAGTTATGAGCCTGCGACGACGCTGCTACCGTTCAAGAGCGTTTATACTACTCGAAGGTGAAATTTTCTTTGCATGGAAAATATACACATGCAATGGATTTGTAGGAACAGTGTAGACAGGAGGCTAATCAGTTCTACGAGTGAATTTATTTTTGCCATCATCGTGTCAGTTGCAGGCATAAAATACTTCCTGAACCATCTAACTTCTAGAAAATTAAATCTTGGAAATAAAATACATGTGACTACGGTTTTATGAAAGGAAACTTTTGAACTGGTTACCGTCAAAATGGGTGATTTTTAAAAAGGCATCAAAATTAAAAATTGATCAGCAGACCAGGTAGTGTGCGAGTGCAAAGTTTCATGCCGTTAGCCAAAAGTGCACGATTCTTCATTTATTTCCTAGACTATAAGGCAGCAGTTGAAAATTGTAATACGGTCAATCCTTAAAGTTAGTAGACAGAGATAAAGGCAACGGTTTTCTAAAAATAGATTCATTTCAACTCAATTGAAACTCAGACCACCCTGGGAACGAGGTTGAAAACATAGTGAATTGAATTGACCAATTGAATTGATCAATCACCGCAACCCTTCCAATCACGCCACTGAGTTAACGAAAAGGGGAAATCCCTGAAAGACGAACAGACAAAAGCTGCTCATGGAGATCGCCCCATACACTGCAAGAGTTCCTGATTTTCATTAGCTAAGACACCAGATCTATTTTTAACTTCTACATGTGTAAAGGGGCTGGGCAAACTTTTGGGTGGCTATTTATCTCCGTCTAGTAGCTTTAATGATTAGATCTGTGTCGTAAAAAATCACTTATGCATGGTTGTGTGGTAAGTTAGGGGTTGACATCGTCTCAAAGATGCAAATTAATTTGTAAGTGCATGCTCTTAAGGTATGATCAAACAAAGTAATTCAAGTTGTAGTCTACAGTGAAAAGTTTAACCTAAACACGGGTTTACGTTGTACCTGATATCTGCCCATCCAATCAGCAACTGTTTATTTTTGTTTGTATTCTGCGAAATGAGCAAAACGGTAAGCACTGGGATAAAAGCCTTGAATTGATTAACTTACCTTGCTAATGTGATAAGTATCCCCATCAAACAAGGACAGATTTTGTAAGACAATAGCATCAGTTGCTTTTATTGACACCTAAATTCAAATAGATTTGCGATTGCAGGCAAAGGGAATTTTCTCAAGCGGAAATTCGAAACAAACGAAGGCGCAAAATTTCTCTGAAACCCTGGTAGCTATCTCGCTTGTTGTGCATTCCAGAAATTGTTTTCAAGAGCAAACATGAGCGCATATTGAAAGAAGAAGGATATATCTAGATATCTTCCACGGGTATTTTACTTGTTTGGTATAGGAACCGATTAGGAGGCGATTCCATTCTCCTATCTTTTGGGTGCAATCAAAGCACTTACTACTCAGCTTCTGAACATCAAAAATAAAAAGCCCGCCGTAGATGTTTAGATATATGTTCCTTCTTTCAATATGCGCTCATGTTAGCTCTTAAAAACCATTTGTGGAATGCACAAAAGTGAGATAGCTACCTGGGTTTCAGAGAAACTTTGCTCCTTCGTTTGTTTTGAATTTCTGCTTGAAGGAATTCCCTTTGTCTGCAATCGCAAATCTCTTTGAATTTAGGTGTCATTAAAAGGAACTGCCGCTATTGTCTTACAAAATCTGCCCTTGTTTCCCCATCAATCCTTGCGAATAATCGATCAAACAAATCACAAGCAATTAATCCAAGCTCAAAAAGTAATCATTTATTTAGGAATTATTACGCAAAATCAACAAATCTCTAAAAAAACACCTGTAACAACGATCTACTGGATAAAAGTCTATTGAGCGACACACAGTGCTGAGCTAGGAGAAAGATCTGGATTTTATTGAGTTTTATTCACATTACCTTTTATTTGTTCCTGAATCTAAATTCCAATGCTGTTATTGCATCTTTGGATGATATGTTACTTTGCTTCAAATTTATACTTTGGACCCTGCTGCATGCCCGGGGAGGGGGGGGGGGTAACTTGAGTTTCCCAGATACGGGGCTTTGCCATTCAAATCGTAAAAGTACCACCCATAAATCCGGAGAAATTTCTCAAAAGTATACCCATAAATCCGGAGAAATTTCTCAAAAGTATACCCATAAATCCGGAGAAATTTCTCAAAAGTATACCCATAAATACGGGAATGCCAAAACAGCTCACCAATAAATGAATTCTGATAGAAAACTATACCCATAAATCCGGAAGTTGCAAAAAATTGTTGAAAACCATGCCCATAAATCCGGAAACAATCATGAAAAAGGTACCCTAAAAAATGGCACAACCCTGTACCATAGACAAGTTAAGTTACCCCCCCCCGGGGGGCTGCATGGCAAATTATTCAAAACTTGATTATACTAAATAACTTGAAGGGCCCAGTGAAGGACAATGACAGTGATCCAAGTATCGGCACTGATACTTAGGAATCAAGTTTGCGTCAATGAAAAAGGGGAAAGCGAGCTGAAAATCGTGTATATAAAAAATCAACGATCAGTCAAAAGGGAGTGAACAAAAGCAATCTTGTGACTATAAACAGAAAGCAAAATCACTAACTGCAGCATGTCAGAGAAGTCTAGAATACTGCTTGTTAATGCTCAGTCAACGAAAAATAAGAGCATGCCTTGTTAGAGCACATTGATGACTTGAATATTGATATTTTGGGAATTACAGAGACATGGATCACAAACGATGACAAGTATAAAGTTTGGAAAAATAGCTATTCCTTCAATAGTGATGGCTGGATAGTAGAATTTTAACACAGAAAGGAAGGCCAGATGGTGGCTTGTGTCTAGTTTATAGAAGCCACATCAAAGTGAAAAGGATTAAGGGTTGGGAAAAGAAATCATTTGAATTTGGTCAATGGAGGGCTTGCTATAAAAATGTCTCACTCCATATAAATGTGCATTTATTGCCCACCTCGGTCCTTGACCCACCCAGTTGAAGCAGTAATATTTTTGGAAGAATATCCTGAATTTTTGAGTGAAATTCCATCACAGCATCAGAACATAATAAAAATAATGGGTGATTTCAACATCTGGATTGCTGACAGGAATAATAAAGATGCTAATACTTATCTTAGAGCTATGGAATCCCTTGGATTAGAGCAACATGTGACATTCTCAACACACAGCAAAGGTCACGCATTTGACCATGTGTTTGCAGAGTCTGGCCGCAAAAAAATGGTTGATTGTAGACCTGGAAGTTATATTTCAGACCACATACGTGTAATTGCTAAGATGAACATTCCAAAAGAGAATATCTCAAAAGTCACCAGAACGCAGAGGAAGCTGAAAAACCTGAACATTGAGGCAATGTGTCACAACATGGATTTCACATGTGTCAATGACTTTGTTTGATTCAGTGATGAATATGTAAAGTTGATGGGAGGAGAGATTAAGAGAGGTTTAGATATATTGGCTCTTGTTAAAACATTCGCTAATGGTTATTAGACAGAGGAAAGACTGGTTTGATGAAGAAGTCTCTGATCAGAAAAGAAAGGTCAGAAGAGAGGAAAGGAAATGGATAAGTATAGCGAACAACAACAGTGGAGGATATACCATCATGAAAGAAATAGATATAATTACATGATATCAGAGAAGAAAACCAAAATACTGTCAAGATATTATCAGTAAAGATAAAGATAGAATCACTGTAAAGATAGAATCATTTGCAAACAGATTATTCACTGCAATGGCATCACGACTGTGGAATGACATTCCTAATGAAGTAAAACAATGCGTTGATGCTGAAACATTTAGGAAAAAGTTCAAAACATTTCTTCTTCATAAATGTTAAATGGGTATTCTAAGTCTTTAGGGACTTTTAGGAACTGTGAAGGACATTTGAAGATGTCACTTCAAAACTGGGCTGAATTTTGTCTTTCTATGTTGTATTGCCACAGGTGAAAAAACATGCTTATAAAGATTAGTTACAGATTCATTTGGAAAGTTCATTTGCTATATTTCTTCCCTACATGCAAAGTGCATCCACTTTCGACAAGTTGGCCTTGTTGAAGTTATTGAAATTGTGAGCCATGACTTGGTGATCAAGGAGCAACCTGTGGGCAAAAAAATTCGATTGTGGTTTAAATTTATACGCGCGGGCATGGCAGTGGTCATTCTGCAATTAAAAAGAATAAATACGTCCTTTTTACCCAGAAATAAAATCAATATATTACATATTGCAACATAACATCTAATTGTGATACAATGTACATGATGGCAGAAAAAGATTAGACGCAGACACCAACACAAATACTGCAGAAAAGTTATATTTGAAAGGAAATGCGCAAACGTGTATCCAAGTTGAATTCACCGTGTCATACCACAATCTGTTAAACAAAGATATTCCAGTTCACAGTCGAAAATTAGATAGCCTTTCCATTTATGCTTGGGAAAGTTTGCAGATTATCAACCCAACTATGGATAGAGCGAAAATATCGATGAATTTACGAGTAGTTTTGGAGATAAATCCACTATTCTGAAAACGGGGACAAATAAAAAAAAAACATGTGCGTGCAGGTAGCCCAAAGCGAAAGATCGCAATTTATGTATCTATCCATTACCAATATTATGCAGAACAACATGTGTCAACAGGCGATCTTAGTATGTAGGGACATTTGGCCGGTAACAAGGGAGGAGATTAGATATTGGGCCGCTGGGCAATATGGAAAAACTTCCGCTGTAAAATTTTTACTTCAGAATTCATTGTGACTTTTGTTGATCATAAAAACAAAGTATCTACAGGGCATCCCAAAAACATGCTCGCTGCTTTAATGGTTACTGAGGAAGAGCCATACACCCCAATGTCACATTTTCAAATTTCTGGATAAGCGAGATTTTAACTTTGAGCTTTCCACCACCCCTGAGCAAATCTGATGAGTGGTTGCTGATCTATCGAGAAGGAAAGTTAAAATCACCGATTGCTTCAAAACCAGAGGATTTCATCTCTGTATTTAACCTTATAACTGGAATATAAGCATTTTAACAGTTATGTCGAAACATATTTGCGAGCAATTAATCACATCATAACTCAAGAATATTGACCACGCAGCTCGCCGAATGCAATTTTGCTGGTTTAAAATGACTCTATCAGTGTCGAGAAGCAAACTAACATACGGACGCATGTCATGACCTGGAGCACTTCTGGTGCACATCTCCATTTCTAACAACCCTATCTATCTTCAGTATTCTTGGTTATTACAAAATCCTGTTCACGACTAAACACGACCACCTGTTTCACTTTTGAACTCCAGAAATCTGGGTTAGGTGTGATAGTGTCTTTGATTTTAACATAATGGAGAAAAATAAATCCTTTGGTTCTGAAGTAGCCAATGATTTTGGCTTTCTTGCTTCATAAACCAGCGATTACTGATCAAATTCAATCAAACTTGGTGTCAGCTTTTCATTTCATTTTTCCTTTCATTTTACAATTTTTAAAGAGGGGAAGTTTCGACGAATATAATTGACTTACAAACTGCCCTGTTTACAAAAGAAGAATTAAAATTGACGATATTTCTAAAGAATATATATATAAATAAGGAACCTTAAGGATATACTTGTTAGGGCTAGGCTCAGTAGTGAGGGAAATGGGGGGGGGGGGGACTGATAAGAAGGGATGTTCTCGTTGTGGTAAGTCTCGTTGTCAAGTCTGTAATGTCATGAATAATAGTGAGCATTTTCATTCGAACATAGATAGCCGGGAATATAGGATAAACTATTCGTTTAATTGTGACTCGTCAAATGTTGTGTATTTGTTGGAATGTACCATTTGTGGTGTACAATATGTTGGTAGTACCTGCACGCCTTTTAGGCTTCGGTTTAATAAATACAAGGCGTGCAGTCGTAAGCTTAATGCGGGGACTTGTTCTTCGGGCCTGGTTCCTGCTGTTTTGGAATCCCATATGAATTTTGACAGTGTCGTGTACAACAAGGGCAAATAATCTTTGAGTAGAGCCGAACCGGATGTTTACATTGCACGTTAGCGAATCAGATTTGACCATGACGTCACGCAAACAAAAGAATCGACGGGAGACAGTAACCCTCACATATCGCGATTCATGCACGCGACTATTACGTAAATTCAGAAAAAAACTATATTTTTCAACTCTGTACTAATATGGTTCAATTTTCCTCGCGGGCTTTTCTAAAAGAACGCATAAATCCAGAGAAAAAGGCTTTTGAGTAAGACCTATGATTTGGGGTCTTGATCCTGCACAAATAAGCCCTTCAAAAACGACATAAATTCATATCACTGTCTTCCTATTTTCCAAATATCACTGAAAACACATTAGCAAGCGACAGTAGTTGGGATTTAAAAGGCACCGAATTTTTATCACGGAGGCAGTGGCAACGCAAATTTTTGAATTTTTCATACACGAACAACATTGCATATCCTAAATCTGTGTGAAATAGTGTGAAAAGCAATAGATTTTCGTTTCACTCTTACAAAGTATCTGAAGCATCTTTAAAACTTTGATCTTTACTTCTTGCTGTTACCAATCCTCAAAATAACCTCGGGCTAGGGTTAGGGTATATATGTGTGAAAACGAATCGAAAAGTGAGTGCATTTGCAAGGGTTGCTAGATATCTAGATCTCCAAAAAGCGAAATTATTATACCAATCATTTGTTGCATCAACTTTCAAGTACTGCCCCTTGATATAGCTTTTCTGCGGAAAAACAGCGAATGAAAACATAGGAAGAGTACACAAAAGAGCTCTCAGGGTCCTACTTGACGATCATGAATCCACATTTAAAGTTTTACTTGCAAAGAGCAATGAAACAACTATCCACATCCAAAACATGCGTGTGCTTATGATTGAGATATACAAAACACTCAACTGTAATAATCCATCATTCATGCAGGAGTGTTTTGTCAGAAAGAATACCAAATATGACCTCAGGACGAAAGATCTATTGCAAATTCCTCCTGTGAAAAGCATCATGTTTGGCATTGATTCTACAAAGTTTCGAGGCAGCCTCTTGTGGAACAGCATGCCTGATTTAATAAAGAGCGCTTCATCAGCTGCAATATTCAAAAGAAATATGAAAAATTGGAGTGGAGACAAATGCCAGTGCAAAATTTGTAGATAATGATTATAGACATCTTATTTTATTGTACCATAGGTTTCTTTTGTCAGTAAAATTGTAAATAGTTGGTTTAAATTAGTTCACATTAGATTAACGTAGAACTAGAATTGTAACCAACTTAAAACAAAAAAAGGGAAAAAAAATATGTTGCCAAAGGTATGAGAAAAGCTTCACTTATTTCCTTTCCACTGAGAGTTGATGTTGCAGCATTTAAGAGCAAGCGCAAGATATCATGTTTCAGTTTATAACATCAAAATGAAAACTAAAGGGGCAAGATTGTCAACTTCGAGAGAACAATCCTCTAACAAATCTACCTGGGGGTGCAATAAAGCCGAGGAAACCCACCCATTCCCCCGTTAAAAACTGTAGGTTTTAGCGAAACGTTGTCTCCTGTTAATTGAAAGTGTCTGCAATTTCTGAATTTGGCTTCTTGCGATATTTTAGACTCTACACTTAACGTTTTTCTCTTTTTCTTGGAAACTGCTTGTAAGAAACTTTGGGCTCATTAAAAAACAAAAGAGTGTAGTCTACGTAGCCTAGTTGATACAAAAAGCAGAAGATAGAGGGAAATATGACTGTCAACATATACCTGGTTAGTTCCTTGCAACCTCACTGACAGAATGGCGTTTGTTGGTCCAGTATGATTCTTCCATTGCTAGCCAAATATTTGACCTGGGTAAGCCTTTCTGCCGAGTATGCAAAGCAATGCAGATCAAGCAAATCTCCCCTCAGGAAGAAACAGAATACTTCACCGCGTACATAAGGGTCTGGTACACTTGTGGCACTAACTTTGGTAAGGTGAGTCCCTTCAGTGGCCATTTTTAGCATTTCTTCTGAATCTTGGACACTTTTGTAGACAATTTAGGAATGCTCAACTGCAGAGCAATCCTAATTTAATCAGCGACCTGAGCTCACGTCAGGTCAAGAGTTTTCCCGCCACTCCAAATTTGACCAATGACAGAAGAGGGCTAAGGTCAGGCTCAATAATTGATGAAAGAAATTGGAAATTGACGATCATGTTTATAAATCAAAACTTATTTTTAAATCAAATGAAATCGACAAAGTGAAAGAATGTTCAGCTGTGGTGTTGATTTGACTTGATTCCCTAGGAAAGCAACGATGAGGGAGGAGCTGCGGTTGGTTTCATATGCTACCTTCTCCGTCGCCACTGCTTTCTTTGGTAATGAAAGTTCAGTACCTTTTAAAACCCAACCATTGCCTTGTTCATGTATTTTCAATTTTATTTAGAAAATAGGAGGAAATTGATGATATGAATTTACGTCGTTTTTGAAGGGCTTATTTGTTACGGATCAAGATGATAGGCCTTACTCAAAAGCCGTTTTCTCTGGATTTACGCGTTCTTTTAGAAAAACCAGCATGGAAAATTTAGCCATATTAGGACAGAGTTGAAAAGATATAATTGTTTTTTCTGAATTTGCCTAATAGTCGCGTGCACGTCTCGCTATAGGAGAGGGTTACTTTCTCCCGTCAATTCTTTTGTTTGCGTGACGTTATGGTCAAATCTGATTGGCTAACGTGCAAATGTAAACATCCGGTCCGGCTATATTGAAAGATTATTTGCCGTTGTTGTCGTGCTCTGCTTGTATTCGGGCTGGGTGAATGACAATTTATGCTGAGTGTACCTTTGCTTGAATGGCCAATCCTATGTATGTTTTTGGGCTGGCTGATGGTGTTGTTGCTGTTGCTTTTTAGATGACGTTTTGTGTGCTGCATTTTCCAAGATAGGAATCAATGTTTTAGCCGAATTTTGCTCGTGACCTATGACCGGAGATCGCCAAAACTTCATTTTTACGGACCAATCAAATGGCGAGCAAGTGAGGAAGACAAAAGAAACGTGTGAAGATTTTTTTAGATTTTACCTACCCTCATGAAATGCAACCAGGACAAAAATCTGCTTGAAATTTCCCGAATTTTTTGAAGAAACCTACTCTCCATACGTTTGGACATTCAAGTTTGGATGCCGGTCAAAATATCTCCCGATTCCAAGGAGTTATGGCACCCAAACTCGCGACCTTTGTTCGTTTTCAGCATTTCTGAGCTTCTAGCATTCTTAGTTCTCAATTCATTCCTAAAAAGTCTTCTAAAATGTATCTGAAGCATCACTAATTCCTATAAAGTCGATACAGTGGAGTTGGGGACCTTTTCTTGCTTCGCAGATGAGCAAATCTGACACGCTATCTATGCGGTCCGAAATATGGCCTAGCTCTAAAATGTGCTAAATTACATTTTTGAGTAAAAAATTTCAAGGGTACCCACCACTCTTCGTTTTTTTAAGGCATCCTGTAGTCTGTGTGTCTACCAGACTGTGCTTGGTTTTTATTTGACGATTTTCTTCCACAAATAATTCAGTAAGTCGCAAATAAATGTCAGTTCACTTTGTTTATTTCCCAGACATTCATCCGTGTCATGAAGGCGAAAGCCTTCATCAGTAATGACTGTTCAAAACCATAGGAGCATACATAAAGAAATCGAACTTACAAAGAATGCAAAACAATAGCCTAAGCGGGTCCTATATATATATGAAATATACTGGCCAACACAAGGTGTAAAACAAGGTCACAAGAAAAATGCTGCAAAACTTGAACAACTTACCAATGCTTCTAATTGACAGAAAAAAATTATGCCAACAATCTTCATGCTGAACTCATCGGCCAATTCCTGATTCTTGATGCACAATTGGACAGATTCCTCCCCTGCCTTTTTTGAAGGTTGCCAGTTGGCATTGGTATATCTTGTCCCATCTCCAGACATTGGGCCCTCTATGAAAGCTGCAGCATTTAATTTTTTGCGCAACTTCTTATAGCATTGACAACATCTCTGACTTCCACTTCGGTAGTACTTTACCACTGCGTACCAATCCTCATTAGAATCTAATGTAAGATCTAACCCTTTATATTTATCGCTGTCAATCATGTGATCAAACACGACAACTGCACACTTTGTATTATTCCCTTTTTTTCTGCCCATTTGACTGCATAATCAAAATGAGGTGTTACATAGAATCCACTCCCATCCGAGAAGTCTTGCTTCACATGTCCTTTAGATATGCGAACACCATTGGCTCTGATGCTCTCTGCTGAATCAAAGTCTGTTCCATGGTACCAAAACCCAAGCTTTTTCTCAGCTGGAGGGAATTTGGTTCCATCTTTTGTCAGCAAACGAACTTTGTCAGCTGTTGTATTGATCATTGGGATATCCAAAATTTTTAAAGTATCATCATCTTCTGCGTCACTATCATCAGCATCCTCATTTTCAATGCTTCTTTCTGTACGAACTGTAGTCCAATCATTCATACTTTCTGGATCATGGGGGAATTCTGGGCCACTACCAGCAAGAAATATATCATACTTGAACATGTAATCTAGATAGGCTTCAACCCAATATGACAATGACTGATGTTCATTTGGATCTATTGATTTAATGTGATCTGACAAGAATTCAGCCCTGGCAAATGTGAATCCTGACTTCATTAGGACATCTAATGAATTTTCTGTGGGGTTTTGATTAAAATGAAAATCAATGCTTTTACACACAGCGTCTCGAAGATGGTAGAAATCTGTCTCGTGGCATCTAATGTCAGAATCCATGGAGCTAAGACAGTTGGCTACATCCCTGTTTAAGCCAAGTGCTGAAACAAATAGTTCATCTGCTGAGAATTGCAGTATTTCCCCCAGCTTTTTATGAACTTTACTGAATGCTACTGGCTGTAAAATTTTCAATATCTTTTGCTTCTGCTCTTGCAATGACTTCACCTCTGGAAGTTTCCCAGTACTCTGCCTGTAATGTTGCAGAATCTGGTCTATCAGGGATGAAAATTTAGTTAAATAACCTTTGAGCTCCTTCCATTTCTTAGCGTATTGTTGGACACTGGTTTCATCATCATTAGTTGCCAAAACCTCAATGAGCCTAGTACTATGCAGTTCAGCAAAATTCAAAATCAAGAGTGCATCAGCTACATTGGCAATAGGTAATGGATCTGCTTGAGAAATTTCCTCTGTATCAGTTGGCAATGATTCAAAGCTATCATCCTCGGCTTGCAGATCTTCAACTGGCAGAAAGTATTTCACTATTTCTACAGTAATTTCTACTTGAATCGTGGCTGCTGGTACTTGCACCTGGTGGGGGACCTTTCTAGAAAATTTTCTGATGTACTCCTGAACCACTGCTGTGGCTTGTCTCAAGTAATTGTCAGTCTGTAGGTCCTTGTATCTGAGTGCTTCAAGTCCACATGTTGTCTCAAGCATTGGTGGAGCTCCTATGGCTCTGGTGTACAGGTCCGCCATGATTGGATAGAGCAGTGCCATGGTCAACGCTCTTGAAAAAAAAAAAACAAACAAGCAAATGATTAGCAAATGAATGCATTCTCTCACTGATGGAGAAGTTCTCCAACTTTCTTCTTTTGGCTTATGCAGTAATTATTTCTTAAATGTAGATAGTGGTAATGATATCAAGGACTGAGTGCACCTCCAGTAGTATTAATCACGTGTTCCTGTTGAATGATTGTAGTGAGCACGTGACACATCACCCACCATATTCGATGAGACTCCGCATCACCCACAATATTAGAAGCGTGATATTTGATTCGTAAGAATAGCACTTGAAATAGCCTAGGTAATGTCGCCACCAATTTTCAAACATCAAAATCAATAATACTTATTACTATATTACAGGTTTTCGAAAAGGTTGCTCTATGGCTTTTAAAATAATAGCTTATAGTGTTATTTTCCATGTCACTTTTTGACGAATCTATTTCTATGGGACCTGGTGTACGTCATCGCAAAAGCTTGACACCATGGTTTACCGAGGTTCTTGATAAAAGGCAAGATTTTTCCGGCTTCGTTGCGTCAACATCCGCAAGACGCATTTTTAGTTTCTTCGCAAATATGAAAGCTGAATGGAATGTCCATTTAATAGGAATGAAGTTTTGTTGGTACATTTGAATTCACTTCCTGTCACCTGACTTTGTTGTTCTTTGTTGATCGAACCTCGGTTGACTTGGGAAGGGCTTGCAAAGTACAGAGGCCCCCCCATAGTACCCCTGGATAACGGATTCACGTGTTGATTTTTTGTTTTTCACGCCATCACGGACTATAAAACAACATTTTCATGTTCACGCTGCAGAACTTTTAAGAATGCTCCTGAAAGATATTTCTATGTAAATACATCGCTGAAGACGACACACGAGAGAAAGTAGGGTAATATTAACATGGATTTTAAAGTTTCGGAGCCGATACTGTGAGTGAAATGAGATAAATAGGGGTCCAGGGGCTTGCACCGGAAAACTTTTAGAGTATTCGCCTTCTAGAACATCGAAAAACGCCGTATTGTGGAAATTACAGCTTGGTAACCTATCATTTGCTTCTTAGAAAAAGTTGATTTTCATTCAAATAGACTGCATCTTTTACTTTGCCGGTGGCAATTTATTAGTAACATGTATTATTTTTAGGTAACTCAGAAATTCTTCATGTAAGATCAATGCCTTTGAATCTAAGACTTTCTAGGAGACAAATATCTTTATATGGGTAGATTGCGAGAGAATGGAGTAGAAATGGGGGTCCGGGGGCTTGCCCCCGGAAAATTTTTGAGACTACACCCTTCAGAATGACGGAAACCAGCATTCCTTTGTGAAATTTCAAGGGGCAATCACGTGCTTTAAAAGTCCTTTTCACGAAATAACGACCAAATTTTTGGCAAATAACGCTGCACGACAGAGTCTTCGATCACGAATTCACGAGTCGAAAATATCAAAATCACAAAATCACGCGCCTTAATTAGCATTACATAATGCCTCGCATACAAATATGGGGGGGCCCCAGTACAGGCTTCTTGTTTCAAGCAAAAAGCAACTGATGAAAAGCGCAAATGTTTTGCAACACTTTGCTGCTCTGGTTCATTTTTGGAAGGGTTTCTCGAACGATTATTATCGCTGAATTAAGGAGTCAGTATCGCAAGCCTGAATTAGTTTTTGCTCGAAAGGACAATCGATCATCAAACTGTCTGGATACTTTAATGACAGGTGTGTACTTAGATCCATGTATACATTTTATGTTTACCTTTTTTATGAATACAGCACTATACCTAGGTTCATGGCTACAACTAATAAAAAAAACTACAATGAGGGCTTTAAAAAACCAACAATTAACAAGGGAAAAGGAACATTAACAAGGTAAGAAAATTAGTAAGTGGCTATGAGGAATCTTCCATCACTTCTGCTCTCTCTTTGGTAGCATCGAATTTGCTAGCGCAGAGATGTTATCCTCCTCTTCTAGACTTGACCAAAGAGGGCTTGACCAAAGAGTTTATTCTTTTCAATATCTAAGTTAATGATTTCTTTGATCTTCAATTTAAAGAATTTTTCCCGTGATTCTTCACAGGATTTGCATTCTAAGAGGAAATAAATTTCGTCCTCCAAAACGTGATCATCACACTTTGTACATACTGTACCCTGTCTTCAAGTTTATGTTCTTATGTCTTCCAGTCTCAATGCACAAGTTATGATCACTACAACGAAATATAGTCATGACTTGTTGCAGTCTGAAGGATTTTAGGGTTTGGAGGTACTTCGCCATTTGGAAACTAGTAGTGAAGAGCTTGTAGTATCTTAGTTTACTGACCCTTACACTTTCTGGACAAGCTTGACTTATTTGTTTTTTCCATTTATGAATGAAAGTGAATGGCAATTTGTCTTTAAATTTTCTTTTAACCTGAGCGGTACTGAAAGATGATGGGTGATCAAAAAGGCTTTCTAGTCCCAGGACTTTCAGGATATACTTTATAATGCTCTTCCAATCACATAACTCATCTGATATTGTCAAAATTTCATTGTATGCTTTCTGAAGTAGGCTGTGATAGTCAAGTGTAGCTAGATTGTGCCAGTAGGTTATCACTTTGCTGATGAAACTTACATTATGTTACAGAAAAACTTCCCAGGTCTCCTATGGTAGCCAGGGCTGGAGTATTGCGCTGCACCCCAAGATTATTTTTGCAAAATCTAAGGTGCACTCTTTCAAGCTCATTTCAAAGTATAATCTAAGAACCTAGAAGGGTCAGGGATATCACTTTAAGTTGCCACTGAGTGAAAGTTGCCCATATTTCTGAGCCGTGTGATAAAATCGGGGTAATCAGTTTCTCAAGAGTGTCAGAGCCTGGTCAGGTGCTAAATCAAACTCTCGCAGGGTTATTAAGAGCGGGAAGCAGGCTTTGAGGCCTTTCTCTTTTAGAGTCTGTTTGGCGTTAATAAATGATCCCCTGCAGGATATATTTACATTGAAATCGAAAACTTTTGGGCAATCAAACTTTCGGACAAATTGTCCCAAAGTTCATTTGTCCAAAATGTGGTGATGTCCGAAAATTTTTTGTCCGAAAGTTTAAAATTCATTGAAAATAGAAAAGCACAAAGAAACGTAGCATAAAACATTAAAAAATCAATGTTTTACCAGTAGTTCTTAGGTTTCTTCAATATTTTTATCTAAAAGCTTGGTTCCTTGAAGCGTTTCTTGGAAAAAGTTCACGTATGGCAGTACCTTTTAATTTGGTTTACAGCTGGTTTTATCATTGTTCAATCGAACAAAAATCACATTCAAATGTCCTTGTACTGCAAATTGATATTCATGGAATCACTATCATTTTTAACATATATGTTGGAATAATGCTTGTTTTTTTAATGTCGTGATTGTCCGAAAGTTTTTTTGTCCGAAATTCCCAAAATAGCGTCCGAAAGTTTTGTCCGAAGTTTTTTTGCCGAAAGTTTTCCGTCCGAAAGTTTTCGATTTTAATGTATCCCTAGATAACAGAAGTTCTGAACTGTTTCAAACAATTACCCCCTATTGTAAAGGCATGAGTTTTGACAATTTTGTTATTAATATTTGTTCCAACTTTATATTGTAAGTAGTTGGCATTTATTGGTTTTCTTTAAAACCATTGCTTCCACCAACCGTAAATAAATTCAGTATTAAGGCTGCGTTGGTGTCTGCTTTGTGGTTATCCTCTGTTACTTCACGCAATTTTTGGCGTGTGGTGGTAGGGTGGAATTCCCTATCATGCCATCTGGGAACCAGCAATTGCTAAAAAAAGTTTTAGCAGCGGGCAAATCTTTCGGAGGGTAATTTCGGGATTGCTGCAAGGCTGCCAGGGTAGCCTCAAAGGAATCTATAAAACTTTTAACGCCTCCAATTTATTCTCAAATTCATCGAAAACAAAGAGATTATGTAAAGTGGCATTTTCATTTGTAAATATAACATTTCCATGTAGATATATTACTTGTAAACTAGAAGTAACTATAAGTTATCAACTGCTCGCACCCTTTGATATTTGTGAACTCAAATAAAGCCACACTAAATTAGTAAATGAATGTTTTGCTATCCCCTTGAAGTGGATTTGTTCGTTCCATTATTCCGTATTCCATGTTTTATGAACGTAAAGGAGGGTATTGAACGCAGGTTCAACAGATTATTGTGCTGAGTTAATCCTGTTGAAAATGTGATTGCATGTAAACTATTGTGCAGCATTTGTAACTTTTTCGATACCACACGCCGCTATGGGCTCATTCCAAGCCAAGCTTCGTTCGGTGAAGTTGAATCATTGAACAAATCCGTCTCACAGTTATTTACGCCATGTTTGGTATCTTCGTCTTTTTATGGCCAAACGAAGTAGCGAAATGTGTCGATGGAGGATTTGAAAGTAGTGTGAAGGTGCACAAACTTCTTATTGTCTGTGTCTCATGTAACGTAAGGGAAGTTCAATTGAGTTGCCCCTTCTCTGGCTTAGGCCCGTCCGCCATCACGGTATCTTTGCAGACAATGGAATATCATGACTATTGATCATTGTTCACGAAGACAAACACATACACAATCAAACTGTAGTGACAAAGGAAATGTGGCCAGCGAATCTTTCAATCTAAACTAACCAGCGGTAATAGATAATAAAAAGTAACAAAGCAATTTAATAAACATATGCGTGGACATCACAGATACTTGGCTGGATCACTTTAGTAATCTCGCTCCTTCGTCGCTCGCAACAATCTAGTGTATAAATTCTAGGCTGTCCAGTAAAGGGTCATTCTGATGAGGATTTTTTTAATTGAAACGTTAAGCGCATAAACAGTTTACTTTCTCTTAAATTTCTGTTTTGTTTTTACTCAAGGATGGTTTAGTTTTTATAAATTCAGTATTATCAATATTATTATTATTATTCTTACTATTATCAATATTATTATTATTCTTAAAATCATGTTGTGAAAATAATGCGGGCTAAATCATCCCTCTATTTGTTTTAGGCCTGGCCAGGCCACAGGCAGGTTGAAGATCAATGGCGGTAGTTGCAGCAGTTTCGCCAGGCCACCAAGTTCCCCTCTCCTTCACTGACATTATCACCGTCTAGTTCTACTGTCCATTGATTAGTGAGTTCACTGTGTACCCGCGTTTTCACCGTTGTGTGAGGCCCGTGACGATTTGTTTGATGATGAAAACCCGGACTTTCATTTCCCCCGAACAAGATTCACATCCAGATTCAGAACAACATTCAGATTGACGTTCAGATTCGAACAAATATGCTATTTCCCTTTCAAATAACTGCAAACAGAAAACAAAGTTCAAAGAAATAAACAAGTTTGCCGATAAATTCAACGGTACTCTATTTTATGGTGATTTTCAAAAATTTTTATCTGTAAGAGGCTTGGCAGGAAAACGGGCAACGTACCCCCCCCCATGCGCTCAAGTTACGCCATATCGGCCGCTATCAACAAGACGGCTATATTCACAAATCACATTACTAAAATCTAATACGAAAAAATTTCAAAGAATTTCAAGGAATTAAACATGTTTGCCCATAGATTTAACTGTCCTCTATTTATGGTGATTTTTAGAAAAAATTTTATCTCTGGGCTTTGGGAGGATAACGGGCACAGTACTATTTTCAAATTAAGCAACAAGAGCCCAAGAAATCATTTTTTGAAGTTAGACCTAAAATGGGTAGTGTAAGCTTCTTGCTAGACTGGAAAAAGTCGCAAAGTAGCATAAATTTTCAAATTTCCATTTCATCGCTTGTATGTGCCCGATTTGAATGATCTTTTGCTTGTTTGGTAGATTGAACTTTGTGGAATATGACTTTAATCCGTTGATCAAAGATTATGGCCGTAGAATGTGGAAATCTTTGAATTCATAATGGCAATTAACTATTGAAAATCACCTTGCCTGAATTATCAAACCCGATTTCAACACTGAATACGAAAAATCTAATATGTTTCAGAAAACTTTGAAAGCATATTTTAAAATGGACTTCAGCCTATTGCTGACACTCCTGCCAAAGCGCTAAGTAGAGGCTCCACGTAAAAAATTTTCGTGATTTTGTTACGACATCAAGTGAAGACCGGTTTTTGACAAATTTCGTCGAGAACTGTCATTTCAATGCAGGCAAGGATGGATGCTTGATGAGACAACATTTTCCATCATTTCAAGAACAAGAAGCAAAAAGGAAATATTGGTAATTTCATGAATATAATTTTTGCGTTTTTCGCGTTTTCACAAGTCATTCACTGTTTTTTTCATTCATTCATCAGAATAATGTGACGAGTGCCTATTTGATTTAATGGCAGATAGTTTTAAATTGAAACATTTGTGTATAATAGCAATGAGAAAAGTTAATTTCATGCAAAGTCCGTCTCAAATTCAATGTCACTTGAAAATGCCCGGGAATATAGAAAAATTGGACAGTTAACCATGAGGAATTTTTCCGTTCTCGGAAATCTCACCTAACATCTCATTTGAGATAGACTTTGATAATCAAGTATTGAAATCTGCTTACCTAAACACTTTCTCTGGTATGTCATGAAAGTGCAACACTGTAACACAGCAGTTTGAACCCGGTGGTTGATGCAATGTTGGTAAAGATATGACACCACACTCATCCATTATTTAGCTGAGAAAGGGGTATAATTGAACCAAAATCCTAGGACCTAGGATCTCAAAACGAGGGACATTTTTTCCCAGAAAATATCCCAAAAACAGTTAAATGCTGGTGGAGTCGAGACCCTGGAAAAAAGCGAAATTCACCTGGCCTGGGAACAATCTTATACCTTACGTTTTATGGGTATCTGCTGTTTTTCAATGAAACAAGTCAGTAAAATGAATGGCAATACAATGCAAACATCGCAGAGCTGTCTCTCAGAACCATTATTTCTACTATACAGAATTCTTTAGGGTTCACAGATACTCCTCTGAAAGTTGGTTACCTTTGTATTTTCCATGATTCAGGGCATTTCGCAAACTAGATAGTTAGAGAAAAAGGCATTCTACGAAATAGTATGGACGAGCGTGTTGTACCCCTTACTATTGAATTGCACCCACCGGGGGTTCGAACAAAGTCCTGCTGTGAACCAAAGTTTAATGAAATTACTTCCTACAGAAAATTTTTTTTGATCCTAGCAATAATCATTCCTGAAATGCTTAGTGAATGCACTATAAAAATGTGTATGAATGAATGAAAGAATTAATAAATTAATAAACAAAAAACAAGTGAATGACGTTAGAAAACGCGAAAAGCGCGAAAATTATATTCATGGAATGACCAATATTTCCTTTTTGCTTCTCGTTCTTGTATGATGGAAGATGTTGTCTCATCAAGCATCCATCCTTGCCTGCAGTGAAATTACAGTTGTCGACAAAATTTGTCGAAAAATCCGTCTTCACTTGACTCTGGAAAAAATCGCGAAAATTTTTTACGTGGAGCCTCTACTTAGTGCTTTGGCAAGAGTGTCAGCAATAGGCTGAAGTCCATTTTAAAATAGGTTTTCAAAGTTTTCTGAGCATAGATTTTTTGTATTCAGTGTTGAAATCGGGTTTGATTGGGACAACGCCGAAACCAAAGGGAAGCAGCCACCCATCCACACAGCAGGAACCCTATCTCTCCACTATCCCGCACCCGCACGGAAAAATGATTTTAAATAGAATTATGACCTAACATCAAATGCAAGACAGACATTATCTACAAAAATCACAATGCTACAACTGACTTTGGGATAGGGATGCTGCTTTATTTACTGCCCTAGTCGAGTCTCTTTGTTGCCTTGATATAATTAACCGTTGCCTCTATCATCATTCTGTTTGCGATTAGAGTCAGAACTGGAAAAGTTTCTTAAAATTATCTGATATCTTAGTACTAGGAGTTTCTTACGAGTTTCTTAAAGGGTTTGTACAAGGCTAGGCCGACCTCCACTTCAGTAGTTTTGGTCGGCGACGTGTTCGTTTGCCTAGTACGCATGCTCTTTAGCAACAGAGCATGCGCACAGGGCAAACACGCTGGTCGCCGACCACAACTACCGCTAGTGGAGGACGGCCTTAGCCTACATTTGCACAGAGCAGAGAAATCTAAAAATAGCCCATTGAAATTGATGGTCCACACGTGTTGTTAATAATCGATAGCTAAAGAAACAATGCTGTATTTGCGCATTTTCTTTGTCCCATTTATAGAGAAGCATATTTTAAAGTGCCACTGACATGAAAAATAAAAAAAATTTCGAAATCGATTTTATGATCATATGACATCAAGTAAATAACGCTGAATCGAATGGCGTAATTATTTCCGACATATTGTGTCTGTAACTATGTTTTTTTAATCCCTAAAGTGTCGATTTTCGTGACTCTTTGTTCGAATAAAATTACGCGGTCAAAGAGGAATTTGAGGAATGCGTGACGTATTGCGTTGGACTCATAGACGTACGAAGTTAGGTTACCACAGTGAAGCAGCGTGGCTGAGCATGGCAGACGCAAAGAAACGTGCAAGAGGGGGGAAATATTGCTGTGCTGGTGCACCGAATGGAATCAGCTGTAAGAATAGCAGCCATACTCAGGGCATTTCGATGCACAACTTCCCAAAGAATGAAAAGCAGCGGAAATTATGGGTACAGTTTGTGAGGAGGCATCGAGCCGGTTTCACCCCTTCATCTTCTTCGGCCTTGTGTTCCATTCATTTTAAGCCGACGGATTTTGTTAGGAGAGTGGACATCAGCTTGGAAAGCACCACGTCAGATATGACAAGACAGCGAAGGCTAGAAATTGGCGTTGTTCCGTCAATCGATGCGGCTGGAAGTGCTCCCGTAACTGTTCTTTCTGAGCGGGATCAAAGGCGACAAGTGAGAGAGGTAAGATTGGCCTAAGCCAGTAAACAGGCCTAAGTTTTTCTCCAGGATTTTAGTGATGGGGCTTCTCAACACCGCATCCCTCATGCCAGTAAGGATTAAACAAATTTATCCTGTTTGGTATTGAAAGTCTTTGATTTTACACATGTTATGGATAAGAAACATTTTCCAGGCACGGGCTTCAATTTTAAAAGGGACTCTGATTTACTTCCGCATTTACCTTGCACGCTTGGAACATCCAGTCAATGTTTTCGAACTGAAAGGCGTTATAAGGTATACAGTTATGTATTATGGCATTTGGAATTTATTCTCTTCCTAAATTTTAAAATACGGAGTCCTCATTGTCCATTCCCAGATTCCGCTCCCTGTGGCTGTCCCCTCCCCCCCCCACTGTGGCTGCAAGTGAGACTATACTGTAATGCGTTGATCTACTTAACAGGCTATCTGTCAACCTGAAGCTAAGATGGAGACTGAATCATCACCTGCAGAAGTTGTTGATGTTGGTACAGCTAAGACAAGCATTGACACAGTTAATCCTGCTGAAGAGTCTGTGGCTGCACAACCAGAGTACCACCAGCCCATTTCCAAAACATGTCAAAAATGCAGCATTCTAGCCAAAAAGCTGACATACTACCAAAAAGACAACAGCAGATTAAAGAAAGAAATCAGAGAGCTGAAGAAGCCATTGCCAATAGTAAGTATCATTTTGAATAGGGCCTGGGGGTACGGTAGGTAGGCTGGGGTGAAAATTAGCACTCACATCACCAAGGGAGTAAGTTGAAACAGTTGTGGTCAAAGGAAAACTGCAAACAAACTTTAGCAAAATTTAGCCAAGGTTTTCACCCCACTCATTTCACCCCCACACCTAGACATTTTCTTCCAGTAGGCCCTTCTCACTGTTGTTCAGATTGGAAATCGGGATTATTGGAAATGGCATGAAAACAGGAAAGGAATATTAAGAATCTCATTTTTTTGATTCAGAAATTACGTTTTGAAATGAAAGTATGTCGCCATAAATAACTTATTCATTTTCCTGTTCATTATTTTGATTCTGCAGGATTCAAGTCAAGTTGATGACAATGATATAATTGACATGTCAGAAAATGAAGAAAGTGAAGAAGAATGCATAGAAATGGCAAGCACCAATGAGGAGGAAGACGAAGATGAAGAGAATCATGAGATCTTGGAAACAAGCATAACTGTTGATGACAGTGATGATAGTGAATTTGAAATACTAAGCGAGGAAGAGGAGCCACCAACAAAAACCAGAAGGCCAAAAAATAAAACCAGCAACACTATCCAGTAAGTGTAAAACAAGCTAACGTGTCTCTTAAAAAATCCGTACAAGGCTGTCAGTCAGCACACAGCTTAGGAAATGAAATTTTGGCTTAGAGAATTGCTAAATTCAAAGAGTCTCTTCATGGGTATTCAAATTCTGGTTCCTTGTACTTGTTAACTTGATCCCCAAACATGTTTACTATTTTTTTCTCTTCCTCCTAGAATTTGACTTATGTTAATGTGTTTCAGATTCGACATACTGAATGTTCCCTAAAATCAGTGAACAATACTATTAATCATTCAGTCCATAAACAAGACAAACAAGTTATTGCCTGATAATGACATAGAACACCAATGCAGATAATCAAAGGCAATTGAAATCAGACTGCATGTCCATAATCATAAAAAGTAGGATTTTCTTCACAGTATAAAGTTGAATGAGGGTGGGGGCAGGTGAGCAGTGCTGAGATATGATGTACAAGACAGCGAAAAGATAATACCTTTGAATTAACCTTGTCATAGATCATCCACAAGTTTAGTTTTGGTAAAATTCATCAACCAAATGTGCTTGAATTTGGCACTTTTACATCACACTTACCAAATGGCATACAATATTTCAAAAAACTGAAGGCTAATTGACCAGTGCCAAAGAGCGACATGAAATACCATACAGCACAAATTATCTTTGTTGTATCCGAACAGGAAATTTATGCCTTTTCAAAGAAACTACTGTAGATACTACCAATTTCAATCTATAATTTTATTTCAGGGTTGATGAAAAGATACCAGTGCAAGATGAGAAGAAGTTTATCGTTTTTGAGTCAATGCTTATCTCACTTTTCACAATGTTTTGTTTTAAATGTCATCATGAGAAACCAATGATTGAAATGTCAACGCAAGGGACAATGGTAAAAATTGTTCAGAACTGCCAGAAATGCAAGGATTCATTCACCTGGAGCAGTCAGCCATTGCTGCGTGGTAGACATCCTGCTGGGAATATAATACTTAGCTTTGCAACCCTTGCTGCTGGAGCTTCAATAAGTAAAGTTTTATTGCTTCTGAGGCACATGGGTGTTGCTTGCTACAAAGCCCGAACGTTTTTCAGGCATCAGAAAAAGTTTCTCTTCCCAGCCATACTGAGCCATTGGGAGCATTATCAAGAACAAATGTTTGCAAGCCTGCGGCCAGCAAAGAACCTTGCCTGGAGTGGTGATGGCAGATTTGACTCTATGGGTCATAGTGCAAAATATGGAGTTTATTCAATGCTTTGCTCATCCAGGTCCAAAATACTCCATTTTGAGCTTCTGCAGGTATGTCACTAATAATCATAAGTTGCCTTTCCTTGGCATTTAAAACAATCTTGACACATTGATAAAGGTTTATCAACTTTGTTTATTTGACAGACTTAAACTGCTTAAACTGGAATGAAATCATAATTGTTTTGATTGCCAAAGGAACATGTAGGGATATACTGTACAGTATATCCTGCAGCCCTTATTTACAATAATATCAATCCAATACAAATGATGCAAATTACTAAAGAAACCTAGCCATGCCTGTACTAGTGTCTGTACTAGTTTCTGTACTAGTTTCCGTTTTGTTTATTCTCGTATTAGCTGTATTTAGACAAACAAATGTATTTTTGTGATATGCTATCATGAGATATAAAACTTTTGAAAATTCTGAAATTCTTTTTTGATACAAATAGCTTGAAAAGAGGTTCAGATGCAAAAGATGATTCTGTTTGACAGTAAGTCCAATTGTGATGATGACAAAATGTAAGTTAGAAAGGCCTGCATTATATTTTCCCAGTTGTTGCATCTGAATCTCTTTACCATTTCTTTGTGTATCAAAGTTGATACTAAGACATGTGCTGTAGTAAAACTATCCTGCAATGCTATCAATTTGGTGATGCTCTTTCCTTAATGGCCAATGTGCATCCCCGTAAGCCCATTAATATAGGCCAATACTGCTAAGACCATGATAAAATTATAACTTTATGCATTGCTGTTTCCATCTCTTTGAGATAACTTGACTCTTTGTAGGCAAACCAAGCTGGGTCAAGCAGTGCCATGGAACTGTTAGGAGCTCAAAAATGTTTTGAAAAGTTGAAAAAAGAGGGGATTGATATATCATCATTCACATCTGATCGTCACCTTGGAATTGCCAAATGGATACGAACAAATGAAAGAGGTACCCAACATTTTTATGACACATGGCATGTAATCCGTTCAATATGCAAGAAAGTCATAAATGCAAGCAAAGAGAAGGGAATGGAATTGCTACAAAAGTGGGTTAAAGGGATCAGAAGACATATGTACTGGTGTGTGCTATCCACGAAGCAAGGTTTTGGTGCACTTATTGCAGCTAAGTGGGAGTCGATAATGGGCCATGTGGCTGGCAAACACTACGGTCACGAGAATCCTCTATTCCCCCAATGTGCACATGGAGAACTTGAACGCAGGAAATTCATCAAAATAGGTGAGCTGCAACACTCTCTTGGCTGGTATTCCAAGTTTGAATCAGATACCAGTTTGTTAAATCTATCACATCTTTTTTGTTTTTGAATCTTGTACCCAAACCAAACAGATTTGCATAATATACAATGAGCTGACTGGGAAAAGTTTTCAGGTAGATCATGATGCTGTCTTTTGGTAAACTGCAAATATTTGATACTACTGACATAGTAATACTGCAAAAGGGTCCCATAGATTTTTCTAAGTATGCATTAAGATTGTTAATTACAGGATGAGGTAGGGTATTAGGCAGATCCAGTATATTTTTACAAACATCAAATGCTCTATATTTGAGAATAGTGTTGTGCCCACCTTTTCCAAGGTGTGAGAAATTTACCCCAGATCCTCCACATCTCAAGGCTGTGTAGTACTGTACTGTATATGCTCCTGGTAAGTCTAGGAATTGAATATATCACAGCAAAAAATATCAAAATTTCCCCATAGTTCTTAGATGGAAATTTAAGGGAAATGGATAAGTTTCTATGGGAAATTTGAGGGAAACGGAAATTTCCATTTCCCCTTTTGGAAATTATGGGAAATGAGTCCGCTTCCCCGAAATTTCCCCCACAAAAATGTGATGAAATTTCATCATTTTTGCAGTGTATGTACATATTTTTTCAAGGTACACCTGCATATGACAAATTGATGAGCATTTTAGTAAATACAAAGATTGTCAATGACATAAAAAAGCTTTCACCCCAAGTGCAAACAAGTAGTCTGGAGGGATTTCACTCACTGCTCAACCACTGGCATCCAAAAATGTTGTGCTTTTCATTTATTGGAACAAAGTGCAGGTTTGTAGCATAAACTTCTTGTCAAAACCAACTTTTCATAATATGATGGTTAGTTGATGGAGAATTTCCTAGTAAATGACAAAAATCTTATCAATCAAATTTACAGACTTAGCCAAGATACGTGGGACTGTTACAAAATTGCACTACTTTGGTTTGCTATTTTTTAGATTAAATCGACATCACACTCTGATGACAATATTAGTCCAAAAGGCTTCAGATCTTAAATCTTTAGTATTTTTTGTCATCCAACCTCTTATACCGTAAAGTTTCTCATTGCACATAATTCTTACCAAAGGTTTTGGCCTCAATATTTGGAAACTACGTTAAAGCACTGACTTTGCCTATATATACCCCCAGCTTCGTTCAGCCAGAATTGCATCCATTCTAGTGCAAATGGTAATGACATTGCATACTGAAAATCTGCTAGTACACCTAAGTCAGGCAATTAATTCATTGATAAAACATCTTTTAATTTCTTTACCATATTTTGTGCCATGAAAACTGCATCATTCACAATGATCTAAGGTTGTGTCACATAACTTGAAAGTGGTAAAATACTTTCAGGATTATCCTTGCTTGTCTCCATTTCAACGAAAATGTGCAAAGACAGAAGAAAAAAACAAAAGAAGGAAAACAATACATCCATATCAGTTTCCCAAAGTTCAGCCTTGGCAGTGAAGTTGTGCGAGAAGTGGCTGTTGACCCAACTTATGGTTAGTAGTAAAATAGAGCTTCTTTTTTCAAAATATACAAAAGGATATAAACTTATTATTATCTTTGATTATCTGCACTTCTTATGTATCAAAATTTCAAACGTAAAATACTATTTATCTGCTCAAAAAAGAAGTCTTTGTGATGATTCTAAGAATGAATAACAACAGTATCATTTACCCATATTGTCAGCAATATCAACAAAGTTCCTATCATTACTTCTCAATAAATTTTAACATTCAATGTCTGTTTAACCATGCTGGTTTATGTCTGGATGCAGATTGCTGCTTTAGGCATAGCAAATGAAATGAAAATTACAGGAAATTTTCAATGAACTATATATATATACATATCTTTTTGCAGAATATGTTGATATCCTGAAGTCCTTGGTGTTCAATTCACCTTTGGAAACATTGAAAGCTACCATGGCAAAGCATGAAGCAGAGGTTCCTGCACCTCTAACAAGCCAATTTACAGAACGGGCCAATAGAAGCGATGCAATAAAAACATGGGAATCAAGAAGGATGAAAGCCACAGAACTTTACCCTGCAGGTCAGTAATTTTCAGGTAACTACTCCTCAACATTAGAACTGTCAATGTGCAAGCAAGGTTTTGGGAAAATGGCTGCATGAAAAGTAGTAATGCACTCCAGGTACATGCAGTGAAAGCCAAACTTTGCTTAGGATGGCACTGATTGTCATTTATTGAATGACTTGCTATTTTAACCAGCACTGGAAGTTACATGGAATTACATTTGGCAAGTTTGTAACCAATCAATCCTGCATGAAAATGGAAATCTTCTGTTTTTGAGATGTTGTATTTTTTAGGCTAAGATCTTGTTCTGTTTACAAGTCAGTGTTGTTTTGTGCAAACTTTGATATCACAGTCAAAGCCCTTATGATTTCTAATTTCTTTATATCACCGTAATTTCCAATTGAAGGCAGATACCGTATGAATTTGAAAATTGGGTTCATACACTAGACTTTGTATGCAGCACAAAAAAAGCCTCAAAAATGCGAAATCCCAAACAACAAAAGACTTCTGTTTTCACTTCTTATCTTGAAAAGGTGGATTGAAATATCCCTTCACTTCCTTTTCAGCTGAAGCCCAAGACCAGCTAATTGCAACCCAGGCAATGGCATCAATATCTGGTGTCGCACGAACCCAAGGGACACGTTGCTGCAGAACTTGTGGACAGCCAAAAAGAGGACATCCTCGCACTTGCAAAAGAGTAAACACTGCATCAGAGTAGATGAAGGAATATTTGCTTGTTTTGAGGAACTTTTACTTGTTTACTTGCTTCAAAATTGGATGGTCTCAATATTGACTGTCAAAAAATAGGCTGGCTGCCCATAGGATTTGTGTGAGAATAATAGTTAATGGACTAAGCTACCTGTACAGAGATATGCAGAGATACTGTATATAAGTGAATACAGCAACACCCAGCAAACAAGAACATAGGTACTGTTCTACAAACCAGTCTACATGTTATTATGGATGTGGCACTCTTCCTTCATACAGAGTACGGTTCTCACCCCCAGGAAAGTTGACTATGATGAGCACAAAGCTATATTACATCATAAATATATTCAATGAACTTTGGGGCAGCATAATTGAAAGCACTCTCCCGGTTCCAAATGTTCTTATCTCTTAGGCAATAAATTTCAAGCAACATGACTACTTTTCTTTTGCTTAATGTCACCATGATGGAAATTTACAGTGTTGTTCACTGAGTAGTTTTCAGTTTTCACTCCTAGTAACTGTATCATCTGGTAGGAACAAAGCAAGAACTCAGTTTGCAGCTTCTTACTTTCTTATGTAGTTGTTTGCAGGGTTTTACTGTATACCTAATTAGTCATCTGCTGGTTCACGCTGCCTTGTTGACTTGTATCCATGCTGGACACCAGATTCGTATGTTTCTCTGATGCACTCATAAATACAAGCAGGAAGTGGCCTTGCATTGTCATATCCCAAAAAGCCAAATAGCCACCGGACAAGCCATCTGTATGCAACTGCTTGTAGAAATCTATAATGGAACAAATATCTATTTAATAATAGTACAGTCAAACTCACATTAGTTGGGTTGCTTCAAACCAAGGAATTTTATCCAACTTACATGTGCTAACTTGTTCAAATTACTTTGAAATGAGCCTGACTTATGCTAGTCTGACTTTCGTGAGCTTGGCTGCAGACAGTATATGATAGTGGAGCAACTGATCATATGTTTTTCACATCAATATTCAACTGATTTATTTAAATAGAAATACTTTCCTAAATATTTTTGCATCGTGACAGATATAGAAATGGGTTAATGGTGAAAGGTATCTACACACACATATGTACTTTTTCATGTAAGGTACTTCAAAGTTTCCTTTGAATGCAATGATTGTTTGTTTGTAAATTATGTAGAAAAACTGTGAGGACCTCGGAGAAAGGCAGTGCTTGATTAATTAAAAAACCAACTGTGTATATTTTCACTATCGTTGATGGCATTTTGTTTCATGGGGAGAGAAGTACGCTTCAAATAGAATGCATGCAACTTGATCTATAAGACACATTTTCTACTCACTCATTTTCTGGCTGATTTGCTCTGCGTTTGTACCTCTTCCCCTCTCTTGTTTTGAACAGGGGCCCTGCAAGTTGTAGCACTGCCCTGTTTATGAGGGCTGGAAAGTCAGCATGGTTTGTGACACATCTGAGTTCTTCTGCAGTGCCCTCAAATGTCAACTTTCCTATAGCTTGGGGGACTTCCCAGCAGCATCTATACTCCCGAGCACCTACCAACTTGTCAACTTTGCATTTGCCACACTCACACCTGAAATAGAATTGAACATCATTTGATAACACCAAGCCCTAAGGTGTGCTACAGTCAGCTAACATCAGCCTGCTGTTCTATTTTCCGTAGACCAAAACATGTCAGGTCTATGCACAGGTAGTATTAACAACTGGACCCGCAATTTTTGCTTTATTAGCCCGGACCAATAGCTACCTACTATGCCGGTGTGCAAAAAGTACCTTTCCTTTCTTCGAGAATCTAAACTCGTTTTGTCCCCAAGAAATCATGAAAGCAATTTAGAAACTCGCCTATCACAAGGCCGACGGGAAGGTGAGAGGGTAGAAGGGGTCGAAAGCATAGGGCCTAACAATAACATTGCAGGTATCGCCTGTCGAGGTTGAATTAAACTTGTTGCAGGCTTCCTAATTCTTGAATGTGATATTCGTTAGGGTCACAAAACCTGAAGTAAAGCAATGCCAGATAAAACTACTCACCATTCTTCGACAGTTTGCCGTTTTTCAAAGCGAGCCTGAAGGGTTTCCAACGGAATCCCATCGATGTCTGCTTCCGCGACGCCATTATCTTCGTCTTCGTCAGATGAGGAGGCAAGAGGTTCGTCTTGGTACGGCTCAAAGGCCGTCTGGAGATTACCATCTTCACCAAATTCTTCTTCACTCATTGCTTCAAAGTATTCTTCATCATTTGAAGACACAGTCGTATCTGTAAGCTCGCTGTCGGTCATGTTTCTTGCCGTTTTCGTGATGCGTCCTACTGGTGCTGCCACTGTGTTTATCTGCTATTCAATTTGTGAGTCCAACGCAACACGTCACTCGCCCCAGACTCTTTTCGAATGACCAGCCCCCATAAAAGCCCCCAAAAAGTACACTTTTGCCCCTCAGATTAAAAAAAAAACAACATTTTTGAAATCTAAGATGTTTTCTGCGTCAGATAAGCTCATAAAAAAATGTTCACATTTTCGTGTCAGTGGCACTTTAAAGGTTCCATGATAATCTTCGTAGCCACTACCTGTGCCCCCTGAACATTTCAAAGAAAAGAGTTAAAGCCGTTCAAATGTTTAGGCTTTACTCGAGTACTTTTCGAGTAAAATCATACTGGAGACAAGTGATAATGAAGTAAAACTATGCTAGGGGTTTCCGCTATGAAAATAAAGAGTTTCTTCTACAAGCATTTCCCTATAACAAATATATGTGTATACGATGAACAACTGGTGAGACAAAACTACGCTCGAATCATGGAATTGGATCATCATTGAGTCATTAATTTGTAAGTTCATCCCTATTTTATACGATGAACAGTTTTCCTGAAAAATCTCCAAAATTCAATCATTGTTGAAAAGTCGTTCGTTGAAACGTCTCATATTCCTTTCTGCTACGTTTTTGAACTAACTCTTTTCACCTTCTAATGCACACAATATTGTTTTCATCCCAGATTTGCCTAAAACCCCCTTTGAGTTTTCTTGTTTGTTCATCTGAAGGGCTATGATTCTACGCAGGGTAATTAGCATTATGAAAAGGTGTTAAATCCAAATTCCCTGCTCGCACTTCATAGAAATCAAAACACCTGGCAGAGGACCTCTGGGAATTTATACTTTGTCAGCTGTGTTCAGCTGGGTTACTGCTGGGTTCAGCCAGGTTCAGCTGGGTTCAGCCGGGTTCAACTGGGTTCAGCTGGGTTCAGCCGGGTTCAGCTGGGTTTAACTTATATAAATTACGCGCGTGTATTTCACTCTTGCTCTAAATCCCAATTTCAAGTCAGCGGAATTTTCCGAGCGGGTGGAATTTTAGACCATAAAAAGTTGCTCAGCCGTAACTATCTATTCAATTTCCGAGCGACATTTTCTCCCACGAACAATAAAATTTCCGCCCGCTCGGAAAATTGCAGTGACTGGAAATGAGCCTTAAAAGAGATAGAGTTCCGATTTGCAGCGATTGTTAATTCAAAGATTTTTCGACATGAATCATTTCCCATTAATAGCGAAAAGTTTCCCCTGAAAACAATACCCTGTCCTATAATTTCACATACATGATACAGGATAACGAGGCGCCGTTCCCTCTGGGAACGAAAGGAATAAGTGTCAAAACTTGGAAGAGATGGATCCACTGGAACTTTCGCTGGTGGTAGGTTTGGAATTGGAAATGGCACTCGAAAATGATTCATGTCGAAAAATCGCTGCAAGTCGGAACTCTAACCAGTATCTCTCTTTGAGCAAGAGTGAAATACACACGAGCAAACAACTAACTACAATTTAAAAAACATCAAGGATCCACTTTAGGGCCCTTTAGGGGGGATTTCAATTGAAACTGGTGTAGACACATGGGACGCAAAGGATTTAAGAAGAATCAGTGTCTCTCTCGAGATCACCTACCCCATTCAACCAAAATTTATCAACCAACGTGTTTAGCGCGTTAGGAACCTCTAGACGTTAGACACAAAAGTAGTTTTTTTTACCATATAAAAATTTAAAAAAAACTACAAAGCTGATTTTCAATTTTCTATGGCTGCCATAACTGGAAAGGACATGAGGTCAGAGAGTCCCAACTACGATAGCCATTTACAATAATTTTAAAGCATTTATACACAAAGGAAAAAATTAATGAGGAAAAGAAACTCGAACGGGCGTCTCAGAAAGAAGAGCTCCCCCACCTTACTGCAGGTGGTCAATGAAGCACCCAAACACTATCATGGAGACTGTAGTATGCATTTCAGCTATCACGGTGCAAATGGGAATACTTCTTTACAAGACGTCCGTTACAATACTAAAAAATAAACGAAAATGTTGCTGCTGTTTTGTGCTTAAGTTCAATCTGAAAACCTTGTCGTGTTTTTGATGAAAGAAATTGTTGCTTCAAGGATTATTCGATTGGTGATGACACTATTCTTTGAGTCTCCGAACAGAAGCAAATCACACAAAGGTTTATCATCTAGATAAATATTTAAACCAGGGATATCAGAGAGCTGCCCAAAGAGATGTTGCCGCATCACATCAAACTGGGGGCAGTGCAGGAGAAAGTGCTCGTTGTCTTCCTTGTCATTACCGCTAGCACAAAATGGAGTAAGACTATCAAAGTTGTGTCTAAATTTATGTTCATTTAGCGCACTAAACCTTAAACGCAACTTTGTGAGTAATCTCACACCTTCAATATCAGAAATATTGTAGACAGAATTCCCCTCCGGTCTTATGATTTTTAATAATTTGCTCTTAAACTGAGAAAGGGATATTGAATTTTTGATCTCATCCCCAAGCAAATTCCACTCAAACAGGGTATTATGAAAGTAAGTATTAGAAAAGCGATTGGTTCTGGCAACTTGTACTTCATTTATTACTTTGTTTTAGTAGTTTCACAGCTTGGGTATGTTGAACAGCTGGTGGCCTTATTGTTTTAGTTCTAAGGATTGGCACTCTGTAATCTTTTGTCCCGTGATTTGAAAACAATTGGTTTCGTTCCGTGGGGAACGGAACGGCGGCATTTCGTTCCTATGGGAATGCATCGTGGCCAAATCACTGGTTTTTTACTTCTAAAGTGATCATTATTAATTGTTTACACCCATCCGCACGATAAGAAATAATGAATTTTCAATTTCAATCGACCTTTAAAGATTTAATTGTTAAATTGCCTTGGTTTCGTTCATTTTCGCTCGGTTTCGTTTCGTTTCGTTTCGTCGTTTCGTTGAATATAATAAGCCCGAATAAGATCAACATCTGCTATCAACGAATCAATTTTTGAATTAATTTGAGTCACAATGTCAACTTTCTGAGAGTCTAACAGTTTCTTTATATTTTCGAGGGTCGCAGCCATTGGCTTCATGTATTCTGCGTGCACTTCTTGTACCCGCGTTTCCGGCCTAAGCAGGCTCAAGCTCAACCTGTCTCAATGTGAACTTTCAAGTCATAGGTTTGTCTGAGATAAAGACTAAAGTTGGCTCCCAAAACAAAGCAAATAATGAGCTTCATGGCTACAAGTTTCATGAAACTCCTTCTCATAGTTCTGCTGGTGGTGTAGGAATCTATGTTAAATCAAATCTAACTGCAAACAAAAGAGATGACCCCTGCATCAGTGATAAAGATTTTGAAACTGTCTGGACTGAGATTGAAAATTCAAAAGCAAAAAATATTCTTTGCTGCTGTGCCTCCAGACATCCTAGCTCTGATATTTCAAGACTTAATGATTATTTTCAGATGACATTCGGCAACCTGACAAAGGAAAATAAACTGATTGCGGTTATGGGTGATTTTAACATTGATTTGCTCAAATAGGATAATCATATCCCCAGTAATAATTTTATCAACATGATGTTCTCTTACCATTTCCAGCCATCCATACTGCATCCAACTCGCATTACAGACTCGCTCCTCATCAACAATTATTGACAATATTTATGGTAATAATGCAACTGAAAGTAACATTTTTGCAGGCAATATTCTGTTTATTCAAAGGACTAAGTCTGTAAAGTTTTTAGGAGTTCTCATGGATGAACATCTGACTTGGAAGTACCACACAACTGAACTTTGTAAAAAACTTTCTAGAACTGCTGGTATTTTCTTCAAATTGCGGCATTATGCCTCCTTGCCTACTCTTGTCTCTCTCTACAACTCACTTTTCTTGTCCTTCCTCAACTATGGTATTTCAGCCTGGGGAATGACTTATGAATCCTACCTAAACCCACTCTTTATTCTTCAGAAGAAAATTCTTCGCTGCATTAAATTTGAACCCTTCCTTTCTCCTAGCACACCAATTTTTCAGTCATCAAAGACTTTAAAAATTGTGGATGTTCTGCACCTGAACATCTTCACCTTTGTTTATAAATCAATTAATAAGCTTTCTCCTTCCTGCTTTCATGATTACTTTCAGCCAAATTCATTTGTTCATAGAATTGGGACTGGCCAGGCTACAAGAGGCGATCTTTTTAAGTCTATTAAAAAAACTACTCTGTATGGTCTGCAAACAATTCAGTACTTTGGCTCAAAACTTTGGAACACCCTTCCACTGTTCATACGCATTGCTAGCTCTACTGTGGTTTTTCGTTCAAAACTAAAAAGTTACTTCCTTGATTCATATTCACAAAATAAGTTTTAGTTCAACACACAACACCAATCCTGTTGAGGTTCATCTGGTTCTTGGTTATTATCCGTCTTTGTTTTAAAATAATTTTTGATTTCTTTTTGTTTTATGGGGGGGGGCTCTCTCTCTATTAGTTTACCTACTTAGAGAGCTCCTCCTTAGTCAGTCAATTTTATATACAATTGTGTAAAGTAATTTTTCTTCTTTTGTTTTCAGTAGTGTTAGTTTTAGCTCTTAGTGTTGTAATGTACCTTAGTTGTAGAGTTTTATGTATGAATTGCATTTAGGATTGATCGATAATGAATGAAACTTGAACTTGAAAAACTTGAGCTGGAGAAAGTTGCCACGTGAATTCGTTAAAATTTCTATTTGCAATGTAATATCGTTGATACACATCATATGAGGCACGACTGTATTTCAATCAAGATGGATTTAACCTTTTAACATGACTGAAACAGGCAGAAGTTTTTTTGTAAGCTGGAGCTCTAAATTAAGCATCCATCTTCGACCTAGCCTCGATCTCGACCCTGAAACTTTTAATTCTTTTAACTTTTAACAAAATAAAAATAAAACTTTTAATAATTTCTTAGGAAACTTTTAAGAAACTTTCAGACTACCTATCCGCTGAAAATTCGTGACACATGTTCTCGTTTATGTTGCATTTGTATCACACTAGGTGATCTCATGTTTCCATAGTGGATACATTTTTTGTACTTGGAGTTGCAGAAACCCTCTGCTCACAGGGAATTTTTCAAAATGTTAATTTATGTACTTCAATTGTAATGCCATACCTAGCGGGGAGCAAGGTGGCCCCTGGCCCCCCACCCCCACTGAAATTCTAAAAGAAAAGTTTTCTATTGCAGCATTACTATCACATTCCAACTTTGACACCCTGGATAATGTCTGTGCAGTAGTGTAGGGGCTGTTCAGTAAAATGGAGGCTGTTCAGTGCGATAGAGGGATAACATGATATCGTTGGAGGGATAAAATGCAGTAAAATTGAGGTTGTTCAGTTATTTAGAGGGATAACATACAGTAAGTAAGAGGGCAACATCACGGGATAGCCCCAATAAATTTGATGTTATTCAGTAAAGTAGAGGGATAACACCATGTCGTTGGAGGGCTAACATCAGTAAGAGGGGGGCTTTTCAGTAAGTGTGGGGGATAACAAACAGTACGATAGAGGGATAACACCTTGTTGGTAGAGGAATAACATCAGTATAGGGAGGGGGAGTTGTTCAGTATTTTGCGTGGATAACATCGTGTCGATAGGGGGATAACATCAGATATTTTAAGGTTGTTCAGTTAGAGGGATAACTTGCAGTAAGGTACAGGGATAACATCGTGTTGATACGGCCATTTGAAGCTGGTTTTGCTTCTCAGAGGGAAAACAAACAATGCGATAGAAGGATCTTGTGCACTGATAACAAAATTTTCTTTTGCTTTCGAGTCGGGGGCGTTGTTGTGTGCTGGGAACATTAGTTAGTTGGGTAAGTTTGTCATTCATTCACCTTCTTCATATTTGTTGTCACTCTCACCTTGCAAAGTAAGATATTGACAAGAAATTGTTCCTCCTTAAGGGGTCGTTAATCCTACGACTGAGAATTAGTGGCCACAACCTGGGATGCTTCTAGATACAAATAATATTCTTTTCTTGCTAAATCTCTTACTTAATATTTTCTATAAACATCATTGAAGGAACAACAAATTGTCTTTCATCTCTAATCGCCTGGAGTCTTTGATAACTCCAGGTTGCAGGTTACGTGGCACTCTCAGGTTATTATTGACATACACGTTTTTTCATAAGAAACTGGTTTATGAGAAACTAGTAACTAAGATGGCCAAAATTTCAAGAAACTCTAGTACTATGTCTGAGAAGTACTAAGAAACTTTTCACAGTTAAAAGCATGGATATTATAGCATACAGATCGTCAAACTTTTATTCTTGAGCAATGTTATCTAACCATTTGTGTTTTCAACATGACAGAACAATGTTTATTCCTTTATGATGGTTTAAATGTCAAGAAACATATCTGCCACAGTGTTAGCGACCACATAGATAATTCTGCATTCAAAACATGAGAAACCAATTAAGAAACTTTTAGCTCTAAAATAGACAAAATTTCATGTGAAATTAAGGAACTTTTAGTACTATGGCCTGATCAAAGTTTCATGAAATAACGAAAGAAAACATAAGATCCTTTTGGATGATTACAAATCCCGCCTTCAGCTATGATTGAGCAATCGGGAATTTTGCATTTTCTGCAAATTTGCCTGCCAGATTAATTTGCATGAATGAAGAATAAGAATTGTTTATGGAAGCAGGCAGGCCGCAAATGATCCATGATGTCGATTTTTTGACATTGTGCAAATCTGCCAATAATGCTCTTTAGCAGAAGTCAATTAGTTCAACTTAGGCTAAATTTAGACCCCTTGGATAAAAGAGACAGAAATGATCATTAGTGTTACTGACCAAAGACAAGAAACTCAATCCACCTTTTCAAGGTTAGAGGCGCGAAAGCGGAAGTCTTTTGTTGTTAGAGATATTGTATCTGTGAGTCTAAATTTCTGTTCTACATACAAAGGTTAGTGTAGAGGCAAATTTTCACTTTCATATCTGTCTTTGTTTTGAAATTATGGCATTATGGATAATTTGAACTCATAAGGGCTTTGACCGTGAAATCAAAGTTCGGACAAAAATTTGTCCAAACATCTGATTTCACGGTCAAAGCTCTTTATGAATTCAAATTCTTTAAATCGCCATAACTTCCAAACAAAGACAGATATGAAAGTGAAAATCTGCTGCCATACTAAAGTTTGTACGTAGAACAAGATTTTAGACTCAAAATGCAAATCTCTAACAACAAAAGACTTCCACTTTCGCACCTCTTACCTTGAAGAGGTGGATTCTTAGATCGCCAAACTAGAAGGGTTCCTTCTACCTTTGGCAAAGCTCTGAATGTAAAGGATTATGGGACTAGATTATGGAGCAGGACATCAAGAAACGATACTAGCATAGACTTTGCCAAAAACATAAAGTTAACCAGACGACAAAGGTACCTGAACATTCGTTGCGATGCAATGGATTTGTCCCAAGTCTAGGTCGTCAATCAAAATACCTAACTGCCACCAAAACTGACTGCAAATAGTCCTCCACAGAGGAATATTTTAACATGGATTTTGAGTAGTTTCTCCTTTGTTCCCGTATGTTCAAACAGTCCTGTGCGGAGCACCAAGCGCAGTCAGTTGAACTCATGACAGCACAGGACATCAAGAAACAATACTGATGAAGATCTTGCCAACAGAAACACTAATGAGAGAGACTGCTCAATTTTCAACTTGCTTTAGGCCTACTGAAGTTGCTAATTAGTTCAAGTTCGTGCCAAGTCAATGAAAAAACATAGCCATATGTCAATCTTATGGTGTCAAATCTGTCCAACATGAAATAAGCCGAAGCCAAATTTTGCTATAGGATCGCAGGAAACTTGTGTCTCATATGCGCTTTCCATGCAGTTTCTTTATTTCAAAACTAATTAGCAGGGATAAAGCAGCAATCAATTGCATTAACGAGCGTGACTGACTTGCTTACTTACTTACTTACTGACATCGAGTCCCCTCTTAGATTACAAAGTTGGACTTTGTAATCAAAAATGAGTAGTTCTGAATGACCTGGTATGATGGCACTACGAAGTTTATGTTTGTCTTGAATAGAAGCCACGATTTGAATCAATTTCCGGGGAACAACCACAGAATTTGATTCCCATGTTGAATCTCGACCATTCTCAAGACCGATTCTGTGTCTACAGGGTTGATTTTTTCGAATTCCTCAGCAAGGCCTTTCATCCATTTTGGTTTCTCCCCCTTTGGTGCAATAAGATTGATGAAAGGATCAAATTGATCACCTCCATCACCAGCGCTTTCTGAAGACTTCTTGTTTTGCGCTGCTTGCAGCAAATATTTACAAAATTCTTCATCCATTTACCAGCGAGCATTACAACGTTGCAAACTACTCCACGACGTGACGGTGTTTGATCCGAAGTTCATTTTTACCTGGAGTGCTGTTCACTGCACCTGACCCCCAATTTTTTCAATAACACATTAAAAATTCCTAAACATATTCCCCTAGGTAACAAGTTCATCCCTGTACCTTACTGCACGTTATCCCTCTATGTAACTGAACAACCTTAAAATATCTGATGTTATCCCCCTATCAACATGATGTTATCCACGCAAAATACTGAACAACTTCTCCTATACTGATGTTATCCCTCTATCGACAAGATGTTATCCCTCTATCGCACTGTTTTATCCCCCTCACTTACTGAATAGCCCCGCTCTTACTGATGTTAGCCCTCCAATGACACGATGTTATCCCTCTACTCTCGGGTACCGAATAATCGTCCCCCTCCCCGCTTATTGTTTTTGAAAAATTTTCCAACCGCCCCGCTCTTATTCCAACCCCCCTTTTATTAATATTCAGAAAAATGAAATGATATTAGACATAATTTCTGAGTAAACACAAGAAAAAGTCTCAAGAAGTGAATTCAACATTACCAGAGTTCAAAAGTAAATGTATCAGTGACATCACTGTTCACATAAATATATTAAAGATGCGTGTTTACCTAAGATAAGGGTTATTTTCTATTTCTCTAAGCAGCCCCCCTGATTATTCCAACTCCCCCGATTATTGTTATATCCAACCATTTCCACCCCCCCCCCCCGTTTATTCGGTACTCGAGAGTACTTTACTGAATAATCCCAAATTTACTGGGGCTATCCCTCCAACAACATGATGTTGCCCTCTTACTACTGTATGTTATCCCTCTAAATAACGGAACAACCTCAATTTTATTGCATGTTATCCCTCCAACGACATGATGTTGCCCTCTATCGCACTGAACAGCCACGATTTTACTGAACAGCCCCTACACTACTGCACAGATGTTATCCAGGGTGTTTAAAGTCATGTGGATATTAGTTACCAAAACCTAAGATATTCTGGATAAGAATCACTCTGTTGGATAAAACAAAATTCGACCTGGAACTGATCGTGGTCCAAACCTGGTAGCATCTCTATAGAAAACTTGGGTGCATGTGGCAGGAGCGTTGCCAGCATTGCCCACTAGGAGGGTGCCTGCGCCCCGGCCACTGGCCAGGGCTGGCCAGGGTGGGCCGGGACTGTCAAATAAATGAAAAAGTTCTGATGGCTGGGGCCCATTTGTAGATGGCTGGGGCTGGCAAAATAAGTTGAAAAGTTCTGTAAATGCCCTGGCAAGTAGCCCGGGCCACTGGCCGGGGCGCAAGCACCCTCCTCTTTCATGTTTGGTAAATTTTCCAACTTTGATCACATTGGGAGGGGGCAGTTGATCCAAATCCCTTATTCTTTCTGCCTTAAAGAATATGTAAGCTCTTTTTACCTCTCAGAGGTATGCTATATTAAGCAGCCCTGGCAAATCAGATCATAAATACACTTGTAGATGGCCGGGGCTGGCAAAATAAATGGAAAAGTTCTGGAAATGCCCCGGTCATGCCCCGGCCCAGACTGTAAAGTTTGGTCTGCGCGGGGAATGCGTTCCCCGCACAAAAATTTTTGGCTCGTTTTCTGTCTGCGCAAAGTTCTTTGAAAAACCAATTTCCGCGCAGGTTCTCCATCCAGTTTGCTGCATTACCCGTGCAGTTTTATAAAAAAGACTTGAAACTTTACTTCCTCCAAGGACGGAGTGTTTTCAATACAATCCTTGTAGCTCTACTCTTGGTCTGGATGGTTTGATGAAGCAAGGACAAGAATAATGCAAGAGAAAGTTGCGGTGAGGGCCTCGTTGAGTAAGGCTGCAGCGGAGCACAGCTGTTACAATGGAATCTGCATTGATTCCGTGTTTATTTGTATGACGAGACCCCGCTACGAAGAAACAAAAGAATCAGATCGAGCGAAACAATAGATAACGCATGGCCTACCTGACTGCACCTCACAAAACTTCAAATGGCTTTATTTTGGTACTCGTATTCACTTAACTTTGATGTACATAGATTCTTAATAAATCAAGGAATTGCATAGTGAAAATACCGATTAAATCGGTCCACGGATTCAATTTCTACTTCGATCTTTGTGACGGGCCAGCGCTCAAAAAGCACAAATGGTGTGATCACTTTGTTATGCTTTGTTTCCCTGTATCGGCATATCATCCACGTTAAAGCGCAGGTAATTCTGGGTTTAAAGACACCAAAACCAAGATGGTAAGTTGTGTTCCGGCAACGCTAAATCAGATGGAAAAACGCAACAAAATCGAGTTTTGTTTCGTGATTTCGTGACTTGCATAAAATTTTCCCACTTTAAGACATTTATTTGACAAACTAAAACAGTTTCAAATCTATAATAACTTATATATTTGCCAACAACGATCACTGATACTTGCACATGTCTGTAAAATTCCTTGTTAATTTACGACTTGAAAAGAATCAAAGTTCCCAAATACTGGATGCATAACAGCTGTGGGAGATCCAGGTGCAAATGCAGTTATTTTGCGTTAAAATCCACGCACAAATGGTTTGCAATAGAATTTCTTCTGCGCCATTTTTCGCAATCAAAACCAATGTTCTCTGCGCATTGAAAAAACTTACAGTCTGGGCCCCAGCCACTGGCCAGGGCGCGGGCACCCTCCTTGCCCACTTTCCTCCCAAAACCCCTACCGATAAACATTTGATCAAATCACCAATCATGAAACTTGTTTAATTCCTTGAAACTTGTTTGTATTAGATTTCAGTAAAGTGATTTGTGAATAGAGCCGCTTTGTTGATAACAGCCGATATATGGCCTAACTTTTTCGTATTCCTGCCAAACACCCTTGAGATAATTTTTTTTAAATAACCATAAAATAGAGGACAGTTAAATCTATGGGCAAACCTATTTAACTCTTTGAACTTTCTTTTCTATTTGCGGTTGTTTGAAAAGGAAATAGTATATTTGTTCGAATCCGAACGTGAATCTGAATGTTCTGAATCTGGAGGTAAATCTTGTTCGGGGAAAATGAAAGTAAAACACGGCGGCTCCAGATGATGCTTGACGGCAGTGCCAAAAAAGCTTTGCCAGTTTTTGCGGCAATATATACATGATACCTGAAAAAGCAAGATATAATTACAGTGACAATAGTTTAACTTACCACAGCACAAGACTGAAATGAGACGAGGAAAAAGGTGGTGCAAGGCAGTCGTTGAATGATTGAGATGAGATGGCTAGAGACACGGCCGAGGAAGGAATTTAACAGGCTGTCTAGTTCCATACCTCTCAGTCGGTCTCGGTCAGGCATTAAATATTCAAAATCCTCGTTTCCATTTGGAAGCGTAGCTCTGGGAACGAGGTTGAGTGAGAGGTTGGTTGGCAAAAGAGCCTGGATCGAGCTTGCTGTTGTTATCGCCGTTGCATTGCTGTTTGTGTCAAGATGGCGTGCTGAAAACTGCATTGTTCTGTTGCGTGTGCTGCCATTTGTTAGAGAAATGAAGAGAAAGTAGAGAAATAACATAACGGAGGGCTGTGGGTAAGATTACTTCATGTTTAATTGAGATGATGACTTTAAAATGATATTTAGCTGATCTGTATTAACGCATATCCACACCAGACCAATTTGGGGTTTGCGGATTGGAATGAAAAAAATAAGATATTATCACCACGACACAATTGCGTTGCTGGCTGACTCTTTTCTTTGTGATATTCTTTGCCTGTGTTCTGTTCAAGGGGATATTTCTAAAAATATGAGGCTTAAGCTATCAGGATATTTGGTTTGATGGGTCAGCTTTTGATTCTTTTGATGAAGCTTGAATATTATGGAATTAGAGGAACTACTTTAGATTGGTTTAAGTCCTATCTATCAGATAGAAAGCAATATGTTTCAGTGAATGGATCAAATTCCAGTTGTCTCAGTGTTAGGCGACCATCTCAAAAATGTTTGGTTAGTGTCGTCCGACCGACCGTCTGTTGAAATGAAAAAAATCAGATTTTTGGGTCGGGCGTCTAAAACGTTATTCAGTACATTTAAACAAGGATTTTCAGTATTTGCATAAATATATGCTTCTTGTGACGTTACTTGCGCTATAAATACATCAAAATGGCATCCAGCAGAAAGTTTCCAATCAGAAACTTCCCGATTTGCCGCTTCCAAACTTTGCTTTGATCTTATGTCCTATCTTTCAAGCTGATTTTCAGGAAATATTGGCATGCGACTGAAAACGAGGAAGCTACTCCAGAGCCATGACACATGTATTAACGGCGACGGCACAAACGGCCTAAATTTTCGCGTCCCTAAGTAGTTCAAACTTAAAAAAATTTGGAAAAAATTAAAATTTGATCATGTTGCCGACCGACCGACCGACCCATATTTTTCGGTCAAAATGACACTAACCAAACATTTTTTAGACAGTCGCCTTACTTGTGGGGTCCCTCAGGGTTCTGTCCTTGACCCCCTCCTTTTCCTTATTTACATTAATGACTTGCCTCGCTCATCCAAAAAACTAACCTTTTATCTATTTGCTGATGATACAAACATTTACTACGAATCTAACAATCCTGATCTGCTTCAAAAAACAGTAAACAAAGAATTGAAAAAGGTGAAAATATGGCTAGATGTAAACAAAATGTCACTGAATGTTGATAAGACAAATTTTATCATTTTTAAGTCTCCCCGGCATCCTCTCACTGAAGCTGTCAGTATAAAAATCGGAAATCTTCCAATCAGGAAAACGTTTTATGTCAAATTTCTTGGTGTCCTTCTCGATGAAAATCTTTCTTGGAAATATCACTTGACAGAGCTTTCAAAAAAACTTGCTAGGACCTGTGGTATGTTCTTCAAAGTAAGACACCTTTTACCAGGGAGCGCCGAAGGCGCGGGAGGGGAAACGGCCATTCAACTGATTTCCGATGTATGATAAGGAATTTGAAAACGAGGCCCTGGTTAATGGCGACTTGCGCTGCGAGAGTCCACAGAGCGTTGGTTGGGAAGAATGAGAAAAGCGCTATATTTCCTGCAGCTACTGCTTTTTTACAACGGAAAACAGCACGATCGTTTGTTAATCGAGGGTTCAAAGAATTGTAGCCTTGAATAAAGAAGTCGTTTGAGGTATTTGCAGCAAAGGAGAAGAAGAATTTGATGAAGATTCTTGTGGCATGTTTAGTTTTGTTTATCAAAAAATGCGGGCTAGGCCTAGTTTATGACAGAATTTTTTGGGAGTCTTACACCAAGATGGTTTCATTGCATAGCAGTTCAAGTTGACATGAGTAATACAGCACTTTTGACGAAACGTTTTCGATGAAGCAAAGGAGAGAGCAAGCCAAACAAGCAACAACTAAAACATTAATTTATTGATTCAAAAAGTTGAAGTTGACTGGTCTCAAGCTGTCATACCCATGCAATGATTGATTGCCCCCAAGTCCCGGCTCTTCAAAGAGGTCCTGCTTGAAAGCACTATGGTGCAGCAGTGTTATCCACAACTGGCATAGCCTTCACATTAGTGCCCCAGCACCACCTTGAGCATCATGGAAAGGGTTGCAGACTTGATTAGGTCTTCTGTAACTCCAATGTCATTTTCACATTGATATGAACTGATCAAATATTGTGCCTTCTTGATATCAGGAGAAACTTCCAGTTGAACAATTCTTTGTTGATGAAACATGCCGAGTGAAAGTTCTTTAGATATCACAGTCCCTCAGTCATAAAAAGACTTAGTGTTTGTTTCAATTTGTACTGAAAAACTGACACCATTTTTGTAGGCAAAAGTGGTATCCATGATACTGTATCCGAGGGGCAAATCACTTCTCAAAAAAGTGTACGTGATTTTTGTGATTTTGAAATCACATGATTTTCTTCTGTGATTTTTTTGTGATTTTAGTGCTTTCTAGTGATTTTTTGATGTGATTTTTCAGTAATTTTTCAGTGATGTGTGATTTTTGGTGCTTTCTGTATGTGATTTTTTTGTGATTTTTGTATGTGATTTTTTGTGGTTTCAAGGAAGGTGTATGAAAAAAAATCAGTGATTTGCCCCTCGACTGTATCCATCTTTTGCAAGAAATTTTGAGTAGTCCAAATTGGAGTACCAAAGCACTCCAAATTGGAAGGATAATTTCATAATTTACTACTGAAAGTTTCTGAATAAGTTTTTACTATTTGGGGCAAAAGTTTTGGCAAAGTCTCTGTGACTGCCAAAATGTGTTGCTTAACATTTGAATTTGTAAAAGCGTACGGGAAGAAAAAGTCTAGGGGGCTGCCTGACACAAAGCCAATTGTTTACCAACATTTTTCCCCTACTAAGGGCAAGCTTTTGCCTGACTTGGCTGATTTTTGAAAATTTATCCAAGTTGGGAGGCTACTGCCTTCTGGCCCCTCATCTCATACGCTTATGGAATTTGCTCTTCTTCATTCATAAAATAGTATGTAAATTTTCATTGTTATAATCTGGTCTGTGATTGATAAAATGAAGACAGAAGAAATATGGTTTATTCATATTCTAGCTAACACTGTAATAGTCAAATTCATTTGGCAAGTTTTTGTGAGACTACATTTCTATTCACATTTTGAATGTATGATAAAAATTTGGAAACTTTGAAAATTGACAGAGGGTTGCAAAAGGACTTTTTGAGTACACAATTTTATACATCAGAATATTGGTTCCATTGCCTTTCAGCAAGATACATTTTGCTTATTTCTATTTGTTGTCTTTCTTCTTTTTCAAAAGAAAGGACAGTGCTGTTGCATTGCCAAGTACCACACCTACTCTGCTTTTCATTGTGAGTGTTAAATTGATAATAAAAATTCACACAGTTCTGTATTACAGAACTGTGTTTTTTAAGATGAAGATTCATGAGCAGATACAGTAGAACAGATAACAAGAATCCATTCATCAAGGTCCCCACAGATGGTTGCGCTAAAGATAGCATCAAGGAATTTTGAACCAAGATCCTTTGAGGTATTGAAGAAATCCGCCAATCAAATCAGTGAAAGTTCAATGGATACAAAGCATCATGGTAAAAAATTCCTGTCATCCATTTTTAGCGTAATCATCTACTGGTGCATTGGAACTGATACACTTGAAAGATTTGATACACTACAACAATTTTTGAACTGATAGTTGTTTTATATGAAAACAGCTTATATGAAATAAACACCAATTTGAGTAGCCTCCTCTAAAAATCAAGAAACTCTTTTGGAAGCAATTAGGGGTCAATTCAACGTTAAGAAACTCATTTTGATTTTTGGCTATGGGATGCAAAGTATTTTAAACAAACAGCACATCACTGACCCAAGTTAAAAACTAATGAGGAACAAATTTTGCTATTGAATGGTAAACAATTCACTTAAAACTTCTTGGTTTAAGATTATACAATAAGTAGTCTACATGATATTGAGCTGAACATGGGGTTTGATGTCTTATGGCTCACAAGTGTGTCTAGTTGCAGAAGATTAAGCAGTTTCAAAAACTCTTTGATCTTCCATTAAATCTTCCATCTTGCATAGGGAATTATGCAATTCATGTTACATGTTCAAAGGATGTCCATGTGGAATTTATCTGTGCTAACAGCTCTTTTAAATTGTTCACAATGAATGCGGTCTCTTGCTGTTAGGTATCTCATTAACCTACCATCTGCAAGAAATATGCAATCCTCAATTATCAAGTGAATCTTTCCCCTGAAACAAAATGAAGAGAATTATTTCAAACTGACTTTTACAACATTGATTACATGACCACAGGAAAGTGATTTATTGATCTACCTTTGGACATACTGTAACCAAAATACAAAAAGCACATTGTACTGTATATTGCAAGATATTGGAGTTCTGAGTGGGTGCAATCAGAGTCTTTTGAAATCAAAAGACCATGGTGCAATCAAGATTCAACCAAGAAAGTATCAAGATTCTTTACACTTGCTATAAAGATACATGTAAAACAAGGGCTGTTAAAGAACTTGCATGCCCCCATGATGTGGTACACCCTTTAAGTTGGCAATAAAAAGGTTGAAAACATGCAACTGTAAAATTGTTATTGCTGTGTAACTCAACCTTCTCTATCTTTATCATTGCTTCAAATTGTTAAATTGGAATCAGAATGCAGAAAGTAGGAGTGATTTTTTCAAAAATTAAAGACCAACATTGCATTTCCTTTAGTGTAACAAAATAAAATAAAATTTTTAGTATCATCAGACAGATTAGGGTTTTGCTTGAGTTACAGGAAATAACAAATTCAATGGGTAGCAGTGAACTTTTTAGAAAACAGAAAGGCAGCTCACTGCTGTGACCTGTGGTTTTGGCCTAACATTTCAATAGCAAACCACAAGACCAAAAGTTGAACCACTCCAAACAAATCATCTTTAAACCAGAAAAAGTAACAAAATAAAATGCAAAGACCAGCTTTATTAGGCAGACACAAGCTTCATTGATCAAACCAAACATTCAAAAGGTAACGGTGTATTTTGCAGAAAATGGAAGGCCACCATTGCATTTCCATTTATCAACCTAATAAGGCCAAGCCAGTGAGATCATCAACAAAGAAGACCCAAAGGCAAAACTGCCCAAAGTAAATCTGCTTTAGACAGAAAACTGTAGCAAAAATAAAATGAAAATTTTGGCTTCTACAGCAGATAAGTGCTTTGCCGAATGAAATCATGCAAGAAATTCAACGGGTAACCGGGAACCTTGCAGAAAATTCAAAGCCGCCATCACATTGGCTTATCAGCGATTCGGCCTATACATTTCAATAGGAAAACGCTTAGGCCCGCCGGTGACCACTCGACATAAATCTGCTTGAAACTGAAAAGTGTAACAAAATAAAACAAAATTTTCAACTCCATCAGTTAGACTGAGATTTCACTGAATCAAATCAAAAAAGAAATTCAACGGGTAACCGGGAACCTGGCAGAAAATTGAAAGCCACCATCACATTGGCTTATCAGAGATTTGGCCAATACATTTCAATAGGAAAACGCTTAGGCCCGACGGTGACCACTCGACATAAATCTGCTTGAAACTGAAAAGTGTAACAAAATAAAACAAAATTTTCAACTCCATCAGTTAGATTGAGATTTCACTGAATCAAATCAAAAAAGAAATTCAACGGGTAACCGGGAACCTGGCAGAAAATTGAAAGCCGCCATCACATTGGCTTATCAGAGATTTGGCCAATACATTTCAATAGGAAAACGCTTAGGCCCGACGGTGACCACTCGACATAAATCTGCTTGAAACTGAAAAGTGTAACAAAATAAAACAAAATTTTCAACTCCATCAGTTAGATTGAAATTTCACTGAATCAAATCAAAAAAGAAATTCAACGGGTAACCGGGAACCTGGCAGAAAATTGAAAGCCGCCATCACATTGGCTTATCAGAGATTTGGCCAATACATTTCAATAGGAAAACGCTTAGGCCCGACGGTGACCACTCGACATAAATCTGCTTGAAACTGAAAAGTGTAACAAAATAAAACAAAATTTTCAACTCCATCAGTTAGATTGAAATTTCACTGAATCAAATCAAAAAAGAAATTCAACGGGTAACCGGGAACCTGGCAGAAAATTGAAAGCCGCCATCACATTGGCTTATCAGAGATTTGGCCAATACATTTCAATAGGAAAACGCTTAGGCCCGACGGTGACCACTCGACATAAATCTGCTTGAAACTGAAAAGTGTAACAAAATAAAACAAAATTTTCAACTCCATCAGTTAGATTGAAATTTCACTGAATCAAATCAAAAAAGAAATTCAACGGGTAACCGGGAACCTGGCAGAAAATTGAAAGCCGCCATCACATTGGCTTATCAGCGATTTGGCCAATACATTTCAATAGGAAAACGCTTAGGCCCGACGGTGACCACTCGACATAAATCTGCTTGAAACTGAAAAGTGTAACAAAATAAAACAAAATTTTCAACTCCATCAGTTAGATTGAAATTTCACTGAATCAAATCAAAAAAGAAATTCAACGGGTAACCGGGAACCTGGCAGAAAATTGAAAGCCGCCATCACATTGGCTTATCAGCGATTCGGCCCATACATTTCAATAGGAAAACGCTTAGGCCCGACGGTGACCACTCAACATAAATCTACTTGAAACTGAAAAGTGTAACAAAATAAAACAAAATTTTCAACTCCATCAGTTAGACTGAGATTTCACTGAATGAAATCAAGCAAAAAAATCAACGGGTAACGCTGCATGAAGGAACAAAATAAAAGCCGCCGTTGTTGGAATGGACAGAGGCCAATGTTTATCATACACACCTCCCCAGTAAGAAATACCCTCGCAGCTATTACAATGGAGTGATTGCTGCAACAAAAGCTCAAAAACGAAGATAATATATCAACAAAGAAATAATTGTTGGAATTACATACCAAAGTCAGCCAAGATTGTGAAGAATGATGCTTTCTCCAAAGTTAGTCCTCCAAGCTCACATGTGCTCCATTTCTAGTTTCACCCACAAATTAGCGCGCCTCGTTTCGAATTTGCATCAAACATAAGAACAATGCGCTGCACTGGCCGTTTCCCCTCCCGCGCCTTCGGCGCTCCCTGCCTTTTACCCACTCATGTGTTAATCTGTCTTTACAATTCTCTATTCTCATCCTTTCTTCAGTATGGTATTTTAGTTTGGGGACTAACCTATGATACTTATATTAATCCAGTATTCTTATTACAAAAAATGGTTGTAAAGGCAGTTTCATTTGTAAATTTTACTTCACATTCTACACCTATCTTCTTGAATTTAAAAATTTTAAAGCTGCATGACCTTTTTCAGTTGAAATTACTTACTTTTGTTTATGATTGTATCAATAAGATTGCTCCTTCTTATTTTCATTCTTTCTTTGCATTAGTTGAAACTGTTCATCAATATGGTACGCGGCAAGCAAAAGAGAATGATATTTTCATCACACAGAAAAATACTCTTCAATATGGTCTCAGGTCTGTGCGCTACTTTGGAGCAAAGTGCTGGAATGACATTCCCATTGATATAAAAAGTTCACCATCTGCTTGTAGTTTTCGTCAAAAACTCAAATCCTTTTTCTTTGAAAACAATTACTAACCTTAAATCATCATTCACCCTCTAGTCTCAAGTTACCTTGTTAATGTCTTACCCAATTATGAAACTGAATAGACAGGTTGAATCAATTTGCCAATTTCTTTAATCATTCTCAAGACAGGGGGTGCTCTCTCCTCGATTAGCTTAGCTACTGAGAGAGCTCCTCCTCAAGAAATTCCCCTACATACAATTCCCAAAATTTGTATTATTTCATTATTATTATCGTATATCAGTTAATTATGTTAGTTTAATTTTCTCATATGATTGTATTAAGTATATTTGTTTAGTTATGTAGTATTGATTGTATGTAGTGGAATTTTAAAATTATATGAACTGAACTGAACTGAGCTTTTTTTTGCTGTTTTTGCATGCATTTTTTATATCCAGTTAAACTGTTTCATAGTTCATACCAACATTTTAAGATTAAATTCTAAGTATATACCATTTGTCAAAACATCTTGCAAATTTTGTTGCCAAATAGGCCCATGGGTATTTTTCAGGAGGCAGATAGATCGGAAAAATTCACCCTTAATGGGTCTATTCTTTTCAAATGGCCTTATGTAGCTATTTAAGTTTATATGTGACGGCTTTGTGTCAGTTTAGAAACGAAGGGCACTACTTTGATTATTTTGATATATTTTCAGGGTTTCAACAACTTTTGTTGCCTCATCAACTTTGAGGATTACTGCAACAGCTGAGTTTTATGTAAATTTGAGCTTCATCGGGGCAGAAAAGGCACAATCTGTTTGTCAAAGTCTTGTGTTGTCAAGAATTTGAAAAGCCGGATGCCGTACACATTCTCTTAAAGTTCATTCAGTATAGTAAATATAGTGAGATTCCTGGCTTCTCACTAGTAAAGTTTCCTTGCTGAGGCCTTGACAATATTTAGACCCATTCAGAGCAAAAATTGAGGCAAGGTGTTGTTTTGACTGCTGCTGATGTTAGCCACAGTTTGGGGAGCAAATACAAGTGAAAATATTTTTGGCTTAGAAACAATGGTGGGCAAGGAGATGAAGTCTACATCCATGGAGAAAATATTTCTGAGAGTCATATTCTTTGATAAGAATATCAATTCTATTTGTGATTAGACCCATTCATGATGACAGTGTTCTAGCAGGGAGAGTAGCATCGGCGGCATTTACTGGATGTTTTAGGTTTTCGCAGTCATGCCTCCTAAACCAAATTGAAGAAGAGAAGTTAGGGTATCCACGTAAACCAAACCTTTCGGTTGAAGAACTAATGGTGACTGGTAACATTTCAGTTTACATTAGGTTATTTGGTACTGCAAAGAATGTGTTCTCTGTGCTTAAAATTCACTTTACCAAACTCAGGCACCGAGTTATCTTTCCGTTAAGATTTGAGCACTGGGAGTCACATACTCTTGGAGGATGATGTTTAAAATTGATTTTTCAAGCACGGTTGTATTTTTAGGACATTTTGTAGTTATATGGCTTGAGTTTTCAGGCATTTTAAAGTTAAAATCTCAGTTCAGTTTTTTTAAAAATTCATGGAATTGGCCTAAAGTTTTCTTCATGAAACAATGGACAAAATGCCTAAGTGACCGGTGTTCGCTGGCGGATTACCTAATAACTTGTATAAAATGGATTTTTCAAGCAGTGTTGTATTTTTATTACATTTAGTAGCTAGATGGCTCAAGTTTTCATGCATTTTAAAGTTAAAATCTCTTTTCAACTTTTTTTAATTGTGAAATAAGCTTAAATTTTTTGCCTTGAAGCTGCATGAAATGCTGAAGTGACCGCTGTTTTTGCTGGAGGATTAATAGCTTGTTTTAAATTGCTATTTTCAAGCAAGATTATATTTATATTGCATTTAGTAGTTGTTTAGCTCAAGTGTATAAGCATTTTAATGTTAAAATCTTTTTTCAGTTTTTCAAATTTGTCTATAAAATACCTGAACTTGGCCTAAATTTTTCCAGTGACCAGTTTCAGCTGGAGGATAAACATAGTATCATGTGTGGAGTCCAGTAGGGGGATGTTTATTGTGATGTGTCTTGGAAAACATCTACGGAACAATAGGGATTTCTTCAGGGTAGTGGAGATGCATCTTAACTACCATGGGTGCTTTCAGTGCAGTGGAGATGCTCCAGAAGACAGTGGGTGTGCCTAAATACAGAAAGAGATATTCAATGGTGGATCCTGAGTACACTTGGGATGTTCAGTACGTTTTTGAAGGTGTCCAAAATACAATGAGGGGCGTTAATTACACAATGGGATGTTCAGTACAGTTAGGAGGCACCCGGAGTGCAATTTGGAAGTACCATTATGTGGGCTAGTTATGTTCGGGGCAATGAGTGATATTTGGCGCAATAAGCTATGTTCGGCGCAATGAGTGAATATGGCAAAAAGGCTGTTCATGATTATTTGGGTGCCTTGAAATCTGAAATGCCTTGGGATGCTAACTGTTGATTTTTCTGAAAAAGTGGAGCCTTTTAAAAGCTATCAATAAGTAAACAATCAAAACGAATATTGCCCCCCAAACAATCATAAATATTTGTATTCAACTCATCTGATTTTGATAGATGCAATAATGTAGAATGAAATTTATTCACTCAGATTCGTCTCAATGTTCAGTTGCTCTACTTCCGCCCCTCCAGCAAGGTAATCCCCAAAGCAAAACTCTCGCAATTCTCAGACTCCAGTACAAGCATGGTACAAGGAAGGCCAACTACAGCAAATTCTAACAGTATTTCAGGTAACATGCTACTCTGAAATTACTCATGAGTAATACATATGCATTGGAAAGGGCTCAAAGAACTTTGTTTTGAAACATTCACAGGGGCACAGGTAGTAAAATGAAGCCCATTATAGAACCCTAAGAAACTTGCCCAAAACTCCTTAGAAACTCTTAGATCGCAAAATCATATAACTTTACTGTTTAGTGCTAGATCAAACCATTTGTTTCTTACTGTATAAACAAATAAATTATCACTCATTGCCTCAAATACCAGTCATTTGGCTGAATGTCACTTATTGCGCCAAATATCACTCATTGCCCAAATATTACTTATTGCCCCAAATATCACTTATTACCCTAAATATCACTCATTGCACCAAATATCACTTATTGGGCCAAATATCAATTATTGCATTATTGCCCTCATTGTGCCAGTTGGGCAAAATATCCATTGCCAGAATATAATTAGCCCATTATGTGAGGGTCATCAACAGTACAGTTATAAATGTTCAATACAGTACCGAATATCCTTGAAAATCACTAGTGGTTTTGTTATATGTCACAAGATTCAGCAGCCCAGTAAATTTTCCCTCTTTACTTATGTTCTCACCAAGCACTGGTCAAGGTGCCAAATTTCTTTCTATTGAAGATAGACTCACAAAAGCACAAGAGGTTTCAAGAAATGATGCACCTACATTTCACGTAGTCTTGAAATCTCTAGCTAAATCTTTCTGATGTAATCAATGATGCATCTTCACATGGCCACCATAAAATTGTTCTTTTTCATCAATTTATTTGAGTGGGGTGTCAGGATTTTTATAGCTACATAAAGTTAATTAAGGTGCACTATGCATGCCACATCCAGGCATGGGACCCCTAGTTTAACATCCCTTCCAAATAACGGTAAGGTGAGTTGCAAGGTCAGGCCTCTGTGGTCACCTGCTTCTTGAACTGCTTCTTGAGATCAACAATGGTATAGTTGTATTTTCCAATCTTCCTTGCACAATTTTCTTTTACCTTGGTAATAAAATCACAGGTTGGGGATAATAAAAATATTAACAATAATGATAATAATAATAGTGGAAACTTTTCATGATAAAATCAATGTAAATTGCACTTGAAAACAAAAATTTGAGAGAAAAAGATATTCCTATTCAACTTACAAAGATATTAACAGAATCAGACTCCTCTCTACGGTGTAGGCATATTCTACCTGCATTCACCTTGGTGCTTCAAAGTAATTAACTAAGAGAAAGGTATTGTTCAACTTAGAAGTTCATTAGATCCAGCTCCGTCCACTCCTTTGTTCTCATACAAAAATATAATAAGAGGAGCGTATACAAATTTCTGTTAGTTTTGTAGAAATGTACGTTGCGGCATTGTTGTCAATATTTAAATCTTTGAGCATTTTGAAGAATTCCTCTGAGTTGTATTAGTCCTCTGAAGAAATAATAACAATAATGATGGAAGCTTCTTTCATTTTAAAATCAAAATCTAATACATTCATACCGGCCCGGGGGGGTAACTTAACTTGTCTATGGTACGGGGTTGTGCCATTTTTTAGGGTACCTTTTTCATGATAGTTTCCGGATTTATGGGTATGATTTTCAACAATTCGTTGCATCTTCCGGATTTATGGGTATTGTTTTCTATCAGAATTCAGTTATTGGTGAGCTTTTGTGGCATTCCCGGATTTATGGTTATGATTTTCAGAAATTCTCCAGATTTATGGGTATACTTTTGAGAAATTTCTCCGGATTTATGGGTATACTTTTGAGAAAGTTTTCCGGATTTATGGGTGGTACTTTTACGATTTGAATGGCACAACCCCGTATCTTGGAAACTCAAGTTACCCCCCCCCCCCCGGGCATACCGGTCTAAAAAAAAACTATTTCTAAGTAAAAGAGATGGCACAAGTTACAATTCATAATTAAGGATAAAAGAGCCAGACGTCCTTCTCTCTTTATTAAGGCAAAGGTATGACTGCTAGCATTCAGGAGTTTAGTTAAAGGAATTGAGTCCATATAAATAGTTGAGCGTTAACGCTGTCCTGAAGTTTGCTGACAAACCGCTGACGGCCCTTTGTTATCGCACAATACTGCTAAAGCCATTAGGAGTGGAGACCAAAGACTTCTTAATCCTTGCATTATCCTGAGGAATTTCTTTGGTTTAATTTGAATAGGGATCAAAGGACGACTTTTGTTTCATGATTGAAAAGAAATTGATATTGGTCATGAGAGCGCTATTCATACGGACTCAATGCCTTTAAGAAAATAGAATTCTTCAGTGTTCGAAGTGAGCTGGGTCATTCCATGGCTTGTCCCGCATACAAAATATGTAATATGTGCAACGAATAGTGATGTTTGTCATAGATTTTAGCACGTAATCCTTTTGGTTCTGGGTCGTTCCGACTTCGTTTAGCATTGTAACAAAAGTATCACAACTGGTTCCAAACATTTCCAGAATAGCCATTGATACATTGACAAATTTAACCGCATCATATTTTACGAAAAAGTGTCCACGAGTTCTAAATATTTGCGCTTTGTCCGTAGAGTCCGCGTTCACGTTTGATTCAAATCCCACAGTAAGTTCTATGATATACAGTGTATGATTAAAAATGATCGACATGTCCTGTCGGAGACTATGTCCGGTAATTATACAAGGTGAATCGAAATCATCAAGGTCGGCAAAAAGTTCAATGTCTTTGGCTTTGGCAAACACCTTGCTCAAGCAAAGAAGAACAGAATTGTGTCTCCACGTGTATCTCCCCTCTTCCTGATACGATTTGCACCCAGCGACTACATGCAATAAGGATTCAGACTGCGAGCAGAAGGTACATCGATCGTCGTTTGTCTGTCCCCAAAGGACCATATTCTTACGTGTCGCAAGTGTATTATTAAGATATCTGACAATGAAATTGAATGTATTTTTTGGCATACAGGCTTGGGTTGTGGACCAGATCTTAAGCGTGCATGTGAGTACTTCTTTCCACATGACAGATACAATAGCACCATGGTTTGGAAGCTCATTTTGTACCTTTTCTTCGCTGCGTTTTCGGATTGATTTAAGAACTTGTTTTGTAGAATTGAACTGGTCGACTTGAACATTTTTCCCCTTGCTGGTTTCCCTGTGTAACTCTTGTATATCTGGATTGACGGAGTTCTTTAGGTTATTTCTGAGAACACTCTGACACTGAAGGAATTTTGTAGTTAAGGTAATATAATGTCAAGATCAAATTTGTTGCTGGATAGCAGGCAGATTTCCAGTGTACCCTTTATTGGTATCTCAAGCCACTTTCTAAGGTAGGAAGACACCAAATTGTAATAATAATAATAAATAATAATAATGATAATAATAATAATAATAATAATAATAATAATAATAATAATATGATAATAATAATGATGATAATAATAATAATAATAATAATAATAATAATAATAATAATAATAATAATAATAATAATAATAATAATAATAATATAAGAAACAAAACCATCATCAAAAATTAACAGAAAAAGAAAATAAAAAGAAACACAACTGTTAATAACTCTGTACGTTTCGATTAAAAATCTTCGTCAGCAATACTTTTCTAATTTGACAACCGAGGATTTATACTCCATGGTAAACAACTTCAATTCAGTTAAAGATAAACTAAAATTACATTTCATTACAAAGAATCCTATTCTTAGTAAATATGACTGACCCCGAAATCAAGACCCAGTGGGAATTAAAATCGCGCTTTAAATTCAAACTTTTTTCAGCGTAAACAAGAAATGAAGTAACTGGCACATCAGCAAATGTCCCCTCCCCTATGACCCTCCTGTATGTCCTTTCACCCCGTGAGATCAGATAGATCACAGAGCAAACCTCCAAGGGATGCAGCCGGCAACCCCACGGCCCTCCCACTTGACCTTTCAATGATTCGCAAATTGCTGAATCTTGAATGGCTTGATAGGGAATTCCACCCTAACGCCACATGCCAAAAAACATGAAGCCAAATAGGAAGACCGCAGAGCACCGCCAACCAAACCCCCCAGAGAAGCCAGATTCAATGGCAGGAATTAGGCCATACCACACGCAAACATATCGAGTTCCACATCTGCAGCCCGTTCATTCAAACCCTTGGGAAGAAAAGTTCCCAGTCTGTATTGCCAAAATAATTCCTTACGTCGTAATGAAAAGACATTATCAGCCCCATCGATCATTTTAACCCTAACCTCAAACTTACCATTGTGATTCCCCTCAAAGAAAAGACTAAAAAAGTTGGCTTGTGGGATTAATTTACCCCTGTCCAGTGATCCCTCGTTATGTTTGCGTGCGTAAGATCTAAAATAAGATTTGTACACGTTGAATCTTTGCCTAAATTTGGTTTTGGTGCTACCTACGTATTTTTTGCTGCAAACTTCACATTGTAGTAAATACACTACGTTTTCTGAATTGCAGTTATACCTTCCCGAAAAGTTTTTGAAAGATCTGTTTTCGTCCGAATTTTCAAAACTATCCCCTTCCGTGATGACGTTGCATATCTGGCAACTTTTCCTGCCATTGCACCTGTAGGTACCCTTAGCCAACGGAGGCTCACCAACACTCGGTAATTTAGCCCTAACAAGTTGATCTTTGAGATTTTTGGCCCTCCGAAATGACAAAAAAATCTTGTTTTGAAACACTTCTTTGTGCTCGTCATCCACCAAAATTAGTTTTGAATTTTAATGATGATAATAATAATAATAATAATAATAATAATAATAATAATAATAATAATAATAATAATAATAATAATAATAATAATAATAATAATAATAATAATAATAATAATAATAGCTTGTCTCCTCTTCTCTTCATTATCTGTCTTATACCGTTATCACTTATCTTACGTAATGTGAAGGCTGGCTTTGAATTCCGCAAATCAGGCCCATCCATTAACCATTTGCTATACATGGATGACGTAAAACTGTTTGGAAAAACTGAGAAACAACCAGAAAGTCTGATGAATACTGTACGCATTTTTAGTGATGACATAAGAATGGAATTCGGTATCAAGAAATGTGGAGTTCTGGTGATGAAGAAAGGAAAACATGTTCGTAGCGAAGGGATAGAGATACCTTCAGGTGAAAAAATAAAGGAGATAGATCTCGAAAATGGCTACAAGTATCTCGGAATTCTAGAGGCCGATGGTATAAAGGACAAGTATATGAAGGAAAACTTCAGGTCAGAATACTTGAGAAGGCTGAGAAAGATTTTGAAATCAAAATTGAACAGTAAGAATACCATAAATGCAATAAACTCAAGAGCTGTTTCGATTATTAGGTATAGCGCTGGAATTGTGACTTGGAGAGTGAATGAGCTTCAAGATTTAGACCGGAAAACACGAAAATTGTTGACTATGTACAGTATGTTCCATAAGAAGGGTGATGTAGACCGATTGTACATTAAGAGAGCCGAGGGAGGCAGAGGCCTTATCAGTGTCGAAGACTGTGTTCTTATTGAAAAGAATTGTTTGTATGAATATATTCGGAACAGCCAAGAGCCAATGCTTAAGGAGATTCAAGGAGAAGGGGTAGTTGACATCGGAGCTGAAAAGAACTTCATCAAGGATAAACGGAAGAACAACTTAAAGGAGAAAAAACTCCACAATGCATTTTTCAGCAGCACGGAATTCAGAGATGCAATGAGCTGGGATTGGTTGAAAAAAGGGGATCTGAAGAAGGCCACTGAAGGCACACTAATGGCGGCTCAGGAACAAGCCATTAGAACTCGATCGATTAAACATCATATCGACAAGGAAAATATTTCTCCCCTCTGCAGAATTTGTGGAGAGCGCGAAGAAACAGTTGCCCATCTTATTTCCGAATGCAAGAACCTTGCGCAAAAACAATACAAACAGTGGAGACATGACGAAATCGCTCAAGTGATACATTGGCAGTTGTGCAAAGATTATAACCTAGAACACGCCGAGAAGTGGTATGACCATAGACCTCAGGTTACTGTTGAAAATGACAAGGTTAAAATATTATGGGACATGAAGATTCAAACCGACAAGGTTTTAGAACACTCAAGACCAGACATAGTAGTGCTGGAAAAAGATCAAAGAATTTGTAAAATCATAGATGTTGCATGTCCCTTTGATACGCGCATAATTGAAAAAGAAAGAGAGAAAGTAGACCGTTACCAAGACCTAAAATGGGAACTGAAAAGAATCTGGCAATGCAACGATGTACAGGTAGTCCCCATAATCATCGGGGCGTTGGGCACTGTATCCAAGAGCTTAAAGAAATGGCTTGAACGCATCAGCCTCAATATTTACTTTGGAACATTGCAAAAGGCTTGCCTACTTGGAACTGCAAGAACTCTGCGTTATGCGCTGAATATTTAAGGCTGCGGGTTGCAGCTTGACGTTCAGCTTAACTTTCCAGTCGAACAATATCTTGGACTGTGGTATTGCAATAAATAATAATGATAATAATATAATAATAATAATGATAATAATAATAATATAATAATGACGATGATGACAATAATAATAATAATAATACTAATGATAATAATAATTAAAATAAACCACCATCAAAATAAACAGAAAAAGATAAATAAAAAGAAAGACTGTTTAAAATCAAACGTTTCGATATTAAGTCTTCATCAGTGTTTACTATCCTCAGAACAGCCAAGTATTTATACGCTAAAACCTACAAAATAACATTTCCATAAGATAATGATAAAATTCCCCCGAGCCCCCTTTAGAAACATGCCAAACAAAACACCCAGACCACTAAAGTAAACACCTAGACCACCTCAGTATTTCATGTAAGCGAAAGCTCTCCATTTAAAAAGAGATATTTCGTAGCCAGTCCTCTTATCTTTATGTTTGCGACATCTGAATGGAAGCTCCTTGTATGTTAAGTCTCAAGCCAGACAAGAAGCATGCCTCAATGATGATGATGATAATAATAAGAATAATAATAATAATAATAATAATAATAATAATAATAATAATAATAATAATAATAATAATAATAATAATAATAATAATATGAAAAATAAGACTGTTTTATAAGACCTAACGTTTCGATTAAAAAATCTTCCTTAGAGTAAAACTTTACTGGGACAGCCGAGAATTTATACAGATTGTTTACCGATAAAATTATACATGACGAGTCTATTTACAGATTAAAATACCTGATCCCTTTGTCCCTGATCAATAGAGAACGGATTGGAAGCGTTTTAAAGTTTAAGTTATTCCTTTGAGGCTATCCTGGCAGCTCTACAGTTACCCCCAAAAGACCCTCCGAAATATTCGCTTGATGCTTAACTCTTCTTTTAGCACCAGCTAAATCCCAGATGGCCTGATACTAATTCTTTACCCTTGAGGCTGCCCTGCCAACTCAGTTTCCCCCAACTGACCCTCGGAAATATTTTGCATGATGCTTAACTCTTTTTTTAGCAACAGCTAAACCCCAGATTGCCAGATACGGATTCCAATTTTTTCGATACCCTTGAGGCTGCTCTGGCAACTCAGTTACCCCCAAGAGAACCCCCGAAAGATTCGCGTGATGCTTAACTCTTCTTTTAGCAACTGCTGAATCCCAGATGGCCTGATACTAATTCCTTAAACAAGAGCAACCTCTAGGGACCTTTAGATGCATTGGCAGAATCTAAGCTGTTCCTCCGCACGCAAATATGTCTAATTCCACGTCTGCAGCTCTTTCATTAAGACCCTTCGGTGAAAAAGTTTGGAGTCGATATTGCCAAAACAACTCCTTTCGGCGAAGCGAAAAAACATCATCTGCCCCATCTATAATTTTGATACCCACCCGAAAAGTCCCATTGTGTCCGTTTTCAAAGAAATGACTGAAAAAAGAAGCCTGTGGGACAGGCTTCCCTTTATCAAGAGAATTTTCGTCGTGTTTGCGTGCGTATGTCCTAAAATAGGACTTGTAAACATTAAACCTTTGCCGAAATTTAGTCTTAGTACTCCCCACATATTTCTTGTTGCATGACTCACACTGCAACAAATAAACCACTTGATCAGAGTTGCAATCGTATCGCCCCGAGAAATTTTTAAAAGATCTGGTGGAATCAAAATTGTGGAATGTATCCCCCTCCCTCATCAAAGGACAAATCTGGCAACTCCTTCTGCCATTACATCTAAAAGTACCCTTTTCTATCAACTCCGCATCTATTCTTGGCAGCTTAGCCCTCACAAGTTTATCTTTCAAACTTTTTGCCCTTCTGAAAGAAACTAATATTTTGTCCTTAAAAACTGTCTCATGCTCACTGTCTACCAGTAATAGGTTCTGGTTTTTGCGAAGGATGTCATAAACCTTGTACATAGCTGGGTGATATGTCAACACAAAAGGTATTTTCATATCATCCTTTTCCTTAGGTATAGGATCTAACAAAGCTGCACGATTTTTGTCCCGCACCCTATTGATTTGGCTGTCGACCTCGTTTTCACTGTAACCTCTAGCTAAAAGCCAAGTTTTTAAATCTCCTACCCTATCTATAAAAAACTGTTCCACTGAACAAATGCGGCGAATTCTAAGGGCCTGGCTATATGGAATTCCCTTTTTGGTGTGATTTGGATGACATGAAGTTCGATGCAGGAGTTGATGGGTATCCGTAGGTTTTGTAAACAAATCCGTTATAAGTCTGTTACCCTGTTTGATGACTTGAACGTCGAGAAAATTCACCTTATCTGTTGACCATTCCGCTGTAAATTTTATAGAGTCGTGTGCCCCATTTAAGAAAGATATAAAATCCCTAAGTTTTTCCTCCCCGTGCTGCCAAATCAAAAAAATATCATCTATATATCTCCACCATACCCACGCTTTATCTTGAGCTTCAGCCAGTAATTTTTCTTCTAGCGCGGCTAAAAACAGAATCGCGTATGAAGGAGCGCATTTGGTACCAATCGCTGTACCCCTAAGCTGCTGATAAAAATCGCCCTTAAATTCGAAAAAATTGTTCTTAAGAACAACGTGAGCTAACTCAAGAAGGGTATCTGTGGAAATGGTTTTATCTTCTCGACATTCAAGTACATCTCGTAACGCCTCCAATCCCTCCTCGTGCGGAATACTCGGATAAAGCCCCACCACATCAACTGTACATAATATAGCGCCCTCAGGGAGACCATCTAGATCCATGATTTTTCTAAGGAAATGATTAGTGTCTTTAACATGTGACCGCACCTTTTTAGCTAACGGTTGCAAATGATGGTCCAAAAATGCTGAAATGTTTTCCGTAAAAAAACCACAGTTCGAAATAACAGGTCTCCCTGGTACGCTATTCAATCTTTTGTGGATTTTAGGGAGGAGATAAAACCGTCCCAACCTAGGGTTATTCACCATTAAGTAATCTAAAGTGGCTTGATCCAAATCTCCTCTATCACTAATAATTTTTAAAGTGTCCGAAATAATTTGGTGAAGCCGTTCCGAAGGATCGTCATCAAGCCTACTATATACCTCAGAGTCACCGAGTCGACTCTCTGCTTCCATGATATAATCATCTCTGTCCCAAACTATAGTTGGGTTTTATATAGGTTGAATATGTAGGTTGAAGGTGGTTTTAGTTTTCATCATGATAATAATAATAATAATAATAATAATAATAATAATAATAATGATGATAATAATAATAATAATAATAATAATAATAATAATGATAATAATAATAATCCAACTAGGGTGAATAAGTCAGATGTTGAAACAGAACAGACTGACAAATGGCTCAAGAGTCCTGGACTTCAAGGAGAAACTGAGGGATTAATAATTGCTGCACAGGATCAAAGCTTAGCAACAAGATCATACCACAATAAGATCATCAAAGACGGCACTGACCCCAAGTGTAGGATGTGCAATGAATTCGAGGAGACCATTGACCATATTGTAGCTGGCTGTCCAGTACTTGCAAACACGGAATATATACAGCGACATGACAAGGCAGCAGGATACATACACTGAAGAATATGCAAACATTACCATTTTTCAACTGCAGATAAGTGGTATGAGCACAAACCTGAGAAAATGACTGAAAATGAAGCTGCCACTGTATTATGGGACATGCCTGTAAACACAGACAAAGAGATAAAAGCTAACAGACCTGACATAATTATTAAAGACAAGACAGAAAAGAAATGCTTTATGATTGACCATCTGAAAGAAATGCATCGATTAAAGAAGTAGAGAAGCTGTCCAAGTACAAAGATCTTGAAACTGAAGTAACAAAAATGTGGCAAATGAAGACTTCGACAGTTCCAATTGTAGTGGGAGCACTTGGACTTATTAAGAGAGGCCTTGAGAAGTACGTTAGTCGAATTCCTGGCCACATACGGATTGAAGAATTGCAGAAGATTGCTCTCCTCGGAAGCGCCCACATCCTGAGAAGAACGTTGTCCATCAAGTGAACACTGCTGTTGCCTTAGGAACATGGACTGACCTCGGCACAGTGGCGAGAACTGTACTGCATTAAAAGCAAAGAACAAATAAAATTAATAATAATAACAATAATACTGATAATGATAATAATAATAATAATAATAATAATAATAATAATAATAATAATAATAATAATAATAATAATAATAATAATAATAATAATAATAATAATAATAATAATGATAATTATGATAACACAACATTTTGTGTCCAAAACTTTCCTCAGAATTCTGGCTGTTCCCATTACAGCCTGATGACATAGAGGGGAAGAATGAGTACAGCTCAAGGATTCAGAAGGAGAAACATGACGCACTGATAGAAATGCCACTGCATGGTCAATTTGAGAGAGAATCCAGATATATAAAAACAGAAGACTCGTGGGCTTGGCTGAAAAATGGAGATTTAAAAAGGGAGATAGAGAGTTGGCTAATGGCAGCCCAGGAGCAAGCCTTAAACACAAATTCCTTAAAAAAACACATATATGCTTGCAGTGAATCTTCTTTGTGTCGATTGTGTGGGGAAAAAGAGGAGAATGTGAGCCATATCATCAGCTCTTGCAAGATACTTGCTCAAAGAGAGTACAAGCGCCGCCATGATAAAATGTGCTGCAATGTGCATGGGAATCTATGCAAAAAGTTTGGTTTCAATGTCAGTGGTAAGTGGTACCAACACAGAATTGATAAAGTTTTGGTTTGCGAGAAAGTTAAGATCTTATGGGATTTTGATATGCAAACGGACAGAGTCATTGGGCACGTGAGGCCTTATATTCTCTTGATCAACAAAGAAACTATTGAATGCTTCATTATTGACATTGCAGTACCAGCGGATTATAACATAGATAAGAAGGACCTGAGAAAATAAGTAAATATTCTGAGTTGAAGGTAGAGCTTTCACGAATGCTAAACAAGAAGACGTTCGTTATACCAATAGTCATCGGAGCCCTTGGGTCAATCCCAAAGAGACTACATTCATTTTCTGAGAAACTGGGCATAAGGAATGACTTTATGATATGGCAAAAATCAGCACTGCTGGGAACTGCTGGGATCCTACGAAAAGTTTTATGATTACGAAATTTGAAGAAGAGAGGACAAGTCTTTATCTTAAGTGCTTGCACCTGATGAAGAACTTTACATAACCAGCGTTGACATCAAAAGCTGTGATGAATGTGAAAAAAAGTAATAATAATAATAATTGTTATTATTATTATTATTATTATTATTATTATTATTATTATTATTATTATTATTATTATTATTATTATTATTATTATTATAATGAGAATTATAATAATAATAATAATAATAATAATAATTATTATTATTATTATAATAATAATAATTGAAAAATTGAAAAAAAATTGACAAATGAGGTCTACATATTCACTGGCTGCTCTGTTGCAAATATGATATTGAATGCAGCAAGAACTGGTATGAACACAAGGCCAAGAGCATAGAAGAAAACGAGAAAACCAAAATCCTTTGGGATGTTACCATCCAGACAGACAGAGTTATTGATGCAAGAAGACCTGACATCGTGGTTATTGACAAGGCAAACAAAACCTGCCAAATAATAGATATTGCCGTACCTTCAGATCAAAACATTACAAAGAAAGAGAAGGAAAAGATTGACAAGTATCAAGAATTAAAGTTGGAAATCATGAGAATGTGGAGCGTTAAGGCCTGGGTAGTGCCAATCGTTGTTGGAGCCCTTGGTTGTACAACAAAGAAGCTTGGAGAATATTTAAAGAACATTGGACTTCCTCGGATAAATTCAAGCTTACAAATGTCTGCCCTATTAGGAACAGCCAATATCCTGAGGAAAACCCTTGATGTCTGAGGCACGCAATGTGCTTGTTTCAAGGAAGAAGAACTCCTTCCATAACTCAGTAAAATGTATTGGAAGTGTATTTGGAATGACAATAGTAATGATAATAATAATAATAATAATAATAATAATAATAATAATAATAATAATAATAATAATAATAATAATAATAATAATAATAATAGATTATTCCGAAATAATCAAAAGGTGTTGTACGAAGAACTTGGTGGGAAAAGGAAAGGAGGACAAGAAGCACCAGATGCAGAGGCATCTACAGAGTTTTGGAGCAATTTATGGGACAACCCAGTCCAGCATAATGAAAGTGCAGAATGGCTAAAGCAAGTTGAACAGGAAATGAAACGTGTGAAAAAAGACAGTAACATAAGTATCACTAAGGAAGATGTAAGCAGCAAAATACGGAAAATGCCCAACTGGAAGTCCCCTGGTTTGGATGGAATTCAGGGTTATTGGCTAAAAAGATTCACTAGTCTACATGAAATGTTAGCCAAGGAACTTAATCAGTGCTTGGTGACTGGAAAAGTACCCGCTTGGATGGTTGAAGGCAGGACTGTATTAATTCAAAAAGATCCAAACAAAGGCAATGCGGTTGGAAACTACCGACCAATTGCATGCCTTAACTTACTGTGGAAGCTCCTTACCGCAATAATATCTGATAAACTGTATTTGCATCTAGAGACTCAGGATTTGCTACCAGAGGAACAAAGGGTTGTCGAAAGGGGTCCCGTGGAACGAAAGACCAATTACTTATTGACAAAGCGGTAATTCGCAACTGTAAAAGGCGTAAGAGTAACTTAAACATGGCCTGGATTGACTTTCGGAAAGCCTATGATATGGTGCCACATAGTTGGATGTTAAAATCCCTAGATCTTATCGGAGCTCCCAGGAATGTGATAGAGCTTCTAAAGAATAGCATGAAAGACTGGAAGACAAACTTGTTTTCAGGAGAATTATCCACTTGGAGCAGTCAACATTAACAGGGGCATCTTCCAAGGAGACTCCTTATCACCACTGCTTTTTGTCATTACACTCATCCCCTTAACTCTGGTGTTACGAAGATTAAAGCAGGGATATTCTTTTGGGAAAGGAAAGCCTCGATTAAACCATTTATTGTTTATGGATGACCTGAAATTGTATGGAAACAGTGAAAGTGATATCGATTCACTCGTAAGGACCACCAAAGTAGTAACGGAAGATATAGGGATGTCGTTTGGCATTGATAAATGTGGAGTTTTAGCTCTCAAAAGGGGGAAAGAATGCAGATGCGAAGGAATAGATCTGGGAGAAGGCGTTGTTATTAATCAGATTGAGATAGAAGGGTATAAATATTTGGGAATAATAGAAAGAGGTGACATATCTCAACAGGAAATGAAGGAAAGAGCGGAGAAAGAATATGTCAATAGAGTGAGGGCAATTTTAAAGTCCAAGCTGAACGGAGGAAATGTTATAAAGGCAATCAATACATGGGCTGTTGCAACGGTAAGGTATGGTGCGGGTGTGATTAACTGGACTATCGAAGACTTGGAAAGAATGGACAGAAGAACCAGAAAACTATTAACAATACATGGTGGCTTTCACCCTAGATCTAATGTTGGAAGGCTTTATATTCCTAGAAATTTAGGAGGCAGAGGACTCACTAGTGTTCGAGATTGTGTTGAGGAAGAACTTCTAAGTATTGGAAAGTACGTCATCGATAGCTCCGAGAAATTGCTCAAAGTTGCTGAAGAAGAACTCAAATTTGCGAAAAGACTGCCAACGGTTCTGGTGAGGGAAAGGAAGAAGGATAGACAAAGGGAGTGGAAGGAAAAGACGTTGCATGGGCAATTTCTCCGTGAAACTGAAGAACATGTAAATAGCAGCAGATGGCAATGGTTAAAAGCAGGAGAGTTGAAGCGAGGAACGGAAAGTTTGATTTGTGCTGCACAAGAGCAAGCCCTAAGGACTAACTCGGTTGCATATAGTATAGACAAAACAAGTACCACACCATTATGCCGCCTTTGCAAAGAGAAAACAGAAAGTGTAACCCATATTGTAAGTGCATGCTCTAATCTAGCAAAGAATCAGTATCGAAAGCGACATGACAAGCTAGGGAAGAAAATACATTGGTTGCTGTGCAAGAAGTTCTTGATAGACTGCAATGAGAAATGGTTCTTGCATGAACCGGAGCCAGTGCAAGAGAACGAAAGATGTAAGTTGCTATGGGACTTCACAATACAAACTGATAAGGTGCTGGAACATCGGAGGCCTGATATTGTTATCATAGATAAGGAGAAAAAAGAATCCATTCTTATCGACCTTGCAGTACCAGGAGATCAAAACATCACAGCCAAAGAGCAAGAAAAGATCGCGAAATACCAAGACCTGCGTATAGAGATTGAAAAGCTATGGAATGTCAAAGCAGTTGTAGTACCGATAGTGGTTGGTGCACTGGGAACAGTATCCAAAGAGCTGGAGAAACATCTTAAACGAATAGACATTCCTCTCGTTGTCCCATGCTTGCAGAAGGCTGCATTGCTAGGTACAGCCTTCATCTTGAGAAGAGTGCTTGGCATCTCAGGGTTCGGGTAGAACTCCGATATCAAGTGTGACATTCCCATCATGCGATGGTGCTTCTTAAAAAAAAAATAAAATAATAATAATAATAATAATAATAATAATAATAATAATAATAATAATAATAAAACAGCACAAAAAACGTTGACGAGAGCATTTGAAAGGATGAAGAATGATAACAACCTGATACCAGTATGGTGGCCAACAGGAAGAACAGTCCAAATACCTAAGACAAAGGACCTTAGCAATGAGCAGAAATATCGCCCAATCACGTGTTTGAATACTTCGTACAAGATTATGACAGGTTTGATTGGTAAATACATGAGGGAACATGCACTAGAGAATGAGGTCTGGGATGCAGGACAGCTTGGAGCAGTAGAGGGTGTTTTGGGCACAGTTGACCAGTTAATCATTGACAGCTGTATTATGGAGGAAGTAAAGACCTACCACAGGAATTTAGCTGTAGCCTTCTATGACTATCAGAAAGCATATGACAAAGTGCATCACGACTGGATGATACGAGTGTATGAGTGGATTGGCATACCAACAGTAGTCATTTCATTGTTGAGAGAGCTGATGAATAAATGGAAAACGAGACTGGAACTCTGGAAAGATGGGGAAAAGTGTGTAAGCAGATGGATACATATAAAGTGCGGATTCTTGCAAGGAGATAGTTACTCACCGGTTGGATTTTGTATCACAGAAATACCTGTTGCTAAGCTTCTTGAACAGAGTAAAGGATATCGAATGGGAGAGCCAGGAAAGAGAGATGTAAGCCGGACACACAGTTTGTTTGTTGATGACCTTAAGGTATATCAGGAATCACACAGTTTATTAAAGGAAATAAATGAAGTTATTGTACAAGCGAGTTTAGATACAGGAGCTCGTTATGGTGTTTCAAAATGTGCAGAAATTGTGTTCGAACGTGGAAAAATGGTGAAAGGTGAAGGATTGCAAGTGTTACAAGAACGGATGAAGACTTTAGAGCCAGATCAGGAGGAGATGTATAAGTTTCTTGGAGTTGAGCAGGCAGATGGCATCAAGACAAAGAAGGTATATGAAAGGGTTAAAGTAGAAATGACAAAGAGGCTGAAACTACTAATGAAAACCGAACTAAATGATGAAAACTTGATACAAGCAATTAATTCTAAGATTGTTCCAGTGGCAGCTTATCCAATGAATGTATGCAAAATGACAAAAGGTGAACTGAATGAGCTGGATCAAATTGTTAAAAGGGAATTGAGGAAGAACGACATGTTAGGGAGGCAAGCAAGTGATGAACGATTATATCTAAAGAGAGACCAAGTCTATGAGAGATGTGTATGCAGAAACAAGAACAAGAGTCGCTTGTTATATGTGCAAGTCAAATAATAAATGGATTCAGGCAGCATGGCATAGAGAAACAATAAAAGAAACTAACACAATCATTGACGAAGCAGTAAAAGCAATGATGGAAATTGATAAGACATTAGAATTCGTAGAGAATAGTGTAAGGCTAGAGGGAGAAATATTGGAATTAGAATGGAAGCCAACATGGAAGAAAGTGAAGGCAGAATTGAAGAAGGGTGTGGAAAAGAAAAGACAGGATTCTTACGAACAGAAAGAATTACAAAGTTGTATGTATAGACGACAAGAACAGGAATGCCATCTTTGGCTAAAACAAAGATTGACACCAAGAAAGACAGCATCAATAATGACACTGATTGAGCAAATGGTGGAGACAAGAGGATGGAAGGTGGCAAGGGGGCTAATGGAAAATGGAAGATGTCGATTATGTGGTGAATTCAATGAAACTGTTGAGCACCTTGTTGCTGGATGTAAGACGATAGCCAACAGTGAGTACTTGGCACGGCACAATAGAGCGTTAATGGTAATGGCTATTGCATGGGCAAAGGAATACGGGTTGGTAGGAAAAGAAACAAAGTGGTATATGGAAAATTGGCTGAGAGGACAAGTCTTGGAAAACAGTCGTGCCAAGTTAGTCTGGGATTTTGAGTTCAACTTACGTAAAACAACAACATCCAGGAGACCAGATCTGGTATTGGAGGACAAGGAAAGAAATAAGATTTGGATATGCGATATGGCATGTCTGCAGCAGGCAAATATAGCAGCTAAAAGAAATGAGAAAGTGACAAAATATCGACAACTTGCATTTGAATTAAGAGAGAGAAGACCAGGATATGATATAGCTATAATTCCTGTTGTCATTGGTGCTCTTGGTGGCGGTATGAAAGAAGTATTGCGTGATGTTGAAAGAGTATTTAGCGAACGCTTAGAACGAAAGAAATTAGCTGAGAAAGCAGTAGCAGAGATGCAGAAAACCGTATTAATGGACAGTGAAAGCATGGTTCGAAAAGTACTTTCAGGACTCGTCCAACACTAAGATTAGATATTGACTGTTTTTTTTTTGTATGGAAGGTGTTGCTCATTTTTAGGACCAACAATATTTGATGGTCCTTATTGTAGGCTATTTAACTGTAGCTATTTTGCTTCAATAATAATAATAAATGTATGAACAGGAAAGAGTGGAGATAAAAGATGATAACTATAAACTAATCCAACGAAGACTTGGAAGTATCCTCCAACGACTATATGAAGAAAGAGTTAAAAACCAACCTTGGTTAGGATTCTACACGGTATCAATACTAGATAGTGATGAAATATCAAAGAACAGTAGAAACATATTTCAAAGCTGGAAAAACATCCCAGATATAGTTTTATCGACAAATGAATCAATAAGGCAACAGCTACTACCTACCAAAGCATATTCAAAGTATAAGTTAAAGATGGGAACTGCAAATACAACATGCAGTCTATGTGAGCAAGCAGAAGAAACAGTCGTTCATTTGCTGTGCTCCTGTGCAGCACTAGCACAAACATTCTACAAAGCACTACACGATAGAATGTTAAGACCTATTTATCATCTAATGCGAGCAAAGTTTGAATTTGATGGAAGTAATCGTGGAATTCCATGGCACAAGCAAGCATTACCTCTCGCAAGCATCGAAAATGATCATGCTAAGATTATGTGGGACATACCGATACATTCAGACAAAAGACCAAGCAACAATGGCATTAAGCCAGATATGCTGATAATTGACAAAGAAGGAAAAAAGATCAGTTTGATAGAGGGGACAATATATGCACCGGGAAGTATTGCCAAGAGAGAGAAAGAAAAACAGGACAAGTATTCTGGAATGAGAAAGTCACTGGAACGGTTAAATCGTGGATACGAAATAGATCAAATCAATGTTGTATTCGACTTTCTAGGCTGTTACAGCAAGCAATTGGAGTGTCAAATCAAGAGACTATGTGAAGGAGAGGAGGCAAAATTAGTAATCGAACAATGTCAAAAATGGGTACTCAGCCAAAACCGCGAGATTGTTAGAACTTTTTACGAAAGAAAATAGAAGTATGGAAAAAAATGAAATGTCATCTTAGAAAAGAAAAAAAAATAGTAAAAGAAACAATAACAACAAAAATAGTCTGCCTAGGCATTAGCCAGCAGTATAGAGGACTCAAGAAAAAGCAACAGAAACAGTTTTGACAATTACCTTATACACTACAAGCCAAGAACCTAAAAGTGAAAGCCAAACATGAAGGGCTTAAGAGAATACAAGAAAATTGGGAAAGTAAACCTCTTCACGGTCAATATCCAAAACGTAGTCAACAAGCGGATGTCGATAAAGACAAAACACACAAGTGGTTGCGAGGAACGGGTCTTAAAGCTGAAACAGAAGGTTTTATAATGGCTGCGCAAGACCAAAGCTTGTTCACCAGAAATTACCAGAAAATAGCGAAAAATGGGGCCGACCCTAAATGTCGATTTTGTGATCAATATGATGAAACAATAGATCACTTAGTGGCGGGATGCTCTGTTCTTACGCCAAATGAATATAAGAACAGGCATGATCGAGTGGGACAATACTTCCATTGGAAAATCTGCAAGCATTACAATACACGGCACGCTGACAAATGGTATATGAACATAAAACTGCTCTAGTTGTAGAAGGAAAAAACACAACGAGCCACGGCCCCCTGAAAAGCAGTTCTCTTGGACTGACGGGGCTACTGTGCCTAAATAAATAAAAATGAAATGAATGAAAATGAATGAAATGGGACTTTCCAATAAACGCGGACAGATCAATCCAAGCCAATCGACCAGATATAGTCATCAAAGACCACAAGAGCAAAACATACCTCCTTATTGATATGACTATTCCCACAGACCGAAATATTTCTGTCAAAGAATTTGATTAGCTATCTAAGTATAAAGACCTTCAAATTGAGATAGAATGGATGTGGCACCTTAAACAACTGTTATACCTGTCGTAGTTGGCGCACTTGGGATGGTGAAAAAGGGAATCGAAAATCATCTCAGTGCAATCCCTGGAAAACCAAACTTGCAAGAAATGCAAAAAATAGTACTTACAAGTACTACCCACCTTCTTCGCAAAGCACTGTCAATCTAAAGATCTGAACAGCAAATAACTGTAACGTTGAAGTGCATATCAATGTTAGCATGCAAGTAACAAACCCTCTTGCTGCCACAGGTATCGGGATGATCCCCAGCAGCTAGATTGTATATAGCTGAAATGAAAAGAAAGTATCAAATAATAATAAAATGATAATGGAAACCTTTCATTGGATATATATCCTAGTACATATGTTTCTAAAATGCTATAAAAAAGTAAAAAGACTCTATTTATGTCTATTCAATACAACCACTCTCTATATAATTAGGCATGGCTGAATTGCATACACAGTATGAAATCTAGAGTTAATGCGTGTAAGAAGGAAAGTTTGTTCCAAAATTCCATAAGTTCAGGTGAGGACCAGTCCTTATCTCTCTTGTTCGGGATACTATCAGCGAAAGTCTTTCAGATTTTCTCCTGAAGAGCCAGACGCCTGTCGAAGCGCTTTGGAGTCTGCGCGCTAGCGATCTCAGGGTCATTGCCCTTCGTCCTCCCTTTGTTGATTCACGCATGCCCCAAAACGCTTCGCTCGTCGCATTGATCAGCGAGCCAATCAGAGTTAACGTCGTTTCCTTTGTGATTCAAAAAAGGGGGAATTCGCAGTATCCCGAACAATCTCATACAAAATATGTAATACGATGGTCTGATGCAGATACATGTAACTTTAACTGCTGTGTGTTTGATCAAAGAACTGTCAATTTTAAGAGTGTTCAGCATTGTGAAAAATGATCTTGTATCTATAGAGAAGACGCCTCCGGTTGTCATTACCAGGTTAATGAACTCAATGCTCTTATATGTCCTACATAATGCTTCATCGTGAAGTAATTGACTGTATTTCTCTGCTTTACTCTTTGCGTTTGATTCAGCGTTCTATTCGTGACCAACAGTTCTCTGATGTACATCCTATTACTTTTATCAATTGCAATCATGTCAGGTCTTAGGCTAGGTCCTGTGATGATGTCTGGAGTTGAGAATCTTCCAGGTAAGTCAACGCACATCTTCTTGACGAATGGTTGTTACACGTTTGCCAGGTTTAAGAGAACTGAATTGTGACGCCATGTGTATCTGTCTAAGCAAGACGAGCAGCCAGAGAGATTGGGCTTCGTTGTTTGGACGTGTCTACAGTGACTGCAACTGACTGTAAGACTCTTACCCCATCTGAATAAATTGGAGAGCGAGGGTAGTGTGTCATTCATATAGCGAACTGTATAATTGTAGATGTTACGTGGTAGCATATGCTGGGCCTTGAACCAGTACTCCCGAGGAGATGGCAATGCGCAGTTCCATAGCTCTTTAACTACTAAGCCTTGCACTTGCAAGTTTTTTACAGTGTTTTCTTTTTCAGATCTTATGCTTTTTAGTGCCTCTTTAGCTGTCGAAAATGCATCGTATTGGATATTTTTCTTTGATGTACTCTTGAAGAGATTATGTATGTCTGGATTCGGTGACTTTTTCAGACGATGTCTAATTGTTATTTGGCAAAGGGTGAATTTAGAGCTGATATCTAGAAGTTCCATCCCAAATTTTGTTGTCGAGAGTTGTAATATTTCAATTGTTCCGGCAGCAGGGATGTTTAACCATCTGCGGAAATAGTTGTGACATAATAGATCGAGATTTTGTTTGATCCAAGTAATATCTATATCGGCAATCGTTAGGTTCCAGCATAATTTTGGAATAAGATGATTACTATACAGCCAAAGCTTATCCTTGGGGTGCAACGGTAGTTTGTGGATTATGTTCAACTTATTTTCAAGTGTCTCCTGGAGTTCCTTTTTGTGTTCACAGTTATCCATGGAAAAGCTAAACCATCGACCTAAGTACCTAAAGCTCTCGTTTTCTTCTATTGCGCTGATAGGTTCATTATTCACAGATATCTTAGGTTTATATTGCTTCATTAGAGTTTTGAACTTTTTCATGGCAAAAGAATGACACTTGTCTGGTCGTATTGTCATTTTAGCCCAATTACACCATCTGCAGAACGCATTCACTAGAGTTTGGTTTTCAATAAAAATAATAATAATAATGATGACGATGATGATGATGATGATGATGATGATGATGATGATGATGATGATGACAATAGTAATAATAATAATGATAATGATAATAATAATAATAATAATAATAATAATAATAATAATAATAATAATAATACAATAATAATAAAAATGAAACGATAAAACAACTGTTAAAATTCGTAGACGTTTCGATAAAAATCTTCTTCGGCACAAACTTTCCAAAGGGACAACCGAGAATTCAAACTGTACATAAAAAACAACCTAAGTTAGAAATAAAGTTACAATTGCATTTTATAAAAGGAACCCCATCATAAACATGACTGCTATTGATAATAATAATAATGATAAACTCACAAGCTTAAATCAACACACAAGGTGAAGATGTTCTAGAAGTACAGAATTGGAAATTTTTTTGCAGACCAAAGGACGTGATAAAACTGCAATATGTTGTTGAATAAACTCCATTGTGGTAACGTTTCACTTTGCAGGGGCTTGTGTTTAGCACAGTCTTTAAATGTATGTCTTTCTGTAGGTATGGTAGAATGGCTGGTCTCACTCAAAGCATCCTTAGAAAACCAGACATCATCTTAGAAGCAACAAACCATCTATTGAGCAGCATTACAGTTATTGATGCAGACAACCTCTCAAGACTAGCAAAACTCAAGCAAATTCTTTTGGTATGTACAGGATTTATTCAGGTAAACTTGGACTTGGTTGAACCGGGCACCATTGATGGTCCCGATCAAAGTCTATTCGTGGCTGCCAAGAAAGAAATTGATAGATTGATAAGGAAGTTAAATCCGGAAGATGTTCATGAAATCGTAGCATTTGGCTGTGAAAATGCAGATCAGGAAGGAGTGCTGTGTACCATTTTGGGTCTTAATCAAAGCATTGCTAAAAGGCTTCGTTCATTAGGTGATTTCTTTCGCAATCATCAAACAGACCACTACTACCTGCAGTTATTTCTTGACAGCGAAATTGATCATTTTTTATACGAAAATACAGATAATCAAGCAGCATTAGGCACACTATTATATGCCATTGGATTTGATGATGATGGAACAAAATTGATTAAGGAATGGGTTGAAGCAAATCCATTGCGATGCCAGCAATCAGTTGCATACTGGATCAGGGTTTATCTAGATGAAATGTTTAAAAACCATGTTTTATTGAACGAGGATACCAAGGAGAGATATTTATTGTGCAAAGATGTCATTGGTAAATGGGTTGGAATTGAAACAGAGAGGTGGGAAATTTTGAGTAACAGTGATTTTGATGAAAATGATGATATTGTTGATGACCATGATAATAATGATGATGATGTTGATCAGACCATCACAATTGAAATACCTATTATTAATACAACTTTAGAGAATGCCTTCTTAGTCACATGGAAAGGCAATTTCATCGGTGCTGCAGAGGCTCGTTCTAATTTATGGTTCCATGCCACTGATCATCATTCAGCTGACCAAATAAGACTTAATGGTATAAACTTGAATTATGGCTCCCAGATGCAAGACTTTTCCAATTCAGGTGGATTTTATTTGACTGAAAGCTATGAGTATGCTTTGAAATGGGCCAAAGGGAAGTTCACAAGTGGCAAACTGGCAGTTATTGTGTTTGACTTTGTTTTAGCGGAATTGGAATTCAAAGGAATGTACCTCAACGATCGGGTGGGGGACTGGAAGCAGATCGTGTCTGCCAATCGCAATGGAGTCCAGAAGTCTGCCCTTACAAAAAAACTGTATAAGGAGTTTTCAAAAGCTGATTTTGTCCACGGTCCGATGAGTGTAAATGCCTTTGGATTGTGCAGTAAATCATGGAAAACAGATTTGTGCCATATGGAAATGCCGCAGTTGTGTGTTAAGAGTGATGCTTTTGCTGCAAAACTTTCAGACAACATTAAAGGTATCATTTTCCTGTGATTAGAAAGATACCATTTTGCTCAAAGTGTCCAGCGTGTCATAGACTGCTCTGTATGATATGAGATTACTTTTTCTGTGTTCAATATTTGTCTTTCATTTCATCATCTACCTTAAAAATATGTTAAAGTGCATATGAAGCAAATTTTCAACTTTGTGTTTTGATAAATTCGAAGTTGCTGGTCACAAATATAGCAACGAAATCTTCGAGAATTTGCCGTGAACGATGTAATAGGCATTGAAAGGTCCGATTGAAATGGTTCAGAGGTCTGGGCCTGGCATTGAGTTTTGACATAATAGGTTTGCCAGTCCACAGACAACGTTGTGCAAGCAAAGGCTTGCCGCAGTAGTTCCTGTGAGTGGCCTGTTGCACTTAGATCTATTGGATGTACACAAAGAGTCTTTTGAAGTTTCTAGAGGCACTTTTTTGGCAGCTAGCAACAAGACAACGGTACCTTACGAAAGAATAACCTTCGACTGTTAGTGGTTGGTTTAGAGTCTTTTAGCTTGAGCTAATGACTTGATTGACTGAAGATTCATTGATTGAAGTAGCGTGCTCATAAAGACCGCCGCACACGAAGAGGAAATGCTCAGCAAAGTGGCATGAATGCTGAGCAAAATGACATTCATGCCACTTTGCTGAGCATTTTCATCTCCGTGTGCGGCGGGCTTAACGGTACACAAAATCCAATAAGACGGCTATCAAAGTGACGTGCTTGCAAGCATCTATCACCAACTATCAATTCTACTTCAAACGATACATTGATGAAATATTAACGAATTCAAGGCAGACAAGGTTCAACATTTTTAGTCCTGACGTTCGCATTGTGATACCAGAGTTTTACTTCAAAGAACTAAGGAGTAAGGAATTGAAGAAAGTTCCCTTTAATGAAGAGTATAGCATCTGTATTTATTCAATTAAGGAATAGCTGTTATCAGTACGAAACACGGTTTGTACGACGGAAACATGGTTGGGAGAGATGAGGAAGGGTCTTAGTAGAAGACGTATATGTCATCTTGCTCTTTTTGTATTTTTTGGGAAAAATTATCTTTGATCTTATTATTGAATGTATTTGGATTGTTAGCTGATTTTTAAGTCAGATGGAAGACTATTCCGTATTTTTTCGGCTCGAGATTTAGACTTATTCTTACTTATTCGCTTGGAAGCCAAGTCAAACTCTATACTTTCAGACTTTTTGCAAACAAAATGGCGTAATCAGTCAATCATGCAAATCTTTGGATAAATAAAAAAGATGAAACAGGTTTCTTACTTTGGATTTTTCTTTGGGTGCAGAATTTTTTACTTAATTTGAATCTTGACACATGGAATTTCATTGTAAGAAATAAAGAATTTCAGCCAATACTACAATTTCTCTCCTCTTACAATTTCTTTGGGGGGCTCTCTCCTCGATTAGTTTACCTATTGAGAGAGCTCCTCCTTTAAGCAATTCCCTGCATACAATTTATTTAGCTCCCCTTTGTATTTGTATATTGTATTAATTTTCTGTATTATTGTATTAATTTTCCGTAATTTATCCTTTATCTTTGTAGTTTAGTTATTTGTTTGTATAGTTAGTAGTAGTTGGGATTATAAATTGTATGTAGATGAATTGCAATCATATGAAACTGAAACTGAATTTCTTTAAATTTCAGATTAGAAGTATTCAGAATTTCGTACCATTAGTTTCCATGTTTACTGCATGTGCCTTGGTGAAAAATCCAGGACGTAGACGATTGAGTATTTTCCAATGTTGAGGCTTGACACAAGTACCTTTGAGTTAGGCGTTACTAAACACAACACTCTGAGGATTTCTTTGCAAGACTCTATCATCCCTTCTCGACGATCTCGACTTCCTAATTTTGCAGTGCAGCCTTCAAAAGTATACCTTACAGGTTTGTCAGTTTCAGAATAGAACGTACAATAAGTCTCTCGAGACTCACAAAAGTTTTGAAGTTGATTTTGTAATTTACATCCTGGAACAAAAGAACTACGCTGGCGTTTTCTTGATTCGCGTCTTCTTGCTAAAGCAGCCTAAAAGAGCTTAATTGATCGAAGATGGTGACAGTGATGTAACGCAGTTTAGGACACCTTAGTTAAAAAACTAAGGGCCCCCGACCAAAAGGGACCCCCAGCTATAAATTTCCTCTGTTATCTATTTTCGAATCTACATTGGAGTGAATTTGTGAAGATGGACGTGTCCTCAAAATGTTCCTTGGATTTTGATCCCCAGACTCCCTCATTTCCTGCCTCCCCAACAGATTGGCCCTGGCCTGGATGCTGGCTTGGACACTGCATTTGTTAAACAGTAGGTCATTGCAATAGCAATAGCTAAAATTGCATTTTCAGACCATGCTTTTACAGGGCTTAAGACCGTTCTTCAAAAAAGCCTCAAAAGCTCGGAGGAGGCAGTGAATTCAAATTTTCTCACTTGACAGAATTTTTGTTAAAAAGGATAAAACCATTCAGTCAGGATTGTATATTTAAAGTCTGGGTTACAGGGTTTGCGTTTGCCTGAAGGTGAACATCAAAATAATAGGGGTCCCAAGTAGCAAAAAATGGTAGTGGACAAATTCAAAGTAACAATTTTGTTCCCCGCACGACCCTGAATGATTGCTTTGGCAGACTACCTGCTGAAATGTGCTACTTTAATAAGATCTAGGTTTGGCAGACATCCTTAATTTTTTTTATTTGGTACTTTAAATTTCAAATTACGCATTTTTGGTGTCAATTTCAGGAAAATAAACACATTCAAGAGAAATAACAAGAAAACAAAAAAATGCGTACCAGAAGAGGCAATGGCCGACTTCTTTGTATGCTGACATGTAGTTCTATCATTTAAAACAAACAGCCAAAATCGGATAACCCTGGACAGAGATATTAGCAAATGAATGAATTTGTTGTTGAAAAGAGCATTCTGTAGAAATCTACCAAAAATTACACGAAAAGTAAACAATGTCAGTTTCATCCAACTTTGCAAGCAAATATCTCCGAACTCTGAAGTCACAACAGTCTACTTTTTGCTTTATTTTGATCCTCAATATATCTTCTTTAAGACCATATATCACGATAAAGGTTTTGACCAAATCTGATTTTTCCGAAATTTTGTGTTTTTTCCCTTAGCTGGATCACTGTGAAATGGAAGACTTCAATTGGTCATACCGAAGTAAACTCATTGAAACTTGACAGGATCGTACTTTTTAAACGAAGCCTTCTTTATTTCTTTGACACAAGTGGGCGGTCCGGCAAATCTTTACAAGGAACTGAACTCTCAGATTATGCCAGTAGGCCTACTGGAGATTCTTAATAGTTTAGCTATCTCACGTAAAATATAATTTGATCACGCGTTTTGGCCAATTACTTGTTCTCGCAGTTCACAAGCTTTGACCACTCAATGCATACTGTCAATCCAAATGCTAGGGTCAAATGAGCTGATTGCAATTGCGGATACAGATATGAAGGTCTCAATCAAAGAAAACAACTCTTAGAATGAAACTTGATTGTTAGTTCATTAGATATAGGCAAAATAAATTTCTACAAAATAATTTATTGAATAGCAAACGATTCACAATTCTTATCAACAAATATTTTTGTTTCCACCTGTCACATAACAATTCACCCGATCCAGGGATATTTACAGATCCAACCCCGTTAGATCTAAGGGGAATATTCACATAGGATGAAAATATTTCATGATTGTCTTTCTTGTTATTATCAAGACCAAAGCTGCTTTGAGCATGGAATGTCCGATATTAGTTGATTTGCCAGGAAAGCCAGCTCAGAAATGTATATGTTGATTTTGTGCGGCAGACGAGCCAGCAGCGCCGAACACAAATACGTCAGATTCAGCCTTTGGTTCAAGTCCAGTCATCTCCTCATCATCAGAGAAAAAAGTTGTAATGAGTTCCACAGATGCATTGTAAACTTGTTCATTTTCATGATATTGCAACTTCTCTAATGCATCAGTGCCTTCGTATTCTTCAATCATAGTGGTTATTTCTACAAGCTTGGTCAATCGTTGAGCGTTCTGTAAAAAAGAAAATGCAAGTCAAATACCAAAGTGCACGGCTAAATTCACAACATGGTTGTTTGTGATTGTCTCACCTGCCATCTGACTTGAGAGAAACATAGTTGTATCTTGCACATTTTTCGAATTGTAAGTAACATCTAAATTGGAGCCAAATGATTAAACATTGATCAAATCTTAAGGATTCTCCTTACATAGTACAATATGCAATGGGCGTTTCACATCTCTCAACAATGACAAAATGTCAACTTTCAAACAGATACTAAAGAGGTTTAATCCCTAAAGGGTCTGTTTTATTCAGCATGCCTTGGACGTGTCGTCTCTTGGCTTGCCTTTTGTTGCCGCCATTTTTCATGTTGTACTAACCAACAAAGAGAATTGTATCGCATAAACCAATCAGGTTCATGACATATGCCCTTTAAAGGACATACCGTAAAAGCTCTATTAAGCCCGCCTCTCTGATAAGCCCCTCCCCTCTGAGCCAAAATTTGAAATGAGCGCCCCCTCTCTATTAAGCCCCCCCCCCCACTTATACCTTATTCTAGAATTTACCAAATGTTTTCCATTTATTTAAAGGCAGTCTGTCCCCTGCGAAGAATGAAAATAAACTTGATAAAGATCTCTTTTGTATACTCGAGAGGTTTGTGCTAATTTGCTTTATCCAAAGTAATCAAGGTCGTAGAGACTCATTGATGCATGAATTTATCTCCAACGTAAATAAGGTAAATAGAGCCGTTGCTACGGTCAGAACAATAGGGGACAGACTGCCTTTAAAATATAGCTGAACTGAACTGAACTATTTAGCAACACAACCTTGCACGTTAATTCTAGTATGGTTTGGGATAAAAACTGTGTCGAATTTATGTATCAAATTTATGTATCGAAAACTGCGTCGAATTTATGGCTAAAATCGGTCATTCCGTTCAGATTCTGTGAGCGATTTTCTACAATAAAGCCCTTTGAGAAATCTTAAAAAACGTGCTAAAATTACAAGCAAGAATCCCTTATATGTTTGCCTCAAAGCGACGACTTTCAGCACGCTTTAGCTCGTGGTTTCCTTTTGGCGGGTTGAAAAGTCTTCCCCCTAGAATGAATAACTTATTCAGGGGGATTCCATTCTCCCATGAGGACAAAATACATGAGCACACCCAAGAGTCATCATTGCTAGGAAGGAGAACAAAGGGAAATTTTGCTTGCTGTTTTCGCTCCTTTTTGCAGGTTTTCCAAAGGGGCTTTCTGCAGCAAAGCTCCTATTTTCGACGAGAAGGAATGACCGATTAAAGCCGGGTAAATTACTGAGCATAATTTGACGTATCGGGGATAAAACAAGACAGTTTTCAGTTAACAAGGCAAGGCTTACGATGCTTGTTAAAGAATATAGCTCAAAATAATATAAGATCAATTTTCCTCTCATTTATCTCCTTCAAGCGATGACAGCAAAATTTGTTACCATCAAGCATTCTTAATCCTTCATAAGTGAGGCTGGAAAGAAAATTTTCTTAAACTGTCTGATGATCGATTTTTTATTTTTTTTTTTCAAATGGGAGTGCTATTTTGGAGCATTCGGTATATAAAACAGTTAAATATATACTTACGAGCAAGATATTATTCAGTGCATCAAGGACAACCAACAGAAGCTGTGGAAAGTAACAAATTGCAACTTCAGGGAGTGCAAATTATGAAACGAATTGAAAAGGACAATTTGCAGGCTTTTTCAGTCAAAACTCCTTTTGCAAGTTCCTTAGATGGTAATTTTCAAAACTTCGTGATCTTCAAATCTAAAGTCTCATATTTAAGACGAATCATTACGTATATTACCCAATGAAATAAACACGTCAAAGATGTCATGGATCTAAAACAAAACATTTACATGTCAGTTGCTGAGGTTTTAGCAACCATTTCTTCTGTTGCTTCCACCACTAAGCAGTGAAACCAGACTAAGATGCTCGTACATTAATTTCCAAAATTTTCGGACGCTTTATTTTCGGACATTTAATTCTCGGACGAAATTATTATCGATTTCGGACAATTTCCTACAAAATTTCGAACATTTTCAAACAGGTGAATAAAATTTCGGACACATACGATTTGATAATGAGTAGACAAATCATACACTAGATGTAGCAAAATTTCTTCATTCTATGTCTCAAAACGGAAACCAGCATAGTAATCAAGTGTAAAATACAAGCATTATAAGGATAATCATGAATTTAAGTTCGGGCAAAAAGACTTGTCCCTCATGTAACAACAATAACATCAACAATAACGAGAGTAACAAAATAACAATAATAGAGGTCAAATATACGTCTTTTATTAGGAACTTAGAATTTGAGCCAGTGTTGAGAGTTTCCTAAATGATCAGAATTTCAGCACTCCAGGATTTCAAATTAGTTTCATGAGATCCGTCACAATCTTCGGGTTCACTAAAAATTATTACATTTTTCTTTCATTGAGACATTGCCTGTCCTTCATTGAGATTTCCAATGTTCATCCATCATAACAATAGTACTCTTATAACAGAATTTCATTTCTTAGCCACAGAAATTTTTGTCATTGTGATCTGCCAGACAATTAAATTTTCGGACTACTAAAAATTCAGACACTTAGCTTTTTGGACAATTAAATTTTCGGACCACTAAAAAATTCGGACACTTCAATTTTCGGACAATTAGTTTTCGGACTACTCATTTGTCCGAAAATTAAAACGTCCGAAAATTTTGGAAATTAATGTATCATTTTAAATATGCCAAAAGCAAGGAATTTCTGTGGTCAAGTTTGAAATTAAATTAGACAATGTCATCTTTCTTGTGGGCGACTAGTAAAGGCACATTTGTAAAGCCTCTCTTCAGCTGCTGGCATCAGAAACTTTTTCCTATGGTCTTGTTCCTATGAAACTTTTTCCTATGATTTCAGTGCGAAAGAAGGCGCTGAAGAGTGAAGATAAAAACACGAATTGCAAACAGATTCAACTATGGCTGAGACCGCATAAATAGCGCGCTTATGACCAATATCAATTTCTTTTCAACTATTAAACAAAAGTTGCCATTTAATAAATCGAAAAAGAAAAGGACACGATTACAATGTCGCTCGTCGGATCCGAGGATGCTTGCAGTGATAAATCGCGAATAATTTTGAGAGGAGGAAGACTGCAATGCGACGAAGAACAACAGCAAATATGTGCGAAATTAAGGATATATATTAAATACCAATATTTCGTCCTGCCATGCAAGACTTATTCATAACAGCCCTGAAGAACTCCTTTCCATCCATGGAGGAAGAAATATTGGTATTTAATATATATTCTTAATTTATACACATATTTGCTGTTGTTCTTCGTCGCATTGCGGTGTTCCTGCTCTCAACTTTGTCATTTTATTCCTATTGAGATTAAACCAAAGAATTTCCTGCAGATAATGCAAGGATTAAGAAGTCTTTGGTTTCCTATGACTTAAAGGGTCTCTTTCATCCAGCATTCCTTGCACGTGTCATCTCTTGGCTTGCCTTTGTTCGTCGCCATTTTCGTGGACCATGAAAAAGGCGGCAACAGAGGCAAACAAAGAGACGACACGTGCAAGGCATACTGGATAAAAGAGACCCTTTAAGCATTATTATACAATAACAAAGGGCCGCCATTGGCTTGTCAACAAAAAATTAAGGACAGCGCTAACGCTAAAGTATTTATATGGACTCAATTCCTTCAAATATCAGCTGAGACAGTGAAATGGCGTTACGTGGTTTATAAGCAAGATGTTTCAGCCGCCCTTCTTAGAAAAAGAAAGAAATGTTTTCAAAACTTGTTTGTATCCAAGAACTGAATTGGCGAACTTCTTGATCACTCAGTTTTACGCTGACAAATGTAGACAACTTTAAAGGAATTGAGTCCATATAAATAGTTGAGCGTTAACGCTGTCCTGAATTTGTGCTGACAAACCGCTGACGTCCCTTTGTTGTCGCACAATAGTACTAACGTCACTAGAGGTGGAGACCAAAGACTTCATAACCCTTGCATTATCCTAAGGAATTTCTTTGGTTTAATTTCAATAGGGATTCAATGAAAATTTTTGTTTCAAGATTGAAAAGAAGTTGATATTGGTCATGAGAGCGCTATTTATAAGGACTCAATGCCTTTAAGTCTGCAATATAAAAGTACTCACTTTTGCATCTGGCTTTGTCAATAAATTACACAGTGGTTGAATAATGCCTGCTTCCCATAGCTTCTCGACCTAACAGAAAAATTGAACTTACATTAGGTTTATATTCACACGATGCTAGTAAACTTCATGAATATTTGGAAAATAAAATGAGCTCTAAATAATCCCAATGAGTAATTCTACTTCAAATAGGGACAAAAAAGAAAAAGATTTAACAATGTGCTCTCAGATTTTGCTGATTTTAGTTTGTGACTTAAGCATCTTGATAGTAGCAACATATCCCAATTTCAGCTTTCTACCATTTGTCGTTCTGGGAATATTGTAACTCAAAGTTTTGACATTTTAGGGCCTAAATCTTTATTGGCAGCCATTTTGAATTAACATTTTTCATGAAATTAGCTATCTTTTGATCAACTCCTCAGAATTGTGTCATCCAAGTGTGGTTTCCATACAAATGTGAGGTGGCAAGTACAAAAAATACCCTGAAAAGGATGTTAAAACTAATATGGTTATAAATGCACAAATAAATTTTGATTGCACAATTTGCTTTTGTTCATTTTTCACTAATCTTTTTCATTTTGCTTGACTTTGACCAAATTGATCTTTTGCAAGTTCAAAGTAGACACATACACCTACTTTCCTGGAAAAAGTCTTCTTGGACAAACCTGTCATTAAGGATTTATCCATGTTTAAACATTTTGGCATATATTTGTATTGCACACAACAACAGCAACTACGTTTGTATTGCAGCATTTTGTTGTGATGTAGTTTTTTGTTGTTGCGTGCAATGCAAATATATGCCAAAATGTTTAAACAAGGATAAATCCTTAATGACAGGTTTGTCCAAGAAGATTTTTTTCCACGAAAGTAGGTGTATGTGTCTACTTTGAGCTTGCAAAAGATCAATTTGGTCAAAGTCAATCGACATGAAAAAAATTAGTGAAATATGAACAAAGGCAAATTGTGCAATCTAAATTTATTTGTGCATTATGGTCATATATATCTATTACTTTTAACATCATTTTCAGGCTATTTTTGTGCTTGTCACCTCACATTTGTATGGAAACCACACTTGGATGACACAGTTCTGAGGAGTTGATCAAACGATAGCTGATTTTATGAAAAGAGTGAATTCAAAATGTCTGCCAATAAAGATGTAGGCCCAAAAATGTCAAAACTTTGAATTACGATATTTCCAGAACGAGAAATGGTAGAAAGCTGAAATTTGGATATGTTGCTACTATCATCATGCTTAAATGACAAACAAAAAATCAGCAAAATCTAAGAGTACGTGGTTAACAAGCTGTCTCTCATTGACATGGAATTACCCCAATTGAAGTTTATGCGATACGAGCAGGATAAGGTGTCAAGGGTACGAGCGAGCTGAGTTGTGAGCCTCAGGGAATCCCTCAAAAAGGCCCCAGATCGCATGTAACAAGTAACAAGTAGTTAAGAAACTTGACTGATGTCAGCTCCTGCGTTCTGAAATCATAAGAGATTCTCAAAAAGCCCCTTTAACAAACCTTCCAAACAGGCCTAAAATCAAAACCAAATTTTCAAATTTTTGCAGAACACTAATGACTTTTTAAAGGTTTAGTACGTTTTATATTTTCTTGGCCTCATTAAAAATACTGTGTGCCTAAGAGCAAATGGTAGGAAAAATATTCTTGCAACCAAAGCACTCTGAAAACACAAAAAGGTGTCATTAGCTCATGTATAATGATATTCAATGCCTGCGAGAGTGATGAATTTGTTACAAAGATGATTAATAAAAGATTTCCAATAGCTACCTGGTTTGCACTGCCACCAGAAGTGAAATTTGCTACGATCCAAATAGCTTCTTTTTGCACTTTGAATTCACCCTGGAATAAAAACAGAGCATTGTAGAAACATATCACAAATTTGCTAAGATTGTCATAGCCGATGAGGCAAGCTCAGTAACCTTTTGCTGTTTGGCGATGATAAATCAAACATTGTCACAAACAAAATGATTCTGGAAGCTACAATTTTGTTCATCGAAAAGCTAAGCGGCTCCATCTCTCAGCATGCTGATATACACCCTGTGTAGTATCCCTTTGTTTAGCTACTGTTTGTCACGTTTTTCTGTGTCGTTTCCTGGTTGCGTTGCTATTTCTTTTGTTTTTATTTTGAGTTTTTCTTTTCGTTGCTTTCCTTTTGTTTTGTCCATATTATCTTGACATTAATAGTTGAACTGTAAGTTTCATCTATGATTGAGATCAGATGACGTTGTCTTTCCGACCATGAATGGCAAATGAAAATGGTATTTCTACCTTTAGGTTTTGTTGTTGTAGAAAAAAGGTTGCATAGAGAGGCAGTTACCAGCATCAACTTTTAAAACGGTTCCAACCAAAATAATACACCATTCCAAAATGGCAATTAAAAGATGATTATTGTTACTTTTCAATAAACTGTCAATCAGTCAATGCCTAAATAGACAAGTAAGCATTAAGTCCAAAAATACGAAAATCATACGCGAAACATATCTTAGCTGGGATGATTCAGTGGAAGGAACGCGTTATAAAACCATTCTGAAAGTCGGTGGCTCGAGTGCTCGTCATATCGAGCCTAATATGTAGAATAAGGAGAGTCACCAACTCTCTGCAATTCCACGTCAAAGGAATCATGCAAGGTTTGGCCAACTCGAAAAGAAGGACGAGATCTCCTCGCTGGATCTTTTATGTAGGGAAATGTGTGCGCTGCCTCCCTTTCATCTTTTGTTTTGCTCTTTTTATTGTTGTTGTCGTTGGATTGTTGTGAAAAAGAAGGTGTGTTCTACGAATTGGGTCAGTCGGTCTCACTCTCTCTTGTTGTTGAATCGTTTGATGGTTGATTGATAGAACTCTGAAGAATTGAACTCGAAAGAACTGAACTCGAAGGAATTGAACTCACGGAAATTGAACTCTAAAGAATTGAACTCTAAAGAATTGAAGTCGAAGAACCGAAGCATAATCTCAAGAATATTATTTTGTCGTTGCTTGAATGTTCGTATTTTATTATCGTGATTATATCGTGAAGTTGTGAAGAGACAGAAAGACATACAGGTGACTTCGTTTCATTTTGTTATTTTGCGCTTATGTGGAGATGATGATTGATTATCGATACGCTTCTGAAGTTTGAATTGAGTTTGAGAATTGAGTCACGAAATTATACAGTCCTCTTATTTGTTTTGAATTGATTCTTTGAGTCTAAAATTCGAACCTATTTATTGGTATTCTAACCTGGCTAAGTTGGGGAGGGAAAATATCTTCATATTATTCTCTGTCCTCAACTCCGAAGGGAATCAATGTCAGGATTTTCAATATTTTATGTAATACGACCTTTGGACGTAGTAATCATTCAGATATGGTCCTAACTCAGCGTCTACTGCATGAAAAGTTCTCTTTTGGCCTCAGTAGAACTATTCTTAACTTGACTAAATAGTTCATCGATTTGAGTAAGGTCGAATGAGTAAACGAAAGATACCCAATAACGACCAGGTAACCATCAAGTTTCCGCCCGTTTTTGCATCTTTCCTTTTTTGTAAGTCCGTTGCGGATATGACGGCGGATGCATGGTAGTTATTATATATATATATACACACACATAAAGAAAAGTTCAAGATAAGCTTTCCTCATAAGATACTTTTCCTTGCCATCACTTTGGTCTGAACACCAACATGCAGCAGAATTAGGTACCAAATTGCTATTGGATTATACGCAAGTGCTGTTCTTAGTTGTGTAGTTTAAAGCTAAGTAGTTTTTCTATCTTTTATATATGTTAATTCCCCTGAGATATACACAGCCTTTTGCTTCCCAGGGATATTTGTCCCAGTAGTATTATAAAGTAATTTCTTGCAAGTAGTGTAGACCGTAATATGTATTGTAGCACTTTATTGGATTATGCAGGGTGTCTCAAAAAATTGTTCCACGTTTGATTAAATACTGAAAAATAACGATACGCTGAATGGACACTTGGTCAAGTGACCCTTTTCCTGACATTTCAAATTAATTTTTGACACAATAATCTTGCAAATCCGCTTAAAATACACCTTTTCAACTAACGGCCTCGTTTTGGAATTTTTTAAAAATTTCTCTATATATACTAAATTTCTGACCATGGATTTTGATTCAGCACCCCAAGTTTAGTTTAATTCCAAATTTTCATATTCCTAGAGTATGTGATTTCGATTTTATGGCCATAATAACTTTGAGAATTTATAAAGGATTTGACCGTCAAAAGCGTTCGGGGTGAAACTTTACACCCTCAGTCATTATTCACGGTCAAATCCCTTATAAATTTTCAAATTTGTTATCCTCATAAAATTAAATTTGTTAGCACTAAGATCATGAAAATTTGTAATTTGACTAAAATTAGGGTGCTGAATGTGAATATGGGGTCTGAAATTTCATATGACGCAAGCTAAATAAATTTTGAAAATTTTCAAAACGAGGTCACTTAGTTGAAAAGGTGTATTCATGGAGTTCAAGCCTTTGACGTTCAAGTTTGTGCGAAAACTGAAACCAGATGCCTCGAAACGGCATTTTTGGTGAAAGTATCATAGGCCATCGTTTCTTTTATTTCTAATTTTTTCGGGTTGTTGTTGTCCACTTATTTTACTTCGAATGAATAAATAGCTTCTAATAATATATGATATATAAAAAGAAACTAATCAAATTCGAAGAAGGCGAACCAAATGGCATTGAACAGGTTTTCGATAACCTAACTGTCAAGCATATGGATGCTTTGAGGAGACAGATTCAGTCTCTCGTCGATAATGTTTTGAAACACAGTTTTTGGACTAACGCTATATTAAGCAAATTTTGGCAATGATCGCAAGGATTAAATCATTTTGGAAGTCCTATTTGGTTCGCTCTGATATCAACGAGAGGCATGACATTAGACAAGCTTCTTTTATCTCGGTCTTCGAGGTATTTTGCATTACAAGTAATCTGAGGGGTCTCTGTTTTCAGCAATCACACACCTTTGATCTTTGAAAGTGAATTTTCAACCGATTTGCAAGTTTCTGGTCTCTAAAATTATTTCGTAATCTTAGGGACAGGGTTATTTTCCCATGAATCTGTTCATGTTATCGTTATTCTTATATATTCAATCAAACTTCGAACAATTTTTTGAGACACCCTGTATAAAAATGAACCAACACAATTGCTTCGGTAAAGCTAAGAATGCTAAGACTGCGACTCATTTCCCTACACCTGAAGAGACAGTAAAGCAACATTTCAGCTGTTCTACAAAATTTCGAACAAGCGGTGCTATTGTATGCTTTCGAGCCTACATAATGAATGAATCTATCGTTCGATTCACATTCTTGTCCAGAACGCCGGATCTAAAATACCTCAGAAATCAGTGTCCTAGAACTGCTGTAACAAAAAGCTAGGCATCAGCACTTGGGTAACGGTTCCTTCTTGCAATAATACCAAAAGCCGCATTCCAAGGCCACATTCTGACCAGTTGACGACTGGGTCACAGAAAGTCGTCGTTGATTGACAATTCTGCAGTTTTACACCTCTAGCGAAAAAGAACTTCAGCAGATAGACAACAACAACAACGATTCAACTCAATAAAATGAGCGTAACTTGAGGGTCCCTATGGAGCGAGGCTAGTCCTGAACATTCTTCGGGTGCCATGTAGAAAAAAGGAAAAAGGCACATCAAAATAGAAGAAGCATATCACGACACAAATGGCAAACAGCATCGATTGTCATACTATTTGTTTCTTGTCTCCAATATTCGAAACTTCTTACCATTCTACATCATTGAATATCAGAAGAATAATATTGCTATACTGATTTCTGAAAATGTGCCCATCAAACGATGGCATTGAAGATATGGAGCACTTTTTGTTGCTCTGCCCTTCTTTCGAAGAATCACGAAGAGATCTTCTCACTGATGTTTCTTTTTTATTGCAACCATCTCGATATGCCAATCTTTCAAATGATGCAACTTCCTCAGATTTTATTGTATGGTGATAAAGACTTTCCAGACGATCTTGATAAAAATATACTACTATTAACTCTATGTTTTATCCACATAACTGGCCAGTTTGATTAGGACATCGTTAACTCACAGGAAGCCCAATTGCGTATATTGTGGGGCCTAGCTTTAACTGATGCAATTATGCTGTGTTGTTTTCCTAACTGCAAAATAAGTAATACTACTTGTTCGTTGAATTGAAGTAAAATGAAATTTATACCTATGAAGAGTTGACTGTTTATATCTGTGTCTTTTTTCTTGCTTCTCCATCATCGCCCCATCCTGCCGAAGTGGCAACATTGGTCCTGTTGCTGTGGTTGTACTGCAATGACGCAACATTATTGCCTGTGTTTGTTGCGTTGTATCGTAAGTATGTATAATAAGAAACAAGGAATGAAGCATGTTTACCTGCCAAAATCTAGCAACAGTTTTGTCCTCGCTGTATCTCGGCGAATTTTGCATCCAACGCTAAGTTCTTTGCATCAAAATGTTCCCCGGCTTTTAAATGTTGTACTCAATGCATTAGCTCTCACTTTCCTCCGTGAAATTATATGAAACAAACGCGAAATAAAACATATCTCCACGGTGGTTTCAAATCTGACGAAGCTCGAACTCGGCAAGTTGTCCAAGTCAAAGAGCGTCGACGTTCGATATTTGTCAGATTTTCCATGAAAATCACGACGGTGATCCCCCAGCTTCGGTAGCGCCATGCAAACAAGACGCAGCAATATCCGGGGGACTTTTCGCAGAAAATCTGACGAATATCGAGCGTCGGCGCTCTTTGACTTGGACAACTTGCCGAGGTCGAGCTTCGTCAGATTTGAAACCGCCGTGGAGATATGTTTCATTTCGCGTTTGCTTCATATCATTTCACGGAGGAAAGTGAGAGCAAATGCATTGAGTACAACGTTTAAAAGCCGGGGAACATTTTGATGCAAAGAACTTGACGTTTGATGCAAAATTCGCCGAGATAGGGCGAGGACAAAACTGTTGTTAGGTTTTGGCACGTAAACAAGCTTCATTCCTTGTTTCTTATTATACTTACGATACAACGCAACAAACACAGGCAATAATGTTGCGTCATTGCAGTACAACCACAGCAACAGGACCGATGCTGCCATACCGGCAGGATGCTGCGATGATGCAGAAGCAAGAAGAAAGACACAGAGCTAAACAGTCAACCCTTCAACGGTATGAATTTCATTTTACTTCAATTCAAAAGAACAAGTAGTGTTACTTATTTTGCAGTTAGGAAAACAACTCAGCATAAATTGCCTCAGTTAAAGCTAGGCCCCACAATATACGCGATTGGGCTTCCTGTGGTTAACTCAGCTATAAGTCATACAACCATCATGATCTCATTTATTTATTTTCTTTTCTCTTTTTCTGGTAGTTTTATGTAGCTTTATATTCTTTTCGTTCGTTTGTTTTATGTTAAATACCATTTAGGTAGACGTAGTTTCTCGCTCCTAGTGGTATTGTCTTAGTAGTAGGGTATTGTATCGTGTAAGTAGTGTAGCTACCATTTCAGTGCCCTAGCGCAGTCTCTGAAAAATTGATGAAATAATAAGATCGCAGCACACTTACATTTCCGAGAATACTAACGATATGAGGTAACAATCCAGCATCTATCACAGCCTGAAATGGAAAGATACCAAGATAAATCATTCATTGCAATGCTGAACACAGGAGGCCCGACGTGTTGTAGTGAAGGAGCTCCCGAATATCCTAACGCGTGACTTACCAAGATCCTTTCTTTCTTCAGATAGAATATCTGGTTGAAAGTGCTTGCAAGGCAAATTTTCTTGACTCTCATTCGCTAGCACTTCCAACAAGATCTGAAGAAAGAAAAGATCTTGGTAAGACATGCATTAAAATACATTAAATTCCCGCATATAAGAACCTACCAAAATAAGAACCTAGCAGTGGCATCGTGGCCGGGGGGCCAGGGGGCCATGGCCCCTCCTACAAAAATTTTGTCGGATATTTCGGAAAATTTCCACTCTTGTCGGACAAATTAAAATTTGATTAATCGATTCTTACATTTTATGTGGCTCATCTATAGCAAGTGAAATACAACTCACTTTTTCGGTCAAGAACCAAAGTTTTTTTACCGAGAAAGTAGGTTTTTCGGCGAAGCAACTAGGTCTGTCGTTCCAAAAAACACTTGTTTTCTGCGAAAACTGTTTTTCCCACTAAAAAGTGGCTTTTCTGGCAAAGGTGCAATTACCATTGGAAAAAGGAGGTACAATGTGCAAAAAATTCGAAGGAATAAATTTCGGACCAAACATTTTTGGTCAACAACTCTTGGAACTTTTTCGCGAACTTTCAAATATTCTTACACAAATTCTGTTGACTAAAAGATGATACATTTACAGTTTGGTATACCTGCTTAAACTTCGATATCTTTATTCATGGGTCGTACTTCATCTTCGGGATGGGTGACCAGAAATTTCTGGAAGTAGTTATCCTTGAGACTTGAGGATGATACAAATGATCGCGAAGATTGAGTTAGTTTTAGTTTCGGTGAAAGCATGCTTATGGAAACGCAGATTTAAACTTATATATGCTGAAGGAAATTATAAGTGCATTTTTTGAATCCCAAATTCAAAACGATCTGATTCTAAGTAATTTTGATTCATACCATCTTCCAATTTCCCAGGAAGACCTCGTTAAAATCATTAACTAAAAATGGCGTTTTCCAACAATCTACAGGTAATTATTCACTAAAAATGGCTTTTTCCAACAATCTAAAGGTATAGTCATGAAACATTTTCCCGGGGCAAGCCCCCAGACCCCCGGTTTTTCTTCCTCCGCTGCTACCTACCTTTAGTCTCACTCCCAACACGAATCTCGTCTCAAAAAGGGTTGCATTATACTTTGATAGATTCTTTACTGTTATGGCTCTTCGAAAAGACGACAGTTCAAAGATATTTGGCCATTGCAATCCATTATATGTCAACTAAACTTTTTCGGAAAAAATGCCTCTTTGTCGGAAAATTCTGATCTTTGGCCCCCCCCAAAACTATACTCCCACGACGCCACTGGAACCTAGAGGCTATTTTTTCTAAATTATGTACCCTGCAATTAAGAACCTGTTTCAGTTTGATGAAACATAGGTTCTTATTGCAAGGGTTTCAAAGTTGATCCTTGATTGCTGTTATTAAGGTCATTGTGGTTCTAGCTGGATTTGAAAGTTTTATTCGCCTCCCTAATTACTAATTAGGTCCCTAACAACGCTTCCAAGACAAATAATAGGGCTGAAAATAATCTTGAGACTACACGAGGCACCCTTCAAATGAGAGCCTCTATACCTTGAAATTAGTATTAGTACCTTTGAAATAAGAACCAATTTCAGCCTGGCTCTCAAAAAGTAGGTTTTTATACGCGGGGATTTACTGTATTGGAGGGCCCCTACACTACAATACGTTGGGCCTCTCGTGGCTGAAATAGACCTTTTTCATCTTAAAAAGAGGTTGGATCGATCGTCCAAATCTTGTAAATTTGTGAAGGAATACCAAGTATGACCCCTGTTCACGTTATCAACACTGCTAGCTGCGCCAAGAAGTTGCCTCAGATTTCTATCAGAGCACTTTTTAGAGACATCATTATCGACAATTTGTGCAAAGTGTGTTACAAATGGTTCGCTTTATATAGAGGCAGGTGCTATTGGTCCTTTTGGTTTGCTTTGTGTTCTCATTAATATTTAGCTGAACTTTTCTTTCAATTGAGTAACAACGATTAAAAACAGCAAACTTCGATTTGCAAGTCACAAAATGAAACACTTGCAACAGTAAAAGCTCTATCATACCTGGGGGAAAGGCTTATTTGATTTCGGACCTTCAGAGGGGGGCTTATTAAAGAGGGAGGGGAGCTCATTTATAAAATCAAGTGCGATGGATATATTCGGCAGCTATCAGTTTTTTTATACCATTCATATGAGGAATCAGCATACCGGGTGTTTCAATAAAGTATACGAATTTCGTCCACCGTAGCGATGAGAATATAGAGTGGATCTGAATTACAAAACATGCACCGATAAGCTAACTTAAACATAGATAGCTCGTTTGTTGATATCAGTGCATTGAGAGTGAAGATCAAATGAAGATATTAATCTTCAAACGACGAATTTGCCTCCACCTCCAAACCACAGTTTTGGCGTTTTGGCCTAAGCAAATTCTTGAAGCAGAATGAATAAAATCAACAAAAATTGAAGACGGCACAGCAGATGTGTTTTACGAAGCACAGTTTATGTAAGACCTATCTTCAAGGGAGCTCCGAAATCAGCTTCACTCTTCTCAATATCGACAATCTATTTTACACATGCTGTTCATCGGTGAAATTACTATTTAAAATGCAATCACGGTTTTTTGCTTAAAGTCGATTGCATGGGTGTACGGTAATCAATTCTTTTACCTGGATTTGTGTCTGATTGCCAGCAGTGATGTTTGAAATTGCCCAAGCAGCTTCCTAAGACAAATAGAAAAGAAAATGACATACCTAGGATTTAGTTTCATAACTTCAAATGACAACCATTGCCAACAAAACCACACCCCCAAAACATCTTTGAAAGATTCCTGGTTCTACTGACCTTTCTTGGGATTTCACTCCTGTCATTGCTACCACTTTGCATTCAAGTTGCTCCCTACTTTTTCCATATGCCCTAATTTCATCTACAAAAACTTTCACTGTTTTTGGCTCCAATGTCACAACTTCTGGATGCATCGTGATCTAGCTTAAAGGGGCAGGGTCACGTAATGTAAACAAATTTCTTTCGAAGTGACGATTTTGCAGTATTTTTGATAGGCCGTATCACAGAGATCTTCAACTACATTTCTCAAAATAAAAGTGCTGTTTTGAAGACGGACTCTTGAGCTTTGTAGAGAAACAAACGAAACACTCATATGTTGTACGATTGCAGAGATATTGGTGGATTTTTGGAAGTAACTTTCTAGTGGATTCACCCCATCCACCAAAATCTGTGCAGAACACAATGGCCACGTGTGGGAAACAATATAGATTATAGAGATAACATGTTTGTTTACGGTTACGTGACCCTGCGCCTTTAAAGGAATTGAGTCCATATAAATAGTTGAGCGTTGACGCTGTCATAAATTTTTGCTGACAAACCGCTGACGTTCCTTTCTTGTGGCACAATAACAATAGTACTATAGTCATTAGTAGCGGAGAACAAAGACTTCTTAATCCTTGCATTATCCTGAGGAATTTCTTTGTTTTCATTTCAATAGGGATTAAATGACAGCTTCTGTTTCATGATTGAAAAGAAGTTGATATTGCTCATGAGAGAACTATTTATATGGAAAAGCAATACACACCCTAGTCTTAGACAAAAAGTCATCAATATTCGAATAAAACCTTGAATATATTGCATAACACCTGACAAAAAATACCGAAGTGCTAAGTTAAAGGCAGTCTGTCCCCTATTGTTCTGACCTTAGCAACGGCTTTATTTACCTTATTTACGTTGGAGTGAAATTCATGCTTCACTGAGTCTCTATGACCTTGATTTCTTTGGATAAAGCGAATTAGAACAAACTTGTGGAGTGTACAATAGAAATCCTCATCGAGTCTATTTTCATTCTTCAAAGGGGGTAGACTGCCTATAAACTCCCACCCCTGCAATTAATGTTGCCGAAAATACATCCTTGCTAAAAGTATTATCGGTCTAAGACGATCCGTTTCCCTCGAATAGATCTTACCGGGAAATCAGGTTTGGTATCCAATTTGTCAAAAAAATGCGTGGTGAGTTTTTTCCACATTGATTTGAGAGGAGCGATAATCAGAAAACTACATTTGAACAATCAAATCAATTTTGAGGTTCCATAACTTTGGCCACGATTGTAGCCTACTTATCGAGGAGGGATCTTGTTAAACTCAAAATACATAATAGCGGGTTCATCGATAGATACCATTAACACATTTCGCTGATTTTTCATATCTTGTATCATGAGCAGTGGAGGTGTCAAGGTCAATTTTTACGTTAACCTCTCCCTGCGATGTAAATAAAGGTTATAACTTCCAACCCATGAATCTATCTCCAGTGAGCCGTCAAATTTCAATGGGCAATAAATGAACCTTCACCAGTAAAAACATTTTGCTTGCTTACCTTCACGAGACTTCCTCTCCCTCGAGCCAACATGGTGTGAAAATAAGCTAAAGCACCATGATCCACAACAAGCTACAAAAGGAATAATAAACATAATTAAAAGTAGATTGCATTTTAGATTGTCTGGCATATTCAAAGAAATTAAACCTTTCCGAGTAGGTAATTTTGCTTTATGCTGCAGCCTCATGTAGCCTTATCAAAATGTACGCTGAACCAACATTCTATCTTCTGCGCTATTTGAGTTAAAGAGTGGCATAAAATCGCTTGGAACTTTCGTAACAGCTACAGTGAAAAACAGGGCATGCAGCAACTGCGAGAAACAAGAAGAAGCACAATTTCTAGATCTTATAGCAACTAAACCTGAAGTTCAGAATGAGGAAGGAATCGAAATTCTAGAAGTGACAAGTAACATCTTCAACATGTTTCTAACAGATCAGTTTAGAGTTTCCAGAATTTCCAAAGAAATAAAACAAACATCAAGAGAAAAATATTGCAATTTTTTTTTCTATATTCAATTAAAACTTCTACAAACATATTACTAATAACAGGGTGTCTCAAAAAATTTTTTCGACGTTTGATAAAATATTGAAAAATAAGGACAACATGAACTGGCTCCTGGAAAGATAACCCTGTTTCTAAGATTATGAAATAATTTTAGGGATTAAAATTGTGCAAATCGGTTGAAAATTCACTGAGTTACGAGCTATCGAAGATCAAAAATATGCGATAGCTGAAACCAGAGACCCCCGAGATTACTGGAATTGCAAAAAGCTCGACGACGGAGGTAAGAGAAGCTTATCCAATGCCATACCTCTCGTTGATATCATAGCAAACCAAATAGGACTTCTAAAGTAAATTATTTCTTGCGATCATTCTCTAAATTTCCCAATATTTCGCAAGTCCGAAAACAGTGGTTCAGAACATAATCGGCGAGAGACTGAATCTGTTTCCTCAAAGCATCTATATGCTTGACAGCTAGGTTATCGAAAACCTGTTTGAATCCAACTTGGTTCGCCCTGAAACAATTGAGAAATAACAGAAACGACGGCCTATGGAGCTTTTACCAAAAATGCCATTTCGAGGCCTCTGGTTTCAGCATTCGCACAAACTTGAACTTCAAATGCTTGTAACTCCATGAATTTTTAGCGGATTTGCAAGATTCTTGTGTCAAAAATTAATCTAAAATCTCAGAAAAAGGGTGACTTAACCAAGGGTGCATTCAGCGTATCGTTATTTTTTAGTATTTAATCAAACGTTGAACAATTTTTTGAGACACCCTGTACAATAACTACAAACTACGCTACAATACTACAAATACGATGCCACAGGGAGCGAAGTACTATGTCTACCCTGCGGCCGTTCTAAAAGTAATTAAAAAAATACATAAAACTATATATAACCATTACAGAAAAAGGAATTATAAAATACAAACTGCAAATACGGATACAAGTAAAGGTAAAAATATTGCAATTGGTGTCAATTTAATCCCTAATGTAAGATTTAAGTGGTTTCTGACAAGCTATGGTGTTTTTGGAATGCACTTACTTGTGTGTGATCATCTGTTCCAGTTACAATGTTACCAACGGCTCTAAGAGCAGGAGTCTGGCAATGAAAACAAATAATATGAGCGACGGGAAAGAAAAATAAAGTAAATCAAAGAGAAACAGATGGGATGTTCATATGAAAATGGAAAACTGATAGACAGAGAATGTAGAGAAATGCTGGTAGGCAACGCAGATTCTTAGCCTGCGTTCTCCGGCATAATCTGCACGCTGGCAAGAGAATTCCACGCTCAATTCTTGTCCATAATTTAGTTGTCATTCATTCACTATAAATTTTTGAAGAAACAACTACATTGAATTTAAATCTTAAAGGATAAGTCTGGGGTTGATAAAATTATTCTTAAAAAGCAACCCTACCAACTGCTGAACACCAATCATGAGTTCGTTCCAAGTTTTAATGTCTCCAACTTTCATAAATTGGTTGGTGAATCTTCGTAAGTCCGGCCAAATATTTTCGCCATTTTGTATTCTGTACGAGTGTGCGAATGATAATAGGGAGGCTAGCAATATGAGTGGTATCAACACATTTTTCTGCCTCGTTCAGGTCTACGTAAGGAGACATCATATAAAGGGACGTCATTTCGCACTTCTTGACAGATTAAAATCTGTAGTTTCGTAGATTAAAAGAGAAAAAATTGAAAAAAGCACTAAATACCATTCACAACAGTGCAATCTCTTGAATAATAAACAATTATAACAACCCAGAACTTGTCCTTCAATAGCAAGTAACTCATGTTCGAGCATCTAACGTGGAATTCTCATTCACATACCAACCATTTACCAGCATTTTCCTTACTTGTGGGTCTAAAAGGTGATTGACACCGGATAAAATCTTCACATCGAAGTTTGCTTTTGATTGATAAAATTTCAGTTTTGAGTATCCGCCACTTCCTCTTTATTTCACATCCTGCTAAACGCTTTAACTATGCTGCACTCACGTGGTATTTCTCGTCACCAATTAAATCGATTCAAACAACCCTGGCACCAAACTAAATTGTACATTGAGATCTTTTAAAATGTGGAACCTCTTAACTAGCTGTGAAAACACGAATGTCTTGCCTAACAAACAGTACTTACAACTATCTTAACGTCTGCAGCACCAAGCAGTTGAACGAGTCTTGGAACGGCGGCTGGGATGAGCTCTAGAACAGTCTAGAAACAAAATCCAATCATTTATAGCACTTGGCTACATCATAAGTTCAGAAGGAAATTCTAAAACAGTGCACCATTTCAACCAAAAACCATTGCGGTTGTTACCGTTCATTAAATGGCACAGTCAGTTTTGGATTACCCTTTGTTTAACGATTAAATATAAGTTCTCATCTAAATAATCATTAATTGTGGTAATTTTGAAATTAATGAACTAAAAAGTATATGAGCAACATCCATTTTCCACAATCAGGAGAGCTTCCCATGCTATCTTTCGCATAGCATTTCGGTCAGAAAATCACTTCTAAATTTTGATTCTCTTCTGGATAACCAGCAAGCTACTCGCGATTCCAAAATAAACAGAATGGATGACAAATTTTCTCCAGTCTTAATAAACAGGGGCTCTGGAGCAAACATTGTGGGCAGGAAATATAGAAAATGTGTTGATCAGGCAAACGGAAACGAGTTAATTCTTCTGTAAAGAGTATCGAATGGACAAAAAAATTGAGGGAGCTTGCAACAGTTCAGGAAAAATTATTTCCCAAATAATCAACTCCAGAACTTTGAATGCGGGTCTGAAATAAGGGTGTCCTTGGTCGCCTGGCCTGACATCATACCATCTGATCTCAAGCAAGTCCCGTGTAGGCTACGTTAAATAATTGGTATGTGGCAAGGAGAGACGTGTATCCTGGATACGAAACTATTGCATTCGAAAGCAAGAGTGAGCCAGTTGTAAAAGGACTCACTGGATCATGAAGGGGTTTTTATCAAATAGACTTGAATGGGACTTACTTGAATTCTTTCGTTTGGTCCATCAGTCAAGTAAGAAATGGCCCAGCATGCATCACCGACAACCTGAGTGGAAAGGAATGGAATTAAAATCAATGGTTGCAGCTTTTAGTGTGAGGAAAGCAGCGTACGTCGGAGGAAGTATGTAAACTGGTTTAGATAGTTTAAACTGGTTAGATAAAGCTGGTTTAACTATGTCATTGTGAATGCAGTATTAGTTATTGTAGTAGTACCGTAGAGTAATTGTAGGTAGCTTAATTAGCAAACTGTATTGCAGTTGTTAGTCTAGTTCCATGTCTTTATGTTATGGCCGTGGTGTTGTCATTTATTTTTGCTCCATGGCATCGTCCTGTAGTGTTACATAGTTATTTAAAGCATAGTAGAATGTATCCTTTGTGGTAATGTTTTATATGGATATAAAAAAATGTAAACTTGAAGCAACTGGACGCTCAAAAGAAAGGTAGCGCGTTGTGCAGAATAGCACCAGGCAATGTTGTATGGTTATCGTATCGTAGACATTCTCATGAAGTCATTGAAGTGAACGCTCCAGCTGCTGTCAAAGACAGAAGTGTTCTAGCTTTGCACTAACCCTGACCGACTTAAGGCCCATTTCAACTTCATTCGGATTTCGGATTTCGCAAGAGGCATTCCAAGATAATGGACACGTGCCAAAACAATTGAATTTACTTATTTGTTCACAGGTTTGCAACCGAACCCCTTTAAGAACAATCAGTAAATAACTAGAAAAGAAAGTGACCGACAAAAACGATAAACAGAATTCTTGTCATGCGACAATGCTATTGGTTTGCTAAGATAAAAATCTTAAGGTCACCTTTAAAGAGCACTCTTTTGAGAAGAGAGGCAAAAACTAATCCTCGAGGCTATAGCAGTGGTACGGCAATCACTCTAGGAGCCAGCCAATGCTCCTCATGCACTATCAATGGAGCTATCTTAAAAAAAACAAGCTAAGCTTTCATGACATATACAACTGATAAATCCGTTCCGTGGAACGAACAAACAGGTGATAAGTTACCTCTTCATCAGGATGGTGAATCAGTTGTCCAAGCATTGGGATTGCCTAAAAAGAACCAGGGACTTAAAACATGACGAAAGAGGCAAGGTTTGTCGAATGACTGTTAAATCAATATTGTCTTTGAACAAAGGAAAATTTAAATCGCAACGCATTGTTAATAAACAGTTGTGTTTTTATACCATTACTGTTATCATCATAAACCACATGTGACACCAGAGCAAGAAAAGAGAGCAACACAGTCTACGGGAGAATCCGCTGAACTTATCCAGTATCAAATTAGATCGACTCCGTAATGGCATTGACGTCAAAAGAAGGATTATGAAGGTGACAAGTAGGTAGGCATTATGACTTTTTAAAGTGTATATGAATTTAGCATACAGTTCAACTTGGAGACTCTATTTATTGCTACAAATGAATCAAACTAAACGAATGAAAGTTTTCTCCTAAAAATGTTACAAATCGGGCAAGGTGGAAAAAGCTACTGGTAAGGGCACTTAAATATCGGAGCTTGGCAATTCGATTCGATTAAATATCACGAAAACAGTATCTTCTATCCGATGTTCGGCTTCCTCACTGAACAATCGAATTCGCTTGCTAAATTACCGATTTCCAAAACTGCAATATCTGCATACGAACGGGAAACGAAAGCAGACGATGACACTAAGGATGGTGGCGAGGAACTTTCACCAAGATGGACTGCGTTCTAACTACGAATCTTTAACCATTCTTTAGGAATTCGAGAAACAGTTTTGAAAAGCAACAAGTGGCTTCTTCTGCATGGCTTCATGCTAGGCCAACGATGATTATGGCTTTGAATTCATATAATTTTTACTTTGTTAAAAAGAAAGATCTATACCCTGCCCTGACCATAGTGTGATACAGTAAAAACCCGCGTATAAAAACCTACAATTTTGCAAGTCAGCCTGATTAGGTACTTTATATGTTGAGTATTTAGTGGAAAATTAGGCTGTTCAGATTCTTAAATTGGTACTTATCTTATTCCGGGCTTTCAGGTATTTCTTTGTTCGGATTGAAACTTCAAGCCCATTATTTACTGTCAGTTCAGAGGCAACTGGTTTCACATTGGATGTAAGGCCATCTACACAAAATTTCAAACATTTAATATCTTCACTATTGCATTCCATAAACCCTGATCAACTTAAGGCGCAATGTCTTGGGCAGTGGGGACTCTGGAGGGAGTCAGGAACAGCAGCAACTGTTGCAGTTGTTGGTTGTTCTCTCAACCGGGGTTTCTATTGTTTGGCATCAGGCGCCTCCGTCGCTGACCTGGCAACCAATGTGAAACAGATTCCAGTATTTATCAGTATCGTATCGTATGTACCATTTTTTATGTGTATTTTTATATCTCTATGTGTTGGCCATGGGGTAGACATTGTCTTTTGCTCCTCATGGTATCGTCCCTGTAGTGTTGCACAGTAGTTAGAGTATAGTAGAATGTAGCATATATTGTAATTTTTTAAATTGATATAAAAAAAAAACTGGGTTCATGAGGCCTCATTCATAACGGCAGTCCATGGAAGAATCAGAAATTTTATAGAATGCAATGAAAAGCTTTCAAAGCATCTTTAGAGTTCTTTGCAAATGCACATATGACAGTATCAGTCCATATAGGCTCAATGATAAAGCAGCTTGAGTCTTTGTATCTAATTTGTTGATTTCAACGAATAAGAACTTATTTCAATTTTCAGGCTGAATTGGTTCTTACATATTGGGCGTCTAAATTTCAGAATTTCAGCCTGTAGGTTCTTAATCACTAGGTTCACTAGGTTTTTACTGTAAACTATATAATAACTATTTCCTTCGGGCAGTACCGAAAATATTAGCCCTCAGCCTCTATACAAACCTAGCAAGCTCGGTTTTGTACTGACGGCTTCGGGTTAATATTTTCTGGTAGTGCCCTCGGAAACAGTTATTATAGGCCTAATCTAAACGGTGGCGAAAGAAAGCAAGCCAATGGCACAATCGAGTGTCTAGAGGTTCATTTGTCCTATTTATAACATAGCTCAGGTCATTCACTTTAAGTTGCAGGTAACATTTGCTTTCGTTTTAGCATCGGTGGCATTTGGCAAAAAAACAACCGATAGATTCAAACGACCCCTTACGACGTACAAAGCTAGACTAAAATACTTACCGGAGCAAGAAGTTCAATAGGTGGTGATGGATTTTTATTGCGACACAAATTGGAAAGAGTCCAAGTCAGATTTCGCAAAAATGTGTTGTTATTAGCATGAGGCTGTATCAATCCCAACAGAGGCTGTAGAATGCCTGCCGTGATGACTCTGTCTCTGAATTTTGGTCCATCGCCTGCAATGTTACCAAGAGCCCAGACAGCTTGCTCGCACACATTGGTCTCTGGTGACAGCAGCAGTTTCATGAAGATATCAATTCCCCCTGAAAACAAACCAACAACTTAATGAGCAACAGTAAATTGTGCAGCTTGACGATAAGACTGCGGCCACGTCTACGGCTTTAGGCAAGTAAATAGAGTAAAAAAGCATTTTGATGTGATATGAAACAGGCATGACGTTTCGAGTGTAGCCCGTTATCAAGTTTTGTTTCAAAACCGGCTTTGCTCGAAAAGGCGAGCTTGGTTCCATTCGCATCAAAGTGGTTGCATTTCACTTCATTTACTTGTCTATCTTTGTACAGTTGCACTAAACACAACAAGGAGATTTTGGATCATCTAAAGGTGATCTGCTCCAGCGTAAATAAGTTTAACAAAGCCGTAACATAGGTCAGGACAATAGAGGATAGCCTGCCTTTAACGTCAATGTATGAAGTGGTGATGGGGTCAAAAATATTTCGTCGCAGCAATAGCCATCCATCGTTGAAAACCTGTCCATTGTCGGAAAGTGATTCGTGGCTGAATAAGTAATTCGTGATCATCAAATGATTGGACGTTCCCACAGTAATTCGTCATTGCAGTTGTTATTCGTCGCTTCAATCCCTAATCGTCATCGCAAAGCAATTCGTCGTAATCATCATTCGTCGTGGCAAACATCATTCGTCGTCGCAAAGTAATTCGTCGTCGCAATGATCATTCGTCGTCGCAAGCATCATTCGTCGTCTCAATCATCATTCGTCGTCGCAAAGTAATTCGCCGTCGCAAAAGTACTGCGTCACGGCCTTTGCCTTTCGATTGCGCTTTCGGAAAGGCATGATGGCAGGTTAATTGCAGGATATTGCCAATTTGTGTTGTTCTGGTAAAACAACTGAAACATGTCGGTAAGAAGAAAAAAGTTTTATTCGTGATCTTCATTTTCTTATTGATATAAAATGGCCTGTCAGCTGCTTTTATTGATGAATAAGGGTCAGAGCAAAATGTACCATATGACAAGATAAGGAAAGATGCTTGCAGAGAAATCTGCTCGCCCCGTCTGAAATTATTGAAAAGAAAAACTACTACCTTGTTTTTAATTTAAATTTCTTTCTGAGTGAGCCTGATCTCAGGCTAATGTTGTATAGTACCACCGATACAACCATAACAGAAATGATCCTTGTCCTTAAAAGTCTTCGTCTATGAAAAAATTACACGTTTTTTTATAAGAAACTTAGATCAGGCCATTGTACTAAAAGTTTCTTAGTTTCACATGAAATTTTGCCCATTTTAGTACTAAAAGTTTCTTAGTTGGTTTCTTATATGTTGAATGCAGAATTATTTTTATTGCAGAATTATTATTATGCAGAATTATCATCATATTTTGAATGCAGAATTGAATGCTAAATGGATATCGAGGATAAATAAGATTAAATGAAAATGAACAAATGAAATGAAATTATCAATGTAGTCGCTAACACTGCGGTAAATATGATTCTTGACATTTAAATCATCATAAAGGAATAAACAGTGTTCTGTTATGTCGAAAACACAAATGTTTACATTATTGCTCAAGAATAATGATCCAACGATCTCTTTACTATAATATCTATGCTTTTAAATTTGAAAACTTTCTTAGTACTTCTTAGACATAGTACTAGATTTTCTCAAAATTTTTGCCATCTTAGTACTAGTTTCTTATAAACCAGTTTCTTATAAAAAAATCTGTAATTTTAATGATGAAGAGATGACTGATGAGTCATTCATTGAAACAATTGACAACGAAAATCATTACACAATCCTTCCAAGTATTTCCCATCTTGCATGATTGACAGTTTTGTTATCAAACATGAACAATTTCATATTTCAAGCTTCATTTTGAGCATATGAAATGTAGCTAACTGGCCGTAAATATTTGCTTCATGAAAAGTGGTCACCCAGTTCTGTTCAAGCTCAAAAAAGAAGTTGCCCCGTTATGTTTTGCACCAGCCAACTTTGCGCTGTCTCAAACAATGAATAAGTTATAATTCACCATCAAAATGAAATTTACTTCGAAGGATTTACCGGGCTCAGACGTTCAAAACAAATACAAGGATGTTTGTCAGATACCGATTCAAGTTTTTCGGTCAAAATTCTTACAAAGTGAGCTCAGTGAGACTTCTTCACGGAATCTGTGAACTCATAAGACAGTTCCATATTTCCAAACGTTTTCAATGGAAACATAAAAAATGCAACAGTAATAACGCAAAATACAGCCGACGAGCCATTTGGATAAGAAAAATGAAGATCACAAATTAAACTCTTTTTCTTTTTACCGACATGTTTCAGTTGTTTTACACCAGCACAACACAAGTTGGCAATCATGCCTTGCCGAAAGCGAAAGGCCTTGGCCGCGACGAAGTACTTTGCGACGGCGAATTACTTTGCGACGACGAATGATGTTTGCCACGACGAATGATGATTGCGACGAATTGCTTTGCGATGACGATTAAGGACTGAAGCGACGAATAACAACGGCAATGGCGAATTACTGTGGGAACGTCGAATCATTTGATGATCACGAATTAGCTACTTATTCAGCCACGAATCACTTTCCGACGATGGACAGGTTTTCAACGATGGATGACCATTTCAACGATGGATGGCTATTGCTGCGACGAAATATTTTGACCCCATCACCGCTTCATATCAATGGTATATTTGGAGTCGGAATATAATATTCCATCAGACGGCAATGATCTCAGACAGAACAGTTCCTCAAATCTTCATCATTTCCTTTTGAAAAGATGATCGGCCTAAGAGTTTCACAGTTTAATAACACTGAATTTTTTCTCCATAACGATAAAAAGAAAACAGGTACTCAATCTTGTCATTGCTGTAGGTAGAAAAAGTGACAAGTTTTTTTAACCCTTCAGCCATTTTTGAAGATTTTGGAAGATGCCTGTACTCAAAAATCTGCCATCAACCTCTAGCGAAGTAACAAATTTTGAAGGGGTTGATTTTAGGTCAAAGTTAGCATCTTAGTTACCCGCTAAAACATTGACCACGGTTAACGCATACGTAATATTGACTTACTGATGATCAAATAGCTGGTTTTTTATTCTCTTGGTACGACGTGGCGGTAAGCAGAAATCGTTTATTTGCAAATGACATTTCTGCAATGCCTTTCAAAGATTTGACAGACACATATGCTTAAAGGCAAGTGACGGATATAAAGCGTCTCGTTTAAAAATAGAACAAAAGATTGGCGCCTGCCATCATTCGTCCAATTGTTTTGATAATCTCTCGAAAACATCAAATATAATGGAATAGAATAGACAATATTTAGATTGCCCAGGCCCCTGATTTAAGTCAACTTATATCTCCGTCATTTGTCTTTAAATCCTCACAGCGTTAAAGCAGTTTGAGGTTCATATAGTAGATAGGTTTCAAATCTTTAAATCAGCGTAAAAATGTAAAATTCTATGACCTAATCCCTCTAACTGCATAGCTTACAAGAAGCTTTAGCTACTTGCTCATAATCCTGCCGTTCGACTTTTCAGAAAACTTTTATATCCTTCTAAATCATACAGCATTCAAAATTTCAGCTGATTTTACGGTGCAACGTCATCAAATTTGTAAATGATAAACTACGAAAGTGACAGACTTTTGCTTGATACCGTCAATTTTATCTTGATACCATATAGTAGACATCCACAGACTATAAGGTATTCTTAGAAATTGTTTGATGTTGCGTCAAACAGTTTAGAAATTGCGACAGTTGTAAGTTTTTTTTTGAGAATTTTTCTTGAATTCTCTAAAAAAAGAAGAAAAACATTTTAATTCTAAAAATATTGATGATTTTAGAAAAGTCTAACGGCAGAATTAGAGCAAGATAGCTAAAGTTTCTTTGAAGCCATTGAGTTCACAGAAAAGGGGCACTGAATTTTACACTCTAATGCTTGTTTTCTATTTGCAATGACTGAAACAGAAAGAATCATCTAACTCTAAGTAGTTAGTTGCAAAAGTAAAGCGAAACTATTTCATACTATTGCTATTCCATCGATAGAAATTTAAAGACCCATTGCTAACCACGATCCTTTTTGGCGCCAAAGTCGACTTTCTTATTATCTGAAAGTCCTTTTTGGCCTAAATTCCCTTTGTCTTTCGTTTCATTCGGTGCACAAAGAGTCATGGTTAGCAATGGGTCTTTAAAGGAGAATTTCGGTCAAAAATCGAAATTTCCAATTGGGCTTGTTTTTGGGTTAAAACAATGAAATGAAAGCAAACATAACATTTTCCTGCGATTTTATTGTCAAAATATCGTAATTGGTCCGTAAGCAGGATTAAATGAGCTTAATTTCAACAGTAGACATCCTCTTATGCCAGAACATCATTAGTAACAGACAAAAACAATATTTCCTCCACTTCTATCGTTCAAAATTTCATGAAGTAACGGTAGAATTAAAGTGGCTTAACTATTTGGCGACTGCTTGAACAAAGTATGTTGAAAGTTGAATCTGCGGCTTTTTAAGACTTTACGAGTTAAGACTTCTTGCGACTTCACTGTTTTGAAGTCTTGATCAATTTTAATGACTGGTTGTCTTTAGTTGCAAATGTTCTTGCATCGTGTTCAAAATAGGTAATCTGCATTCTAAATGCGAAGAAAATCAAATTTTGGCTTGGAAGAAACTTTCTTCCTATAGATTGTAGTAGCGTAGCGGAGACTGTTGGTAATATAATTTAAACAATCGCCAGGTTTCCCAACGGTTCAAAGTGAAAGTTTCTGATAATCAATGAATAATTATAACAATAATAGCAACAACAACAACAATAATATTATTATATCAATAATGTTTAGGAAAGATTTCTCAAAAAATGTAAAACTAGTTTTAACGCTTCGTTTTCGCTTCATCAGACGTTAAGATAAAGGGAAAATTCAAAGCAAGTTGGAACATCATTTGGGAAACGCAGCTTGATTAGGAATCTCAGGGCAAGTACAGCGATAAAAAGCATCATGTTGTTGGTTGTTTCATAATTTTAACCATTTCAATTTCATTTTGAAAAATCCATGTGTTGATAATCAGTAGCGTCCAATGATAGTTAAGTTGACAAGTTCATGTTAAAATTAAAATTAATAAGTAAATGACAGTTCTATATTTTACAAAGCAAGTTCTATATTTTTGAGCAATAAAGAATTGGCAAATGAGGCAATTATTGTAATAGAATTTTACAGCAAGAAACTTCCTCTGTTGTGAAAATTAAATTTATTTCGAGCATCAGTTAGCTTAATTCCTAATGAGGATCCTCACCAAACCTCCCCGATGAAACAAATATTCAATTTAAGCATTCATTCAAGGAGGTTAACCTCATCAACCACTCAAAATGTCTGCATCACGCTTCTCACAATTAAGTCGATTGTGAGTCTTATCTTTGGTCTTGTACGGTTGAAGAGTGGTTTGACGGTCAAACAATATTCAAGTAAAGCAATATGAAGTTATACCTTGATCAACGACAATGTTAGTTTGCTCCGATGTTCCTGATACAATATTCGTTACTGCCCAAGCTGCTTCAAATTGAATTTCAGAACTGTGACAAAAAGAAGTTCATTTTCACAACAGTATTTTACAACAACGTGCTATAGTACACTTCACTACAGTACAGTACTGTACAATACAATACAGTACATTGCAGTGCAGAACAATACAGTAAAGTCCTGCCTTTAAATACCGTGTGCTCCCCATGATCCTTTGCATGAGCACAAACCAGAAAGACATCACAGTTACTGTAAACAAGGCACTTCGACCATAGAAAATGGGAATTTAATAGTTCTAAGGAGAAAAGCTTCCCTAATTCTTCAATCACTTTTCAGAAAGTCTTTTGTTTGAGTTCAAAGCTATGACTTCATAACTTTCATTTGAAGGTTGAAACGACAATGCAACCTTGGACGCCTTAGGATTGCTAGGCCATAACCTTTTTCATACAGTATGAAAATTCATTGTCAGACCAGAAAGGATCATGGGAAGCACTAAGAAACTCAGGCCTGATTTCACTGAATAAAATACCTCTTTACAAGAAACTATCCAGGCTGAATCATGCTCAGTTTCTTATACAATGGTACTTAGCAATATTATAAAGCGTATATTTGAATATGTCTCCAATAGGTCTCAATTCTCTAGAAACAAGAGCAAAAGTTTCGAGCCCAAATTCTTATAATTTCAAGAAACCTTCAGCACTGGCACAAACCATTAGATCCTTGCACAACAGTGCATATTTCAAAAACATTTCCTTAACAATTTTGACAGCTGTTTGGAGTATTAAAATGTTTCTTGTACCATGATATACGCACCATGATATACTAGCTCAATCATTTGCGTTGTTGATAATTGCAGTAAGATTATTTCCAACCATGAATAAGTTCTTATCATCGGCGAATAGCCTTGGTTCTAGGGAAGTTGCACTTCGTATATCACTCACATACAAAGTAAAGAGGATTGGACCTAGAACAGATCCTTGTGGCACTTCTTTGCTAGTGAGACTGAAAGATGGCATTTTTCCCGTTTAAGGAAGTATATTGCATTGTGTTTGTGAGATAGCTGAAGAATCAGTCAAGTATTTTACGTTTGAATCTGCTGTGTTGAATGGAGCAGAATTGAGTGGTCTATTGTATCAACGGCCTTTAGATAGGTCGAGGAATATCCCTATGCAAACATTATTGCTGTCTAGATTTGAACAGCTCAACTTTTCAAGAAGTTCTAAGAGAGCAAGTGTCGTAGGGTATCCTTCTCGGAAGCCAAATGGTAGATAATAGAGAATTTTGTGCTTCTTGAGGATAGAGACGACTCTTTTAGCAAGTACTCTTTCCAAGATTAATGTTTTGAACTGTGATATTAAGATTCCTACCGGGTGTCACGAAAATGTACTCCCGTTTGAAAAATTGCCAAAGGTCAAATATCAAGCCTGCTATAAAATTTTCTTGTTGATCTCTTTCGTCGATGATCCAAATACACTTAAAGATAAAGAAATTGTTCTGTACTTTTCGTTACTTAAAGAGCATAAAATAACGCAAGGAAAAATCTCATTCTGAGTTACAGTCTTTAATCAACATCGTAAATTTCCCTTATACACCTTTTCAACTAACGGCTTCGTTTTGGAAATTTTTGAAAATTTCTCGATACTAAATTTCTGACCATGGATTTTGATTCAGCACCCCAAGTTTAGTTTAATTCCAAATTTTCATATTCCTAGAGTATGTGATTTCAATTTTATAGCGATAATAACTTAAAGAATTTATAACGGATTTGACCGTCAAAATCGTTCGGAGTGAAACTTTACCCCCTCAGTCATTATTCACGGTCAAATCCCTTATAAATTTTCAAATTTGTTATCGTCATACAATTAAATTCGCTTGCACAAAGATCATGAAAATTTGTAATCAGACTAAAATTGGGGTGCTGAATGTGAATATGGGGTCTGAAATTTCATACGACGCAAGCTAAAGGAATTTTGAAAAATTTCAAAACGAGGTCGCTTAGTTGAAAAGGTGTATTAGAGCCACTACAGTGAGTCCCCGCACACGAACAACTGAAAAGTTTTAGTCGGGCTGTTTCAAAGTCTCCAAGTCTTTAGATACCGCTGCTCTATTTGGGGTTGTGCTGGTGATACCACTCTAAGAAAATTGCTAAAGCTACAAAATCGGGCAGCTCGTGTCGTGACAAACAGTCCCTTCGACTACATGAAGTCGATGTTTCATAAATTGTCCGAGTCTTGCAATCGGACTTTACGTAATACAAGCACGGACCTTATGATTCCTTTGTGTAAAACCTCCAATGGGCAGCGGAGCTCTTCGTATCGACGAGTTACTGTTTGGAACCAATTAAACCTTGAAATCACAACTGCTCCTTCGCTAGCTGCTTTCAAAACGAAATTTAAGTCTTTTTGAAAGATCAAAGAGGTTGATGATCGAAATCAACGCTAGCCTCATATTTTTGACTTCAGAGTCCACTTTCTTTTAATATATTTTCTTTTGCTTATATATTGGATTTTAATGCCGATGACAATTCATGTAATTAAGTAAGTTAGGGTTTAAAGCAGGGCACATTGTAAAACAGTTGATATCTATAGTAACTGAATGGATTTACCCTGTTGAAATAAATGAAAATGAAATTTAACGAAAACCAATGTTCCACAACTCCCAGATAGACTAACTACTTCAGTCCCAGTTTCCGCTTCGTTCATTGGGCCTGATCTGGGCTTCATCTGGGCCTGATAATCAAACTAACTGAAAATCCAGCCAAAATCGCCGCAAAGTGGCGCGACCAATGAGATTGCAGAGTTCCAAACAACAATTGACTGTGTTCAAACTGACCAATAGGACATCAACATTTCAGCCTCATTCCCAAAATTAGCCTCCATTTAGTCACGAGGCTTCAAAAGTGATGAAACGTGCAAGGATTGCTGTCGATTGCTTTGGTGAAATCTGAAGAATAATTTGGCCGTTAAAAGCAGATTTCCCATGTCAAAGTGAAGGAATCTCCAAGCAGTACATAGAAAAAGCATTTATCTTGACGCAGGTTGGTTTTGTTTTCTTTTCAACCGCAACTAAATACGAATTGCAGGCGTTTTAGAATTGGTGAGTTGTGATCGTGTAGAATGGGCCTAAGCGCTGGTCTTCCGACATCAATGTGAGGTTCATCAATTTCTGGCTGGATTTTCGATTGGTTAGATTATGAGTCGCAGTTGTAGCGATTATCAGCCTATCTAGGAGCGAAACTACGACGATTTTCGTAAGTCTAACTCCCAGATCCGTTATGTACGTGGGTCAACTGGTTGAAAAGCAAAAATAAATTTCGGAAGCATTCAATAACCACTTTATCACCATGGGCCCAAAACTTGCGGAAAAAGTTGAAACTAAAAATCCGATGACCCAATAAAATGTGTAATTGATGAAGGGCCTTCCACAGCCCCTCGTTTCGAATTTCACCCGGTTGATACAAGCAATATCGAAAAAGAAGTTGAAATGCTCCAAATCTGCAGGGCATGATAAAGTATCTGTAAAGTTAGTAAGATACTGCAGAATTAATGATGAGGTTCCGAACTGAGTTGACACCGGATTCAACCGTTTTCCACGATATCAGATTGGTTCAAGCCACTTTCAGAGTGCTTTTATTTGAAAACACAAACAAGGTATGAAGAGCATCGGAATGGTGTACCTCGTGTAAACAGGAGGATAATCTGATATGAAATGAAAACAGTCTCATGTGAACAGAAGACTTATCGGATATGAAACCAATCCCATATGAAAAGAAAACGGTAGCGTGTTGTAAACGAGACCTTAGTAGAACAGCCAATATGTCCATTCCAAAATTTAGAACTTGGGTTTTTGATAAAGTTCCCCTGAGAGAAGGTATGAAAACAGGGTCGAAAATCGAAGGTGAATAGACGGGTTTCAAGAGCATAGAAATCTAAAACAGTGTAAATGGAACTCGCATTTTTCCCTGGGATGAAAGTGAAGATTAACTCGCATTTCATTTTCAACTCTACAAAGTAGTCAAGATATCAAAAAATCCAAGGGGGAATGATAGTAAAGTAGCTAAGTTTGCGTGATTTGCTGAATGCCATGGGTTTATTAAAACATCTTGCTGTGGTTTGCACAACTTTATCAACATCTGTCTAGCTGTAAAACTCGTACATTTTAAACACGCGGCGTAATTCTCCATATAATTTATCGATAATAATACTTTAATAGGTCAGCTGAAAGAAACACGATTAATGGAGAGAAAGTAATTTGTAGTCATGTACAGTGATAATCATTACAGGTGAAAATGAATTATTCACCCTCAGTTAGGAGCCCTCAGTTATTCGACCTCAGTTATTCGCCCTCAGTTAGGAGCAAGATTGACGTCTGCCTAACATTAAAGCAGTGGCGCAACGCACGTTGGTTGGGGTTAGAGAAACTCCTAAGGGCCCTCTAGCTAAACGGGCCCTTGCAATGGAAGATCGGTCTAAAGATTGTGGCGAGGAATTTTTTACCAAGATGCATTGTAGACTAACTACTTCAGTCCTAGTTTTCGCTTTGTTTATTGAATTGGATGATGGCACTCCGCTTAAAGTGTGACTGATAATCAAACTATCTGAAAACCCGGCTAAACTCAAGATGAAACTGGCGCTACCAATGAGATTGCAGAGTTCCAAACAATAATTGAATATGTTCAAACTGACCAATAGGATATCAACATTTCAACCTCATTCCAAGAATTAACCTCCCTTTAGTCTCAGGGTTCAAAAGTGACGAAACGTGCAAGGATCGCTGTTGATTGCTGTGATGAAATCTGAAGAATGACTTGGCCTTTAAAGCAAATTTCCCGTGTCAACGTGAAGGAATCTTCAAGCAGAACACAGAAGAAGTACTAATCTTGACTCAGCTTGGTCTAGTTTTCTTTACAACCTCAATGAAATACCGTGATCATGTAGAACTGGCCTAAGCTCTTGGCTTCCGGCATCAAAGCGAGGTTCATCAATTTGTGGCTGAACTTTTGATTAGTTTGATGCTGAGTCGCAGTTGTAGCGATTATGGAGGTTCTGATGTGCTGAGATTGCTTTTAACATGATTTTGCCGATAAAGACACCGTTTTAATTTGGAAATTTGGCAAGTCTCCGTTCATGTACCTGCCGCCACAAGGGTCCCTGCACAGCTAAACTACCAAAGGAAAAAGGGCCCACAGCGGCTCCACTACGTCACTGCACCAAGATCTGGCTTCAATTAGGACTCATGTGAAATTTGTAATAGTGCAAAAACTACTCATGCAAACCATTCAGTTGTCGTCATTCGCATGTAGTTTCACTTGTAATCATATTTGAGGGGAGCTCGAGAAACGAGGCAGCGTGGTAGCGGCGATACGCAGAAGGTAGCTGAAATGCTCAAATTTCCGGGGAAGAAAGAAGGAAAAAACGAAAAAGAAACGGAAAGTAACGGAACAATAATGGAAGGAATTCAAGTTAGGGAAAGAAAGAAATGGAAAGAAGGAGAGAAACAGAAAGGGAAGTATGTGTCGATATGAAAGGAAAGAGGAAGAAAGTGTGTCAGTGGAAAGGATTCTTTTCAGACCTATGTTTGAAACAGACTTTTGCTAGATGAAGATTAGATTAGGTAAGGTTGTTCTAGCAACCTTTCCGAAAAAGCAACACAGGACAAAATGGTCTCTCATATTTAGGACCTAAGATATGAAACAACCTACCCTCAGAACTAAAATCTGCAACAAACATCAACAGTTTCAAACACAAGATCAAAGACCAATTCTTTAAAAATCTCCAAATTCTTAATGATAGCCCCTACATATACTATTAGAAACCTAAATACAACTAATAACAATATATACCAATTCGGCATTTGAAATCAAAGTTTTTATTTCCAGTTAAGTCAAAATTAGATATTCCATGAAAACTTTTTATTTCCCTTCATAAAACTTTTCTTTCTTTTCCTTTTGAATTGCATTCCTGGAGGGACCATAATGGAAACAAGGTCGCATTGACCTTTTAGTGCTATCCCTACCATCTTTTACCATGGGTGTTTTAATTAGATTTCTAATTTAGATATTTAATCTTGCCTGTAATTTTAAATTCATAGCTTTTGAAATTAGATTTCTTTTCTTTCCTTTAATAATGTAAATATATTTCAATTTTTGATGGCAAAATAGTACATAGATACATATACATATGAAGACATTAGCAAATAAAATAGCATAGCACAGAGCAAGGTTTCAGTCCTGTCAAGTCATATTCATCGAGTTAAAAAAACAGCCATTTTATCATCTCTAAGTACATCTTAATCTTTGAAAAAGAGATCTGAAAGAAAATTTTACAGTAGGGATGAATATATAGTCCTTGCTGATTATTTAAATGAGAAGTTCTGTGGGACATCCAGTACTGAGTTCAAGGACTTGATCGATAACGGGAATCAGTAAAACATCTATATATTCAATGAAAATGTTAACACCTCTCCAAAAACAATTTTTATGGAAAATCATGAGCTTGTTTCAGATGCCCGAGCAGTTGCAAATACAGTGAATGAATATTTCAGTATTGCCACAAAATCCCTTGGCTATTACAGATGGCAAAGAAAATTTATTGAATGTTGATGGAATCTGGGATCCAGTTACTGCTCCCATCGAAAAAGACCGCGCTCACCCTAGCTTTTTTGATAAAAAGCCACTTTGAAGATGCTGAGGCCTTTAGTGTCAGAGAGGTAAAAAACTTCAAATAACTCCCAAGGAACCGAGCCCAGTAAACTCAATAAAATTTGGTAATGCTTCAGAGATTCAAGTTCCATTCTCAAGAATTTTGATACCAAGCTTGCAGTACCTTGCAATATAATGACAATTCTATGACCAAAAACAATTTTACTTGACATATCTTTTGGTTGTACTTTTGTATTGCAGCAGCCAGCCATCAATACATTCAGGGCAAGCTCACAGTATAAAAGCAACTTAGCCTACTGCAGAGCCATCGACGTAGGACCGAGGGGGGACACGTGCCCCCAAGATTTTGTAATAAACAAAGAAGTGCCCTTTTTATTTTTAGAAAATGTCCCTTTTTTCTTACGGAAAAAGTGCCCTTCCCCCCAAGTATGAGATGCTTCCTACGTCCCTGTGCAGAGCAACAAAAGTTTGAAAAAGGCTAATGAAGAAGAACTTACTCGCATGTCTCTTGCAGAAGTTTTATCAGTTTTGGAACCAAACCAGCACTGCAAAAAGAAAAATTGAATGAAAAGTAACACGTGATGAAGATCATATTCGAATAGATCTTGAAAATAAACGGCATTGGCGGATACCACAAAAGCTCTGTCTGGCCCTCCTCTTTAATGAGGCCCTCCCGTCTGATCCAAAATGTTCAACAAGTCCCCCTCAGACAGAATTTATCAAAGGTTTTCCATTCATTAAGCTAAAAAAGTTTGTGTCTTCACTTTGATATGGTTATGGACGAAAACTGTGTCAAGTTTGTGCATTTGACTCGTAAAATGGGATGTCAGTTCTGCAAAATATGGTATGAAAGAGCTAAAAGCTAACAATTATGTCTTTAGCCATCAATGTTTCCAAAACCAAAGTTTGTTTTACCAATCCAAAATCTATTGAAAATACAGTTGAAAGTTGCAGAATTGCGATACTATTTTGTTCATGGCACAAGTTATTATGGCAAGGAGTATGTTCAAGAACTAAACATATTTTTCATGAAGAGATTGATCATCTGAGCTTAAGTTAAGCATTCCCTCCAGCCCAACGCTGATCCGCAGTTCCCTACTAATTCGACTTTTGCAGCCTTGTGTGGGAAATTTTCTTACTTTCCTTAACTCCCTGTTGTTCTTAAACTTTGGCAATAGATTTTGTACTTGTTAGTATGCGTAGAAATTTTATGAACTCTGATGGATGAAAAGACTCTGCAAAGGAGAGTGCTCTAACCCCTAGTGTCCAGTGGCGAATCACAAAGTCGCATTATTGCTGAAGGCAGGAGAAATCCTTTACTTTTAACGGCTCAAATTTGATTGTAGATGGTCTGCGCAACACCGCTCAATATTTCGTATTGCATGAGTCAGCATTTCATTTCAAAGCAGATTGAATAGCCCTTTCTATGTAGCGTCTGTGTATTGTCTATCGTAGGGTACTTAAAATTCCAGAGTATTCTGTTGTTAAAATGTAGTGAGCTTAAGGCCCCGTTTACACGAACCCGGGGTAGTATTCACCCCGGGTCAGCTCAAACTGCCTCACTGAAAAAAATTGCTGCTTACACGAGCCCAGGGCAGCTCTGTGGTGTGATAAAAAGCCAGCCCGGGGCAGCTCTGTGAGTTGCATTAGTTGGCACGTGGCAAGTTGCCTCGTTGATTGCCTTTTGTTTTCATGATGGTTTCTTTTGTTTAGATTATCCCGGGTTGGCTGTTCGAAGCGTTTACACGACCCCGGGTTGAGCTGACCCGCCTTCACATGGAAAAATTCTACAAAAAGCCAACCCACCTCAACGGGTCAACCCTTTTTGACCCGGGCTGGCTGCTAAGTTCATGTAAACGCTTGAAGAGATTTGACTGGAGAAGGGCTGACCCTCTGCGACAGGTTGGAGCCAACCCGGGCTCGGGCAAACAGGCCCCAAGCCGGATCTCCACTAGGCGGTAAAAATTTCGAGCCGCAAAAAGTAGAACCTATTCCTACCATTCACGGCTCGACATTTTTCCGCGGCGAAAATTCTATTAGCTAATGAGATCACCGGAAATTTTTCCGCCTCGACATTTTTCCGCCTAGTCGAGATCCACCTTTAGAGAAAAAGGCGAAACCTGAGATTTAATCACATGATAGCCGTTTTCAAATCAGATAGCTTCCTTCTTTCGCAAGAAAACGACATTAATGGCAGTTACAGCAATGCATTTTCTTTGCTTTCACAGAAATGCTGCAGCACGCACTACACAACAGCGAGCAGCGTTGCGCTGACGATACCTTTTTTCTTGAGTGTAGTCTGCACGCAGGCCAATAGACCCATTTCACAATAACATTCAATTCGAGGCAAAAGATGTGATTCCCTGTGCAGCGAGAAATCTACATAGTATCATTATGTTGCAACTACACGTACAAAACAATGTCTTGCGTTGCTGAGAGCAATGCACGCTTTTGAGATTTCGATCCACATTAAATCGAAACAAGTGATGTGCCTGGAAGAATTTCCAAAGAACTGAAGTCATTGCGAAAGGGGTCTATTCTAGCAAACACAATGATCATTACTGGAAGCTAGCTGCCACAAAACATTTCCATTTGCAAATTGTAGGGCTTTTAATCTTTTGATGAAAATGCTTCAACGTGGAGGTCTTCGTTTCCGAACTCAAAAGTGCTTTAAAGAATGGTTAGGGACGAGCATAACGCAATTAAGAGACAACCAACTAATTTTGAACAAGTTGTATTAAAGAAGAGGTCCTGCTACTTATCCACACCTCTATGGAAACAAAACAACTATGAATCAGTAATGGCTGGGCCCAAGAAGCGATTCGCATATCTTCAAACAATACACGTATTTCTTATAAGAACCTACCTCCTGTATACGAAACTCAGTTCTCAGATCGCAAGAAAATTAAGAAACTTCAGACCTTGGAAATATGACTTAAAGGCATTGAGTCATGGTAAATAGCGATTCTCCACTGGGGGCCTGTCTGCTTTCATGTGATCAGTTTGTCTTCATGTGATCAGACAGAAAATGTTTGTCTGCTTTGCCAATTGGGAGGTTACAAAATCATGTGTGCAGTTGGAATAACAGCCAATCGGATTGACGCAGGCTATCATCATGACTCAGCAATTTGTGCAAAGTGGGTATACGCTGTCTATTTACCATGACTCAATGCCTTTAAAGACATTGAGTCCATATAAATATCACTCCTATGACCAATATCAACTTCTTTTCCATCATAAAACAAAAGTTACCGCTTAATCCCCACAGCAAGTAAACCAAAGAAATTCCTGAGGAAAATGCGCGGATCAAGAAGTGTTTGGTCTCAACTGCTAATGACTTTTGCACTATTGTGCTATAACAAAGTGCAGTCAGCGTCTTGTCATCAAAATTGCAAGACAGCGGCAACGCTCAAGTATTTATGTGGACTCAATTCCTTTAAGAAACAGACTGTGTCATATATCTGCTTCTTAATTGCACATACCGACTGTATGTTTAACTAAACTTGGAACAAAAGGAAACACTAACCATGCTTCATAAAAGCATGCAACAATGTGGATTAGCATAAATGATCACAATGTTAACATAATTTGCATTTCGGCGTCGGCGAAGTAAAACACAAACAAACTAAACGATTATCGTTGGTCGTTTGTATCTAAAGGGCTTCATTTATTATACATGAGTCAGACTTCCTTAAGTAATGTCACGAAAGAAAGAAGCGTTACATATTCTCTAATGCTTAGATCAAGGGCCACATCTTGAAAGACGCACAGAAAAGAACAATATAGCATTCAGAAGATACGACAAAAGTTTCTCGAGTTTATCGCAAAGGCACCAAGGGTTAGTGTATATGACAAATATGAAATAAGCAGTTTTCCCACTGAAGACGCAGTTAATGTTCCCTTGAGTCTAGAAAGCTGGAAGAAAGGTATTCTGGAGGAGAAAGACCCATCAGCCACGAACAAGCTTCCTACTCGAAAGATCTGACAGACTTCATCTTTTGAATTGATCGTAAAGGCAGGCAAATAGCACTACATATGAGAAGTTGGCAATGAGCATTGCGCCTGCTCAGATTGCAATTGAAGCACTCTTGATTTTAGCAAAACGGCAGTGAAAGGATCTTGTGTACGACACACCTGCATTTTTTGGCCTTAAAAGATATGTAAGAAATTATGTTGATTTCATCATAGTGGCGGGAAGAGGGCATCGTATCTGTAGCACAAGTAACAGGCACTTTTAATATTCACGACGCAGTAAAAGTTCTTGAGTCTAGCACACGGGAAGGACACTGTACGATACATTAGCAGAGGGGGATTTTCCTACTCAAAAGATACGCTAGAAATTCCCTTGATTTCCTCATAACGGCAGCAAGAGGGTATTGTGTATGCATAGAAGCAAAAGGGATTCTTAATACTCACGATGTAGTTAAAGTCCCCTTCTGTGTGGTAAAAGGGCAGTCAATGGATCCTGCATGCTACACACCAGCAAAGAACAACTTCCCAACTCAAAGATACGCTAGGATTACTCCTAAATTCATCATGTAGGAAGCAAGTTGGCATCGTATATAGAGCAAAGCAACAGGGATTCTTAATACTCACAATGCAAGTATATTTCTCTACAGTCTGGCGAAGGGGCAATCAATGAATGCGAAGAATCAGCAAAGGATAATTTTCCTACTCGAAATATTACCATCATAGAGTAGTAAGTAAGCAAGGGGGCACGATAAATGCAACAAGAGCAACAGGCATCTAAAAATACTCAAGATACAGTAAAAGGTCTTGAGTCTTCAACAAGGGCAGTTAAATGACAACCTTCTATTCAAAAGATACACTGAAAAATATTTTGAGTCTGAAGCAAGAACTGTAAAAGGGAACTGAATAAGCGACAACGACAAAAGAACTTTTTCATTGCTCAAAATGGATACCTCTTTCAAGCGAAGACACAACAATCGTTCACGTTGGAAAATGCAGTCAAAAGACATGCCTAAGGGATCAACTGTGATGGGTTTCAGTAGAGTTCCTACAGCAGTTTTTAGATCGTCAACAAGCCTTACCGTGATGAGCAGACTAAGTTCATGTCCGAGTATGGCAAATCTCGTTTACCTTGCTGAAGAAGTGTTCAATATCAACGCACTTGTAAGCATATCTTATATCTTATTATGTCATTACTCGTTACTCAATTTTTGCTCCTTGCTTTGGCCCAAGGAAAAAACAGATAGTTCAAGGAATCTGTTTTGGGAGACGAAACACAGACCCTTTTCCTTTGTCAAATGGTATTCCAGCTTTGTTGATAGCGAATCAACGCTGGGGCTAACACACTGTCATGTAGATCAATGCTATTCTTTCTTGCTCTTGATTGCAGCGGTGAAGCTCATTGAAGTAAATCGTTAGTGCGCATGCGATCTGGAGCCCTCTTAGAGGGTTATTTGAAGCTCAAAACTTAGCCTCTTTTTCCCCTTTGTTGTCGCTATTTGCATGGCTCATAAAACGGCGACAGCAAATGCCAAAAAAGGTGAAGTTGCGACTTTTAGCGCAAAGCACTGGGATCGATGACGTAGAGAAGACGTAATCGCATCTGCCACCCCTTTCCATGACGCTCAAATGGTGGGGCTGTTCTTGGGATCGGATCGGATCGGATCGCCCGCCTGACTGTTCTGGCTGCAAAGTGAGAGGATGCACCACTGCCCCGCAGTACCTTCAAGATATGCCACATCCCAATGACGGTAATGAAGGCAGACGCTTTAAAAGCTATAGCTAATTCTATCAAAAACAGCACAGTACTCAATTCTAAAACAGGGTGCTGCAAATGCTCGTCGCACCTTCCTTTGTAGCTATTAAAGGGTTTTACGTACTGTGCCATTTCCCTATTTTGTGGTGCCTTGGATTTTCGGTCGTGGTCATTTGAGCTCATTTATCAAGTTTGCTGCTAATGCATCATAGCTACTGCTATAAAACTATTCTAGCAGCACGATTTTGTAACTTTGTAGTATTAACGGGCAATACATTAAGGCATTAGTAGAGGCAACAACTTACTTGATGACTGTATCTATAGGTGGGTTCTTCTCCCTTGACAGAAGTTTCCTTTAAGACAAAACAAAAACGAAGTGAGCCAAGGAAAGTTTCTAACTTAAAATATAGCTTCAAATAACGGATTCATTGCAAAAAAAAACTCAAAACAGCATTAGACACGGTAATCTGTGGAAAAAACTGTTAACGCCCCCCTCTCTACAAAAGAATAGCAACCAAATTAATCTGTAACCAGGGAGAAAGCTGTTAAATCCTGTATGAACAATAATGAGTAAATATGAAGCCCAGAAAGGAAAGAAACAATTCAATAGCTGCAATAACGTTTCACTAATTCTATAAAAATGAAGAATAGACCTTTTATTGTTTACAAAAGAAGCTTGCATCGGGCGTGTAAGTATTGTTAATATTACCGCAGGAAAATGGGCTGTCAGTGCATCAGCCTCTCTCCCCCAACAGATTGACCTGACTGCGGAGGAGAGCGCACCAGGCTCTTTTGCCTGAACTGGGGTAGCTTTTACGGTTGGTGATGACATGGAATACGAAAATCCGGTCAATGCACCTGTCAGGACGTCCGACTGAACAACCGAAAGAACTAAAAACGGTAACCCAAAAAACAATAAACTCAATAACTCAAACATAAGAAGGGACAGGGAGGGTGGGAGAATTCGCCTTCATGGCTGGCTTGCGTTTGAAGGATGAGGTCGAATAACCAGAACCACACAGGGTAAATATCCGAAGTGCTTTTTTGTCACGCATGCAAGCTGCCAAACCAAAGGATGAAACATCCCGACAAGACACTAGGGGCGGTCCAACGAGCTGCCTAATGATTAATGTGCTTCCCTGAAAGCTAGCCAAATTCTTTTACCGTTCCACATTTTAGGCCATGTTTGGACCTGGGAATAATGAGCTGGACTCCTGATCAAGGACGAAACAGCAAAACCTCCTGAGCCCGTATTATTAACTAGGCTTAAAATACATTTAACCCCCATTAAATTTGTGAAGGAACACAAAAGCATGACTGTTCTGGGTATAACGATACTAGCTGTGGTGACAGAGCAGAAACTGCGCACGCATGCGCGAAAACTAGTAACTTTGAGCCCCCTTAGCTCCCTGCAACAGATCCCAGAATTAGGCAACAATTGATATTTTCTGCCTAGGGTCTGGAACCCTTGATTTATCATTTCAAAAAGCTTATCTGTCCAAACACTTTCCTGTCTCAGATTGGTCGATGACGTCATTTTACGCTGTTTCTGCTCTGTCCAGCTGTGGTAAGAATTTGCTTCGGAATTCAGAACACTTTCCAGAGAGTTAATTGATGATAACTTTACTCATAGTGAGTTAGGAATGAGTCAGTTTGATTCTGTTTGCCATTTGGCCTTGTTTCTCGTTATTTTTGTTCATATTTAGCGGATTTTGTGGCTTAACAGTTAATGCTCAAAAGGGAGGGCATTAAAGGGCTTCATTTTGCGAGTAGCATATGTTTCAAATCTTTAAAAAGCTGGGTGTAAAATTGCATAAGATATTTCTTTGACCTGAATGGCTTCAAAGAAACTTGAACTATTTTACAGTAAATCTGCTGTTGGACTTTTCTAAAATCTTCAATATTTTCAGAATTACTGTGTTTTTCTTCTTTTGTATGAATTCAAGAAAATTTTTGCAAAAATCTTGAAACTGTTGTAACTTCTAAACCTGCTGATGAAAGATCGAATAATTTTCAAGAAAACCATAATTTATGGATGCCTACAATATGGTATCCAGCAAAACTCTTTCCCTATTCTAGTTTGTGGTTTAGAAATTTGATGACGTCACATCATAAAATGAGCTGAAATACAACATAGGCTGTAATGTCGACAAATAATCAAGATTTCTGAAAATTCCAACGGTAGAATCATAGAAAAGTGGCTAAAGTTTCTTTCAAGTCATTCAGTTAAAAGAAAAAGGTCATTGAATTTTACACCCGCCTTTTTTCGTAGATTTAAAGATTTGGAACCCATGCTTTTGCGAGTTGCAAATCGAAGTTGGCTGTTTCAACCGTTGCTTCTCAATAGACCTTTTAGCTATTCTCACGACAAATGTGGATCGAACGATATTTCATCACAATTTGTAGAATTTTCGAATGTGCACAATTGCAAGCTCTAACGCATCTCTATCGAACCTCACGTATAAAATTGTATAAAAATATCGCTCGATCCAGGCTCTTTTGTAGAATAGCTAAAAGGTCTATTGAAAGAAACGTCAGCTAACATTGAATGAGAACAATAAGAAGCAAAGCAAAAACCAATGACACTTGCCTCTGTGCAAACCGAGCAATCGCTAACTTACTTTGTGCAAATTTGTCGATAATAAACGCTCTGAAATGTGTTGGAATTCTCTCAAGCATATAATCAAAAGAAACAAAGATGAAAAAGATGTTTGGAAAACATCTAACTCTTGCATTGTGAATGCAAAACGTGCATCTTTAAAGGGCACGGTCACGTAATGTAAACAAACTTCTTTCGAAACGACGATTTGGCAGTATTCTCGATAGGCCATAGCACAGTGATTTTCCACTTCTTTGCTCAAAATAAAAGTGCTGTTTTGAAGATGGACTCTTGTACTTCGTAGAGAAACAAACGAAACACTTCTATGTTGTACGATTGCAGAGATATTGGTGGAGTTTTAGAAGTAACTTGAGTGTGGATTCACGCCATCCATCAAAATCTGTGTAGAGCACAATGGCCACGTGTAGGCAACAATGTAGATTCTAGAGATAACAGGTCTGTTTACTGTTACCTGACTCTGCCCCTTTAAGAGAAGCCATATCAGTATACATCGAAAGAAGAAGGACATATCTTATGATCTGTCTCCCTGATCTTACTCGTGCAACTAATTTAGAGCTGATACACAGTGAGCCAGCTAAAGGAAGAAAATACAAAATATCGGAAAAATAAAATTTGGTCAAAACATTTATCGTGATATATGGTCTGAAAGAGGATATCTTGAGGATCAAAATAAAGAAAAAAGTATACTTTTGTGACTTCTGAGTTCGGAGATATTTGCTTGCGAAGTTGGATGAAATTGACATTGTTGAAACGAGAATTCTGTAGAAATCTACCAAAAATTACATGAAAAGTAAACAATGTCAATTTCATCCAACTTCGCAAGCAAATATCTCCGGGCTCAGAAGTCACTAAAGTCTACTTTTTTCTTTATTTTGATCCTCAAGATATCCTCTTTCAAACCATATATCACGATAAATGTTTTGACCAAATTTTATTTCTCCGATATTTTGTATTTTCTTCCTTTATTTTCGCATTCTGGATCACTGTGTGATAGGTAACCATTGTCATTCTGATAAGTTCTGATGCAACACTCAATGCCCTATCTGATGAGATGCATAAAATCTCAGCGGCAGTAATCAAGATAAATATATCATTCTTCATTTGCGCGTGATTTCTCGAAAGACCAGTTTTGGTTCTCGGAAATCAAGACGGTTGGTTTAATGACATCTTCTGCGGCTTTCTTCGCTTTGATCTGAAGTTTGAGAGAATTCCCTCTGTCTGCTATCGTTAATCCTTAGAAAATTCCATGTCAGTCAAACGTATCAGATGCTATGATTTCAACATAAGTCCTTGTCACCAAAATATCATCCCCAGAATACACTGATGTATCAAACATTTAAAATTACCTCACAGACTGTACAGCACTAAAAAGCTCTTCTCTGGTAGTCACTTTTGAGGCCAAAATCTGTAAAGTAAAGAAGAACTTCAAATTTGAAGACAGGATCAGAATCACCAGGAGCATGAAGAGTGGGAAATGCTGTTTAATCATTACACTAGTTCACAGCTAAAAAACTGTCGTCGCGTGCAAAGTTTAGTCAGCAAACAATGAAGTATACATCACTTCAATTAAGCAACCTCGTTTTGGCAAATTGTTAAAGCTTTACTTAGGACCAAAACTTTTGAAATATCTATCTGTAGTGAAGTGTTTTAACACTGCTGGCAATTGTGATGTTGATTTTATGACAACATAAAGTTGAACAACTGTTCGGGGTGAAACTTTACACACAAGATCATTTTCACAGTCAAACCCCTTAATCCCTGATACATTTTCAAACATTAAATCGTATGACGGGTTCTTATATGCAGTATGACGGGTTCTTATATAAATACAGTAAACCTTAAGAACCTTGTCCCAATTTCCGCCAATGGAGTGTTCTTATTTAGGGGGTTTAAAAGATTGAATTTCAGCCTCAAAGTTCTTATACAAACAGGTTCTTTCATGCAAGTTTAAACTGCATTGTGCACTCAACTCATGTCAAATTATGGCACCATCACATACTTCTATTGCATCTTTATCTTATGAGCACATGAGACATTTCATTCCTTCTGCCAGTTGGAATTAACTAAATAACTTTACTCCTTACAATCAAGCTTGATTTTGTACCCATTGTTAAAACAGTATTAAGACCATAGTGTTTCCAAATCACTGCAGTACTGAGGCTAGTACGTGATCTAAAGCTCCTTTTAGATTTTTGAAACCGAGCTACCGAGCACAAAAACTTTCCTAAACCTGATTAATTCAAGGGCTAACCAAGGATAAATATTCCTTGTAAACAAAACCGTGGAAACAGCTGGTTTCTAGTAAATTTAAATTAAGTGTGACCTCCTCAATGAAGCTGGGAAAGGAATTATTGGCTGATATTCATCTAATCGGGATTTGTAATTAACTATAAGCATAATGGTTTACAAACTACAGTGAACTTTAAAATACACCCCTTTAAATCGAGCTCAGTCTTTGATCAATTTACAGAGATCAGAATTGATTCAGTTGGTTTTAATTGGTCATGCTGCCCACATGCCAGACCCAAGACCAATCAAGACACTTATACATATGCCATGAGCCTGCAGAAAGGGGGAAGGAGAGTGGGTCGACCTCTCCTTAGATTAAAGCAAATGAATGGAGATATAGCGACATGATCTAAAAATAGCAAACGAATCGCAGGCGCTACTTATCTCCCTTCTATTTCATAGATCAAAAACATCAAATACAATAGGTTATTTAGATTACCCAGTCCCCCGAGCTAAGTTTGCTTTTAACCCAGTTGATTTACTTTAAAGGATGACTATCAAAGATAATCTTAAAAGTGGATATGTCCTTAACACATAGACAGAATGTGTACATGATCAACCTAAATGGAGCAAGCCTACTTTTGATGTGCAAGCAAGCATAGATTGGAACAGGAATGAAAGTAATAAAAGGAGGCATGTTATGTGGAGTGACAATACCAGAGGAGGAAATAAGAACTAACTATAGATGTCATGACCACTTTTGCTGTGTATTTTGGACTTTGTAACTTTTCTAACTGTGAACTGCTTTTTGTTCTACTCATATCAGGTCATAGACCATGACCTCAGGTCATGGCTGATGAAACAAATCCTTACAACTCGAAAAATCAACCCCAAATTAATCATGCATGACCAGATTGATTCAAGATACCGGGAGAGTCAATAAAAACGCCTGGCGGTTGATAAAATTCTGATCCCTGAATATCAAAGCAACAATGTTGAAAACTATCTTGTTTTATCCCCGAATATGTCCAATTAGGTTCAGTAGCTTGCCTGGCTTTAATTGGCCATTCCTTCCAACCGAAATAGGAGATTTGCTGCAGAAAGCCCCTTTGGAAAACCTGCAAAAACGAGCGAAAACAGCAAGCAAAATTTCCCTTGTTCTCCTTCCTAGCAATAATGACTCTTGGATGTGCTCATGTATTTTGCCCTCATGGGAGAAAGGAATCCCCCTGAATAAGTTACTCACACTAGGGGGAAGACTTTTCTACCCGCCAAAATGAAAGCACGTGCTAAAGCGTGCTGAAAGTCATCGCTGTGGGATCAACACATTAAGGATTTTTGCTTGTAATTTTAGCACGTTTTTCAAGGTTTCTCAGAGGGATTCATTTTACAAAATTGCCTACAGAATCTGAACGGAGTGACCATATTAAGCCAAGAAAATATCTAAAGATAATTAACTATCTAATCAGGTATTGCAAAATATCATTGTTTATGTATATATTCAGGGAGCAGTAGCCTTTCATATGTACAGGATACCCCAAAAATATTGTTGTCCCATTTGCATGGCTGCTGTAGAGGAGTTCTTGCTTCAATTGTCTAAATGTTTGCACAGTTGCACTTCAACTTAGAGTTTGAGACCTTGTTTGGGTGGATCTAGCAATTGATTGCTGATTTATGGCAAAGAAATGGCCAAATAGGTGGTTGATTCAAAAGCAGCACTCCTCTCATTCTCTATATATCTGTAACAGCTGCGTAAATTTTCAAACAAATGGTCCTAGCATTGTATTTTATTGTGTTTTACATTTTTAAAGGGTTAATAAGTGTTTATCTTTGAGACAACACTATCAAATCTTTCAAAAATCTAGAGAAGACTTGCATATGATGCAAGAATAACTTCTTTCAAGCACAACTTGATTTGGGCATGCTGAGGACAATAGAAGTAACGCTGTCTTAGGCAACTATGCATTTGGCCTTTCCATGGCCTTAAATTAGCAAGCACTTGCAAGACTGACTCAAATAAGGTCACAAACTCTAAGATGAAGTCGGACCTAGGAAAGTGTGTAAAACTAAGACAATTGACTCTACCACTCCTCCAAAGCCTCTTTTTCGGACACAATTTTTCGGGACACCCTGTAATAAAGTATATAAAAACTATTTAATCAATTTTTAATTTTAAAATGTCAGGACTTTTTTGGGACATCAGGTAAACTTCTCAGTTTTTTTCAGGGGCGGCTGGCAGGTTTCATAAACTGTTATTAGCAATTTGATATTGTCATTTGGCAAGGAAGGGTTTTTTTTTACTTAAGGGGATCCTCTCTGTTGTATCGGAAACATTCACATTCATTGACTTGTTGTTGGATGATTAGAAGTGAGGTCTATTCTTATGTTTAGTAAGCACTGGCTAGAACAAGGCCACGTAGCCGTGTCGAATATTTTTGTGGCTTCTGCCACGTAGCCACGTAGAAGGCCCGTTATTAGAACCCTGATTGTAATAACGAGATTCACTTGTGGGATGCTATCTGCTTTGGCTGCGCGACCAACCAGACCTATCTATAGCAGGGAACTAATTAGAGAGGGAATAAAGCAAAGGAGCTTTTTTCATTACATTCTTTAAGTCTCTGATGACTAGACATGCAAAAAGAAACCCTGTATTTTCATCGTCTCATCTCCATACAACGATGAATAAAAGTCTTGTATTGTAAACTTGGCTGGACTTAGTTACTTGTTCTGTTGTTTATTATCAGTTTTGGGCATGTCCTTCTATCCATTTTCCAGCCTCAGACGTTGGTCGAGAGTAGTTTCCCATATTGAAACAAAGGAGAATAAATTCTGAACACTCAAACCACGTCTGAGTACTTGATTTTGCTGAACTCGACTTGTTTTGAAAGTTTCCACCGACAAGGCAAACAAGCGTACACAACGTAAGAGTGGCCGCGTTATTAGAAATCCAAAACTAATAACGGGGCTGCTAATGCCTTTCAATTCCAGGGTCACAAACAAAGTAATTCTGCGTCACACATCGGCTTCCAAGACAAAGGATATGCTGCTCCCGTTATTAGAATCTGGAATCTAATAACGCGACGAATGCTTACAAAACATTTGAAAGACATAAAAGAATTCTTGTTGTGCAGGATGAACAAATGATAAAAGAGAAGAATTAGCGCAGTGTCTTCCTATTCTATGACAGTATCCATTGTCTCCAAATGAATAAACGCTGATAGAAATCTTGCTACGTCACCTCTCTGAGAAGTGAAGGAGAAAGTGAGCTCCTCCGTTGCACAAACTCATGTTGGAGCAGGAAACTGATTCAAAGACTTTCGTTTGAAAAAAAGTGTTATTAGACTAATAACACCAATAACACTGCCCGCTGCCACTGGTTTTCTTCATTGAAAGCTTAGTCGGCCCAGTAAACTTAACTATTAAGGGAACTGTTAAATTCTGAGGGCAACAAAATTACATGGAAAATATACTTCTATCCACTGTCATGCTCCAATGTCAAAGAAAGTTATGCTAATTGAACCAAGAATTTAGCATATTCAAATTTGTTTTAATCTGTTAATTGTTGTTTACTTCATTGATTGCAAAAAGCATCCAGACAACACAAACCAGCCACAAATCAAACACCCATACATTTTTATGCACAATGCTATGTGGGGAATATATAAATATATCAGCAATTTTCAATCTAACAGACATACCTCAACCACTCTTTGCAATGAGAGGACTGGAACTGATGTTCTGTTCTGAAAGTACAGCAAAAGAAAAAACATTGAAGTAAAGAATAAAAACAAGCAAATTAAAGCTCAACCATATGTTGGATGTTTAAGGTATATATAAGAGACTGAGAGCTTGGACCAGTACTGAAAGTTTGGCCAATCGGATTTTGAGTACATATATACTAAAAATTTCTAATGAGATTCTTTATGGTTTAATAGCAATTCTCTTCACTCTATGTTCCCTTGGGAACAATTCAAGATAAGGCTTTTCAAGCCTTTCCAATGTTTTGTCCTTAACAACCTCCCCAGTAACATGATACAGGAAACAAGTAAAAACTAAAGTAAAATGTGTTTACGTACAGGGTGTCTCAAAAAAATTGTTCCACGTTTGATAAAATATTGAAAAATAAGGACAACATGAACAGGCTCATGGAAAGATAACCCTGTTCCGAAGATTATGAAATAATTTTAGAGACCAGAATCAAGCAAATCGGTTGAAAATTCACTGAGTTACAAGCTCTCGAAGATCAAAAATATGCGATAGCTGAAACCAGAGACCCCCTGAAAACTGGTACTGCAAAGGGCTCGAAGATGGAGGTAAGAGAAGCTTATCCAATGTCATACCTCTCGTTGATATCAGAGCAAACCAAATAGGATTTCTAAATTAAATTACTTCTTACGATCATTGTCAAAATTTCCTTAACATTGCGTAAGTCCAAAAACAGTGGTTCAGAACATAATCGGCGAGAGACTGAATCTGTTTCATCAGAGCATCCATATGCTTGACAGTTCGGTTATCGAAAACCTGTTTGAATCCCACTTGGTTCGCCCTGAAACAATTGAGAAATAACAGAAACGACAGGCTATGGAGCTTTTACTAAAAATGCCATTACTTCATGATCTTTTTCAGTTGAAAATGCTTAGTTTTGTTTATGATTGTATTAATAAGATTGCTCCTTCTTATTTTCATACTTTCTTTGAATTAGTGGATTCTGTTCATCAATATAGTACGCGGCAAGCTACCAACAATGATATTTTCCTAACCCAGATGAATACCCTGCAATATGGTCTTAGATCAGTACGTTACTTTGGAGCTAAGTGCTGGAATGGTATTCCTGTGGAAATAAAAAAACGCCCATCTGCAAATAATTTTCGACAAAAAGTCAAAGCCTACCTCTTTGAAAGAAACTACCAATTTTGATTGCAGAAAAATGGATACAAAAAGGCCACCATCCACCCAATTTCAATGAAAGGAATTAAACTTAAATAAGAAACTCTTCAAACAGGGGGTGTTCTCTCCTTGATTAGTCTAACTACTGAGAGAACTCCTCCTTTAAGTAATTCACTCCATGCAATTTTGCTTTTTGTCTAAATGTTTAGTGTTTATTTTGTATTAATTTTGTCTGTAACATTTTTAATTTAGTTTAGTTAATTGTTTGAATAGTTTATTAATGAGAAATTGTATGTAGTGAATTTAAAATATGAAACTGAACTGAACTGAGGCCTCTGGTTTCAGCTTTCGCACAAATTTGAACCTCAAATGATTGTACCTCCATGAGTTTTTAGCGGATTTGCAAGATCCTTGTGTCAAAAATTAATTCAAAGTCTCAGGAAAGGGGTAACTTGACCAAGGATGCATTCAGCGTATCGTTATTTTCTAGTATTCAATCAAACGTCGAACAATTTTTTTGAGACACCCTGTATATGATATATAGTCTCTTAAGTGGTCTTTTCCCATTTCCAACTTTTTGGAAATCTGAGAATGGAGTTTATTGCAAGCAATTTCTTGAAAAAAATTTCTGGATTTAAATTATTGATTAAATTCCCAATATTCAATTGGGTGACAGATGTGACAGACGAGTTAAAGAAAGATTTTATAACTAAATACCTGTTGATTTGACTCTTTCAGAGGACTCAGTGCTTGATTTAGGGACACATTTCTTCTCTTCAGAACTTGCTCATCTTTCTTGGACTGTCAAAGGAAATATATATTCTGACATTCCAGTCCAGTTTAAAATGGTAGGGTCTTCACTTTCAAGTAAAACCAGTTTAAAATAAACCAGGTTAACAAATGGAGCCTTCTGATAGGAAAATCCAGAAATCGAAGGCATTTGATAGGTAACCTAATTGTAACATCTAACCTGGTTTAGATAAAGCTGGTTTAACTGTGTCAGTGTGCATATGATATTACACAGCAGTTGGCATGAGTGTAGGGGATGCTCATGGGCTTGCCATCGACTTTGCCCTGATATCATTGGCCTTATTAATGAGTTAAGACTGCCAAGATGAAGCTTGAAGAGGTAATAACTTTCCCTATGCTGGAGTTCCAATCCCTTAGCAATCCTTAACAGCAGTCTTTCCCCTATTATTCTAGGAGGGTGCCGATACGCCAGTCAGTGGCCAGAGCTAAACAATAAATGGAAAACTTCATCCTCAGAGCAGTCCGTAGAAAAAGGACTTGTAGCCTTCAGTATTCAAGCCCTCAATTCACAGTAAGCTTTGCACTGTGTTTCAAGTGTCTTCCCTTTCCTTTTTGCTTCTTTTCATGCTCATAATCAAACAAAAACACAAATGCATGACTGGAGCCAGTGTGTGGCCTGAGCACTGGCTGGAACTGAAAATTCAATGATAAAGTATTGCATACTGTAGAAAACGACATTAAACTGAGATTTTCAGTTTTATGAGTCAGACACTTTCTGGCATTGTGAAGATAGATTTGTTGCCGAGGCAAGAAAAGAGCTTGTGTAATGCATAGTAATAATAAATATATAAAACATTTCATGCTCTTTCAACACACTTAAAGTCAACTAAACTAAACAGTTATGTTAACTGTTTAGTTTAGTTGACTTTAAGTGTGTTGAAAGAGCATGAAATGTTTTATATATTTTATTATCATTATGCATCACTTTCTGGCAAACCAATGAAAATTGGTAGGAAAACTCGAAAGCTGTGGGCAGTTATTATCATTTTATATTGAAATGGCCAGAGCCTGGCTGGAGCAGAAAATGAATACAAACAGAATGGCACCTTCCCATTATTCTCATCCTATGCTTTATCTTCCTTTTTTACACTGGAACTAATTCATATTTCACAGAGTCTCTATGACCCCGATTTCTTTGGATCATGAATTAGCAGAAACATCTGGCCCAATTCTATTTTCAATCATCAGAGAGGATACAGTAGACTGCCTTAAAACAACTTAGAAATCACATTTTAAATCTTTCAAAGAGCTACTGCTAACCATGATTCTTTGTTGTGTCAAAGTTGACTTGCTCGTATTATCTGAAAGTCACTTCATCTGGCCTAAATTCCCTTGGCCTTGCTTTTCATTAGGCACACAACAAAGAATCATGTGTTTTAGGTCTTTATTTAGTGTAGATAAATGGGAAGGGTGCCAAAGTATCCTACGCGAAGACCCATTGTTCCAGAAGAAGAAAGGGTCTACAAAACAAAGGGAAAGGCTTGCTACAGCCGCCCAATTAAAGGGGCCTGTGCAAGATAGAGCCTTTGCGCGCCAACGTTCGACTTTCTGATTATCAGAAAGTAATATGGCTACCACACTGCAGTGAGTTTCATGCTTAGAGTGTTTTGTGTATCAGAAACGGATTTCTGGTACTTGCAAGAAGCTTGAAAGGCCTAAAAGGGAGAAGATGGACCTTTTGTGTATTTTTCCGATTTGACATGAGCTGGATGAAAGCAAGACAGTAAGTTAAAATTCAAACCTTTTGCTACTTATATACAATAGAACAATAGGGGCTTTGCCTATGTCTAGGAACCCCAAATGTTGGTAATGATGGTGGTCTAGAAAAAGGCACAATCTCTAGATCTGCAGACATATTGGTCATATCATAAAGTATTCCAAGTTTCATTTACAGAGAAAATCAGGCCATGTTTGTCTTGTTAGTATTGTATTTGGATGTACACAAAGGGTCTAAAAAATGTTGGTTAATCTGCATTGAAATATTCAGCAATGTTTCCATTAGTGATTGTGTAAACTTCTCAGATTGAGTCAACAACGACAATAAGCATAACAATTATCGAAATCCGTTTATTTTGCTCAGCTGAACGGAACGAAATTGCTTCGTGTTCACTGTACCAAATAGTCAAATGTTTTTCTTTGATTACATGCACACCCGCAAAGGCTCTATCTTGCACAGGCCCCTTTAATTATTCCAATCCGCTTTTCAAATTATTTGTGAAGTAATAATAATAATAATACAAACAACTGTGAAGTGCATCTAAACAAAGGCTGCATAAATTGGCTGCATAAATTAAGTTTCTAGAAATTGAGAAACTTTGTAGCAAGTGTTTGCTCTTTGTTTCGTAGACCCTTTCTTCGTTTGGAATAATTGGTCTATGTTTAGGCTGGTGCAAAAGCTGATATTTCCCTTTCTCAGATCTCAATAGGGGCTTTTGCAATGGGCAAGAGCTCCTATACCTTGTATGTGCCATCTCTTGGGTGTCCAAAGCCTTATGTTTGTCAATTGATATACAGTTTCCAGCACTTGAGTTGTTTTCGGTGCATTTCTGATATATACATGCATCAAACTTTTGATTGGGCGCAAACAAATTTTGACCATGATAAAGATATTGCAATTACAAGCTTAAGTTCTGGTTGCAAAAGCACACCACAACAGTAACAAACAACAAATTCTGATTCCGATGATGACCTTTGACGAAACCGGCCGCGTGCCATTAAAACCAGAAGTGCTAGATAGTCTGCAGAGTATGGCACTTTTCGACGAGATCTCCGGTGTGCAAGGAGAAATTTCCTGTTCTCTGTTGTCTTTTTTGAATACCCTATTGAAATCTCCGGTGTGCAGTTGCCCTACTCTGCACACCAGCATGACCAAACAGCAGGACTTTGTTTTTCAAATGCTTCAATTTTGTTGAATACTTCCTTGCTATGTCTAGGTAGTGAGTAGTATCTAACAGTCTAAGTGCAAAAAGTTTTTTGTACAGTTTTCAAATCATCAGATGAGATATCACTGGGAAAAATAATGTGATTTCTGACTGAATATGACATAAGTTCAAGTGTGCCTTTTGCCTCGCCAGCGTGCAAACTCTAAGAGTCTACTGATTCCCTGCAGAGGAGTGAGGGAGCGCAAGCTACGTTTTTCCAGGCTGTGTGGATTGCATGTGTGTGGTTGCAACTTGCAGGCTTACCTTTCGTATTTCAACAGTGACATCCGTTCGTCTCCTTCTCAGCTCCTAGAAGTGAGATAAAACCTTTACTAGTATTAGCAATCAGCACAGCAAAATGATCCTTTGGGACTGGAAGATAGCTTACTTAGGCCCATGGCCTAACCAACTGAAGAAAGCTCAGCCTTGTGTAGGTAAGCTTTGAAAACCGATTTACGTTCCAACTTACATCTAAATCTTTGCCTTTATTCTTGAAACTTTTGATTCTTCGATTATCTGATTCTGAATCGCAGGAAGGCATGTTTACTTTGAATACTTTACTACGTTCGAAGCTGACTGCTCACTGCAACGCGTGTCAGAGCGGAATAACGGTTTAGATTCAAATTTCACCACTAAGAAATATTTTCCACGCCGAAATTTGAATCGCAGAATTGCACGATTCTGATTGGTTCTGGGGACTTCTTGTTTGTCATTAACCAATCAGAAATGTCTTTGATTTTCAAAATGAAACAATCAACTTCTGGAAAAAATATAATGTACCCTGGGTAGTAAAAATGAGATCGAAAACAAATTTCGTAACACATCTTTTGGCTGCCAAGGGATCTAGACTTGCCCCAAGAGGCCCCAAGTCTATTTCATCAAATTTCATCAATCAAAAAAATATTGGGAAAGGGACTTTAACTTTCAATGTTACAGATGACGAAATAGACTTAGGTCAAGCGTCAAGCCGACGAGGAAGAAGTTTTACTATTTTCTGCTGTGTACCAGAGTCTCGCACGGGGGGGGGGGTCTTAAGTATGTATATCAAGGAAAGGGATATGGGGCGGATGCTCAGGTTACCTCAGGTTACTTTTCAGGGTCTAAAATTTTGGTAAATCTTACTTTTTGGGTCATCCATTTAGTGGCGGAGCCACGGGGGGGTATGGGGAGTAAATACCCCCCCCCCACTTTTTTGAAAATATGGTAATTTAGATTCGTCCAAAAACCTCATAAAAATCATAGGGTAGGGGTAGGCTTCAGCTTTTAATCTCGCTTTCTCAATCAACTACTGCCACAGTGCAATTTGATCGAAAGAGATATGAATTCATTGTTCTGAAATCTTTTTCTGTCTTTGTCATTTTACCTGCTCCAGTTCATGTCTTTTCCGATTTATTATTATTGATGCAGCTTTCACCCACGGCATTGCTACTCGAAGTCAAGAAGAAAACACCGCAACAATTGATGTTTTTAGGCGAGAATTCTATTTGCCATAGCGAGTTGCAGTAACGATTTTCAGAAGAAGCATGTGAGGATATGGTTCAGTGCTCTGCGTTTAGTCCATTTGTGTTCAAGATCGAATATGTATTTAACAATTAGCATTATTACATGACCCATTTAGAGTTTTACAAGCAGTGATACTCGTTGTAATACAATTCAAAACCCTGTATTAAAGGTTTGTCGTATACTGACATGATTTCATCTGTCATTTTTCATCCAAATTGGGCGTATCCCTATATTCAAAGGGGAGCATTTTTATATTTGAAATGGGCGTTTCCCAAAGTTCTTAAGGGCGCGGCGCCAAAAATTTTTCCGGGGCAGCCCCCGGACCCCCACCATTCCCTACCCCCCACTTCGTGGTGGCTGGCTCCGCCGCTGCATCCATTCGATTGGTTATTGTTTGGGGCTCATGGAGAAAAGTAGAATAATTGGGGGAAAGCTCTTTACCAGCAAACTTTAAATCAAGAAACATTAGTAAATTCAAAATACGTAAATATGCTATTGGATTATGAGGGAACTAATGAGATAGGCCACTTTCCCAAAATTTCATTGACCTCGTGTCACTTGGGTATGACGGATTTGAAAAGTTACTTTTTGGCTCTATTTCCATGCCAGAAATTGTTTATTAGGTTGATGCTTTGTACCCCAGCCTGAGCACCCTACCCTAAGGCCCCGTTTACACGGGATCCATTTTACCCTGGGTGCCAGAGCCTCGCTAATTTTATTTTTGTCCCCCATCTTATCATTTTATTTTTGTCCCCCATCTTATCATTTTATTTTTGTCCCCCATCTTATTATCAAGGCTCTGGTACCCAGGGTAGATCCATTTGGATCCGATCCACTTTTTGAGGGCGTTTACACGGGATCGGATCCAGAATAGACCTTTTAGCTATCCTACAAAAGAGCCTGGATCGAGCGTTAATTGTACACACTTTTAGACGCGAGGTTCGATCGAGTGGCGTTAGAGCCTCTATCATTATTGTGCACATTCGAAAAGTTAACAATGTAGCGAAGCATCGCTCGCTTGAGATTCTTTTTCAGAATAGCTAAAAGGTTTATTGTTGGCGTTTACGCGGGATTGGATCCATTTGGATTTTATGAACTCTTAGCAGCGCTCTAGTAAGCCTTTTCTCTTATTTTAATCAGATCCTTCTGATTCCCCTCTTTGAAATGTCAACAAAGGATTTCTGTTTAATCGTGTCACTTCCTATCCGTACCATGGATCCGATCCCACCCGTACGAGACCTTTTGGGATCGGATCCAAACGGGATCAACTTCGAAAGATCCCGTTTGTGTACGGATAGCAGATCCAAATTGGTTCGGATCCATCGAGTCCCGTGTAAACACAAGGCTTATCCGTTACACTGGGTACGGATCCATTTGGATCCGATCTCGTGTAAACGGGGCCTAAATGTACCCAGGAAGCCCTTCCCCTCCAGGGCAGAGTCTACAGAAATTTTTTTGAGGAGTTTCTGGTAGCCAGCATCGAATTTTTTCGACATTAAAAGAATTTTGAAGTGTCAAAAAACGTCACCCGAATTAGATGTGATGCAATGTGTCATTATGGCACAAATGTTGGTCATCTTTTGCTCATCGAATGGTCTCATTTGCAACTAAATCACAGGCGTAGGAGAAAAGGGGCTGGGGGCAACAGCTTCCCAAAACTTTTTGAATTTGCAGAAATAAGCCATAATCGGGTAGAAATCGGTGTAAGCTAGAGTCAAGGAATATAGAATAGTTTTTAGCTACATTGAGAAATAGAGCCAGGAATGTTAAATAGAACGGCTCATTTAACCAAAGGAGTGCTACAAACAACTAAGGTAACTCTGCTTTCCACTCCACTGAGCAGCTAGCAGCCGTTTTGCATAACCACTCTTTTCAGAAAACCATTAATTTCTCCAATATTATACGATCTGAAAAACGTAGGAAAGCCGTTATTCTACACAGTCTTGGCAATGGAGAAATATCCGAATCGCAGTGCTTCCGTTAAGGCTAGGTCTGCAATCAAAATTTTTGTTGATTTCAGAAAAGTGGAGTTATCTCCAAAACTACTGGACCGACCCCGTTAAACTTTGCAATTTAGGAGGCACTCTCTTCATAATTATCGTGTCAGATGATAAATCTATACGTAGGCTACCTACAGCTTTTATAAACTCTGATATTAGTTGAATGTAGTGAACCACGAAGAAGAGGGACAGCATCTTCAAAGAGTAGGCATCGAGTTGATCTTTGACGCTTTTTCATTTATTCATCTTTCTGCTAACAAGTTTCCACCACAAGGCCATCACCAGAGCAATTAAAACATCTTATAAATACATCGGCTTTTATTAAGGATGACCTAATTAAAACGAATGTCCATTTAAGGTAAATGTTGCAAGTTCTTGGACCCAGTACTTTCTCTTCCTTCTGTTGTAAATCGTCAGATTTGTTTTGCCCAAAAGACAGCCTCCTACTCAGTTTCTGACCATCTCAAATCGCTTAAGTGCAGACTAGCCGCTGCCTTTCGCATCGCAGTGGAGCAGTGTCTATGCATATAGTCACTATGGTCTATGATATTACCGTAGTTGAAGATGACAACGTTAATTTTAGTTTTCTTTATCAATTGAAAATTTAGATGCATTCATTTGCAAGTTTCCAAACAGAGTGCACTGTAAAGGATAGTAAAGTGAATGATTTACACTCCCTGAATAAATTTCATATAACCAAATTAATCTAAAGCAACTTACCATGTCGGTGAAATCTGGTGATTCTGGTGATCCCTCGGATGATCCAGAATCATCTGAATCGCTGTTATGATGATTCATTGTTACAGGTAGACGTAGAACCAGTTTTTGCCAAGCAACAACAGCTTTTAAAAGAGCAGAGAAACGCAAATTTTCCTTGACCAAAGTCGGACCAAAGTGTAATGATAAAACCTTTTCGACGTTAATCCGTTGTTTAGACTCCTTCATTCGCTAAATTGGAATTCGAACATAAGATGTTGCGGAACTTCGCTTGATCAATAGAGGTCAATAGTCGTTGAGGAGGCCTCAGAAGTGAAACGAAAACCCAGGCAATGAAGAACAGATTTTTTGTGAAAGAATAAGATCTCTGACAAGATGAAGCAGGATCCGAACGAATTCAATACGGCAAGTAGTACTAGTCTGAATTGATTTAAAACATATCGATGTCCTCAAGAAACTACGTTCTGGGTCAGAAAAAGCTAGCAGAATTCCTCTGTGGGTACATATGAGACCCAGGTTACAAGCGCAGTACTTACAGGGTATCTGCGGTAAATTCCGGACGGCTGTATTTGCATAACGATATGTTTATGAAACCAATTTCATCAAATCTTTTAACTGTAAAGTAAACCTGCATTTTAATTTTCATGTTCTCCATCTCTTAATCGATCTTTTCACATATCTTGAGTTTTTGAAATAAAGTCCTGCTAACTGTAGATCCTTGATTGTTGATCCTTGACCGTAGTCCTACAAACAGTGTTCCCGCTTGAATGAGAGGTGATGGTGTCAACGTTGGCTCTTGCGACAACGACAAACGGTTCAACGATATTCAACTTGCCAGAAGCAAAACAGAGTGATGCCGATGAAAACTACACAAATCAACCTTCCTTCAAAATCAGTCTGATAGAAATTAATGAAAAACGTTTTGCAAGTAATCTCAACAGTGCAGCTGAAAAATGCCGCCACACGACAATTTAGGCCCAAACAGCTCCGCGGAAAGAAGGAGCTACAGAAATCATAGGAACACGCAAAAACAGCAGTCAGTTAAGAAAAGAAACACAAAATGATGTAAGTTGAACGTGATAATCTCATTTTTCAATTTGAAAGCCTGGAAGGAAAATTTCGGATTCTTAGACCTTCCAACATCAACCGTCCTGCAAATACCGCCGATACCGTAGTGCTAGGGTGCAGTTTGGTGGGAGGCATTTGAATGCTCTGTTCAGGCGCGGACTTAGTGGAAGGGCTGGGGGCCATGACCCCCCCCCCCAATGTGTAATTTCATTGCGTGAGGTCGAGACTGAAAATCATTTGTCTCATTCACTTTGTCAAAATATCGGTGATTCTTCCTGTGAACTTTGCTGTTGAAGTTTATTTATGATAAATTTCCTTTTGATAAAGATAGATAACGATTCAGGTCTTCAGTTGTGATAGTTATAAAATGTTGGTAAGTCACTTTAATATCACTAGAGGTAGAACGAACTTCTGAATACAAATGAAACTTCTAGAAGGAGAACTTTGATTGCTTACTCCAATGAGGGAATTTACCATGCGAAATTTCACGGGATTTTCACGTACTGTAACTTCGAAATGTCTTTGAATCGTGGATTTGAGAACAACTTCATTTTTTATACCAAATTTTCACTTCCATGGTGGTGGAACTTATTTCCAAAATATACATTCCCGAACCGATGCTTATGATAAACATTTTTTGATGGTCTTACTTTCCCAACTGATTGCCCGTTAGGTTTTGCACAAAAATGCCAGTTTGTATGTCAGGAGAAATCTAAAATGAAGTAAAAGGGGCGTTTCCCACGTTTTTCGAGAGTCTGAAGGGCGTAGCAGCCAGCAATTTTCCTGGGGGCTACGCCCCAGACCCCCATGTCTCCTTTTTAGTGGCCCTCCCCAGACTCCAAGACTGGATCCACCCCTGGCTCCTGGCTGTGCTGTTGAATATCACAGGGTAAGCAAGGGTTTGCAGGGTAAATAAAGGTAAATTAGGATAAGTTGGTAAGTTAAGACCAGCGACCAGGGGCTTGGTTAGTTTATATTTGCAAAGGGTATATGCTTTTCAGCGATCCCGATATACTTTCAAAATCATGTCGATACGGCAAGGTTGATCAAGATGCATAAACTGTATAAACCAAATGAAGAAATATGATGGTAAGCTATTATATGAATCAAGTCATAGCCTATCAAACCAATTTGCGAAGAACGTTTTTGAAGTACCCAACATGGAATTCATGGCAATTGCAAATTTTGAAATTCCTAACGACACGCTTCGTCAGTTGTGGCAAAGTACCGTCTGCAACTGACCACATGTAAAATCTAATCCAATTGAGTAAGAAATTATTCAATTCTGGCCACGTTTAAAGCAACGACATGGTTTCCTAGAGACTTGGAATAAGAACAAGGCTCCACATTTGCTCAATCGCAGGGTCCTCAGAATAATGCAATGTTTTGGTGTACATGGTTTCAAATGTGCGTTCGGATGCATTCACGTAGATTGGGGAAATGGTGAATGGAGCACTCTAATTTGTTCATTTTCTTATAAATGTAAGCACATAAACGTGGTTAAACATTCACAGTCTCTGATTGATATGACTTTTGATTTTTATGATTAATGTGATTTTTATGTGATAAAAGTGATAAATTTTTGATAAAATAATTTCAATTAATAAATTAATAATTTTTCGAGAGCGTAACTGATTTTAAGCAGTGATTTGCACCTCGCAGCGCTGCTCACTGGACTGCACTATTCTCACCTTTTCCTTTTCTTACCCGAAGCTAACCTCAGCTCTTCCTAACCTACGATAAAACTCTAACCTAGCCCCTTTTTCCAAAGTGTAACTCTAACCAGTGATCTTCGCCCTAACCCTGATCTTTCCCATTGTAACCCTTCCCCTATAACATGAGCACCACCAGTCTGAACTGTTCCGTTAAAATTCATGAACAAGATGCAATGTAAAGTGGTTTTTCTTTGCAGGCAAGTGCTGCAAGTACCTTATAAGAGCCTTATAAGAATTTTAAAAAATAGAAATAAGAAAAGAAAGAGACCGAAGAAAAAAGAGGAGGAGTTACTGTTTAGTAAAAGGAGCCTTCATATTGCCAGTTTGAAACAAATTAATAACACATTACTTTTAAATTTCCTTGGAATCAAATTCTCTTCTCCTTTTCTTCTCTCTTTGGCTTCTTCGTAAAATTCTTTAAAATTTGTATTTTGGCTCTGGCACCCAGGGTATGGCGTGGTAAGAAAAATTTTCCCCTTGCTTTACCTCAAGACCCCCGAGAGAACTCCTCCGGTGCAAATTGGTGCGCCACCAGTCTGAAAGACACTTCTACGGGCCTGCAAGCAAACATCACCATTTTGAGAAAACTCATTTTTTCTCAGGTACTTGGCTGTACTTGATATCCCCATCGAGATATGATAATTTGCGAGTTGCGAGTTGTCAGTTGCGAGTTGTCAGTTGCGAGTTGGTTTTTACTTTTACTTTTATTTTGCGAGTTGCGAGTTGCGAGTTGCGAGTTGCGAGTTGCGAGTTGCGAGTTGCGAGTTGGTTTTCCATTATATCAACCCAGTCTATATTTTTGTTCCAGTTTTAGATTCCAGCCAAATTTTCTTATGAGTTTTTTCGATTAATTTCTACTTGTCTTCAAGGGAAAGTTCTAAGAATTTAGTTGAATGTTTCTTCTACGGTGGTGCAAGTTGCTAAAGTAATTTCAAAGTTTGCGTCCACCGATTTTCCCTTCAAGGGCACTGCAAGGGGAAGTGAGATGGAGTGAGATCTGGATTTGCTGAAGTCACACTCAAGGAATGTATTGGTGCTATGATTTGATTACTAACTGACTATAGATAAGATGTCATGCAAAATATGACTGGGAGCAGAACGGGACTGAGGTGCACCCTTCAGGCACTTTTTACTTAAATGCGTATGTCTTCTTTGTACTATTATTTATCTGGCGAGAATCTGGAGATCTCAGATCAGAATTAGCGTTTCTTCCTCTTGTGTAGGATATACTCAGTGCTTGGGAGGAAGGGAGTAGTATGATGTCCGAACAGGAACTTCCCAAAGTGAACCTAAAATGTGATAAAGTTTGCTAGATTAGGTATGATGCAGCTCTCCAAGACCCCAGGTTTCAAATGCCTATGGTTTTGTCAAATGTTGACAAATGCTTTGACACCGTTCGAGAGAATTCTTCCTAAGTACCTTGAAGGTCAACCTCGTCCCCCTCATCCCCATCTGCTCTACGTCTACCTGCACCTACGGAAATCATCTGCACACCCAAAGTCAAATGAGGGCAGTTCCACTGTACGCAAAAGTCAACAAGAGTCGGCAGAGTTTCTGGACAAAACTCAATCGTTTTGTTGGCTTCTTTCAGAGAAAAACTCACTAGATGTTTCTGGGAAACCCACTTTAGCTGCCGGAAAATTCCTGTTTATCAGAAAATAAACTTTTGCCCATAAAGATTGAGTTTTTCCAGACAACGTTGGTGTTGATGTTCTTCAACAAAGTGGGCTCTCTTCAGTTAAAACGCGTGTTTCCTTCCGCCTTGGAAGGCCGGTTGAAGAAAAAGAGGGTTTAGAAAGCAGAAATGCTGAACTTTTATCAAAAAAAGGATAGCCCTTCAAGGAAACTTTGTTTTTGAAAAAAGGGAGTCTTTTGTTTTCATTGTGACACATGCAGCGCTCCGCGTTATTGATTCATGTATTCATGGATTCATTGATTCATGGATTCATTGATTCACTGATTCATTAATTTTGATATTCAGGTGATTTGTGATTTTGTGATTTGTTCTTTGTTCATACCCCGCGCTCTGGGAACGAGGCCGTTTCCCCGTTCCCACAGCAACTAATCATTTAGCATCAATTTTTGTGCAAATGGCGACCGAATCAATCTGCAAAAGAGCGGTCAACAAGAAAGAACAACGTTAGAAAGTCTTCAAGAAATAATTCCAAAAATAAATCATGGCTAAATCTAAGAGGAAAAGTGGCTCCTCAACTGAAGTATCAAGGTGGGAGAATGAGCTTGCCCAGGCTCAAATGAATGAGGTAAACAAAGTGGTTCGACTTCCAGGCTTTATTATCACCCCCTCTGAGTTTTTGTTGATGTTGAGTCGATGACCTAAGCTGTTATGATGGGCACAGCTAGTAGGAAATTTAATGAAGATTTCAGCATTGTGCTTTGTATCATTTTTGTCTTCGCATCCTCGCAATAACTGAATGGCCACATCAACCAAAAATGTCCATAAGCTGAAATCAATGAAACCATTACAAAGCATTCTGGAAATTGATGAAACCATTACAAAGGCACGTTGCAATGGCAGTGACTGGTCAAATGCTGAACTACCTTTTATCTAGAGTGGAATACATAACATGCACGCCGTACACCACACACATAGGCTAGTTTCATTTGTTTCCAGTAGAGTGAGTCTGTCCACCACATAGGGCTGTTACTTTAAAAGGTCAACAGACAGTTAAAATACATTTATGTTACGCTTTGGTGTAACACAGGTATATAAATGTGGCCTAACATAAATATACTTTAGCCATCCGTTGACCTTTTAAAGTAACATCCCTATTCAATCATATTTTCTCAGGCAGTCCTGAGAGCAGTAACTGCTCCTCCCATTCATTTGTTCTTGTTAACACCCTCTTCTTTGCCACTTATATCAATAGATAGCAATATAATGCCACAGTATCTCTTCACATGGGAGTGAATGTTTCTGATGAGATTACCACTACAAGGACTGACAAACAACAGCAGCTCATCCTTCTACCTGGTAATACAAAACTAGAATGCTATTTGAGGAAAATAGTTTTATGGAGCAAAGACCAAATCATATTTTTCTTCATTGGCATTTTGTTTGGTGATGATTGCACTAGAAGAGCTCATCGAGAACAAAATATTGCAATATTGCAGATAAATTTGTTTGGCAGTTTGAAGCCTCCTACTACTAAACAGTCTTTTTACTAACTACTTCTCTGACTATTGTTTGAGCCAGCTGTCACCCAAATGCTCCAATGCTGAGAATGTCAAATACCCATACGACAATCGCATGCTGCTGCACACACTCATTTGATTCACTATCAGAACTTAGTGGAAACAAATGAGGTAACAAATGATTGCCATCCCATAAGAATTATAATTGAATTTCAGATCATTTTTCTAAAGTTTTATTGTTCAATGATTATGAGGATCTTTTGAATTTCAGGTGAAACTGATTTTAGAATTAAATTGTTTGGGCCGCTTGTCGTTAGTGGGAGAAGCTAAATGATCATGTAAGGTCCTAGGATACCTTGATGCATATACAGTATATAGAGCTACACAGTGCGATGTATCTTTTTCTTCACAACCATTCTCAATTATCTATCCCACTAGTGAGATTCACCTCTAAGGGGGCCATTATCGAAATAAGGTCAGCTTGACCCTTGAATGCTATCCCTGCCACTGTTATTAGGGGAGTTTTCCTTTTACATTTTTAAGCTCAGAGTATTGTATTGTATCTATTTTTATATTTATTGCAATAACTTGTAAACATTTATGTGGCAAACGATACATACATACATACATACTGTACATACATACATACATACATACATACATACATACATACATACATACATACATACATACATACATACATACATACATACATACATACATACATACATACATACATACATACATACATACATACATACATACATACATACATACATACATACATACATACATACATACATACATACATACATACATACATACATACATACATACATACATACATCTGGAGACTGGTACATGGATGGTACACTCAACATGGTCAAGGTACAGTACCACGGTTGCTGTTCCTTGAGAACTTGTTGCATCATTTCCATATTTGTTTGAGCAGGCCAGTTTATGGGCAGCATTCCTGCTGATGTGGGCAGCTGTCAGCTGTCAAGAATTTAGACCTTTTGACTAACTGAGAACCATTTGTAGAAATGAAAATTTTATTTGAAAGGATCTGTGTACTATTATTTCATTCTAATACAGCTTAGAGGTTTTGAAATGAGATTTAAAAGTTTGAAATAGATAGTGCATTGGTCGTAGTTGACTTCATGTGGTACTCATTTTTGCTCAGCCTTGAGTTCACAAGTTTGTGCACCCTGGACATAATACATTCTACCAGGTGACTCAAAGAAAAGTTTACTTTTGGCAGGCTGTGAAATAGTAGTATGAGGTTGATGTTCAAAGCTGAAATGTTAATCTATTAGTCATGCTACCTTAGATAAGAAAGGTTAGTTTGGTAAAATCGCTCATCATTTAGACCCAGAAGATAGGAAAATGGTCATAAGGGGCATGTTTGGGACCAATCATTCCACAGTCAGTCATGATTTACTTGCTATTAAAATCAAAATTCTATTTCTGACACTGAAAATGTAAACTTCAATGCCACATGTATCATGGACCAGAATGGAATATGGAATTCTTGATTTCCATAAAATCCTCTTACAGGCATTTTTCTAATTCTTGGGTCTTAAAGATGTGTGATTTTACAGTACCAAGCAAATTTTTCACATCTAAGTTAGCCTTTGACTGATAGGTTAACATTTTGGTTTTATCAGCCACATTTTTTATTCCATAGCCTGCCAAACACCAACTTTCTTTACTCACCCAGTATAGATAGTTTTAAACTTGTGCACTGTTAGGTCCTGACACCATTGGTCTATCTACAAAAAATTAAAAAAAATGGACATAGTTTTTCTATGTAGATGGTAGTAGATGATACCGCAAGAAATCTCAGGATGTAGATGGTAGCATTCAGAGAGATATAAAGTTTACTAGATGATCTCCTTTGCCAGGCTGAGGCCTGGATGTTGGAATGTCATCTTGACTGTGATGCAAGGCAAAGCCACTTCAAAAGTTTCAGGGTGGTAAATGAGTTTTTATTGCAACTCTGCATTGTGCCAGACACCCATACTGTAATTATTTGTTGACTAGTAATTTTTTGTAGCCTATTCATCCTCACCTCCAGTACAAAATACAGTTTTGAACAAAATTTGCAATCTGTTTGCATTGATTAATGCTCTATTGCTCATTTGGTGTTTCCAAGTTTGCATGGAGGTTGCACATTTTGAATGTCTGCAAGAAGCTCAAAGCAGACTGTTGCAATCTGGTTTGCATAAAAAATTGCAAAAAATTACTTCTCAAAACAAACTTTGCATAATTAATCTTTTGCACAAATTTGCTGCAAAATAGATGTAAACTAGATGCAAAGCTCATTTCTTCTTATGGGTAGTTTCAATTTTGCACGCTCTAGTTGTGTGTGAATTGTAATACCACACAAATTCATATATAAGTAAGATAGATATTTTACCTCTACTTCTACAGGATGGATGGAAGGCTATGGTGGTGTTTGCAGTTCCAAATCAGTTAGAAGATATTTTACATTGCAGCATCATGTCTGATGTCATTGCAACAGGGCTCAGGAAACTGTTCACTGTTGTTGACTATGATGCACTTCTAAAAGAGGTAAGCATAGATTGCCAAATTCCTTTTCACCATTACTTTATTCTTTTTCATTCTTAAATTACAGGTGGCTCAGTGGGTGAGCTGAGGCAGCAAAATATATTTCACACTTTCAGAAATTATTGCGCAAGAACTACAGTTTTTAAAGATTAAACCTCATGTCCTCATAAATTTGAAAATTTACTCATAATTTACGATGCATCATCTTTAATCTCAAATGAAGATTTCCTGAAAGCCAGGCAAAATGGGAAAATGAAGCAAAGGACTTAAATTTTTAAAACGTTGGGGGCAAAATTCTATTTCATTTTTCATTTAACTAAAGTGCTGGTAAGGAAATTTGGTGATTTTAGTGCATCAAATCTAAATTGTTTCCTTCATTCAGTGCTTCCTACATCCCGTGATAGAGGCGGTAAAGATTTTATGGTACCAATTTTAGCTGGCGTTGGTCTGATGGTGGCAAGATTTGAAAACGATAAATAGAATGGCTGATTAAAACAATCTCTTTGCAAGCCTTGCCACAAAGAGGCTGGAGTTTCATGACAGAGCATCTTTTGCTAGACCTAAACAATCAATGAACCTAAGTTAACGCATCAAGGATACTCCTTTTCAATGTTTCTATGTGTTCAAATGATGCTATTTCAAATTGTGCCAGCCAGGGTCAACCATATCCCCAAGGCCTCTTGTCATATTGAGACAAAGGCCCTGAGGACAAGGACCTGTTTATATGAGGAAAACATCTCACCTGCCAGACCTAGGGTGGAGAGGTGAGATTCCACCTTCCAATAGAATCCTTTATTTTCATTTCAAGTTGACATGACGAATGCAATATCACCACCAGTACAGGGAAGTCCCACCTCACTAGAGGTGAAATCTCACCTGGGTGAGGTGAAATTTTGCCATATGGACAAAATACCAAGGTGAACTGAAATTATTCGTTGATTCTTATTGGTCAAGTCATTCTGATTTTACGGAAGAGAAACTTTATTCCACCTCACCCCTCAGGCCCAGGGCTGACAGGTGAGATGAAAAATCTCATATAAATAATGGCTGAAATTTACCTCGCCTGCTAGCCCTGGTTATGGCAGGTGAGGTATTTTTCCTCATGTAAGCAGGGCCTTAGTGCTCCATTTTCAAATTCTACAGTTGAAATTCTGCCAGCAAGAAATGAGCCATTTATGTATGAGCATAAGGCCTTTCGGTAATAATTTTTGCCAGATTCAAAATGTGCTTTAGTATTTTGGGCTGTCTCATCGATTGGCAATTGGTATAGCTACTGAAAGAGCTCCTCCTCAAGAGACTCCCCTGCATTAAATTCTCCTAATTTGTATTTAATTTGTTCGTACCATTGCTATGTTTTATTCGAATTAGCTTTAGTGATCCCTTTCTTCGTATTTAATGTGTTACTTTATTTTCAATACTGCATATGGTGAAATCTGAAGATTCTGGGAATGGACTTTGATGCAACTGTGAAAATTTTCTATCCAGGTGAAAGACCTCGCACATGGCAAAGCAGGGAAGGTAAAAGTCTCGAAGCCACCACAATTTGTTGAAATCGTTGATTCAATAAAAACGCTGATGGATCAAGGAGACGCAATTGCACCTGCCACACTCGCTAAGCTTTTGAAATTCAAGCTACTCATGATCAAACAAAAAGATCATGAAAAACGAGAAGAGGAGAGGAAGGTAGAATTTCTTCAGTATTTTCTTACATTTTTTCATAGCCCGCTTAGCTATTCTGGAAAAGAATCGGAATCGAACGATATTTTGAAATAATTGTAGAATTTTCGAAGTTGCACAAGTGATTGAAGCTCGATCGAACCTTGTAGGAATAATGTGCAGGAATAATGCTCGATCCAAGCTCTTTTGTAGAATATCTAAAAACTCTATTATGCAATGCTTGAAAACGGAGCGATTTTTTTTATTGAAATGGAGTAAGCAAATTATTTCGGTGCCTCTCTTTGAATGCAGAGTGGAATCATTCTGTTTCAAGCGTTCATGTTGAAACGTTTCATTCCGCTTTCAAACAATAGCAGTTTCATTTGATGCTGAATATGGAAACATTCAGAGTTAGCGGAAGGTCAAAACGGCATGGTTTTATACTTTACTGTATGCAGTTGTAATTGGTGTAACGTAAACGTTGCATGATTACATGGACATTGGAAGAGCAGAACGGATCCACCACTTCTTTTTTGCTTTCCAGATTGGATCTTAAAGGAGTTCTGCCACGCAGGTGATTGGCCTAGAGGGCAAAGCTCAGATAATGGACAGGAGCTAGAGCCCAGCGTCTTTGAATTTATCGCATGTTAAAAATTCAGTTTATGTCGCGAAACGATTTCAATTCTTTTCTGTTAATCTTGTCACAGACATTGTTCATCCGTCTTTACAATCTCCTCAAATTGAGTAAGACAGACGTCTTTAACACTCCTTTATTTAGCAATCATTCATAGGGAGGTATCTTCCATCAGTTCAAAGTGAAATCTAACGCTGTATGGTTCTTTATTTGTGGACGAAATCTTTAACTTTTTCAAAGAGATTGTTTAGAACGATGTAAAATATGATTCATCATGTTACAAAATGTTGCACACTCCAAAAATTCTCAGCAAGAATTTATAGACCATGTTTATTAACGTCCACGAAGTGTTTAATTTTAGTTAGCTCTTCCATAAAAAGCCAGAATCAAGCGATATCTTTATGCACTTTTGTACGAGAGGCTCAACTGAGTAGCGTGAGAGCTTCCATCACTACTGTGCACATTCGAAAATTCAACAGGTCTAACTCAAGTGACACGTCTTCGAACGAAACAATTGAATTGATCATTCGTGACAAGTTTGCGTTACCCTTATTACGTGTGACGTCTGATTTAAGACGAACTCTACAAAGAATTACATGAAATGACTACAAAAGAAGAAAGGGAAATATGCCAGAAGGGACTTAGTAACAATTTGATTTTTCAAACACTGGAAAGATGTTTGATTCACTTCAGCCAACCTGATAAATTAACTGCTTAAAACTCCGGTCAAACGGTCCAAAATTTCACCCAACATTTCACCCAACATCATGTTGGATGAAATGTTGGATCGTTTGACCACCTTGTTGGGTCACCCAACGTCGTGACTTTCCATGTTGGGTGAAATTTGACAGAGATCAGAAATGTTGAATGAGGACGCCCAACATTTCCATTGTTTTCAGATGTTGGGTCAATTGTTGGGTCGTGTGACCCCCGGGGGGCTATATAACGGGCTGAGGGTACGGGTATGTGCCGCCCATATGGGTGGGTATTTTAGCTGAAATTCTCTAAACAAGAGTCCCTTTTTCGGAAAATTTTCCATAACCATGGGTGGGTTATCCAGAAATTGGCGAAAAATAGCCAAAATGGGCCGTTTTCCGCCAAAATTCATCATAAAAGTGGGCATGAAAGCAAGTTTCGGTAATTAGAAGAGGGTACCTTTCTGAAAACCGGGCGGCAGAGCCCCGTATATCCACAAGTCATGTACCCCCCCTCGGGGTTTGACCACCTCATCCATTATTGTTGGCTACACGCATGGTAGTAGCCTACTTTTAGAGGGCGCCAACCGCCACAGTCGTCACTTTATGTACAAAAACGTTCAGTTTCTTTCAAATTATGGCAAAGAAGATGACAAAAAGAGAAACCTTTAATTTTACAGAAGTAAACTCCAACTTCAATGAAGAGCTACAGCCAAAAAGAAACAGCAGGGTCCTGGTTGAGTCAGACGTTGGATGAAATTTTGGATCGTTTGACCACTGATGTTAGGGTACCTGTAAATGTTGAGTTGAATGTTTGGTGAGATATTGGGTGAGATGTTGAATCGTTTGACCGGACCTTAATTTAAAAGCATTAATTTTGTCTTTCCTAAGGCTGCTGAAGCTGCTGCAAAACAAACTAAAAACGAAGAACGAAGTCGCTCGAAGGGAGCCAGCGCAGCTGGAAAAAGAACAAAATCAGCATCACCCGGAAAGAAAAAAGGCAAAAAAGATGATGCGCCACCTTCACCCAAGAAAGACACAAAGCTGAAACGACGTGGAGAGCTGGAAGATACCTTTAAAACCATTGGTATGATACTTGTTAGACTAATTTTTTTCTTCCTAGTTTTCGCCATTCCCACCTTTACTATTATCCCCTTAGTTTTCAAACCAGGACTCATAACTGAAATTGCAAAGGATCCGTTTAAAATTAATCTTGTAAATTAACTATCGTTCTTCATTCTAATGTTATGCCAGTCGAAAATGTACCCACTTTTCCTGCCCATCGGAAAGGGTTGTTCTATTTTAGCTTTGTCCTCGAGAAAGATCTTTTTTGAAACAAGCTGCATCTGTTAGATTTAAGATTTTCTTCGATGAGACGAAGCACTGATTGCAATCGAATGAAACTGACTTGTACTGTACTGTGGTTTCTTTCGATTTTGACCCATAATAACCCCACTCTTTTCTGTAGATCGGTGAAAACTTTCACAAAAACGCAAAACGGGGATTTTTCTCTCCATTTTGGTACAAAAATCATGTGTGGTAGGAGACTATTGTATTGGCCTAAAAGTGCTTAAATCGCCTCATAAAGAAATATATTCATTCAAACTTACGATGCTGTGGTTGTCTCTTTCTTCTTAGTTGTCTTCTGCCAAATATTTCCACCAATACGGTATGCACACCACAACTGTGGCCTAGTGGGCGCCAGCGCTATATTGCATTGATTCAACACTGTGCCTCGATATGAGGTTCTGGTTGTTCTGGGAAGTCCCCAAACGCGAAAACGAGAAGGGATTGGGAGGCGCTGGTGCCCACATGGCCACAGTTGTGGTGTGCATACTGCATTGGTGCAAATATTTGGCAGAAGGCATGGAAGAAGAAAGAGACAACCATAGCATCGTGAGTTTGAATGAATGAATTTCTTTATTAGGCGATTTAAGCACTTTTAGGCTAACACATCAGTCTCCTACCGCCCATGCAAAAATGGAGCAGTGTGAACAGGGCTTTAGGCAATAAGATTTTCCACATTTGGTTGCAAGTTTTGTAAAGATTTGACTCCTTTGCTAATCAAATCGTAACTATACGCAGAGGCGGATCCAGACGGTTGCAACAGTAGCTGCTGCTACTGTCAGATTTTCAAGTCAGAATTTAAAAATTGCGCAAATAGGAAAAGGATAAATCATGGTAAAAAATTTAGATTCGTTAACTATATTCAATCAGAAATTATAATAACATCGAATGTATTGCTAGCTTCAGTTTGAGTGAATCGGTAAATTAAGAAATTGGTTTCTCACAGTTCGAATCTCATCTCTGTCCTTGAGAAAGCCCAAGCGAATGCAGTGTTCTATTTGGCGACCCATTGCAGAGGCCGAGGCTCCCTCTGCTACAGGGTTGCCTCTTGCCGTGCCGCTGCCCTTAGCCATGGGGCTATCGTTCTTCTGCTCACCGCATTGCTGGCCAATCAGCATTTCTATCTGAAGGTTGCAGGAAATTGGCGGGAGCTAATGTCACATTCAAAACCGTAGCAAGCCAATCACAAGAGGGGTTGAGGGTTGCAAGCCAATCAGCGGAAGGCTTGAGGGTAGCAAGCCAATCAGAACTCGTAGAGCCGCAAGCTTCCAAGAACAATAGGAGGTCCATTCAACAAGGAAGTAAGTGATGCATGCTGTGCATTACTCCGAGAACTCTTCATTGTCTGAGAACAGAGGGCCACTTTGGCCTTTTATCAACAGTCAGAATAGTCACAATGGTTAGAAATGTTGGCCACAAAAGCGTGGAGGATGACAAGAAGAAAGCAAAGGGCCTGAAAATTTTTCAAATTTTACACTCAAATGGGATGAATGTTGCAATAGAGGGGATGGGTTCCAAAGCTGAAATAAGATTTTTTGCGTCAAGAATTGTTTCATCCGACTCTCTGTTTGGCATCTGTTTATAATAGCTTTTTCTTGCAAGAAATTGAATTAGAAACTATTTCTTTTCGCGAAGGACATCCACTGATACATTTCATGTTTTATCGAGATCATGGGCATGGCAACGAAAGTGTGGTAAAGTGGGTGTTCCTGAAGAATTTTAGGGCGTAGTCCAAAAATTTTTCCAATAAGGGCCCCGCCCCCAGACCCGGATCATGCTTCGGTCAGATTCTATCCTGGATCCGCTCCTGATACGGAATGTTTTAATTTGATGTAAGATATCCTTAAATAGTGGACTCATCATAATAAACCCATATGAACATACAATAAATTCGTAAACACTGTCAACTCCTGCAAAAGAGCAATAATCAAAATGTAAGATAAACCTTTAACTAAAAAGAAAATTGTTAAACCTGCAAGAAAATCAAGTGATCCCTTACCAACAACGTCATCACATGAAATCGTCACACCAAATACGCGTTTCGTCGCACACTCAATTTCGTCGCACTTGTGATAATCTCGTATGATTACGTTGTGATGGTAAGTGTTTATTTGATTTTCTTACAGGTTTAACAATTTGCTCTCTAGTCGGAGATTTATCTGATATTTTGATCATTGTAGCTAATTTTACTGGAGTTGACAGTGCTTCCCTACTGGTTACAAGTTTATTGTACGTCCATTGGTTTCTAATGATGATTCCGCTATTTACGGATATTTAAAAATTTTGTATCACAAATCATCCTTTTACATGTTTTGATGTAAAGGTTGTTTGACGAACCTGATCACAAGATGTATCATTTTGTAGATGATGAGCCAGACGAACCAGATGATCCGAACCATTACATAATCATCACATCAGTTTATGATCCGCATGTACTTCAACCGTTGATTGATCTTGGCGTTCCTATTGATGCTATCATCAAACTGAAATCTGAAAGCTATGATGTTAAACCGAAAGAAAAGCCAATCGATCCAGTTGAAAATGAGGTAGGCTACGAGAATTATGACATGGGTCTTTGACTTCTCCGTGTTCGTTGATTTCACGATGGCGTTTTGGTAAACAGGTATGTTAAGCAAGATTTAACGTAAGGGATGCAACGGGCTCAGTCTAGTAGGTTCTCCAGTTAGAATTTAATTATGTAGTCACATTTTTTTCTCAACCTTCGTGTTTACAATAAATCTAAAAAAGTGTGTTTTCATCATTGATTTGAAACAGTTTATATCCTTTGCACTCTTTATTTCCAACGGTAAGGTATTCCATAAAGTACATATCTAAATATCTAAATCCTGCATAACAAAAAGACCGAGAAACAAGAGCCTTTCATTTGCAACGACGAACTCCTAGCAGCAATGCACTACTAGACTTCAGTGTCCTCCTAGGTATATGCCATCTAATCATCTCTTGCAAATAGCTTGGTGCCTCTCCTGATAAACATTAGAATGTCAGTAAGTGAATTTTGTACATAATTCGATACCTCACAGGCAACCAATATAATTTTATCATAACAGGCGTAATATGTTTGAATTTAGAAACAAGCATAACCACACGTGACCATTAAAATTGACCATGAAGTTATCATGAAATCGCCGCGTGATCCCAGATTTAGAGACGTGAAAAGTTTTGAAAAGTTATACATCTTGGCCATTAATGTCATCATTTGATGACATTAATGGCCGTGACGTAAGTGTCGAATCTTTGGAAAAGTTTAAAATCAAATATGCAAAACAAAATGTTACTTTGAACTGAATGGCTATGAGAAAAGTTTGGGTAATTTGCCATCATTTTGACATCATCATTATTTCCACTATTGCGGGTTTTGAAGGTTTTTTGAAAGGGCCTTCGCCATGAAATCCCCAATGATTTCAAAATTTATCTCCGATTTCAGTCAGGTAAGGTTTAATGTTGGTAGCAAGATGCCAACTATGTAATGATATCATTGCAAATACCATTTGCCTTGAAATCCAAGGAGCAGTGGTTTTTCAAACGGGAATTGACTTCTTACCCAGCTGGTATGATATTAGACATTCATAGAGAAACTTAGCATAACCTGTGCGCCAAACACTTTTAGGAAGATGTTAAAGAAAGTGCTGAACAGAATGAAGCCGAGTTAGAAGAGGAAAGGAAAAGAAATGAAGAGATCAAACAAAAATTGACAAAGTTCTGGAAAGACAGCGATGTTGTGATCAGGGAATCTCCTTCTGGACTTCCAATAAAAGATATTGCGAATTTGTCAGTTGTTATCAAAGACAGCATTGTGCCGGCAGGAGATTTGAAGGAGCTCGAACCAGATACTAAGGTACTGTTTTTCTTGGAATCAAAGTAGTCAGATAGCCAATAGAGTTTAAAGGGTAAGCTGGGGGTCGGTATGATTGGTGCTAAAACAATAGATTACACTGTTATGAATGGTGCATCGTAACTTCCACCATTTTACGTCTTCTCTCTGCAAAATTGCGTATTCAGATATGAAACCAGAGAGTAATAACGTTATCAAGCGCAAAGAATCTGTGCGTTCCGACGTCATACTCAGCGAAAATGAGGCTGCACTGATGTTTTCTTGCCTCTTAATCGCTGCCAGCCTCTTTATCGTGTGCTCGTGGAGCAATAGGCACAAATGAGGACGATATTTGACCAAATTATCAGAGTGGATAGAAAATTTTCAGCAGTTACGAATACCAAAATGTGGAGAAATGTTGATAATTTGCAGCAGCAGTTAGTAAGTATCTTTCATGCAGACCGCAGAATAGAACTTTCAGCCTTTCTCCAAAGAGGCTGGACCGAGTGCATTTTTACTAGTGGATTTTGATTGAGTGGGGTTAGAGCTTCTGTCACTTTTGTAGATTTATGCCTTTTCATCCCTTGTTTCCTTTAAGTTGAAGCTGCGCGCAGGCTATTGTATCCCTGCGTTCTTTGATTTACTGATATCACTTGGTCAATAGGATCTCATAACGGTACTCTTGATAAGTGGGCTGATTTTGCCAAAATGGCCTAAACAAGCGGAGTATACTCAACAAAATCACTTCAAAGTCTAGTCCAAAGACCTTGAAAATTAAAGAGCAAGCTTTAGTACAAAGACTAATGTTCTCCTGACTTATTAATCGCATAATATGTACCTTTCAAGCAGTAATCTACCTTTGTGGAAACAAAAATAGATCAATTGTAGCTATGAGAAACCCCGGCCATATCAACCTTTTTATATGCAACAGCAACAAATGTCTAAGTAGCGCCTCCTGACTGGTTGAACAAAAATTCTATTAATTTGATTGGTGAATACGGAATCACTCTACGTGGGCCTAGAGTGGGTCCACTTTTTGAGAGTAGAGTTATGAATTCCTATTGACCAAATGATATCAACAAATCAAAAACGCAGGGAAACAAAGGACGAAAAGGCATAAGTTTATCACTAGGGTGCATCGTCTTTCATTGCGCCGGTTATAAGGCTAGAAACGAGGGTGGCACTTTACTTTAAAACAGAATGACCGGTTTTCAATTAGACTGATTGCATATTCGTAGATATCGCTATTGAAAGACTGATAGACGCTCAAACTATGACTCGTGGACTTTTAAGTTGAAAATTGGGACGAAATTTTCCGCCATCGAAATCGTTACTATCATGGAAACCATAGCAACAGTTCAGTGCTCCCGGAAATGGTGGATGGACCTAAGTTGCCGGCTCGAACCTCCGATGTTAAAGCACATCAAAATTAAAGTTTTCAGTAATACTAGCCATGAACATAAGCTATAAGTATCCAGATGAATGTCACCTGAATCGAAGAATCAACAAACCTTTCACTGTAAATCAGGAGTTCCTTATTTTGGATGCCAATTAGCTTCCATGAACTTCACCGCAGCAATTAAAATCTCCAGCTGTCGAAGGCTGTTTTCTTCGTTCTGATACTACGCCGCGGCCTCATTCCCACCCCGGGTAATGTCTTTGCAGTACGGTGGAGGGTGCCAAGTACAGTGGAGGGTGCCCAGTACTGTGGAGGGCTATCTTGCAGTACAGTGGAGGGCTATCTAAAGTACAGTGGGGGGCTATCATGCAGTACAGTGGAGGGTGCAAGTACGGTGGAGGGCTATCTTGCAGTACGGTGGAGGGCTATCTGCAGTACGGTGGAGGGCTATCTAAAGTACAGTGGGGGGCTATCATTCAGTACAGTGGAGGGTGCAAGTACGGTGGAGGGCTATCTTGCAGTACGGTGGAGGGCTATCTGCAATACGGTCGGGGGGGAGGGGGTTATCATGCAGTACAGTGGAGGGTGCAGAGTACGGTGGAGGGCTATCATGCAGTACAGTGGAGGGTGCAAGTATGGTGGAGGGCTATCTAGCAGTACAGTGGAGGGCTTTATTTCAGTACGGTGGAGGGTGCGAAGTACAGTGGAGGCTTTGAACACTCGATATACCAAACATGAAATGAAATCTTACAAAATCTATCATGACAAGAAGCCCTAATGAGTGAAAAGCAAATGTTTTCTATTCTGTTTCAAATGTTATACCGTTTTCATCAAAGGTAGGAAGAGCACATTAATTTTGAATTCAAACAGCAGCATAGCTATGCATTGTAGTATTCACGTACTTTGTTAGCTTGGGCATAAGCATAACAAACTTTCAGTTGATTTTTCACCGATAAATGAATGCCTTCTTCTACGATCTTCGACAGTAAAATATTTATGAAGATTCGCAGTCTCATTTTAAGGAGAATGGTTTGTCTGTTCAGTCGGTTTAGACATGGATGCCAGGTTTAAGTCATATCTGCTGAAAAAACCATCGAAAAGAAGTCCAGCCAGTTCGTATCAAGAAGGTTCCTAGACCAATGCAGTGATCCCTCTGAAAGTGCACGCTAGGAGAACTTTGCTGATTATGGTTCAGAAAGCGAAAGTGATTGCGACGGGGCTGATGCTGCAGGATGTCGGCGTAGCTTTTTTTCTTTCGATATTTCAGGATTCTTGGGAAGCACATGCCCCCAATGCCCCCCGGTTCCTACGTCTGTGAACTCACAAAATTGCGCTAGGTATGAACATTTCAGAGAATACATGGCAGCTGAGAAGGTCATTTCAAAGCAAACTGCAAAAATTAATGCTCTTCTGGCCGAACTTTGTTTCGATTATATCATGACCATTCACAATTTCAGTTTGATTTAATTGTTTTTGTAATTCTAGCATGATTCTAGCAAATAACGATGTGTGGAGATATTAAGTTACTTCGCTCGTTCATCGAGCTTATTGCAGTACTGAACACACATTGCAAGAAATACAGGCTTTCCTATGGTGTTGATAAAGAAGAAATATTTCTTGTGGCAAAATATGATGTCGCCTTTTGGAAATTCGCCCCCCTCCCCAGGTTATGATTCCTTCAAAGAGGCCTGGTTTTTGTGCAATCATTCCTTCGTGCCAAGAAAAGAATCATAACATGTCTTTCTTGTAACGAACCGCTCATAAGGGACTCAGCATACAGGTTGCCAAAAAAATTTAGAAGCTCCAAAACTAGAAAACGATCTAATATGAATGTAATCTTCACCACACTTTTACTCTGTTTCTACTTGCTTCCTGTCCAGTAGCGGCAAATTCAGTTTGTTGAGTGGAGGGCCAGCGTCAGTCAATTTCGAAGTCGGAGGAGATGTTTCCATTGAGTTATTTTGCTGGCAAGCCTCCGAAAGCACTTCAGTAATGTCTAAACTCTGAAGCAGCTTGGAAATCAACCGCTTTGAAATGTTCAGGAAGGGCACAAGAACTAAGCACGAAAAATCTTGGCATTTTGATAAACTCCCATTGAATCACCCCCGATAACGTGTTTCGTGACACTAGGGCATCAAAAGAATTCTTTAGAAAGTTAATGAGGTTTTCTACACAAAATTTCTATGTTACAGCATTCGTTATTCTTACGAAAACAACAGACTTTCGTCGACGATATAACGAGATCCCTCTGCAATACTATGCACCCTCCACTGTACTCCAGGATTGCCCTCCACTGTACTTTGCACCCTCCACCGTACTGAAAGATAGCCCTCCACTGTACTGCTAGATAGCCCTCCACCGTACTTGCACCCTCCACTGTACTGATGATAGCCCTCCATCGTACTCCGCACCCTCCACTGTACTGCATGATAACCCCCCACCGTACTCCAGATAGCCCTCCACCGTACTGCAAGATAGCCCTCCACCGTACTCCGCACCCTCCACTGTACTGCATGATAGCCCCCCAACCGCACCGCAGATAGCCCTCCACCGTACTGCAAGATAGCCCTCCACTGTACTGCTAGATAGCCCTCCACCGTACTTGCACCCTCCACTGTACTGATGATAGCCCTCCACCGTACTCCGCACCCTCCACTGTACTGCATGATAGCCCCCCAACCGCACTGCAGATAGCCCTCCACCGTACTGCAAGATAGCCCTCCACTGTACTGCTAGATAGCCCTCCACCGTACTTGCACCCTCCACTGTACTGATGATAGCCCTCCACCGTACTCCGCACCCCCCACTGTACTGCATGATAACCCCCCACTGTACTGCAGATAGCCCTCCACCGTACTGCAGATAGCCCTCCACCGTACTGCATGATAGCCCTCCACCGTACTCCGCACCCTCCACTGTACTTCATGATAGCCCCCCACTGTACTGCAAGATAGCCCTCCACTGTACTGGGCACCCTCCACTGTACTTGGCACCCTCCACCGTACTGCAAAGACATTACCTGAGGTGATTCCAGAGGACACACATAAACCTACCCATTTCCCTCTAAATTTTTCATATGAAAGTTCACAAGTACCAGTTTGAGCAAAAAAAAGGTTGTTGTTGTTGTTACCATTGTTGCTGTTTTTGTTATCGTTGCGATGACTGGACTATGTCATGAGTCTAGTTTCCAGTAGTACCGAAAATAAACTTACATTGTTGCTGTTTTTGTTATCGTTGCGATGACTGGACTATGTCATGAGTCTAGTTTTCAGTAGTACCGAAAATAAACTTACATTGAGATTGTTTTTTGAGAACATGTTCATGTTCATGTTCATGTTCATGTTCATTATAAATTCAAATTCTCTACCTACAACAACAACCAACTACTGCAAATAATAAATAACAAAATACAATATAAAGGCATACAATGAAGATTTAATAAAAAAAAAAAAAAAAAGAAAAAAAAGTAGGTAAGAGAATTCTTAAAGGAGGAACTCTCTCAGTAGTTAAACTAATCGAGGAGAGAGCCCCCCCTTGTTGTTGAGCTTAACATATTCAAAAAGGCTGAATTTCTGAAAATAATTTTTCGGATGGACAGACTTGTTAGAAATTGCAAAAGTGTAAATACTTTAATGATGTGTTGAGGCGAATTTACAAAGGCCTTATGCCAAAAATATAATGCAAAAGAATGTAAAGAAGTACCTTCACACGCAAGCCAGACGGAATGGAGCAAAGAGACCTCCACAGACACCAGCACGGTGGCCACCCCCAAGAGGAATCCCCATGGAAAATGACCACCCCACCAGAAACCCAAAGAAGCCCCCTGACCCACCCCCACACAGCCTACATACAACGGCACCCCCTAATATCGAGTAGCAAAGAAGTGCGCTTTTGTTTTGGATTTAAAAACCTGTATGGATTGGCTTTCCCTAATGATGACTGGTAAACTGTTCCATGACTTGGCACCGGCAAAACGTACTGATTTCAGGTCATATTGAAGACTCTTCTTCCCTGGCAAAAAGATATCACCTTTTGAAGCTTGCCTGGTACTATGTTGATGAACAGATGATACAGATTCGAAGAAGTTATGGAAATGAACAGGAGAGATCTTGTGTACAGACTCATAAACAAATGAAGCTAGCTTAAGGTCAAAAAGATCATAAAGTCTAAGAATATTTGTACGATGGAATATGGGTGCAGAAGGGGAGCAGCTAGGTTGAAAAGAAATAGCTCTTAATACTTTCTTTTGAAGAACATAGATTGGCTTAATGTATGAATCAAAAGCTAAGCCCCAAACTATGAGGCCATATTGAAGAAACGAAGAAAATAGAGAATAATACAAGCACACCAAAACATTAAGAGGTAGTAAATGCCTTAGCTTAAAAAATATTCCACAAGTTCTTGCAAGTTTCTTTGAAAGCTCACTTAAGTGAACCTTCCAGCTTAAGTGTTCATCCACAAGAAGTCCAAGAAATTTAACATACTTTGTTTGTTTAATGTGACTTTTACCAATCTTTATAACAATCTGTAATGGCAAAACTTTACGAACAGAATGAAAGATAACAAAATTTGTTTTATCAACATTTAATGCAAGTTTATTTATATCAAGCCAGCGTTTAACTTGTTTTAGTTCTTTGTTAACAGTTTTTTCAAGTACAGTTAAATCTCCTGATTCACAGTAGATGTTAGAACCCCTATCCTTGTCGTTTTGAATAAAAAGTGTTTTATTTTGTTTTATTTTGTAGACAGAATATGGAACGAAGTTATTCGATTGCACAGCCAATGTTTGTTTTGAATTACTGAATGCAAAGAAACGCTACAAGAGATACATTGATTCGTTGAAGCTGACCAATATCCCATTATTACACACAAGCAATACAACAGCAACACCAATTCCACAGACAGGATCTGTTGTTTCTGCTCGTAAGTTGTTTTTTATTCCTCGATTTGTTTTGTATTATATGTTCCAGGATGGCTAATCAATGGCAAAATGTACTTCGATAGTTAACTTAAACATAGATACTTTATTTGTTGATACTGCTACTTTGATGAATTTTTCTATTGATAGATACTTAGCTAAAATTTTCTTCTTAAATTTTTAACCTCCCCCCCCCGCCCACGTCTGCAACTAGCGTAAATTCCTGAAGAACATCTAGTTTTAAACTGAAATCAAAGACAAGTGAAGAATTGACACGAAGAGTTAGACTGATTACGATGAGTCCCAAGAGTCGCTATCCAAAATGAGACTACTACACCAAACCGAGACCGCTCATCTCCTCCGCATTGGCTTCATCATCGAAAACGAGGCAAAAGTAGCGTTTTCAAAATAATGCTATTTGATTATGAGTCGTAGTTAGAGCGTCCTGCAGTCTTTCAATAGCCATATCAACTACGGCCATATCATCAGTCTAATGAAGAGTGACTTGTAGCAAACTTTAGGCTCATCAAGGATTTTCATTGTCTGTTTGCTGTGCTTCAAGAACTTGCCAAGGCCAAATAAATTTTAAATCTAGAAGTTCAACATCAATAGTTTAACATTGAAATCACATGGATGACTTCCAACTTTAGGTTTACGTCACACAGCCACGATGTACGTTTTCTCTGTTTTGATTTGTAAGTCTGTTTCACATTTCATAGTCAGCACATGATAGTCAACGAAAATACATCCACAAATTGACAGTATTTCTGACCAATGATATCGTGAACCAACCTTGACCTACCAGCATACGTACAGTATGATGAGCGATGGGGACTCTGGTGGGGGGGGGATGGCAGCTGCAGTTTCCGTTGTTTTTTCTCCCGTCCGGGGCTCGTTCGCCATCGTGCACCAATGCTGGCCCGGCTGCCCCTGTGGAGCAGTTCCCAGTACGCATCAGTATTTGATCTTAGTTTATGTGTTTTTATCTATTTCCATGTTAATGGCCACTGGGTAGTCATTGTCTCTTACTCCTTGTGGTCCTGTCCTTGTAGTGCAGTATATTTTTATAGTAATTAGAGAGTTTTGCTCAATCCAGACTCTTTTTTAGAACAGCTGAAATGTACCCGCGCGGTTTCCAATAAGGTATGCGTATTGTATTGGATCCAGGGACTACAATTTAGCTGTATTCAATAGTTAATAAATCTCAAAATGTTTTGCGATAGCTAAGTTGAACATGGATACCTCATTTGTTGATATTTGTGCATTGAGTCCTAAAGTATTACCGTTTAAAGTTCAAATGTGTCCCTACGTCCAACCCTAACCCTTTGCCTTTTGGCCTATGCAAATTCCTGAAGCATATTGAGATTAAAACAAATTTTAAAGAAGCAATGACAAAATGGCACGATGGGTGACTCCTAAAAAAACTTTCTTACAACTAATATCGCAGGTTTTTCACATTTTGTTAAGGATGATAATTGTGATTTTTTTATTTACTGCTCTTCAGGAATTTGCTGCGGCCAAAATGCAAAAATTGTGATAAAATCTTGACCTCGCTCGATCAAGCTACACTTCCGTCTTTGTAACGGGTACTGTATAAGCCACTTGGCCATATACCCTTCAGGGTGTCTCAAAAAAATTGTTCGACGTTTGATAAAATATTGAAAAATAAGGACAACATGAACAGGCTCATGGAAAGATAACCCTGTTCCTAAGATTATAAAATTAGTTTAGAGACTAAAATCGTGCAAATCGGTTGAAAATTCACTTAGTTACAAGCTCTCGAAGATAAAAAATATGCGATAGCTGAAACCAGAGACCCCCCAGATTACTGGTATTGAAAAAAGCTTATCCAATGTCATACCTCTCGTTGATATCAGAGCAAACCAAATAGGACTTCTAAAGTAAATTATTTCTTGCGATCGCTCTCTAAATTCCTTAACATCGAGTAAGCCCAAAAACAGTGGTTCAAAACATAAGCGACGAGAGACTGAATCCTCAAAACATCCATATGCTTGACAGTTAAGTTATCGAAAACCTGTTTGAATCCCACTTCGTTCGCCCTGAAACAATTGAGAAATAACAGAAACGACGGCCTGTGGGGCTTTTACCAAAAATGCCATTTTGAGGCCTCTGGTTTTAGCTTTCGCACAAATTTGAACTTCAAATGCTTGTAACTCCTTGAATTTGTAGCGGATTTGCAAGATTCTTGTGTCAAAAATTAATGTAAAATCTCAGAAAATGGTTGACTTGACCAAGGGTGCATTAAGCGTGTCGTTATTTTTTAGTATTTAATCAAACGTCGAACAATTTTTTTGAGACACCCTGTATGTCATTGTGAGTGCAGTATTAGTTATTGTAGTAGATATACCTGTATACCTGTACTGTACTTACTATACTATACTATACTATACTATACTATACTATACTATACTATACTATACTATACTATACTATACTATACTATACTATACTATACTATACTATACTATACTATACTATACTATACTATACTATACTATACTATACTATACTATACTATACTATACTATACTATACTATACTATACTATACTATACTATACTATACTATACTATACTATACTATACTATACTATACTATACTATACTATACTATACTATACTATACTATACTATACTATACTATACTATACTATACTATACTATACTATACTATACTATACTATACTATACTATACTATACTATACTATACTATACTATACTATACTATGCTATACCATATACTATAATATATAGGTATACCTATTCAGAGTGGTAGTTTCGCTATTTGCCTGAACTGATATACCGCTATAACTACACCTTTGATATAAGGATCCGATAAACCATACAGCAGCTTAGTTTGCCTTCAGTTATATGAATCATTGTGGCATCACGGCATAACTGTATAGTCCATGTTATATTTTTACCTTTACTTAGCTGCTGAAGCATCGCAAGGGCAAGCAGAAAAACAAGATGCAGATATGCGATATTACAATCACCTGATGGACCAGATCCCTAGTGAATCACACAGCCCTGCATTGATATTAGATGTACTTCTTAGACAGGTCGAAGCAACAGTTGATCATAATGACCCTATGGATCAACCAATCCCATCTAGGAAAGACCTTCTTGAGCGTAGTCTTGGAAGTCATCTTGATTTCAAGTTAGAGAACCTTGGTTTGAAAAATCCAGATACTCAGGTTTGTATCGTTACATCGTTGGATACACTCAAAATGAGCTATGGAATAAGATATACTATGACTACCCCATTGGCTTGCATTGTCGAAAACAGTTCAGCAACGTACAGTTTTACATGAATGCTGCAGACGATCAAAAGAGAAAAGCGATGAATACGGTACTGTAGTCTATCTAACGTTAGATCCAATGCGAGGCTGTAATAACTAAAAAATGTCACAAGCAAAAATTTTTCCTTATTAGGGGTTTGTTTCAACCAAGATGTCTTGCTTCTGCCATCTCTTGGTTGGCTTTCGTTATCGCCATTTCATCATTATTCAAGCGTTTCTGTGTGGATTTTTGCATATGAGCCAAGATAACTGGTCATGGCCATAGAGGATGACTTTTAGCAAGTATTAATTTGCAAGATTTATTAAGCCGTGAGGCAACAATACGTCATGTACTGTGTCGAAAGATCATATCTTTTTGCACCATAAGTATGTCAGAACAAGCAGCAGTGTTCCGTATCCCCAACACCATCATTTGTCAGGCACAAGGAGCTCAGAGTATCTCTAAAGTTATGCTTACCGCGTGACCCCAAAAAAGGAACCAGCTTGTGCCTTGTGGTTCCAAAAAGTAAATGTTATGAAAACAAACAGACTGTTGGCAAGGAGCTGAAAGGCTTAGCTATCGTAGGCTATGTTGCTCGATCAGTGAAAAAGCTATAACTACGCTGTCGAAAAACTAGTTTCAAAGACATGGTGATTCATTCATTTCTTCAACTTTTTGGTCCAATTGCAGTCCACATTGTGGAAGATTTTAACACAAAATTTAAATAAGGATGCAAGGCTTTGAGACAACAGATTCCCCAGACGACTTCAAATCTAGCTCTACTTTTATTTGTCACAAAATGTTTACAGAGTTGACTGGAGGAAAACGGCAATTATTTCACTATAAATGAGAAATGTGTAGGTATGAAATTTTGTTTCAATTTCATTTTCCGTGTTGTAATTATAGTTTAGAATGGCTGGGCAGCATCTCAAAAGATCGCCATGCCTTTTAACTAATCGGTGACACAACACTTGAGTAAGTGGCTTTCAGCTTCAAAGAGCTAGTTATGATCTATTTGGTGAAGTTTTTTAGGACATGCCGTAGTTTTGTGAAAACTTAGCTCATGTCTGGTTTTCCAACAGAACAAGGAAGAGACGAAGTCCACGCCAAGTAAACCTCTTATCATCCATCATGGAGACGATAGAATCGAGCGAACATACCATTTGGTGAAAGTCCCGGAAATAAATGCACACAGTGCGGAGGAGGATATATTTAAGAGACATCCCTTTTCATCGCTGTTTGAAGAGTTATGTCTCCCAGAAGTTGACCAAACTTCAATAAATACACGCAAACAACAGTTGGCACATTTCTGCGCAGTACAAGATGATCAATTAGAGTTTGAGAAAAAACTTGCTTTGATGTCGTTTGAGTTACTGCCAATAAAGCATGTTGCTGCAGATGGAGAAGTTTCTGATCCCTTTGATGACGACAGAGATATTCACATTGGCTGGGATGATCCATATATGTCTCAGAAAGGTTCATCCGAAGGTCAGTTTACGTTTTTATCTTACATCTATCAATTCACGCTTTTTTATCGATTTGAAGGTGATCTGGAGCGAAAATTGTTATTGATGCAAATGAATTGCATTGCATTGTTCAATAACAAAAACTTCCGTTTAGAATTTTTCGATACCTTATTTCATTCTGGAGTTATCCTGTCTGTATTTTGTATGATTGGCTGATGACATCATTTTGTTTGCAACAAAAAGTATACAAGCTTAACATTCTATGGTTTCGTAAATGAAATTTGATTGAAAACTTTTCCTCAATCAATAAACCTGTTTGAAGATTATGTTAATTCATCAGACAATTTTTGTTCTATTTATTTAGCTCAGCGGAAATGCTTCTTGCACTGTGGCAAATGACGTCATCAGCTGATCCTTTGCACCAATGAATAACATGATAGCGAAATGAGATGTCAAAGAAATTCAACCACTCTTTGTTTGCAGCAACAAAAATTTTCGCTGCAAATCAACTTCAATTAAAAGCAGATGAACCCAAAAGCAGCCCCCCAAAATTAACAATTTTCTGATAATTTTCTGAAAGCAAGATACTAATAAAACTCATGTGGCTGTTAAGTAAAGCAAAAATGCACCTATTCACTTTCTACTCAGTTCAATATTGGTCCTAGTTATGTGATAATGTGGCCCGGTTCGGAACGAAATAAACTTACATCTCGAGTGAAACCAAATTAAATCAAACCAAACGAGAAATAAATCCAAACATGAGACACAATTCCCAAATGATGCATTACTCTTTCTAAAAACATCTAACCAGCTTCTCACAAGATCTTTTTCAACAACTCTCATAAAAATCAATCTCTCTGTTCCAAACAAATGTCCTCTTCGGGGGGTTAGTTGCTAGTTCCGCTTTTGAAAAATGAGGAGCCTTCGTAGTGTCCAAAATAATGATGTCTATAAGCAAGATAGTCAAGAAGCATATGCCCTGTAACAAAATCACTAATCATCAACATTAACTCACTAACAAATTTTCCGATCTTTGAATGATTTTGTGCCTTTTCCTAAGTTTGTTTTTATTTGCTTTGTTTTCAATATGTTTTGAGTGTCTTGTCAGGATTTCTAGCTACTGAAGCTAATTTAGGCTCACTGTGCATGCCGCTTCCAGGCATGGGACCCCTAGTTTAATGTCCCTTCTGAAGGACGACGAGGTGAGTTGTGAGGTCAGGCCTCCGATGTTACCCATCCGGAGTCTGACCTCACTCGACCGAGCTTAACTTCAGTCACCGGACGAAGAACATATTAGCCACTCGGCCACTTACCCCGACAAGTTCTCCTTGCTATGAAAGGGAACCGTGAATTACTCCTTGTAAATTTGTCTCTTTAGTATGACACCATAAGATTGTCCGCAAGTAACGCATACCTTACGGTAAAAATGGAACGTTTCCTTGCCTCGACATGTTAAACAGGTATTTTTGAGTGCCCCCTTAATCTTAGGTAGTATCATGTATTTTCCTAATAGCTCCAGATGAGGTGGAAACATTGCATTTAAGGGAAAAAAGCCTTGCTTTGGACAGTTTTGGGTCAAGTGGTCTTCTTGATTATGAGTGATTTCATTACATTGGATCGTGCAACCATCTATTTTTACAAAACCTATCCTTCTGTCAAAATGCAGGAGATAATAAATTGATTTGCTGTCAATAGATGTATTTTATGATGTATTCTACTTTTCAGTGATGGCTACATCGGACGAATCTGATACGAAGCATATTGAAGATCTCAAGAGCCTGCGAAACCTGACAGGATATAAATACTCCGAATATTTCGACGCCAAGACAATTCCACAGGTATCATCAAAATTTTTAGTGATTGTCACAAGAAAATTTTGTCTTGATGTATTGGTCGCAATGCTCTATTCCTGGTGGCCATCCTTCTTTTCTCAATATATAATCATATATATCATCCTTCTTCTCTTATACCGTTACATTTTAGCTAGTCTTGTTAGGAGCCCAACTTGCTTCAAGTCTGACAGTCCTCAATGTATTGATTTGATTTTAACAAATACGAAGTCGAGTTTTCAGGCTACAACTACAATAGAAACAGGACTGTCCGACTTCCATACCATGATTGTCACCGTTTTAAAAGGTGGACACGTCAAAAGGGGGCCCAAGATAATCTCCTATAGGGACTACAGCCAATTTAGCACCGTGGACTTCAGGAATCATCTCATGCATATGCTCTCATCTGAGCTAGGTGGGAATGAGGACTATGGTGCTTTTAAAGCTGTGGTCATGGCCGTGCTGAATGAACATGCACCAGTTGAGAAAAAATATATTCGTGCAAACGGTGGGCCATTTATGACTAAAGCCCTGCCTAAAGAAAACATGCATAGGACTAGACTACGTAATAAGTGTAAAAATGATAGCACTGAGGAAAATCAAGGCTTTCAAAAAGCAGAGGAACAAATGCGTGAAATTATTGCGTAGGGGCAAATTTGACTACTATAGGAACATCGACCTTGGTAATCTTACTGATAATCATGAGTTTTGGAAGACTGTTAAGCCACTGTTTTCAGACAAAGTGAAAGTGAATTCTTCCATCTTTGATCGAAGACGGAAAAATTGTAAGTCAGGACTCTCAAATTGCAGAAACTTTCAACCATTTTTTCGGAAACATCACAGATAGTTTGGGGATCTCTGTAAATGACTCACTTTTACTACCAACAAGTGATATACTAGATCCAATTGACAAATCTGTTAAGAAATACGAAGCTCATCAAAGTATTGGCAAAATCAAAAATACTGTGACGTTTTTAGACAAATTTGAATTCAGAAAGGTCACCACCGAAGAGGTTGCTATAAAGATCAGACAACTTAATCCGAGAAAAGCTTCCCCAGCTGACTGCATACCTGCAAAAGTTCTAATGGAAAATTCCGACATCTCTTCTGTTGTCATACAGAATTTGTTTAACTCTGGTTTATCCAAGGGTACCTTTCTCAAAGAATTGAAACCAGGAGATATAACCTCGCTCTTCAAAAAGGAGGATGCCTCTACGAAAAAGAACTACCGACCGATTACAGTTTTACCATCGGCATCAAAAGTTTATGAAAGATTGATGCAAGATCAGATGCTACCTTTCGTCCAATATTTCCTGTCCTCACTCCTTTGTGGATTTCGAGAGGGCTATGGTACACAGCATGCACTGCTACGTTTTGTGGAAGCCTGCAAAAAGACAATAGACAACAAGGGCATCGCAGGGGCTGTCTTGACAGACCTTTCGAAGGCTTTTGATTGTCTAAATCATGAACTATTGATTGCAAAATTGAATGCATATGGCTTCAGTAGATCTGCATTGCTGTTTATCCATAGTTATCTCACTGACAGGATGCAGAGGGTAAAAGTCAATGGTTCATTCAGTACATGGACAGAAACCGTCCTGGGAGTACCACAAGGTTCAGTCTTGGGACCCCTTTTGTTTAACATATACCTGAATGACCTTTTTATGTTCCTGGAGGAGGCCGAAATCTGTAATTATGCAGACGACACAACTATTTATGTTTGTGGTCCTAACTTCGAAAATGTCATTATGCATTTAGAGAATGATGCCCTTAAGGTAATTGAATGGTTTCCAAACAAATACATGAGGCTAAATAAAGACAAATACAATTTAATGATTTTGGTGCAAAAGGGAGTAATGAAACAACAATCAAAATAGGTGATGCCGGTGTGAAAGAAAGTGTAGCGGAAAATCTTCTTGGTATAACGTTTGATCAATCACTTTCTTTCAAGCAACACGTCCAGGCTCTTTGTAAAAAGGCCAGCCAAAAGCTCCATGCTCTTGCTTGCATATCAGGATACATGGACACAGAAAAACTACAGCGGTTAATGAGGGCGTTCGTTTCGTTTCATTTCAGCTACTGTCCGCTTGTTTGGATGTTCTATGATAGAGCTTTGAATCATAGAATAAATCATATTCATGAAAGGGCATTACGCATTGCATACAAAGATTACGAGAAGGATTTTGGTTTCCTCTTGGAACAATCTAAATCGGTGCCAATCCATGTAAGAAATCTACAGTTGCTCATGACCGAAATTTATAAAACAAAATGCGGTCTGAATCCACCATTCATGAACGATATTTTCATGCAACGAAATATTAGCTACAGTCTAAGGCATGGCGATGACGCTCAACTACCAAAAGTACGAACAACATTCAACGCGAAGTTGTGCAGGCAATGATAAAACATTTGCAATGATTTTACTGTGAAAAGTGCATAACTTTACAATAAAATCCATGCGTCCACGTTTTCGTAAAACAATAGCTTTAAAAATTCCATACAAATGTAGATTCGTAAGTCTACCATTAAAGAGCACATTACAACTGTTAGCAAACAAAACATTACTTCCGTTCACTTAGACTGTCATATCTTGTAGGCCTGAGGCCCCTTGATCTTTTTAATCATAGCCACAGCTTCAGCTTGAAAATGGGTAACAAAAGAAGTTTTTGCCGGGGGTTCCTCGGGGCTCCTTTTCGCTGGCTTAGTTTTTAATGTAAGGTGCCCTAAACTTGCGTTACGCCATTAAGAACCCCCCGGTGGCTATCGTTACAAACTTCCCCTTGTTGTACAGCCTAATTGAAATAATCATAGCTCCTTGCTTTCAAATTGTAGGTGCTAGAACGTGCATCAGAAATTCGTCCGTATGTTGACATGTATTATCATCAAGGTCTTTGCTCACTGCTGTTAGTGTTTCACAATCCAAAGGATGATTTAATGCGAAACAAAAAGAGTTGGGATGAATGGCTTCATTCAAATGTCGGCTTCAGGAATTACCTTGAATATGTGGCTGAGTCGGTTAAAGAGTGGCAAAAAGAGAAGGATATTGAAGATGAGATCCGAAAGAGACCAGTAACGCCACCACCACAAAGGGAACCAACACCTCCCCCACTAAAGGAACCAAATAGGTTTGTTTAAAGTTTCAGTTCCTCTTGTGTGCAATGGCCCATCTGGTGTGCAATGGCCCACCTCTAGACTTATATCCCGGCTATTTGTTTTCACTCCAGAATATACTAATTGAATGTCAAAGTAATATTGTTGAAAGTTTGTCAGGTAATAGCAAATATGTTCAATTGGATTTTGAAAATTTGTTTGCCTTTGGTCGATCACTGCTTCTCTTATCACCATGGCTTTTCGAGATTATAGCCAGAAAGTCCCCTTCAAAAACTTTTAAAAAGAGTGAATACAACAACCAAACTTTAATCTATTTCCTTCCTTTCTGCAATTACATTTACAGGTACCCAGCACATGCTATCCTCTATCCAATGTCTTCCTCGGAGACTGGAATCTCCCAAACTAATTTTCTACTACTTATGGGGAAGACTTGTTCATCCTCATAAGAGGAAGACACATACTACAGCAAAGGCTCTATGAGCACAGGCAAATTACAGCTGTAAGACAGAAATTGTGGGAGAACTTTGGTCTTGTTTTCAGGCAACTTTTAAGTCATTCCCAAGGGGTCTAACTCAAGAAAATTTCTCATATTTTCGGTGGGAAACCGGTGATTTCAACCAGAAAAATTTCCAAAATTGATAGCAAGTGTCGGCTTTTCAACATGATAATGACGAAAATTATTGATGTTTTACTCGGGGAGATCATAGCCTTTCAAACGCCGTGCGTTATTTCTAAGTCATCATTCACTTTTTGAAATTAATTTTATAAAATGAATTGGTCTTATTTTGGATTTCATTTATATCCCAAGAAATCATCTATTAACAAGAGCTGAGATGCAAGAAATGAAAGCAGAAGAAGAGAGCAAACACAAGAAAAAGGGTGGCAAATCCAGATCTCCTACAAAAACTCCTGGTAAAAGGCCAGGGTCAGAAAGGAAATCTGAATCTGCTCAAAAGAAAGACAAAGCAGGCTCAGGTACTGTCATCCTTCTTGTTCTTCAGCTTCCCGTTTTATTTCAACCAAGTTAGAGTTTACCCTTTCACGCGCGGCTAAAATTAAGCTTAACTGGAAAACCTAATGTAGCTTGTCGTTTTCCAGGGGGTATCAAAATCAGTGATTCAGTAAGCAATGGATAAATGCACTGTGCATAGCCTCTCAAATCAATCAAAATTCCAAATGCTTTACCCCCTGCAAAATTCGCAGTTCTCAATAATTACTGCTGGGCCATATGGCCCTTCCGAGGGTGAAAGGGTTAAGATACTACTGCCGTGAAGGTTAGTGCTGACTACAGTAAATCCCGCATATGAGAACCTAGTTTTTTGAGAGCCATGCTGAAATTTGTTCTTTTTTCAATGGTACTAAGACTAATTTCAAGGTATAGAGGTTCCTATTTGAAGGGTGTCTCTTGTGGTCCCCTTCAGCGTCTCGCAAAGATGTTCTGCGCTATGGAAGCATTCTTATGGACCTAATAAGTAATGGGGGAGGAGAATGAAATTTTCAAAGCCAACTAGGACGACAATGACCTTAATAACAGCAATCAAAGATCAACTTTGCAACCCCTGCAATAAGAACCTATGTCTCCTCATCAAACTGAAACAGGTTGTTAATTGCAAGGTACATAATTTAGGAAAAACAGCCTCTAGGTTCTTATTTTGGTAGGTTCTTTTATGCGGGGATTTACTGTATTTGATCGTTGGAAAAAGGTACGAGAGTGTCCAAAACAGTATTCCTGTTAAAACATTGCCAAAGTTCGACAATGAAACCAATCATAATGTATTCTTGTTGATTTCTTTTTTCAATGATCCAGATAAAAGGATACTTTGTACCCTATGAGTCAAAAACAAGCAAAACATTGCAACTTTACAAACCATAATTTCCTTGCATAAGGTGAGTAAAAGAGTCAGCACGTTTGGAGGGCGGTGCAATGAAAAATGCGCGGCTGATATTCAAAATTGGAATGATAATCTGTTAGGAAAAGTCTAGCTTAAATACGAAAATTTTGCTACCAGTGTCATTTGAATGCATACTCAAGACTTTGTATGGGAACAGGAATTTGACATTGAATTCTGGCCCATGATTGCTTTACCATAGACCTCTTAGCTATTCTGAAAAGAATTAGAATCGAACGCTATTTTGCTACTTTTTGTAGAATTTTCGAATGGCGACAATAGTGATAGAAACTCTAACGCCACTCAATCGAACTTCGCGCATAAAAACGTATAAAAGTAACGCTCGACTCAGTCTCTTTTAGAAAATAGCTAAAAGGTGTAGTGAAATTCATATCTAAATGGTAAGTAGATCATGGACAAGAACTGAACGTCAAATTCAAGTTCACAGGCAAAACTATATATGTATGTATGTATATATTGCCATAAAATCAAAACATTGCTGGAAAATAAACGGAAGGTTAATTACACGTTGTGTGCAAAACTAATAAAAAGAAAAACAAAATTAAGATCTGGTATTAAAATCTAGCATAAAAAACACTCCCAGTTTAAAATGAAAGGGATAGCATTAAAAGGTCAGTGTGACCTTTTTTCCATAATGGTCCTCCCAGAGGTGTCATTGAGAGAAAAATCTTGAAAGAAAGTGTGAAAATTGTATATTCTGTATCAATGTAGAAAGTAATTGTGGAATCTTGTTTTATTTGCAGTTTTTGGAAATTCAGTAATATTCATATCTTGATTTTGGTACTCTTTAAAAAAATTGTCCTTAATCTTATGTTCTCACTGTTTACGCTCTCAGCTGACTTTAGGCCAGAGTGTAGATTGCTCCAGAATTTAGGTCATAGGGATGAGAGACCATTTTACCCCTTGCTGGTCTTTCTAAAAGGTTGGTTTAGTTTGTTTTTTGATCTTCGAGTAGCCCGGCTCTAGCCGACAGGTAAGAACATCTCTGACATATAAGATGGGGCTGAGTTATTAAAAAAAACTAGCATGTTTATCATTTCTGGGTCTAAAAGATGGGTGATTTTGCATAAAAGCTCTCACACCAGGATATCCGCTTACTGATTGATTGATTTTTCAGTTTTAAATATCGCTGCCTACTCTTCTTTGCACTCAACGTGTTAACTTCTTTTTAAGCAGCTGAAGAAGATAGTGAGCATTTCCTCCTGCACTGCCATTTTTTCGAAGAAGCACGGAGAGATCTCCTTGGCAGCTTATCAGATATTCCTGGATTAAACATAGCAGAACTGGACACACCATCTTTATGCCATTTAATTCTTTTTGGAAATCCAGATCTGGCCCAAATTGCAAATAGGATGATTATGGAAGCAACAATTAGTTACATTAAGGCAACGAAGAGATTCGAGTGAAGCACATTCCAAAAATAACAAAGCAGCACTCCCTCTCCCCATATTTTCTTTTTGTAGTATTAGCAGTAGTTGTTTCTGTCTCTCATTTGATGTTAGGTGATTAAAACTCCAAAGAATATATTTGTTTACCATTCAATGTGGGTGCGGGGTAATGGGTGGAAGGGATTCCTACTGTGTGGCTGGATGGCTGCTGCCCTTTGTTTTTCTCGCTTGCTATCCCGATTGGGGTGGCGCGGGTGGCAGGGGGTAGTGGCTGTTTTGTCTGCACATGGGGGTCCCATGCTCATTGACTTGCACTCGTTTTTCACGCATTGATAGCTTTGCAGGGGTCGTTGCCTGACATCAAATGTGAGACAGACGTTAAAATTGTTCTTTTTCTTCTTTGTTGGAAAAATGTAAATATTTGAATTGTGAGTGTCTGTCATGGTGGGAACTCCGATGACCTAGTGTCTATTCCCGCCATGACAGGCACAGTAGCTGTAAATGTTTTGTGTTTATTTCAATGGATTATAAAAAAAAACAGCTGATACTGTAATGCCCCACTGTGTTTATTGAATATAGAAAACTGGCTTATAAAGCTTTCCCCTTTTCTAGCAAAAAAACGCCTACCTTCTGCAAAGAGAACTGCATCGAGGACAGGAACAGCGAGAAGAAATTTGAAATCATCACTAGACAAAACTATCGATGATGATGAAGCGAATAAGGACAAAATTGACGAAGAAGGGGAGAAAGAATACCCTTATCATGGTTACGATGTTGGGGATGAATTGATTCATGTCTCTGGGGACATATCATACCTGTTTCCGCAAGATGGTGGTTCGATTAAGATTGAAAAATCAAGCTATATAAATGGCAATATATCTGTCCGTGCTGTTATTTGCAAGGACGATAACCTTGTGGTGCTGGATTTGAAAAACCCCATTCCTGGGGCGGATCAAAGTGATAATCGTTCCGGAAAGCAAATAGATATGGAAGCTATTCAGTCGGAAAGTAAGGACCAAGGTAAAATAGATTTATTTAACTCATCGGTGCTTAAGAAGTGATTTGATTTGATACTGGGTTAGTGTTACAAGACAACCCAAGTGATAATTGTATGGAACACAACTAGATGTGGCATTTGTTCAACTAGAGAGTATGGACAAGGTAAAATGAATTTAAGGGATTCTAGGAAATAGACCCATTTACGGACACCTTCGAATTAACAGATAAATGTTTTCGTCACAAATACAGTATGCAAAAGATGACACCTCCAAAAAGCGCACATCTCTTTACAACAAACAATAAAATTGGTTCCGTATGTGTCCGTTTTATGGAGGCTTCACTGTATTCAGTTCCTCAGGATCGGAAGAAGAGTGATTTAACACCAGTTGAATCATATAAAGAGAATCCCAGGATGAAGTGGAGGATGGTAATCATATTGATTTTCATTTATTTTACGTATCCATATATTCAGTGTTGATTCGACATAATCAGAAGTTAGTTGAAGGCCTATAAAGCCGGAAATTGTGACTCAAATCATTTAAAGGGCATATGTCACGAAACTGATCGGTTTATGCGATATAGTTCTCTCTGTTCCGTATTACAAAGGTACCAGATGGAGGCTTAATTTTTTATTGCAATGAAAATTCAGCCTCGGTCCTATGCTTTTGTAGTAAACAATCGAGAGAATCGTATCACATGAACTAATCGGGTTTATGACATATGCCCTTTAAACAACTACCCGGAACGTTTCGAATTAGCGTTGATTCAGTTGATTATTATCAGAGCATGACAATAGGAGTAGACAAGCTGCAATTAGTCAACGTACTGTTATTATAACCATGCCCATTTTTGGCTACTATTTCGTTTCATAGCAGACATAAAGCATTCGATTCTAAAATTAATCTGGCTGAAATCATCCACTCTTTTCTATAGCAAAGAGGGATTTTCTCCAGAAAAATCTTTCAAGAAGTCCTAGGCGTGGGTTACACGATACCGGATTACTTTTCGCATCGGATTGGTTTCGTCAAAATCGCTTTGTTTTCATTGCAGTTACACGACACCGGATTTTTTGCTTCTGTTCTGACCCTTGGAACGCTTAATGTAGCTTTATTGCCTCTTGTACCATAATCGTGGCTAACTCTTTCACCATAGGACTCAAAATTTGGAATGGTAGCTCCTTGTAAACACTTGAAGATTAAAAGATCTTCTTTAAACTTTTTCTGGTTTGATATCGTCATATACCCGTGTTCTTGATCAAACTCTGGATGATGATGAATGATTTTAATGGCTCTTGCTTGAAGGTTTTCGAATTTCTTGCCCATTGTGTCTGAAATCTTTAGGATCGGTGTAGAACAATACAGCATTTTGGGCAATACAGTTGCTTTGTATATTGATTCTGCTGCATGACTCGTCAATGATTGTCTCATTCTTTCAAAAGCTTAATTCGTGCTGCCGCACTTTTTTAAAGTCTTTTGCAAATGCTCTTTCACATTCAGGCTAGGGTCCAAAAGCACTCCAGATATTTGGAACCTTTCACAAAGCGTATCAAATGCTGTTATTCTTTCAGTTGGTGAATGAAACTGAAAATTTAATCTTGAGACTGATACTAAAGTAGGCATTAATTGAAACTACATAATTGTTTGATAATCTTTCAGTAAAATCATTTTAAATTCTGTGAATATGAATCTTCTTCTAACAGTTATGGAAAATGCAGATGCTGAAGATGAAGAGGAAGAAAAAGAGGAGCATGAAGTCATGAAAATAGCCTCAGAAATTCCTGTGCTTCCTGAAGTAAAATCACCATGCAATGAAACTTCATGCTTGACTGTCAATTTTCAAGATGGTATGTTGGTTGGAATCGCATCTGTTACCTCCAAAAGTTTGAGAGACGATCTAGAAAAGGTGACAAGTTTGGTAGAAGATGCGAAAAGCTGTGCTGAGAAGCTGTCTTTGGGAGTCATTCCAGGTGCTACGACAGGAAAAGGTGGAAGCCCAAAGGGCAAACGTAAGCATGAAGATGAGCTTAGAAGACTAGAGGAACTGGAGGAGCAGCTTGACAGGGACACACGAAGCAAGATTGAAACAGCCATAAGAGATGTTTCTGACATACGCAAAATGTGTTTAGGAAGGAGTAATTTGTCTGTAAACTGCCCAGATGGGTTACAAGTGACCTTTATTCACAGTGAAATAAAAGAGGAGGAATTCAGCAGACAACTATTTTTAAAGCAGGAATATATCTCAAATGCTGGTGGTGTACACTCGTGTGAAAAATTAAGGATGAAACCTGCTATGGAGGAACTTTCTAGATATGTCACAGTGGATGGCACTGTTATTAAGGTGAGCTCTCAAACTGCAGTCGTTGAAATAACTCATTAGATACTTTGCTTTTTGGAAGAAATTTCGAGTTGAGGTCCACCGTGCTCGCCATTGCATTGCTGGAAGGTGATAAAATACATAGATGAGTTCACACATATGTGTTCTTTAATCAATCAACATTGCAATGGGGCAGGGGCAAGGTGGTGGCTTACTTACGGGAAAGGCATCTTTCAACACAAAACTCTTGTATCTCAACGGGTTTTGTCTAAAATTGTAGCTACTATTTTGTTTTTCGTCTTTTTCTTGACTTCTACCTAGCATTACAGAGCAGAAACGGTGGACGCATGCGCGAAGACTTGCAACTTTGAGCCCCCCCCCTTAGCTTCCTGCGACAGATCCCAAAATTCGGCAACACTTGATATCTGGTTCCTTAAGTCCTTGATTTATCGTTTCAAAAGCTTTTTTTATATAATCAATTGAAAGAATAAAACACAAAAAATTACCACTACTGTGCCAATCATGGCGGGAGTAGACGCTAGGTCATCGAAGTTCCCACCATGACAGGCACAAAAAGCTTACCTCTTCAAACACTTCCTTATCTCAGATAAATCGATGACGTCATTTTACTTAGTTTCTGCTCTGTCACCTAGCATCCAAAGGTAGTTTCAGCATTCTGAGAAACAAGCTTATCAAAGCAGTGCCTTCAAAGCATTGCCCTGGTCCTTCTTCTCTATGTGACCATTCCAGCATAGGTTTCAAATCTTCAAAACGGTAGATGTAAAATTCAAAGTCCTATCCTATATCTTTGAACCGAATGGCTTCAAAGAAACTTTAGCTATTTTACTGTAAATTTGCTGTTGGAATTGTCTGAAATCTTCAATATTTTCAGAATTACAGTGTTTTTCTTCTTTATTAAGAATTCAAGCAAATTTTCGAAAAAGCCTGAGACCATCGTTGTATCTAAACTTGTTGACAAAAGATCAAACAATTTTCATGAAAACCATAGTTTATTGGTGTCTACAGGATGGGTATCAAGCAAACTTCTTTCACTCTTCTGGTTTATGATTTAGAAGTTTGATTACGTCAAATCCTTAAATGAGCTGAAATATAAAATAGGCTGTAATTTTGACAAATATTCATGACTTCTGAAAAGTTCAAAGGTAGAACGATAGAAAAATTACCAAGCTCCTTTCAGCCCATTCAATTAATAGAAATAGGTCATAGAATTTTAGACCCGCTTTTTTACACCGATTTAAAGACCTGGAACCTATGCTGACCATTCCTGATAATTCTTTTAGCCTGGAATATACCTCTTCGCGATTCGGAGAAAGGGAATTAGGAGAGCGCGGCCCATTCTGACAGCCTTGACAACAGTAGGAAATTAGAGGAATCCCTTTTATGAAAAGCATTGGCTTGCACCACGACCTCATCTCTCAGCAAGTCCAATCGAGTTATTTTCGATTGATATGCACCTTTCAAGAGTTACATGATACTTGCGTAGCATGGTAAGTGCTCTCCATTGATTATTCATGCGTCTTGCTATCCTGCCGCCCATTTTTGAGTGTATTTGAGCCCCTTTATTATTGCATGCGTTCACTCAAAATTGAAGTTAGGCCTGTTGATCTGTTGGTCCTAAACTGAGCCGCTTCACAGCCAAGGACAAGTACCTGACGGATATAGCCACTCTTTTCCTTTTGCTAAAATAAAGTGTGGAAGGGGCTTGGCTAAAGACTGACTCAGATGACTGATTTCGATGGGAAAGGATTATGATCTAAGTTAGACTTCTGCCCGCCTGGAAAAATTTAGTTAATGCCAATCTGGTTGCTAGATGCGATGTCACAGTCCGTCAAACTCCCTACACTTTTTCTGACTCATCTGGTATGTCTTGTAACTCTTGAGAGAGGTGAAGTACCTTTGTATGTATGTTCTCTCTAGACTTATTACGTTGAGTCCTGGTAATTGCTAGGTTGAATTTAGGCGGGGGATGAGTGGGTGGTAGCGATTACTAGGACTCAACGTAATAAGTCTATGTTCTCTCTATGAGGAGAGAATTGCAGTTTGATGAAGAGTTGTAGGTCCTTTTCGGTCATTTTGCAACCGTGAGATTTTTGTAAGGTTGAATTAACCTTTATTGCCAATGTTCATACGAAGGTGAGAAAAATAAAAAATACTTTGATCTTTCAGTTTTTAACTAGATTTTGAATTATTGAAATCCGTGAAGTACTATTGGTACAATGAATTCTTCAAAGTGGGAATTCTTCCTTGCCCACACGGCAGATTTTACCTTTTTTGTTTTGCTAAAGTATCTTGATTGCAAGTGTCATACCAAATAGGGACCGGATGACCTTGTATCCTTTTCCTGCTGGAGATGATAGCACAGTAGAATGAAATCTTTTCTGTGTTTTAATTGTTTCATAAAGGATTAGGCCTACTGGGGTAAAATGGGTAAGTATCGGGTAAAATTGGTAGGGTCAAAACTATGGATAAGATTTTGGCAAAGCTTTGTTCAGAGTTTTCGGCAAGGTAGAGCAGCTCAAACAACCCTCCTTGGCATGGTGAATGTTGATTATCGGTGCCAGGTTACTGTTTTCCAGCAATCAATCCCACCTATTTGCTCCAAGGAGACCCTAAAGAAAAAAGAATCAGAGTCGAATTATTGCTATTCTGCTTTCGAAGGTTCATAGCACCAAGAGTACTTGACCGATTTGAATCATCAATATTCTACTATAAGTTTGTTTTGTTTGTTTATTTTCATTTTGTTTTGAGTTGGCTTGTCAGGATTTCTAGCTAGTGAAAGCTAATTTAGGCCCACTGTGCGTGCCGAATCCAGGCATGGGACCCTAGTTTAACGTCCCTTCCGAAGGACGACGAGGTGAGTTGTGAGGTCAGGCCTCCGAGGTCACCCATCCGGAGTTTGGGCTCACTCGACCAAGCTTAACTCTAGTTACCTGACGAAGACTGTATAAGCCACTCGGCATCTCACCGTATAAGCCGCTCGGCCACTTATCCCATAAAAATGGAAATACTCAATTATTTTTGCCAAGTTTCTCGCAAATTAATATGCAGTGAAGTTATTTGTATATTCCAGTTCATAAAATTGTATGTTACTACCTCATCTTTTCTTGTCTTTCAACAGTATATGAAGGATGGCAGCGTGGTCGTATTGTTTGCTGATGGTGGAGTGTGTTCTGCATCGAATTATAACCAGAAAGCATCATTATCGAACCTATCTGAAGGCCATATAGCTAATAATAATGATGCTGCAAACCTAGCTGCAAATGAATCTGTTAACCAGGCAAGGAAACCAACGGCTGTGATAAGCCAGAATCCTGTCATAGAGTCTCAAGTCACCATTGCCGATACTCCAGATGTGGAGTGGCTGCTTACAAACACTATGGGGGAGAGATATCAAAAGAAATCATCTGAAAATACTGTCAAACTTGAAGAAATTTTGGTATCGCATGCGACTTGTCCTAAAACATCTCAGGTACATTCGTTTATTCGTCTTTTCAAACAGTAAAGTCTGGCTTATATCGAACCATTGAATTGGTTCCTTACTTTGAAGAATAAATACATTGATCTTGTTTTCAGCTGTCACAATCCAAGAGAATAATTTGATTGTTGTGTAAAATGAAAGTACTCTTCTCCTCACTGCTCAGTCATCCTAAAGAAATTTGATTCCATTTCAAAGCTAGTGTGTCGAGAGGGTGTCATGCTCTGGCACATGATTTTGAAGGTATTTTAAAGAAACGTGATTCGAAACAGCTTTCTTGACAAATTTTAAGAATCTAGTTTAAGAACCTATAGCCTGATTTTACGAATTTTATCCATTACGTAAGAACCCACACAGCATGAGTCCCATAAAGAGTCCGGCTTTGATATTTGCCGCAGGGATACTAGGGACTTGGATTATCAATTCAGGTCACTCTAGCAGGTGAGTCAAGGCTGCCCGGCATTTCAAAGGCTATTGCTCCCTGAATATATAAGCAAGGTAATGCTATTTCGTAATACTTGGTTGAACAGCTAACATATTCGGTTATTTTAGAATTGCTCCTGGATGAAATCAGTCGCTCCGTTCAGATTTTGCAAAGAGTTTCTAGAAAAGTTCCTTGGAGAAACCTTAGAAATTGTGCTAAAATCAAGAGTATGTTTGCCTAATATATTTTACCGTACAGAAATGACTTGGGCACTATTTAGCATTTGCTAGCCTCTTGGGGGAATAGAAAGTTTTCTAGTATGAACAACTTATTGAGGGGGGATTCCATTCTCTCTAGAGAACAAAATACATATGAAAGTGCCATTTTTAACAATGGGAAATGTGCTCCTTGTTTTCATTCGTTTTTGCAGGTTCTTGAAAAGGGCTTTCTGCAGAAAATATCCATATCGACGAGAAGAATGGCCGATTAAAGCCTAGTAAATTACTGAATCTCGCTGAACATACCGGGTGACCCCAAAAAAAACTTCACGAGCTGGATCATAGCTGGCTCCCTGAAATCAAAACCTATTGTCAAATGCTTTGTATCACAGTTTAGTTGAAAGGCTTAGCTATCTTTTGAGATGCTGCATGGTCAATTTTAAGCAATGATTGCCATCCGAAAAACCATATTCGATGTGAATTCTGAATCCAGGATTCCCCACCTTGAGTGAAATAATCGCCATCGCTTTCCAGTCAACATTTTGTGAAAACTCAACATAGCGATGGATTAGAAGTCGCCTGGGGAAATTTTTTGTTTGCAAAATGATTGACTTCTGTTCCTCATTCAAATTTCATGCTCCAAAGCAAATTTGGAATTCAGCGTTTTTCACATTTTCCAAAAAATAGACTGGAAAGCGACGGGATGGTCTGAGAAATGAATGAATTTCATTATCTTTAAAACCGTTTTTTCGGACAGTAGGCATATCTTAAACTGATGAAGCAACGTATCAAAAGATAGAGGAGCCTTTCAGCTACATGCTGATAACTTGTTTGTCTCCATAACAATTTCCTTCAAGGAAATATATGCGATCTAGCTCGTGAAGTTTTTTTTGGGTCACCCGGTATTGGCAATAAAACAAAGCAGTTTTCAATTATATTGCTTTGGTATTCATGAAGCAGTGGCCTTTTAAGCGGGGATTGTATTTTACTCTTCCGGTAGATGCGCAGATAATCAGTTTAGATCTTTTCTGGCTAAACTGCCGGATGAGTAAAAAACTTCGTGTTTGAAGGGCTATGGAATAAAAAGTATATGGAAAATATTCAAAACTAAAATATTAACCAATTAGTCAAAGGTTAACTCAGATATGAAATTTTGTTCGGTGATGTCACTGATAATAAAGACGCAGAAATAAAGAAAATGCTGGAAAGGGGTTTGTATGGGAAATAAAATTCCACATTATATTTGGTCTATGATTTACCTTCTATAGAAATTCGAATTCTATTTCTCAAACTGCCAATTTGAATTTCAATAGCACATGAATCATGGACCAGAATGGAACATGGAATTCTCGATTCCAATATGATTCCCTTTCAGGCATTTTCTAAGTCTTAGTCTTAAAGATAAGTGATTTTACCAAACAAAATTTCTGATCTAAGTGAGCCTTTCAGTTCAGTTTTCAGTTCAGTTTCATATGTTTTAAATTCACTACATACAATTTATATAAAATACTAATACTACAATTAAACTAAGATGAACAATAATAGAGAAAATTAATACATTGATACGGAACATTAACACAGTAGGAACAGGATAAATTGTATGAAGCGAATTACTTAAAGGAGGAGCTCTCTCAATAGGTAAACTAATCGAGGAGAGAGCCCCCCCTGTCCTTCAACAAATTCAATTGATTTTGATTGGATTATAAAGTTTTAGGAAAGATTGAATGTGCCACAAGTCCCACTCCCCAACCCCGGAGAGAGCAAAAAGAAGAAAAGAAAAAGAGAAAAGAAAAGAAGAAAAAAAAACTTCTTCTCTTCCCTCTCATCCCTCTCCCCCCCCCCCCGGATCAGAGAAGGAGACATGGAGCAATTCAAAAGATACATATGGATTTGAATTTCATACAATAAGATGGAAATTGTGCAGGTATAAAAAATATCTCTGAATCAATGATTGACCTTGTTCAGTAAGAAAACTTTCATTTGCTTTTTAAATGATATTTTTGATGGAGCATTCCGCAGTTCCACAGGTAATGAATTCCAAAGTTTAGCACCAAGATATGGAATTGACTTTAGACCATATTGAAGACTGTTTATTCGAGATATGTATAAATCACCTTGACTGGCCTGTCTTGTGTAATACTGATGAACAGATGAACTGAATAGGAAGAAGTTATGAAAGCAACTAGGTGACGTTTTATTAACTGAGTCAAAGACAAAGATTAAAAGTCTGAGTTCAAAGATTTCAGAAAGTTTTAGAAGTTTAAGATCTTTAAAAATTGGAAGAGAGGGTGACAAGCGAGGCTGAAATGAGATAGCTCTGACTGCTTTTTTCTGTAATCTAAAATTTGGATCAACGTATGATGTATATGTTTGACCCCAAACAATAAGCCCATATTGTAAAAAGGACAGAAACAAAGCATTGTACAAGCAAAGTAAAACATCTAATGGAAGTAAGTTCCTAATTTTGAAAAAGATTCCACATGTTCTAGCTAATTTTTTAGAAAGTTCACTGAGATGGTATTTCCAACTTAAATGTTCATCTAGGAGGAGCCCTAAGAATTTAACAAACTTGACCCTTTTAATATGTTTCTTCCCTATTTTTATTGTAGAATCAGAAGAAATATTCCTAGAAGAGGAATGAAAAATAATATAGTTAGTCTTATCAATGTTTAATGATAATCTATTAGCATCAAGCCATCTCTTTATAGCTCTAAGTTCTTTGTTAGCAATTTTAAATAAATTAGGTAAATCTTTGGATTCACAGTAGATGTTTGTATCATCAGCAAAGAGATAGAATTTCAATTTCTTAGAAGCATTTGGTAGATCATTGATGTAGATAAGAAAAAGTAATGGGCCCAGTACAGAACCTTGTGATACACCACAAGTAATTGAAAGTAGGTTGGAATCACTTCCATTGACAGAAACATATTGCTTTCTGTCAGATAAATAAGATCTAAACCACTCAAGGGCACAACCACGCACACCATAGTGCTCCAATTTAGATAATAAAATTTTGTGATTAACAGTATCAAAAGCCTTCTGTAGATCAATGAAGATACCACAACCAAATCTTTTATTGTCAAGTGTGTTTCTCACAGCTTCTGTCAAACTTACTAGGGCATGATCAATGGAATGGTTTTCTTGAAATCCAAATTGTAAAGAATAAGAAATATTATTTAGTTCAAGGAATTTATACAGTCGTCTGTAAATTAACTTCTCAAATACCTTACTGAAGATGGGTAAGAGAGAAATTGGCCTATAGTTAGATGGTAGCTCAGGATTCCCTTTTTTGAAAAGAGTTATCACCTTAGCTATCTTAAGTTTGTCTGGAAAAATACCGGACTGGAAAGACTGATTCACAAGGACAGCAAGAAGAGGGGCGATCGAGGATCCCAGGATCTTTAGTAATTTGATAGGTATACTATTAGGACCTACAGATTTAGATGGATTTAAAATGTTGATTAGGTCATTAACTTCTATCCAAGTAACTGGAGTAAGAAAAAGTGAATTAGAAGTTCTGTTAGATAAATAATCAAGGGGGGATTTAGGAGTTAGTGGGATTGTCTTTGTTATATCATCAGCAACATTTACAAAAAAGTCATTAAAAATATTTGAGATTCTGCCTGGTTCAGATGTTACATTTCCTTCCTTGTCTTTGATTTTATTAATTGAAGAAGAATTAGAAGATTTATGAGAGATGATTGTCTTTATACCTGACCATAGGTTTTTCATATTTTGAGTGTTAGTAGAAAAAAAGTTGTGGAAATAGATTTCTTTGCTTCTTTTTAATTTATTGGAAACACGATTTCTAAATTTCTTATATAGTTTAAGGTTGTCGTCAGTTGCATGTTTTTTAAATCTTAGTAAAACTCTATCACGGATTCTCATCATCTTTTGTATTCTACTATTTATCCATGGCTTACCTTTCATTCTTAATTCCTTTCTACTCCTCTTTTTGATTGGTGCATGCTTATTTGTCAAAGTACTAAGGTCTTTCAAAAATCTGTCAAATTTTGTACTCACTCCCATATCATTGCTTTCTAGATAAGTAAAGTCAATCTGGTTAAAGTCCTCAAGGAATTTGTCTTCCTTGAATTTGGAATAATCATATTTGAATGACTCTGATTTAATATGACTGATCTGAGTATTTTTCAAAATCAAAAACTGGGGAAAATGATCAGTAATTTGTGTTAAAATGTTGCCACCTGTTAAATTGGCATTGGTAGCATTAGTGTAGATGTTATCTATAATGGAGGCTCTATGTTCTGACACTCTAGTAGGATGATGAATGGAAGGAAGAAGACTATGTGAAAAAAAGCCGTTGACAAAATCAGTTGTCGGTGAATGGGAAGCATAATCTAAAAGATTGACATTGAAATCACCCATTATAAATAACAGCTTGTTTGAAGGTATTTTTGATAGAAGATTCTTGAAATGAGATGTGAGGTTATCAACATTAGAACTCGGGTGTCTGTAGACACAACAAATGAGGAAATCTTTATCCCTTTTGTTTTCAATCTCCACCCATACTGTTTCAAAATCAGTTGTGCAAGAATCCAAGTCTATCCTTGGTTTCGAAGTAAGAGAATTTCTGATATACAAACCAACACCACCATTCTGGGTAAGCCTTTGACTCATAGATTAACATTTCAGTTTTGAATATCGGTCACATACTTTTCATTCCACAGCTCACCAAACACGCAAACTTTTTTTACTTACCCGTTATTGCATTGGTCTTCATTTGGTAGGTATTAGAAACAAGAGAAGATGGAGTAGTGACAGTCAAGCGACCTGATGGAACGATAATTGTTGAACATACTGATGGAACACGAATTACCACTTTCTATGTCAATGAATCTCCTAAGACAGATGGCGAGACAGGAGAGCAAAGCTCCTCACAGCATGGCCCTGTTAAACATTATAAGGTATGTACTTGCTTGGAACAACAAGGGCAGATTTAGCCAATCTCGTCCCCAGAGTGAGTTTGTTGCTCTACCTCTACTCTGGGATACAAGAGGCCTTTCTGCAATCTGATTGGCTGTTCGCGATTTTGTGCGGTAGCTCCGTTTTGTGGGGTAAACAGCTGCAGCATGTCATAATTCGACATAAAACTATAATTTTTACCCATTCCGAGCATCATTTGCAATTTATTTCCGAAATTCGAAGAATAATGAGCCATTTCATTTGGAAGCTGCGGTGACAGTTTGTCTTGTAATCAACTTAGGCCCATTTTCATCCCTAACAAACGGTGCTTATTTTCACATTAAACAAAATTACTAACCCCAGATTGTTTTTCGAATACCTTTAGAAAGGTTGAAATAAGGTCCTGAAAGTGTTTGTTTTTAGTATCTCGATTTACCTATTGCAGAAGTAGCGCTAGAGCAACGGGCATTTTCCGACGCTCGGTGCTGCCTAGCAAACTGCAAATCCATAATGGCTGCAAATCTGCCCATTTTCTCGGCAAATTTTATCGAAGTGTACCAGGGTTTCATTCGGATTCGTGATCAGCGCATGACGTAAGAATACCCTGGGAACGAAGCTGAGATTTAGTATGACAATGGCATCAGTTATTTTTATTGACCCATTGACTTCGCAATGTAAAGTCATTAACGATTTTCATTTTTATACTAGCAGAACATGCTTAAAGCTTTGATTTGATCCCGAGTGTTAAATCCAAGGCTGTACTTATGTTTTTGTTTGTTTGCCATATATTTTGAAAACACTCCCACTTACATTATTTTAATTGTCGAAGCTTTCGCCTCACTTCTAGGCTGAGGCCTCGCCAGCAAAAGATTGATTATTGAGTTGCTGATGAGGCCTCAGAAGTGAGGCGAAAGCTTCGACAATTAAAATAATGTAAGTGCGAGTGTTTTTAAAATATATGGCAAACAAACAAAAACATAAGATTTTCAATTCCATTTCATTTTTTGATATTTATAAGTTATCACTTAAAAACATTGCTTTCCAAACGGTCCTGAAGAAAGAAACAGTTAAAACATTCGATTAAAGTTTGAATACACTATCTAAGATAATCAAAAACAAACTAAAGGTAGATGAGAATTAGCCTCACTACGATAAGGACCCTCAAGTTACGCTCATTTCATTGAGTTGAATTGTTCTTGTTGTTATCGCTCCACTGAGGGCCTTATGGACATAGAGCTGTAAAAACGGCAAAAAATTTCAATCAGCGACAGGATTCTGTCGCCCCGTCGTCTACCGATCAGCATGTGGCTTAGAGCAAGGCGGTTTTTGTTTTTGTGGGAAGAATGATCCTTTGCCGAAGTACTGATACCTAATTTGATGGTACAGCAGTTCTAAAAAACTGATTTTGAAGGCATTTTAGACCCAGTGGTTGTGAGGAAAAGGTAGCAGATGGCCTAGGCTCACAGCTACATTCTAAAAGAGAATGCGAATCGAACGACAGATTGATACATTTTGTAGATTGTTCGAATGTACACAATAGTGATAGAGACTCCAACACTGCTCAGTCGAACATTTTTCTGGAGCAGCGGAAATGTTTCAAATAGAATCAGTTCGGAACTTTGCCGTTTCCGCAAGCGTTTGGGAATAAGTCCAGAGAAATCAAGAAACTGATGAACAGAAGATATAAGGCCTTGCAACTCTGGCAGAAGAGCAGACATAACAATGACCTCAGAGAAGAGTACAAGAGACTAAAAAACCTTGTTAATAGAAAGCTGAAAGCTGCTGAGGCAGATTATTGGAATGAAAAATTCACAAAGTCTTCATCATCAAAAGAGTTTTGGGATACTGTTAAACAGCTAAAAAGGCAGAACATAAATAAAGAAGGAGTAACAGCACTATTGAACCAGGATGGAAAGGTTATAACATCTGACCCAGAGAAAGCTGATCTTTTGAATGATTTCTTTGTTGAAATTGGAGAAAAATTAGCAGAGAAATTTGAAGAAATTTCAAATGATGGAGAGAATAGCCTAATTACAAGGGTAACACCAATAAGTGCTGACATATACACAAACCAGCCACTGTTAAGTCACCAGATATCTGTTTTGAAGGTCAATAAGGCTGCAGGTCATGATAACATTCTACCCAAGGATCTCAAAACTGCTGGTGAATCCATCCTCCCTGGGATGAGAATGATCATTGACAAGAGCTTCGAGGACTGTAAGTTTCCCAACTACTGGAAAATAGCTAAAGTAAAGAGTGCCTATAAGAAAGGCCCTAAAGTCGAGAGAGAAAATTACAGGCCATTGTCCTTGCTTTCAATCCCAAGCAAGGTACATGATGGACAAATCTGTTATCATCTGGATAACCACATGAATGTGAATGGAGCTAAAACACCTAATCAATGGGGATTTTCGGAAGGAAAATCAACTGAGCTGCTATTATTACACATGACAGAAATTTTGAAATATGCTCTAGATCAAGGAAAAGTAGTAGGGGTCTTACTAATTGATTTCAAGACGGCTTTTGACTCTATAAATCACAACATTATGATGAAGAAACTGCAAGGATGTGGGGTATCAGGGCCACTTCTAAGGCTGTTAGAGAATTACTTGCAAGGAAGATCACAGTATGTTCAGCTAAATGAATCAAAGTCAAAGACAAGAGCCATCTCATACGGAGTACCCCAGGGTTTCCTGCTTGGTCCCAGACTTTTTTCACTGTATGTTAATGACCTCCCCAGTACCATAAAGTCTAGTGGAGTATGTCTCTTTGCAGACGATTCAACATTTTACTCTATTGGAAGTAATATAGAGGAGGTAATAGATGCATTAAATGAGACCGGGAAATAAATTTTTACGTGGTGTTGCGAAAACAAACTGACTATTCACACTGGAAAATCTGAGGTAATGTTACTCACAAACCGAAACTTTATAGGCCCCCTTAGACCAGTCAGCATCAATGATCAGGAAATTAAGTATGTGAAAACTGCCTCATGTCTTGGAATCGTGATTGATAATCATTTAAGATGGGATGCTCAGGCGCAGCGTGTGTCAAAGTCGTTTGCGGCTAAAGTTTGCCAGCTCAAACGAATGAGATTTTTACCCGTTAAAGTCAAGAAGAAATATATTTCAAGACTATCATCGCTGCTGTTACGTATGCTATAACTGTCTGGGGTACCTGCTCACCAGCACTTTTTGAAGATTTAGAAAAGATTCACGTTAGAGCTGCCAAAATAATTCATCAAATACCAAGCTGTACAGACAAGGGGGAAACAATGCACATGGCGAGGTGGGAATGCAGATTCTAGCAGTTATGCATAAGTTTCAGTACAAGACTATTCTTGAAGCTATCCACGAAAACTTCAAAAATAGACTGTCTCACTCACGGGATGGCTGTTCATTAAAGATACCTAGAATTCTAAAGGAAATTGGCCGTACATCAGTAATATATAGAGGAACACTTCTGTGGAACACTGTAAGTCTTGAAACAAGGAACTCTTGTAGTTTGCAACAGTTTAAGAATAAAATACAAATGGATAGGAAATTAGTTACATCGTTAAGCTTTAGAAAAAAGGCATGTTTAATCAGGAACAAAAAGGAAGACTTCGAATACTTCTAGATCAATTAAATTTTAAGTCAAAGCAAATTACAGTAGAAGCAAAATTTTAACTTATTGATTATAGATTAAACTTTTACAAAACTTTCTTATTTGGTTTTAACGAAGAGGACTGTAAGTATATTTATCAAATTTTACAATTTATATTGTTTTTTTTCTTACACTTAGAGTAGTAGCAGGTCCACATCAGCTACGGCTGACACCTAGATTTTAACCTGCTTTATCAAATAGATTATGTATGTATGTATGTATGTATGTATGTATGTATGTATGTATGTATGTATGTATGTATGTATGTATGTATGTATGTATGTATGTATGTATGTATGTATGTATGTATGTATGTATGTATGTATGTATGTATGTATGTATGTATGTATGTATGTATGTATGTATGTATGTATGTATGTATGTATGTATGTATGTACGTATGTATGTATGTATGTATGTATGTATGTATGTATGTATGTATGTATGTATGTATGTATGTATGTATGTATGTATGTATGTATGTATGTATGTATGTATGTATGTATGTATGTATGTATGTATGTATGTATGTATGTATGTATGTATGTATGTATGTATGTATGTATGTAGTTGAGCGATATCAGTTCAGGCAAAAAGCGAAGCTACGACATGTAATCGAGTCTAGATCAGAATAGTAGCAAATATCTGAAAGGGTTTCTTCATGTCCTGGCATTTTCGAGACAGGATTTAAGTCATTTGAGTGTTTTGGATAAGTTTGATTTCGCATCCAGGCCTTTCCACGGTTTCGCCCCTCTTAAAGAACAGCACTTTTGGCAACATGTTGCTCATAGAAACGGGACGCAGCGGTCAGTTTCAGTGTTCCGAAGTTCCCGAGTACTGGTTTCTGACCACCTGTCGATTGCCGATAACGGAAATTCTATCAACTAGTATTTCAAAGCAAACAAACCATCAAAGTTTTCTTAAAATGCAGTTTGAAAAACTGTTACCTTTCGCACGTGAAAGTTGGTTTTTCAGAGAAGTCATGATTTTATAGCGAAGGAAGATGGATAAATGTAAAGATTTGGTTTGCGGATTTTGTTTGTTGGATTCAGGAACTCAGCTGTGATCATTATATTTTAGGCCTAAATATGCGAGTAAAGGAGACCGGGGCTAGAAGTGAAAGGGGCAAATTGCAATATAGGGTATTTTTTCTGCCGCTATTACAGATCACCAGATTCTCTTTCGTTTCTTGTTCGCAACGTCCTTTTTTTGGTTTATGCACCTGCAGAGGTGATTTTATCTCTTTAGTGCTAATTGACCACGGAAAAGACTTGGAGCAAGTCTTTACGAGCAAGTCTTTACGGGGCTAACCCGGATAAATCCTACGACCACCTAACCAATACTTTCCGTAACATAGTGGACAAGCATGCTCCTATTAAAACTAAGTTTCTAAGGGGAAACGATGCACCCTTCATGAACCCAGAGCTGAGAAAAGCTATGTACACTCGTGCTAGGCTTAAACGCAGATTAAATAAACACCCTTCAACGCAAAATGAAGTAGCATTCAAGAAGCAACGAAATCGCTGTGTTGCTCTCCGTAAAAAAGCCATTAAGAATCACTTCAAGAGAGTTACAAGCAATGGTCTCATGTCCAATAAAGCTTTCTGGGATCTGGTAAAACCTTTTCTCTCAAATAAGGGTGTTCTAGCTGGTACCGATATTTCCCTGATCAAAGATGACAAAATGGTCACTGATGATCATGATTTATGTGAGATTTTTAATGATTATTACATCAATATTGTTGAAAATACTTCCGGTAAGAAGCCTTCCAGCATTGCCAACGCGAATTCAATTGATGATGATCGAGAAATTGTCAGGTTAATTCTTGATAAATACAAGGATCATCCAAGTATTCTAGCTATAGTTCAAAACCCTGAGCATACTTTTCAATCTTTTTCTTTCAATGAGATTGCTGCTAGAGATGTATGGCTCCACTGAAAATGCTCGACGGCAGTAAATCAACAGGTGTTGATCAAATTCCACCGAAGCTTGTTTCTTTGGCTAGCGATGATTTGGCTGTGCCTCTTACTAACGCCATCAATTGGAGCATTCGAAATTTCAAATTTCCCCAGGACGCAAAAACAGCTGCAGTTTGCCCATTAGACAAAGGTGAACCCGTTCGTACTGTGGAGAGAAATTATCCTCCAGTCAGTATACTCAACACTTTTTCCAAAATTTTTGAAAAAATTTTAAAGGAACAGCTTAGCCCCTTCCGTGACAAGACTCTCTCCGTTTTCATTGCAGCTTATAGAACAGCATACAGTACACAGCATGTTTTGATTAAACTTATAGAAGAGTGGAAATCTAAGCTTGACAACAACTTTATTGTAGGGTCCGTTTTGATGGATCTGTCAAAAGCTTTTGATTGCATCCCGCGTGACTTGATTATAACTAAACTTCACGCATATGGTTTTGATGAAAATGCCCTGGTTCTTGTCTATTCCCACCTTAAAAAACGGAAGCAGAGTGTCCGAATAAATAACGTCTACAGTTCTTTTCAAGAAATTGTATCAGGTGTACCACAGGGATCAGTTTTAGGACCTATACTTTCGATGTCTACATAAATGATCTTTTCTCTTTTATAAAGCAAGCAACCATGTATAATTATGCTGATGACAACACGCTAGCTTTCTTTTCCAAGTCCTTGCCAGATCTTGTCAAGGTTTTGGAAAATAATGCAGACAGCGCTTTGTCATGGCTCGAATAAAATGAAATGATTGCGAACCCGAACAAATTCCATGCACTTTTTGTGAAAAAGACCAGACAAATACTTGTGGCATTAATCTTGACTTTCAAGGACATTCTATCAAATCTGAAGAGACTGTTAAACTCCTAGGTGTAACACTAGATTACAAATTGAACTTTGACCCACATACAGTAAGGCCCCGCATTTAAGAAACCACCTAAAAGAAACTTTTAGGCTACTAAAAAATGATCAGCCCTCCTACCTATAAGAAACTCTTGAGGCTCGCACCCAAAATAAAGTTTCTTGTATTTTGAGTAACATTGATTGCTGCTCTGATAGAGTGAGAGCATTACACTTTATACATGATTCATTAAGAAATTGCTAGCGAGATATTTTGGATTTAGCAGATTTTTGCCTAAATTTTAATTCATGTCCTTTACAATCATTGTTGACATACATATACGGCTGAATATGGATGATTACCCATAGACGGTCCAATTTTTTTGGTTTAACTTCTTTGCCTTGGACTTCAAAGAAATGGAATTAGAAACTTAAGAAACTTGAGCCTAAAACATGAGAAGTATCAGAGATATAAGAAAAATTTTAGGCTATGGTGTGAAAAAGTAGTTTCTTAAATGCGGGGCCTTACTGTATATCACACCTTTGTCAAAAAGCTGCAGCACAACTGAACGTTCTTAAGCGACTTAAGTCATTTATTGATTTTGCTGAAAAACAATTTTTGGTTCAAAGTTTCGTGTATTCGAGTTTCAACTATTGTCCTTTAGTTTGGTACTTTTCGTCTTCAAAATCGCTTCAAAAAATTGAAAGGATACTAAGATTTTTGTACAATGATCATAAAAGTTCCTACGATGATCTTCTTATTTGGTCAAAGAAGTGCACAATGCTAGTTGCTCGTCAGAGAACCCTCTGGTTCGAAATATTCAAGACAATCAAAACTTTAAATTTATCTTTTGTGCAAAGTATTTTTAGTTCAAGAACTTCAAAGCATCCTTCACGGAATCCGAACAATTTAAATCATTTTCGACCAAATCAAATGACTTTCAGTTCCAAGAGTCTTAAAGCCATTGGACCTCAGATCTGGAACTGTTTGCCAAATGAAATAAAATCAGCTGAAAATCTCAACAGCTTCAAACGTATGATAAAACAATGGGATGGTCCTTCTTGTAAATGCAACGCTTGTAAATATAATCATACCCTGTAAATTCTATCTATTCAAATTCAAATTGTTTTAGTATTTAGCTTTGTAACTATTTATTTCCTTAGTTATTTCCTTTCACTTGTAATATAGTAGATTAATTTCGATTTAGATTAGTTGTATATATATATATTGTGTATTGGCAACAAAGAAACAATAAATTGGATACTAATAGTGCGGATGAAAAACGAACGAGAAATAAACAAATAAGAGATGTTTTTAGCACACTAAGGCCTTTCAAGATAATGCTATCATCAGAGTGTGACTGACAATCTGAATCGAACTTTTTATAATATGTAAACATGTTAATCTCCGTAATATATTATAAAAAGTTCGATTCAGATTGTCTGTCACACTCTGATGATAGCATTAACTTGAAAGGCCTTAGTGTGCTAAAAAACATCTCTTATTTGTTTATTTCTCGTTCGTTTTTCATCCGCACTATTAGTATCCAATATATATTGTGTATATGTATATGTATAGCTAGATTAAAATATCGAAACAAAACAAGATTACAAAACAAAAAACAAAAGAAAACAAAAAGTCTAATGGAGATGCGGAATGTTTAAGTTTCAGTTTTCGAGCGTCTATCTTGATTAAACACCTCTGTTTCGTTGTTAAGGAAATCACTTTGAATTCAAAGTCTAGATGATCCTGAGATCTTAGAAAGACTTAATTAATGGGCGTGAATGCTGAAAATAAGAGAGGATGTCAAATTCTGTTACTTGTAAAAGTCATGCAACAATTTCTTAGGAAGCATGGCAGTAGATTAAATGAAACTGTCTTCGTTTATTATTTACACAGGTCGAATGCATTGGCTATGCTACAGTTTTGACAAACAAAAGGGATCATTCTTTCATGGCCGTGTTTGGTAATGGCAGTGAGATTGTTGCATCTTTTGCTGGAGAGTACAAAGTTTCGAAACCTGATTTGACACATCTGTACATCAGCAATGGGGGTAACATTTAATTTTTAATTGATGTAATTATTCTGACACGCATTTCCTACCGGGTGAGCCAGAAAAATTTCCACCTCTGAAAATTCATAGCCGCAAGAGACACTGATTTGAATGATTAAAATCTTAGTTAATAATAATAATAATATAATATATCAATATTTATACAGGTTTGCTTGGTCAGCTGAGAACAGCTGCTATAAATCAAGGACCTGTGTCCAACGAAAAGTAGTAAAAACTATTATTTACAATTTAAAGACCAAAAGTTTGTAGAATTTTTGAGCTTTTTCTCGTTGTCTCAACAGCACTAGAAATATGGGTAAATTGAACTTTAGAAACATTTCATCGTTGCAAAATGACGGAAAAATGGCCAAAAACGTTAATCAAGCCATAAAGGGACTCCTTGCATAGATCAATAAAGAAAATGCATTTGTTCATGGGTCAGAGCTATCCACTGCACATTTATTGCCATGGGACTAAAAATTATTAGTATTTGTTCGAAAATTGATGTTTTGTAACTATTGAGAGAGATGAAAAGCCCATTGAGTATTGTTCTGTGTACAGGGAATCCTTACAATTTGATCAATGCTTTAGGCCCTTTTTCAGCCTCTTTACAATCATGAAATTTTTATTACGTTAATTCACTGATACATCTAGTGCTGGTAATACAGCGAGAAAAATCACAAACATAGGTCAATCTTTCGGCTCTTAATAAGAATTTGAATCATTCAAATATGTGAAATATTCTTGGTGCTACGAATTTTCAAAGTGGGAACTTTTTCTGGCTCACCCGGTAGTTTGCTGTTAATGTCAGGATATGAATCATATCTTTAAAGGTGGTTTTGGGGTTGGTATGATTGATGATAAGATGTAAATTTACACTGCTGTGAATGGTGTATCGTACTATTTCTCACCATTCTCGTCTTTCCTTTGCGAAGTCGCGTATTCCGATAAGCAGATAATGACGTCATAAAAGCAGAGAATCCGTGTTTTTCTGACGTCACACTCAATTTTAACCGTGATGTAACAACGAATTTCTACAAATAACTGGGGCATTCCTCGGACCATTTCAAACCGTCGCAGAAATAAACTTCATTTTGCATTTTTCCCAATCATTTCACAGAGGAAAGTGAAGAAAATGCGTTAAATACAAAATTTAAAAGCTATTGAACATTTTTGTGCAAAGAATTGGGCGTTTAATGCAAAATTCACCGAGATCTACTGAGCTTAAAACTGTTGTTAGATTTAGACAGGTAAATAAGCTGCAGTTCTTTGTTGCTTAATGGTGCTTAATAAGACTATACAATGCATAAACAGCCAGTAATGTGGCGTCATTGAAGTACCGCAACGGCAACAGAGCACCTTATGTTGTCATAGCGGCAGGATGCTCCAATGATTTTGGAGCACGAGGAAGGACACAGACATAAACAAACAGCTATTTAATGGTATGAATTTAATTTTTCGTCAGTTTAAAGAAAAGATACTGCTGTCTTTATGTTGCGGCAGTGACGCTACCTTAGCTCCCATCATATGCGATTGGGTCTCCTGTGCTGTGACTAGCTACAATTAAGCTTGAAATCATTCATACCCATGCAAAATCGAGTATTTTGAAACCCTCTATTTCTGGACCAATTCGTAAGATATCTTCTTTATTCAAGTGTCACTTGTTGTGGCTATTTTCAGCCATTTATAATATTCATACAGACATTCTTTATACAGACATTCTTCAGCTACAGTGCTCCTCAGATAGAACGATGCAAAATAGTCAGAATTCGATGTAGATATCAATAATTTCGGGCTTAGCAGTCCATGCATAGATTTTATTCACAGCTAGTTTCAATTCGAAACCAATTGTGCAAATCCCAGCACAGCAAGAAATCTACACCATCCGTATTAGGTGCCGATACATGTACAAAACTATTTCATGCGTTGCTCTGAGCAACGCACACCCTTAGGATTCAGCCGCGCATCATCTCAAGGCGAATGAGCTATTTCAAAAGAACTGACATCATTGTGAATAGGGTGTATGGCTATCTCTATTTTCCGTCTCTTTGCAGGCGATGTATTATTTGCACCAAAAGGCAGCATAGTCCACGAACCTGATGAAATTCCAGCCCTGTTTCAACATGTTGAGGAAAACGGACCACCTACTGGAGTCTATCTTTTGAAAACATCGTCAAGGAAGTGTCTTTCAATGGTCGATCAAATGGGAAACAAATTCGATATGGAATGTAATGGAGATGCTTTCACGGAAAGGAATGACTCTTCTACAGGTGTGGAATATTAAAAATCAGTGGAATTTTTATTAACGGATTATAACGGATAACAGACTTCCCTATACGATGGAAACTGACACCTCCAAACAACCGACTAAAGCTTCGTCTCAAATACAAATACAGTATAACAAAATGTGGCACCTCCGCTCTGTGGACACCTCTCTGCAACGGACAATAACACTGGTCCCACAGGTTTCCGTTATGTGGAGGTTCAAATGCCTTTCTTCAGCTTCAATTTAAAATTGCCAAGAGATGCTACGGATTACGATACCTATAGACTACGTTTTGGTACCGCATAGTTGACACAACAAAGAGCCAAACGTTATACCTACCGAGAGGGTATCACGTAAATGAAGGTATCACGTATCACGCATCAAATAAGGGTATCATGTATTGGACCACACGTAACTCCTGTTACGAAGAGAAGGCATTTACAGTAGATGCACAAACGTGGAACGAAGCCACTAGTTCATGTAGCTCTGTCTATTATTTGGTTGCAGGCTTCTTTGAGGAATGATAGGAAATAAGGTCAAGACAAATGCGTGCTCTTTTGGGATAGATCCGTTGGGTATCATGGATCGAACGATCTTTCATGCATTTTACAAATGTCTGATAAATTTTTGAATGTTTACAGCAGCGATAGAATTTTTTAGCGCTACTCGATGGGACATTGTATGATATTGAAATATCAAACTTGGTTTAATGAGATTTCTAAGTTGCTGCTCGATCCAAAGTCTTTTCAGAACAGCTATTATGTCTGTTCGCTCACTCCAAAGAAATGCTGAGTCCAAGGATCATAAGAATGTTATCCAAATGGCCTGTAGGCTTTTTGCTTATTTTTTTATTTGATTGCAAGTGGTAGTTGGTTGGATCCCTTTAAAATTCTACAAGTCAGCCAGACGAGAAGATTCATTTACATAGAAAGTGGTAATTCGTGTTCATCAGTATGCTCAACAATTATCGTTCCATCAGGTCGCTTCACGGTCACTACTCCATCTTCTCTTGTTTCTATATTGGGTAGCCAGTTTGAAATGAGGCTGATCAAGTTCTAAAATTCTTCAATTGGTTCTTATTTCATTGAGGCTGTCAGGTATTTCTTTAGCCTCAAACACAAGCCTATTATTTACTGTCAGTCCACAGCACTTGAGCTGATGAGTTCTTATTCACAATAGAAGTTTGTGGGAGAATTAAAGTATTTCATAGAATTCAATGAAAAGCTCTCAAAGAAGTTAAAGAGTTCTTTCCAACATGCTCATGTATTGCAATAAATCCCCGAATTTAAGAACCTACCGAAATAAGAACCTAGAAGCTGTTTTTCCTAAATCATGTACCTCGCAACTGAGAACCTGTTTCATTTTGATGAAACATGGATTCTTGTTGCAGGGGTAGCAAAGTTGATTTTTGATTGCTGTTATTAAGTTCATTTTGGTCCCATTTGGCTTTTAAAGTTTCATTCTCTTCCCCCCTTAGTTATTAGGTCCACAAGGACGCTCCCAAAACAAATAATAGGGCTGAAAATCTTTGTAAGACTCGGAAAGGGCCTACATGAGGCACCCTTCAAATAAGAACCTTTATACCTTTGAAATAAGAACCAATTTCATCCTGGCTCTCAAAAAGGTACGTTCTTATATGCGGGCATTTACTGTATCATAAGTTTGTATGAGTAGGATGACTAAGCACATGGACTTTTAATTTGATTTGATGATTTCTACAAATAAGAATGTATTTCAAATTTCAGGCTCAATAGGCTCTTATATGATGGACCTTTTAGCTATTCTACAAAAGAGCCTGGATCGAGCGTTATTTTTATACAATTTTATACGCGAGGTTCGATTGAGTGGCGTTAGAGGCTCTATCAATATTATGGAAATTCGAAAATTCGTCAAATTGCATTATAGCATCGTTCGATTCAGATTCTTTCCCAGAATAGCTAAAAGGTCTATTAGGGTCTGCTTTCAAAATTTCAGCCTGTGGGTTCTTAATCACTAGGTTCTTATACGCTGGTTTTTACTGCTTCTGATGCCAGCGAAAAAGCTTCTCTTTATATCGCTCGTTGTTAAAAGTTTCTTTAAGATTTTATCAAGTGTGTTAGGCTCTTCTCATGCATTTTGCATCAAAGCGATTTGCGTGAAATCAAATTTTTCTAGAGTTTTGGTACTCATAAAACAAAAGACACATCATAAAGATATGTCGGTATTCCTCCTATCAAACAAAATAGACTATTACGCTAAAGATTGCGGCGAGGAATGTTTTATCATCATGCAATGTGTTTCAAATAAGAATCTTTCATAGGATTTGATTAAAGATAACAGTACATCCCTGTAAAGATTTCATTGCTACCACCTTGAACAAAGTCACCTCTTAGATTCATTATTTAAGCTAAATTCTTTGGTCCTTGAAAATAGGCCCATTTTTGATATTTTTGAAAAGAACTGATAATACCATATGCGGATACTTCAAAGAACTCTAAAAATGCTTTGAAAGCTTTCCATTAGATTCTATGAAATTTCTGATCTTTTCATAAAGTTCTGAATAAGACCCTAGGAATTCAAATGCTGTGAAGTGACAGGATGTAGTAGGCTTGAGATTTGGATCTTAACAAAAGAAATGACTGTAAGCTCTGAATGAAATAAGAACCAATTTGAGAACCTGAACAGCCTCACTTCCTAATAAATGCCCAACATACAAGAACCTCATCAGGCTGGCTTGCAAAATTGCAGGTCCTTATGCTTTCTTACTGTTTTTATCAAAATTTATGGTAAGGCTGGGTTTTCGAACTGCTGTCTCAATTTTGGATACTCTTGTTTCTTCAGACAATGAGTTGGATCCACTTCCACCTCGTTACTTCATAATTCACAAAGACGGCAGTGGAGAAGAGTTGTTGCAGTATGCTGATATCAAAGAGCAGCTCGAGAACGCAGAAAAGAATCCCTGCACTGCTGTCTTGAAATCTGATACTGAAGGTACCAAGGCCATTTCAGGAATTACAATCCTTCAACCTTTCCCAGGTAAATGTTTGCTTTGTTTGAACTTTGACAGAGGAATCAGGTTTCATTTTTCAAAATCCAAGTCATCTTAGACGGTGTTCGTATGTTTTTGACAATCGAAATACATAAAATACATTGATCAAGTCACGATACCTTCTTTGCCATATATCATGTGACCAATGTGACAAAGATGAGGTATCAATCCCCTCGTAAAACAGTGGATTTTCATGTAACCAGTTTCATCTTACATGAATGCAATCAGAAGCCATGAGTCAACGTGTTATCTGAATTTGGGTATTTGCAAACGATTTAACAAGACTTAATAACTTTAAGAATGAATTATCCTTGGTCCGAAATATTTCAGAGTCTATCTTGAATTAGATGTTAGGTTTTTTGAAAAATTTACGCATTTCAGACGTTAGATTTATAATACTTCAATCGTTTTTATGCACCTGCATTTTCACCCAGCATCTAACTTGAAACAGACTTTTTTCAGCATTTTGTAAAAGAAAATTTATCGGTGAAGGTTTTTGGCTACTCAGGTGTCTTTTATCGAATGAAATGTTGAAAGATCTGTTATTACCAGCACAGGAACTAAGCGAAACCAACGAAAACTGTATAGTTCTTAAATACTGAGGAGGAACGTAGAAGTATTCTGTGATCTTTTGAATGTATTGAGATGAAAGCTACAAGATTGTGCTGAAATACTGTATCAACTCAAGGATAACTATAAGAAGTCACTTTTGCGCTATGTTTCTTCCTGAAAAGTTGCTACCTTGAAATTTCTTCAGTTTTTGTTCTATTGTGGAGATGGTCACTCCATGTTTGATCTCTGTTTTTACACTCATTTCTCATATAGGGTCCAGCGGTGCAGTGTGGCTAAAGCAGAAGGATGAAAAGGAAATTATCCCAGCTGAACTGAGAGAAAGGGATTTTAAGACACTTCCATCGAGAGAAATCAAAACAACAGGACCTCAGTTTGGAATTCATGCAGGTGAAGCTGAATTGCTACAGTAAATAAGAAAGAACCTAGATTCTTATTTCAGGGGTTGCAAAGTTGATCTTGATTGCTGTTATCAAGGTCATTGTGGTCCCAGTTAGCCTTGAAAGTTTTATTCTCCTCCCCAATTACTTTTTAGGTCCATAAGAATGCTCCCAAAACAAACAATATGGTTGAACATCTTCGTGAGACTCTCACGAGGACTTCATGAGGCATCCTTCAAATAAGAACCTCCATACCTTGAGATTAGTCTTAGTACCTTTGAAATAAGAACCAATTTCAGCCTGGCTCTCAAAAAAGTAGGTTCTTATATGCGAGGATTTACACTATTAAGTTGTATTTCCCATTGTCATATCTAGTAGAGACAACAGACCATAGAATGATTTGATCAAGTATTTTAGGCCCTTTTTCAGCCATTTTGTAAACTAAAGATTTTCATGAAGTTACACTTGCCTGCTTTTCTTGCTCATGTAAATGCAAGGAAAATCACGAGAAAGCTTTAGTCTTTCTGTTGTCAAGTGAAATTCGATTCATTCAAAGCTGTTCAGTACTTTAGTCACCATGATTTTTCAGATGCTTTACCTTTTTTGGGCCCACACTACCCGGCACAACTGCAGCAAGACCCACCTCAGCTGAACAAGAGGTGATGCACAAGCTGCTTGAGAACCAGGAAAGCAAATTTTATTCTGCAAAAATGAGTAAAAATATGCGAAACAAAATATTTTCCAAATACCAATGAGAGCACAGACTATAATTTTTTAGAGTTTTCTGTAAAAATGCGCTTTGCTTTGCTATACAGCCTTAGATGTTCGAAAATTGATTGTATTCCCAATTTGAAGTGTTCCATGGAAAATTTTTAATGTACTGGGCTGATATGCAATACATTGTAAAAGTACACGCTGTGCTCAATCAGTGTAGATTAATTGCCATAATTTTAGGCGTGGCATTCAACGTTGCAACAAAACCTGCTCCAAAGCAACCAAAGCCTGTACCAACTTGTCCTGAAGTTCTTCAGATGCGCCATTTGACTAAATTCTCTGGACTCAGCACTGAAGAACGAAGGAAAATGATCAACGGAATCGAAACCTATCGGAAGATTATTGATGAACAAACTGTCAGGGAACAGGGATTACTGCCCAAAGACCCAAGAAGTGATGAAGAGAAAAGAATAGCAGAGGAATTACTTCAGAAGGTTTGTTTCTATTAAGAGTGAGAAGTCTTACCCTCAAGTATTTACTTTGTAAAAATATAGATTGCCGTAGAATTAGTCTTCATTTTTGCTCACGTCAACATTTTTCTATGGGTGTTCAAGAATAGCGGCAGAATTGGTCAAAGTCAGGAAAATCGCAATGAAATCAAATTTGGAGGACAATTCCTATCCAAACAGGATCATTATGATAGAAATTATATTCTGACATCCAACCTCTTCAAACAACTATTGTAATTTGGTACTTTTTTCGTGAAAATTGAATTTTGAGAATTAGCAGTTTTGCCATAGTCAGTCCTGGAAAATGGTCTCCTTCCCCCTCATTTGTCAAAATGTTTCAATGGATTTAATGAGAAGCTGCATGATAGGCAGCAGCATAAGTTTCATGGTCATAGCCTTCTCCAGGTAGAATTATCAAAAACACCAACTTGGAGAAGGGGGGGGGGCGAATTTTGTCCCCAAACAAGCTAGGCTTATTGATTTGAGATAAGTGTTTTTGCATTATAAATTATGTATAAATTCTCAACATTGATTTAAGCCGTCAGACAGACAATAAGGTGTAATTTGTCTGATCGATTTTATAATTTTGTTGTACGATTTTCCACTTGGATAGATTAATTCAACTCACCCTGTGGCATCTTAAATCCCATTCACACTTGCAAGTAAACCAGCTTGAACTACACCAGGTCATTGACTAAGGCCTTCTGATTGGTTAATCCAACAAATCGAATGCATTTGATTGGCTAAAATTGAACCTGGATTAGATAGAACTTGTTTAACTGCCGGTGCGGATTGGGGTTGCTACTTGGTTCACTGCAGTTTTCATTGATTAAGATAAAATCATTTCATGTACGTGGTGCAGAGTGCAATCAGCCAATTACAGCATTATGTATCTTTTTATTCGTAGTTAAAGGAGATTGAACCAAGCGAGTGGCTTTTCAAAGGTTTGTAATAAGTATGGTTCATTGATTTTAGATGTTGGTTCTAAATCTTTTGGCTTGCATTTGACACCAGGCTGGCTTTGATGAAGTTCCATTAGGGGCTATCCGTCGGAGAAAGTGCCATTCCAGTAGGACAATCTGCTCGACTTTGACGGTGGGCCGCTAGTACGCGTTTCGACCAGACGATACACCAAAGATAGCTCTTCTTGTAATAGACAAAATCGGCAAGCGTTTGTTTTAACCCACTTCAAGTCAGGTGATCAGTCTCTTGGTGAACATGTTTAAGCTTCTTTATAAGAAATTTGCTGCCGTGAATGCAAAGTTACAAACACTTTCAGTTGGAAAAGCAAACCTTAACCATTTCGTCTATTTTCTCTCGAAGTTTCAATTCGTTTTCATTTCATTCACTTAAGGAGGGTTGCCCTTCGGCAGAAGCCGTTTTTCAAGGGGGCTTACAATAAGAACTTGATTACAATATAAAGTTAAAATAAAGAAATTATTTGATTATAAAAACCATAATGTAAAAGCCTATGTAAAATTTTGCTACCAGTGTCATTTGAATGCATACTCAAGACTTTGTATGGGAACAGGAATTTGACATTGAATTCTGGCGCATGATTGCCTTACCATAGACCTTTTAGCTATTCTGAAAAAGAATCTTAATCGACCGATACTTTGCTACATTTTGTAGAATTTTCGAATGTACACAATGATGATAGAAGCTCTAACGCCACTCGATCGAACCATCGCGTATAAAAATGTATGAAAATAACGCTCGATCCAGGCCCTTTTGCTGGAAAGCTAAAACGTCTGTTATGCAAAAATTCAACCTTCTACCGATTTCTTAAAACCATTCATGGTCGAAGTTCTGTTTTTCCTTCCTTCCATTTCTTTTGATTCTTTTTGGTCCACCCTAAACTAACAAGGAGAGAATTTCAAACACAAATGTCAGTTGCTTTTGATTGACACTGGAAATCAAGGTGGTTAGTGACTGCATGCAAAGGAAATTCTCGCAGCCAGTTATTCAAAGCGAACAAAGCCTCAAAAATTTCCTGAAACCAGAGTGCAAACTATCGCCTTGTGCCAGCGAAAGGGTGGCTTTTTAAGAGAATTCGCGAAGTTATAACGAAAGAAAGAGGATAAATCTAGAGATCTGTTTGGCAGACTTTGTTTATTTGATTCAGGAGCTGAGCAGTAATAGTGTCAGTTGAGCTCTAAATAAAATCAAGAATTGCGATGTCTTCTGCTCGGCGTCTGAATCGAATCATAATAGCCCTGAATATCGAAATCATCGCACTAAATCCATGAGTTCAACAAAAACACCCTAATCTGTAGAAAGAGAGCTGTTAAATCCTGTAAAAGAACAACAAAAAAGAAGACCTGAAACTAGGGAGAAAGCTGTTGTATCCTGCAAGAGAAACCGAAATTGATCTTAAACCCAGAAAGGAAGAAATAAGTTAGTAGTTGCAGTAAAGGACACCAATGAATAACCAAAAACGTGTTTTGTTGCACACTCGTCAGTTCGGTTCGCAGGAAGAACAAAGTAACGATACAAACAGGCTGCTTCAATACCAGACAAACGAACAAAATTCGAAAATCACATCAACAAATTCCACAAGGCAAATCTGTAGACTTATGATCATTCTTTCATTCTTTCGTTATAAGGTCATGACTTCTCTTGAAAACTCGCCTTACGCGTGCACAAGATTACAGTTTATCGCACTGGTTTTGGGGCAAATTTCGTGACCTTGTTTATTTAGAATTTCTAGTTGAGAGTGCAATCGCTAATCTCTTTGAATTTCGCTGTCAATCAAAGGCAGCTGGTGCTATTTTGTTACAAAATCTACCCTTGTTTTCGCAACTTGTAGAAAACAGTCTGTTCTGTTGTTACACGCTTTTTTATTCCCAGATGACCCAAGACCGATTGAAGGCAGTATGGCTGATGGTTATGTTGATGGTACTAAGATTCCAGACTCCCCGCCGCCAGAAAAGGCCAAACCTAAACGCCCAGCCAAAGAATGGGAAAAGGATATGGTAGAACTAGCTGAGTTAAAGTATGCGAAAGATAGTTTGCGAACTGGGAATGTTCCTCCTTACTTTGATACTGAAAAAGGTGAGAGTTTTTTGTCAGTAATTTGTTTAAATGAGCTTGAAGCCTTTCTTCTTATTCAAGGGTTTTTTAAGCCTATTATGGATGCCGCATCCGAGCGTGGGACCCCAAGTTTAACGTCTCTTCTTACTTTGGAGAATGATGTGTGCGTTCTCTATTATTTCTACATTTACAGCGATGACTTAAGCACTCCTTTGCAAGTGCTGTCGTCTTAGGAGGATGGAGAGGCCCCCTGTGGGTATCAAGGATGACTCCATTCTCCCAAGAAGACCAAATATAGAAATGCTCACTTAAAAAGAATTCATAGCACCGATGGTACTTACAGATCTGAAAAATTCAGGTCCCAGTTAAGAGCTGAAAGACTGAAGTATATTTGGGATTTTTCTCGCTGTCTTACCAGCACTAGAAGTATCGGTAAATTTAGCATTATGAAAATTGCGTGGTTGCAAAATGGCTGAAAACAGGACCAAAAAATTTAACAAATTATAAGGACTATCGACACAGAACTTCAGGTGGCTGAAGAACTGAGCAGCCGTGTCTTGAAAGCTTTGAATATGTTCCAGTTTCATCGTTTTCAAATGTCTAACGACGCTGTTCACAAATTCTTGTTATTAGAGTTCTGTGTTCAAATTCTGCTGTTTTCAAATTTTTCTGACAAAAGATATGCTGTTTTAGTGTTAACGGGAGCCCTATTCTTCAAGGGAATCAACATAGATAGACAGTTTTTCCCCTCAGTCGGGTCATAGTGAGAACGGGCTTAACGTTATCCTCTCGTAGGTTTTTTCCCAACTAGTCTACTTTAAAACGGACCAGTTTAAGCCGGTATCCATCTGTAGGTTAGTTGGAACGCGTAAAACCGGATAACATTTGACCAACTTTCAACAAAATCATGTTCTACTTTCCGCACTATAATTAATGCCACAAAGGAAACTTATCTACTGGCGCAAATTCTTACCTTTGTTTCACATTTTGGCAACGGCTATCAGTTCCAAAAATGTTATGACAATTTAGGCCCCATTAGGTCCTTGTGCTCCCATTTTCTTGCAGTTGCACGCGATAGAGAGGCCAGCAACGATTAAGAGGCGAGAAAACAATAGGGCAAGTTCGTCTTTGTTTGTGCGATATAGCGTCATTTTTCGGAGATTTCCTCACTGAATACGTAATTTCACAAGAAAAAGGCGAAAACTAGTGAGAAAAAGTATGATACACCATTCATAACAGTATTATTTTATATTTTATCATTAGTACTAAATAAAATTTAACAAATGCTGCTATTCCCATCTTACTTTTGGTGTGTTATTGTTTCATGTTGAATTGATTGAAAAAAGTACGTTTAACATAAAAGAAACGAGAAAAGCAACATGTGAAACGTCAAATGTAGAGGTCATCAATAGCAGCTTTGTATCGCTCTCAGCCATTGCAGTCATTCACGACTGTTAGTTTGGCTATTGCCTACCAATTAGAGAGGCATTAAAATGTTTGATTACCTCAAAAGTTTCAGAAAAATTGTATGGGTATTGACAAACAAGAATCTTTTTGTTGGATGTGTTTTTCGACCAAAGGGGTCAAGCAAAAGGGCTAAGTTTCTATATCAAATAACTAAAACGAGAGATGAATTTTAGTCAGTGTATAAAAGGAACAATCAACTTCGTCTACTTTGTATCCTTTGGGAATTACGTTTCTCTATATATAATTGCTAGAAAGTTCTTATGATACTCCTTCCCTTTCATCAAAAAATCGGAGCTGAAATCGCAAATAAATGTAACATGGAAAGAAATTTCCGATTTTAAAGGCAGTCTCTCCTCTATTGTCCTACTTTGTTTATCTTATTTACACAGAGCTAAATTCATGCACCACTGAGTCTCCATGACCCTGATTTCTTTGTACAAAGCAACAGACTTCTGGAACATACAATAGAGAAGAGTAACTCTGACTAGAGGGATCTTTATCTATTTTATTCAAAAAGCGTGCGAGATGTTCGAAACACGAAGATTTTTGTGAATTTTAGATGGATTATTCTAGCTAACAAACGGATTCTTCCCAAATGCGTGCGAGATTTTTGGGAGTAAAATTCCCCTCGGTTGTTATTTGATTTAGTTATTTGGCCAGGGTTCAATCCTACTTTCTCTCGAAAAGCAGTCCTTTTGGAAATGGACTGACGGGACTACCGTGCTTAGAAATATAAAAATAAATAAGTAATAATAAACATCCCTGCTGGAACCAAAAGAAAAACAAATAATAAACTTGAAACAGGCCCTTCTCTGAAATCTGTCAACTGTAAGTCGCGATTTTATACGTACCAGAATGCGTGAAAATCCCCGTAATCTCACAATGAATAGGACCAAAGTCGTGTGTCCTGCGCACAGCGCGGTAAGCATTGCTTTTTGCGTTTTCATTGAAAATAATCCTTCCAAACAACGTCCCTCGATCGATTTAGAATATAAAGCTGCTACGCATGCGTAGCAGCTATTAATCATAGCAAGCCTGGACTTGTCTTTAAAGGTGATCTGAGGCGAAAATTTTTCTTGATGCAAATGGATAGCACTTTTGAATGATAAAGAATGTCTTTTACCATTTTGTGATACCTTCTTTCATTTTCGAATTATACACTATTTTGTATGATTGGCTGATGACGTCATTTTGTTTGCAAAAAGTAATGAAAATGAGCGAGGCTGGCTATGTTTCCTAAAGGAAATTGATTCCAAGAACATTTCTCAAATGGCATGCTTTTCTAAACATCATATCAGTCGATGAAAAAATTTCTATTACATTTATTCAGCTCAACTTAAATGTCTCCGACAACTGTAACCTTTCAAAGCTTAGATACAGCTATATTCCAGTACTTCATCCTAGCAATTTGCAAACAAAATGACGTCATCAACTGAAACTTGATATCAGTGGATAACTTGAAAACGAAAAGAGATATAAAAGAAATTTAAACAGGATTCCGTATCATTCGACAGTGCCATTAATTTGAATCAATAAAAATTTTCGCTTCAGATCACCTTCAAAAATTTGTTAATGATAACATTTTTAAAAATAGGCTGAAAACGCATTTGTTTCAAGAGAGTATTCGTATTAAAGTTTATTTCTTTAACAAACAACTTTTAACATTCTTTGTAATACTGTAAATCATATCATTCCATTAGTTTTATGAATATTATGTAATGCGCCTTTGAGCCGCGCGGATTTATGGCGCAATATAAATGCCTTTTATTACATTTTATTATATTATGTTTTCCGTTTCATTGTGTATCTGAAGAAACAATGTACGCGCCTACGCGCCTTCGTTCCCCTGGACCATGATAGTGACTTGTTGTTAAAGCTATATCGATTCCATCTAATAATTTAATACCATTTCAAACTGTAACGGCATCGTATGAATACAGTACAAGACTGCTATAAATTTGTTCGTCGTCAAATTCCAGCCATTTTATATTACTTCCAAGACATGTTTTGATCCTATACTAATATTTCATTGACAGGCCAACAATTTTTATATGGACAGACGAATCCAAGTGAATTGGACCAGCTGGCTGCTGATCTTGCGAAGGAAACAGTACACCCTTCTTACCGACCTGCAAGTGACACGTCCACAGCCTCCATCGGAATAACTCCAGAAGTCTCTAAATTCAGCAATCCATCTCGAGGTATGTTTGATCAAAGTTGCTCCTTTTCTTTTTGAGGCGGTCTACCCGGTGAGGCAGACAAAATTCCCACTTTTGGAAATTCATATCACCAAGAGTACTTCGCGGATTTGAACGATACGAATTTTAGTTGAAAGCTGAAAGATCAAAATATTTTTGTGATTTTTTCTTTTTACAAGCACTGGAAATATAGGTAAATCTAACTTGACAATAGTTTCAAGTTGCAAAATGGCAGGGAAAAGGCCGAACGCGCTTGGTCAAATCGTATGGACTGTCCTCACACCGAACAATACGCATGGGCGTTTCACCTCTCTCAAGAGTTATAAGGTGTACATTTTCAACCAAATACTAACTGCTTTCAATCCCATGGCAATAAGTTTGTAGATGACATCTTTTGCCCATGAGAAATTGCATTGCTTTATTGTTCTGTGTTGGGAGTCCTTTATGATTTGATCAAGTGTTTAGGCCTCTTTACAGTCATATTTTTACGAAAATTGAATTTACCTACATTAGCAGTGCTCGTAAGTAGGCGAGCAAAATCAAAAAATGCTTTGATTTCTTGGCTGTCTAACAAATATTGATTCATTCAAATCCATCTTGTACTCTTGATGCTATGAATTGTCTAATGTAGGGACTTTTGCCTGGCGCACCCGATATGTACCGATGATCCCAAAATGATACATTGGCGTTCGTCAAGTGCATACGTGTCTAAAACCTTTATAAAACGTGGGTGTAAATCTTATTACATTTTTCCTTGAATTAATTAGCTTCAAATAAAAGTAGCATACCCTGCGTTAAATCTTTCGTGGAAATTTTTTGATATCTTAAAAAAAATGTCTTGTTTTATTATATTTGATGGATATGACGCCATCAATTTCTAAATCTGAAACCAGAGGAGCCAAAGATTTTTGCTTGCCATCATAGGGCTTCAGAAATAGTGGTTTTCATGAAGACTGCAAATTCTCGTCCTCATCATGTCTCGTGCAGACCTTAGGCTAAGTTTGGGTTTTAATGATGAGTAATTTGCCAAAAAAATTTTTTTCTTCTAAGTTAGCCTTATACTGATAGATTAACATTTTAGTTTATAATATCGGCTGTCCATTTCATTTCATTTTCATTTCAAATTATTTTAACACAAAATCCCTTCAACAGTAGAAAATAACAAAAGGAAAAAGAAAAAACCTAATTACAAAAGTGCATTATAATTTATACATATATACAGGGTATCGATCTAAAACCTATCTAGAAGCATCTGTTCTTCCAGGGAGTCGTGTGTTTCTTTTCTTTCAGCTCTTGAAATACCGTTTTAGTTGCTTTTTGAATCTACTAACTGTAGGGAGCTATTTCATGTCAATGGGAATGTCGCTCAAAGCTTTCAGAGTAGAACAAAGAAGGCTTTCCTTGACGAATTCAATATTGGTTCTTGGGATTTGAAGGTCCCTGCAATTCCTTGGTATTTGGTTGGAGAGCTGAGTCATTTGATGGTATTTATCTCAAAGGCCACATACTTTCCAGTCCAAAGCCCACGAAACGTATAAAAATTGTTGAGTCACCCATTCCACAAAAAAGGTGAGGTAGATTTGGTCTCTTGCTGAAAAATACCTAGCTGATATGATATCTGATAAAAATTCTTGCAGAAGTATATGATTTACAAAGCAAGGATGAAATCTTCGATCTCCAAAAACAAAGTTTGGAAATTGTCGATACAGTAGACAGCAAACAAAGTTTAGGGAGGCCTGGAAATCCAACACCTGCTGAAGCAACAACAAATGGGGATTCAGGTCTTGGAATCCATAGAGATGCTCATAGCAGGACCAGACCATACAATCCAACTCCACTTCATGCTTTGAAAACCAGTTCAGTTATGTTGAACAACTCAGCCCATGAGAGTGTAAATGGAATGCCAGCCGTAGCAGAAGATCCACCGCAATTGGAAGGTGAAGCAGCTGCCCAATATAGGATGACAGGAGATGATGCCGTAAGCCCTGCTGGATATCCTTATCACTCGACTGCCCTTGCTGATGAGAATGACGGAATTCATGGCTTTATAAATTCAGGTAATCATTTCATTAACTTTTTCATAATCATTCGGGCTCAAGGGCAAATCGCTCCTAAAATTTCGCACTCTTTCGTCAAAAACCCAAAAATATCGGAAATCGGAATATATTTTAAAATCTGACAGATCTAAATCCTTCACAAAATTATAGAAATTCGAAAGAAAATCTCAGAAAATTCTATAATATTTCTCCCAACAAGTGACACAAAATCTCAAGTAAAGCTATCGACAATGTTATTTCAAACTATCATTTAATCAAATGTTTGGTGAAATAGTCTCGTGAAATAACGTTGTTGGTAGGTAATTACTTGATTTTCTTGCAAGTTTAGCAGTTTTCCCACTAGTTATAGGTTTATTATATACATTCATTGTCGTTCTTTCACAGGAGTTGATAGTATTCTCTCTACATGCTGCAATTTCATTGGCTACGCTCACAATAGAATCTCATCCCGTTATGATCTGAATTGTTTCACTTTCTTGAAATTAGATTTAACGTCGGAAAGTACGGCGATATAAAGATACGAAGATACCCGGTCACATTGTGCCCGTCACGTCTTTAGTACTTGTCACGTCCAAAAATACTTGTCACGTGATTACCTTGGTAAATTATGATTGGTTAATTTTTCTTAAACACCGCTACGCTGTAATTTATGTCAGGGACTTGTTTATCCCGTTGTTTTGGACACTATGGTTTTTTAAAGACCCTTGCCCCAAGAACGAAACGTTGTAACAGCGTTGTATGTGAACAGGAAGAGCGGTCATATACAACAGCATTATAAGCCCGTTGTTTCGGAACAAAGCGCCTAGTGTGACCGCAGCCATTGTGCGTCCATGGGTTCATTATGATGAAAACCTAAATATCTCAAAAAGATTTCAAAATCCTAGACGATCTTTAGAAATCTCTGGAAATCTCAAAAAGCTTTGGAAGTTCAATGACATGTTTCATTCCCGGAATCTTGTAGGACATCTCCTGGAGTGATTGGCCCCTTAACAGTTTGCTGATTGTTGGTAGAATAGCAAGGGTGGATTTCGTAAGATAGAAGAACCAGGTCTCCGACAAGGCAAAGCGATTTTTGGTGCGGAAGAATATTTTTTGGCCTTCAGTTGATTGACGTAAAGAAGTCTTGCTCTCTGTGTTAATTCTGATTGATTAATAGTTTGAGATCGTTTCATCGAAAGTTCATTCAGAAATGTGAATCTGTTCTCCCGAACCACAAATTGCTCTGTTTATCGTGACACTGATTCTTTGTTTTACGAAGTTCGCCCTTTGATGGTTAAAATTCGTATGTGCTTTTTTTAAAAGTTATTATTTGTAACTCTACTTCTGCAAAAATAGTGTTGAATTAGTAAGGTCTACTGTCTTGTTGAGTTCCTGTTGAAGAGAATAACATAATTCATAACACTATGCATACTTGTAAGTCTTTTACCGTACCTTTTAAAGCTTTCTCGTTGCTGTTAAATTTCTTATTTTCTTTCCAAGAGTTACTACAGTAAAAACCTGCATATAAGAAATTTAGACCCCAACACATAAGAACCAATTCAGCCTGAAAATTGAAATAGGTTCTTACGTAGATTTCATCAAATTAGATACAAAAACTCCAGCTGTTTTGTCATCGAGCCTATATGGACTGATACTGTGATATGTGCAAATTGCAAAGAACTCTAAAGATGCTTTGAAAGCTTTTCATTGCATTCTGTGAAATTTCTGATTCTTCCACGGACTGCCGTTGTGAATGAGGCCACATGAACCTCTGAACTGACAGTAAATAATGGTCTTGAAGTTTCAATCTGAACAAAAGAAATACCTGAAAACCCTGAATGAAATGAGAACCACGTTAAGAACCTGAACAGCCTAATTTCCCACTAAATACTCAATATATAAGAACCCAATACTCAATATATAAGAACCCAACCATGCTGACTATATACTCAATATATATATACTTATATACTCAATATATAAGAACCCAACCATGCTGACTTGCAAAATTGTAGGTTCTTACTCGCGGGTTTTCACTGTATTTGTTTGTTCTCTTCTGCAAACATAGTTTTGATTAGTAATATTAAGTGTTTCATTGAGCTCCTGTCAGTGACTTTAAGGGAATTCACATAACTAATCCATTTGACAAACTTTCTAATTTTCATAGCTTTCTCTTTGTTGGTAAATTGCTTATATTCTTTCAGACAGTTATAATTTGTTATTTTACTTCTGCAATGTGTTTTCTAAGTCAGCAAGGATAACTTTCTCGTTGAGCTCCTATCGATGAGAATAACGGCATTCATGGCACTGTGAATACTGATGATCTATTTCATAGGGTTTTTGATGATGACAGTTTCCCCGCTGGTTGCAGCTTACGCTCTTTCAAAGGTTATTTTTTACTTTACTTTCTGCAAAGATAGTTCACAAATCAATAATGTTAACTGTCTCACTGAGTTCCCGAGGGGAATGATAGAACTCATAGAAGGCACTTTTGTGCGTATACCAGTAATCCATTTCAAAAACTTTTTAACAATCAGAATTTCCCTTCTGGTAGGATGTTAATTTTCTGCTTACTCGTATTAAACACTGAGTTTTTCCTTACATGATGAATTCAATGAAATCCACAAAAAACGAATGCTTGGAATGCATACCGGTCATCTGAGAGCCTTTAGCAGCTAGGAAACGAATAAACTTGTGCAACCTACATTTAATTTTCAGGTAGCTCCCAATGAAACCAATTTTCAGGAAGTTCTTGATAACAAGATGATCTCTTTTTCATTCATATAGAATATTTATAACAATGTTTACGTTCTACTATGCTTATCCAATACTAATAGACAACACTACTGGGACAATGCCAAGGCGAACAAAAAAACAGCGACTACCCCAAAGCCTAAAACATAAAGGCACACTACATTAAGCTAAACTTACAGGATACACCACTAGATTCTGTCTCACATTAGATGTCGGATCATGCTTAGGATGAAAAATTTGGATCTATTAATCTTCTCAACGGTGAAAACATTTATTTGACTCTCCCAGTAAACTACAGAAGAATTACCATCCTTTTGTGGAGTAAAATTTAATTCAAATGTCATTTTTGCAGGAAGCTCTCCGCGTTCTGTCGAAGTAGACGTAAACGGAGAGCCACGAAAGACTGCCGTCAAAATACCTTCTTCACTACGAGGATCGAGACCTGGAGCTTTACCAAATTCAAAGGTGTGTGAATGACTGAAAATTTATTCGTTTATTTCCGTCCATCTTAAAGTAATGCGCTTATGTTTTGGAATTTTTGCTGGCTTGCTCGGTAAAGTAATAGAACTTGTTACTTGCCAGAAAAGAGGTTTGCATCGAGCGTCACAATCTGGTAATCTTTCTCAAGGAAAACAAAAGCATAGCCCGCATTTTCAGTAGGAGCGCTCTTCTAGTTGTGACATTAAACTTTTAGTGATATGAATAAAGTTCGCATTTAGTTGATGAAACAATGTTTTCTTTAGATTCCTTGTAAAATTTAGATAATATCTTTTGTAAGTTTTTGACAGGGTGCGTTGTAAGAAGTTGTGAATAGAATCTTTTTACCGCTTTTTGCCCATTAAAATATTAAAATATCATGAAATGAAAATCATAAAAGAAAGAGCATGATAAAAAATTCCTGATGCCATTTCTACGCAGTCATCTATTGATGTTCTTTGTTATGTTTATTCTTATTTGGCTTGTGTTCTATTTCAAACAGTTTATATCGATTGAGGAGCCAGTCCGACGTCAAGTAAAAACTTCATCAGTTGCTGGCACAGTGAAACCGGATTCAACTTCGAAACTGCGTGGATTTGAGCTGGTTCCAGATTTTGTTGATTTTGGTGTGTTGAAGGAAGGGCACGCTTATTCATACACGGTGATGCTCAAGAATGTTGGCATTGATAGTTGTCGGTATAAAATAACACAGCCCCCACCATCTACCGGATTGAAAGTTATATATCAACCTGGACCGGTAAGTGCCTACTTCTTATACCAGACGTACTACCTTTTGTAGTTTCGCTCCTTGCCTAAGTTGATATACCGCTATAACTGCGACTCATGGCCATGCGATTCCAGAAACGGAATGGCCTAAATCACCGGGGTGGGTGGCCAAATGGCTTAAACAGTAGTTTTCGTCGGGTAACTGAAGTTAAGCTCGGTCGAGTGAGGTCAGATTCCGGATGGGTGACCTTGGAGGCCTGACCTCACAATTAACCTCGTCGTCCTTGGGAAGGGACGTTAAACTAGGAGTCCCATGCCTGGATGCGGCATGCACAGTGGGCCTACATTAGCTTTCAATAGCAAGAAATCCTGACAAGCCCACTCAAAGCAAAATGAAAACAAACAAAAACAAAAAACCTGTAAATTTTGCTCAAAACCGCAAACCCTAAAGCACCGCTAAAATGGTTTCCGGAAGTGCTACACTGCAAAACAAGTTATCAATAATCAGATGTATGTTCCTGCAAAAATATTAGAATATCCTGCCTACAGGTTGACTCAGAAAAATGCCCCCTCCCCCCTGTTTAAACAAACATTGCAGCAAATTTACTTGTACTGTAATCATCAAAACTAATTTTTCTAATAGCTGCTAGATCGAATCACTTTTCGTATTTTTTGGTAATTCTCAAGGTAGCATTCCTGTGGTAACTTCGAAAGAATGCACAACACCCAGAAACTGGCCTAAAACGCATCATCTAGGGCATTTGAAAATAAAAGAAGCGTAACCTGTAATTTTGATTATTTTCAATAAACCTTGTTCCAGGGTAAGTAAGACTGCGTTCACACGATGCCGGCACATTTTGAAAACGGTGAAAAATGTGACGGCTACAAAATTTGAGCTAGCGTTCACACGATACTGCAACGATTTGAAAACGGTAGGAACCTAGACGGCAAAAACTCGTTGCAAGACTTTGATGCTAAAGAAGTGTCCCTACACCCTGAGAAACGATCAGTCTCGTTCCAGAAGCGTCAAAAATCTTCTGTTTTCATCATTTTCAGGTGTTTTCACGATACTGGTTTCCAAAATATGTCGGTCAGAGTTCCGTTTTCAAAATCTACCGTCTTCAAAATCTACCGGCAAAAAGTGTGCCGTTTTCGTGTGAACGGAAGGCCTATCCGTCACATTTTTCACCGTTTTCAAAATGTGCCGGCATCCTGTGAACGCAGTCTAAGATTTCAACTTCAGTGTCCGTCTCGAATAGATTTCAAACGACCTTGAAGAATTGATCACGCGTTTTAGCCTACTTTTCAGCTGCTCTTAAAGACTGAGTTTTTAATTCTTTTGGGATTCCCAAGAGAATACTGCTGTGAAAATTGCTATGCTATAAAAATATGCTATAAAACATAGTAAATACCCCAGTCCTTTATATATAAGAAAATACAATCCCTGTAGTTATCATACAACAACGTTTGCTGCAATGATTTTCAGTCGGGGGGGGGGATATTTTTGAGTCACATAGGCGTAGGGAGAAATAAAGTTAAGGGGAGCTGCCCAATAAGAATTCTATACTTTACGAACGTATTGCCCGATTTTAGGCCGATTTTCTGCCCTATTACGTCTGATTTTTGCAACTTTCGCCAATGATGATTTATCCGGAAAAATTTTTTAGAAAATTGGTTATGACGATGTTTTTCCAAAGGTTGCAGCTGGGATGTCTGCAAGACTGGATGTTGAAATATTCGCTGTAGCAGTTGGAGTGGAAGGCAATTCAGGTGTTGGTGCAGTTGGACATCATATTGAATTCATTTCAGAGACTGACGCATTTTATCTTCCTGTTTCTGCAAGTATCCTTTTCACTGGCATAATGTGATTTATACTTTCTTTGCTACCGGCGTATGTTCTTGTTCCCCATTTGGTAGATGAGTGAGTAAGGTATGGCAAAGACTGAATACCAGCAGACAAAAAGAATGTCAGCAACAGAATTTATTGCAAGTGCTTACAGCCCGTCATAGGTCTGTGAGAATTGGCAGATGTATATGAAGGGAATTTGAGGTTGCCAAAGAAAAGATCAGCAAACGGATAAAAATGCTTTTCTTTCCGGGGAGCTAAACTATGGAATAGCCTTCCTGCTTAGCCTAAGACGGCATCCTCCCTGGGTGGATTCAAAAAATTAATACAGGGTTGATTATTTCCTTTTCTATTGTAAATTTCATATAGTTGTAAATAGGTTTTTAATATTATGGGTTCTTACTTTCTAGCACGATAATTGTATATTGTAATTAGTTTTCATTGGGGGACCCCTTGAAAAACAACTTCGGTTGAAGGGCAACCCTCGCTAAACAAATGAAACATGAACCATGAAATATAAATAAGAATCTTCCTTGGTGGAAAAACCCTTTATCTATACCAGCAACACTAGAGGATCTCGGGGAATTCTCTATTGCAAACTTGGACTGACGATCTAATTAACTGCTCCGTTGTTTGTTGGCCAGTGCCGTATGAAGCACCTTGAACTAAGCACTGGTCGATGCTGCAAAGAGCTCCTAATCATAAATAGGGCATGTTCATATGCGTCGTTTTTAAACATGAAAGATGTGATACTCAAGTAGTGTGAGTTCTGATACATTTCCAATTCCTTTGCGCTTCTTCACACCAATTCAAAACGAAACTTTAACGTAATCAAATCACCAACTAAAGTAACTAACATAACAGATCCGAACAACTTTCTATCAGCAACAGTCTGCAATGAGCTCCATCTGAAACAGAAAGTGGCGCTTTTGGTTTATTTAAAATCGTACGTCTCCAGAGCATCTTTTAGTATACAAAGTGTTTGGGAGTTCTCCACGAGTACCTTCTTTATTCCCATCTGTCATGCCTAATTTACCCGCGAGCAAAGTGCCCTTTTTCAGTCAAAAATTGATCTTCTCGCTGGAGTTTCTCCCTTGTCAAGACCACTTGGACATATTAATCTTTGGAACGACTTTCTAGTGCATATTCTATTCTATGGTGATAAAGGTTTTACGGATGGTTTCGAAAGAGATTTGCTTCTGCTAACTCTTTCCTTTATCCGTGACATTGGTAGGTTTGATTATGAATTGAAAACTTTATCATGCAACCACCGACGTGCCCTTTTAAGTTATCTCTTTCTTTCTTTTTTTAATAGCAGTTACGTGTGTCTTTCAAGTTGTTACATGTAGTGTTGCGTTCGTGGTTCCTGTTTTTTGTTGCCATAAGGTAGACGTAGTTTTTTCACTCCTGATGGTATTGTTCTAGTAGTAGGGTATAGTATTTTGTATGTAGTGTAATTAAGTAATATGGATTGGAAGATCTTTGATGGAAGGTATAAAAATTGACTTCAAAATATTTTGAAGGTAAGTTGAAGATAAGCCATACGACAGAGTCGATAGGAGGCGATACAGAATAACAAATAATCAATTTTTATAGCATCTCTTTTCATCAATTTTTGTTATCAGATTGGTCTTCCCATTTTGCGTTGATAGTAACGTATGAGACAATCGTTCCATACTGATGCTATTCTCCTTAGAAGATAGCTACAATGCTGTATATGGCCATCTTGAGTTGCCCTTTTAATGAAATGCCCATCTGTAAACAGTCCTTAGAAGATGCTCTGTACATCTCTGTTTTGGCTGGAATACTGGTTTTTGCTTTATGTGTTGTTACCAAGTGGCTTATATCTTTAACTCAAATATAGCGATACTAACAGCTCACGAATATGACAACAGAAGTGATTCATCACCAAGAGGAGGCCCGTCTTCAAAAGTACTTTTGATCAGCAACCGACCATCATCGAGAGAGGCTATCACAAGGCCACGAAAATTTTAAGGTATTATCGTTATTTCTACGATATTCATTCATTCATTCATTCATTCATTCATTCATTCATTCATTCATTCATTCATTCATTCATTCATTCATTCATTCATTCATTTATTCATTCATTCATTCGTTCATTCATTCATTCATTCATTCATTCATTCATTCATTCATTCATTCATTCATTCATTCAGTAATTTATCCATTTCAAATTCTTTATACCTATAAGATAGTTCTGCAATAAACCCACCAAAAAATTTGTTGAAGTATATGCTATGAACCCTATGAATAACTTCATACTTGTTGATCCGTCCGACCCAGTCGAAAAGTTATAAATCTATACGAGTACCTGATGAGTAAAGACACAATACCCGTTTCAAAGGCCGATGCTCCTTGTATGTCGGGGCAATAATGTTGCAAATATATTATTCAATACAGTAAATCACCGCATATAAGAATAAGAGCCTGTTTCTGTTTGATGAAAGATATGTTGTTATGTAGTTCTTTTCGCCTCAATTGCCTGTTTAAGTTTGATTCTCCTCCCAATTAGTTATTAGGTTCATACAAACCCATCCAAAAAAATTATGGGGCTTAACATCTTTTGTGAGGCTCTAAAAGGGCCTACACAAGGCACCCTTCAAATGAGAGCCTCTATACCTTGAAATTACTGTTATTACCCTCGAAATAAGAACCTATTTCAGCCCTTCCCTCAAAAAGTAGGTTCTTGTATGAGGGGATTTACTGTGTTGGACATGTTTTTGCATGTTAAAGAATTTACCTGAGTGATATCTGTTAACTCTGATATGAAATAATGAGAGATTTTCCCAAGAATGCTCCATCAAGAAGCGTTCAAACGAACGAAAAATTGGTAGTGATTTAGGCCTATTGAAGGTTTCTTAAGCGGCTGTTTCGAAAAAATCCTTCATAATATCAAAATGGAGTGGCCAATTTCAATGTGGTGAATCTTGAAATGGATATGAACATCACTCAATGAAAAAGTTGCCAATCTTATCTTCTTGATATTCAGGGAACTGTGGCCTTTCAAAGGGGATCGTTGTTTGCAGTTTTTATTCACACATATTCACACAGTGATAGTTGCTTTGCAACTCTCCAAAAATATTTTTCAAACACCTTTTCAACTAAGCGGCCTTGGTTTCGACATTTTTAAAATTTCTTTTTATGAGCATGAAAAATTTGAAAATTTGTAAGGAGTTTGACGGTGAATAATGACTAAGGGTGTAAAGTTACACCCCGAATGATTTTCATGGTCAAATCCCTTATAAATTTCAAATCTTTATTGCCATAAGATCAAAATCACATACTGTAGGAATATAAAAATTTGCTGATAGACTAAACTTGGGATGCTGAATCCAAATCCGTGGTCAGAAACTTCGTTCGAAAAAGTTGTCAAAATTTCCAAAACGAAGCCGTTAATTCAAAAGGTGTATTGAAGGAACTCTTCAACCGCCTTGCTTGGTGCATGACATCTGTTTTGATGAAAGCGGTAAAAACAAACAGAGAGCACAAACGAGATGTATTCGTTATGTATTCAATAGGCCTATGTCGGTTGAAAGGGCCCTTCCAATTTTATGGATGCTATGAAATCATTGCTTTCATTTTCATTTGGCTGTCTGGATTCTGTGACGAAATGTCAGCTGTCCGTTGCTTCTTGGATACATTCTTATCAATAAAAGTAGCTTCCTCAAGCAAATTTGACAGTCGAATAGCTTGCAGCAGCAGTGCTTTCATTTTTTGGAAAAATATATTCGAAAATTGGAGACTTGCAACAATTTGCAACGGACCAAAACATTTGAAATACCTAGAATATTCGTAAAACCTGGGCAAATTGTTGCTTGTCATATATCAACTGATCCAAGCATCATTTTGAGTTTCTTGAATTTATGTTTTCAGCTCAGCACGTGTGTACAGGTTTACTGAACTTTCAGATGGCGACAAAGTTTAAGAGACCCCAAATGCGGGGACAAAAATTATCGAGGAAACTTTTCTCGCGGTGTAGCAAATCAATCGCGGTGCAGTTCTTCACCCCCCTAGCAAACGAACAACTCTAAACCTGGATGAAATGAACCATCACTTTGCATCAACAGCTGAGAGAACCCTGAACAAAACTGCCACTCCTGTTGAAGATATCTTCACAGTTATTTCAAATCTACCGCAGGAAGAGAACAACCGCTTCAATCTTAGACATGTACTATACAACGAGGTACTCAAAGAACTTCAGTCCTTAAGAAGAGATACATCAACAGGACCTGACAACATTCCTGCCCGATACATTAAGCTTGCCATAGATGTCATATGCTCTCCATTGACTCACATAATTAACTCTTTTATCGACCACAGCGCATTCCCAACATCTTGGAAGAAAGCACGCATTGTACCCATTGGTAAGATCACAAATCCTACGGAAAAGAGTGACTTTCGTCCTATCTCGATCCTACCCGTGCTGTCTAAGGTATTCGAAAGACTCGTTGCAAATCAAGTAATCGATTTCATTGAGTCTATGCATGTTTATAAAAACACAGTAGCCGGTTTTCGTAAAGGCTTTTGTACGGGTAATTCGCTTCTGAAAATAAGAGATGATATAAGAAGAGCTATGAAATATGGTGAGCTATCACTCTTAGTATTTGTGGATTTCTCCAAAGCTTTCGATACAATCGCACATGACACCCTTATAAAGAAAATGTACCAACAAGGCTTTTCTAAAGAATTCCTCTCGTGGACAACCAGTTACTTAACATCCCGAAGACAATACGTTCAAGTTGATGCGAAATCATCGAGAATTTTACCGACAACATTTGGTGTACCGCAGGGATCCATCCTGGGACCAATGATCTTCAATCTTTATGTAAATGATTTACAAGATCATTTTTCATCCAGTTCGGTACAATACGCAGACGATACCACAATATATGAAGCGTGTAAGCCAAATGACTTAGAAAATGCCCAATATCTGCTGAACAACTCCTTAGGGAACTTGAATGAGTGGTCTGATCAAAACTCACTGGCAGCCAATGCAATTAAAACGAAATACCTACTATGTGCATCGAAACGCTTGTACGACTACCACAACGTAAAAGAAAAGGAAATCAACCTTAAATTAGGTTCTACGGAGCTGCAACTCGACAAAGAGCCGCGTTATTTGGGAATATACCTTGACCAACATCTGGACTGGGGAAAGCATATAAAACACGTCTTATCCACTTGCTACGGTAAGCTGTCTGTACTCCGCAAAATGAAAAATTTTACATCATTTTCAGCACGGAAAATGCTTGCGCAATCATTGATCCTGCCAAAGATTGATTTTAACGATTACGTTTATTCACCTTTGACGCAGTGTCAACTGAAGAAACTTCAGCGACTGCAAAAAGCAACTGCAAGCTTTGTTATAAAACGTTACGCGCACACAGAAGATATATTGAAAATTGGATGGTTACCCATTGCTGAGAGACGCGAATTTAACATCTTGAAACTGGCCTTCAAAGCGATCAATGATAGAAACTGGCCCGAAATGAACAAACTTGACATCCAAACTTGAAGTAGAACATTACGCAGTAGTAGTGAGATCCGTATAAGACCTTCGATAATCCGAAACACTTTTCAAGATGCCGCTGCAAGTAGCTTCAATGCTCTTCCTAGTGATATCAAACAACAGTCTAATTTTAATAAATTTTGCGCGGATGTTAAAACATTCTTGATGAAGAAAGCGAAGGACTCTTAGAACTAAAATCTTTTTATTTATGAACTTGACGTTGTAATATTCTCATTGTTTTATGTAATTGCTTTAACGTTGTAAAATAGACTTGTTTTTAATTCTTAGAGTTGAAGAGCCACAGTTATAGTGGATATGCTCATTTATGCCATATAATAATAATAATAATAATAATAATAATAATAATAATAATAATAATAATAATAATAATAATAATAATAATAATAATAATAATAATAATAATAATAATAATAATAATAATAATAATAATAATAATAATAATAATAATGGAAACTTTTTATTCCCTACAAATACTACTCTACATGATGACACCCATCACTCTCAGTTAGGCATGATGGGGAAATTTACAAGTTCTAATTAAAAAGTTCCTTAAAATAAGTTGAAAAGTATAAAGCTAATACGTCCGAAATATAATATTTGTCCACATCTTGATAGAAAAGAATTTAAAATGCTAACAGTTCTGGACTTGACCACTCACTGTCTCTTTTACAAAATATGTAGTATGTACAACGTATGCAGATTGTTATTATTTTCTTTAATTATAATTGTTATTATTTTTTTTTATTATTTTGTCTTTATTATTGTTATTATAATAATAATAATAATAATAATAATAATAATAATAATAATAATAATAATAATAATAATAATAATAATAATAATAATAATAATAATGATAATAATAATAATAATAATAATAATAATAATAATAATAATAATAATAATAATAATAATATAATAATCTATAGTGTATTTTAATCAGGCGTTTCTTGCAAAACTATCATGTGGGTTTTCCTCTTTCAAATATTATTTCGATTTTCTAATATTCTCAAACTCTTTTTCAATTAGAGATCATCTCAATCTCATCAATTTCCATTTTTATTAACAGGTTGGTTCCTGTTGTGTCACGATGGTAACTGATGAGCCCCTGCTCCTACACTGAAAACCATTGACGAAATTGGAAACAAATCGGCGAACAATCTCTCATTAAGACTAATCGAAGTCCTTTGATATTTGGATTTTCTAATAGTCATGTAAATATTGTGTAAACGGTAGATGTAAACATTTGACTTGAACGAAGTTGCTTCATTACTAATAACTGCGAATGCGCTTCGAATTTCAAATCCGTCTTTTCATTAATTCTCCTTCTTGTTTGATAAAGATCAGCAGATCCACAATGTAAAACAGTACACTTGACAACCGACAACTAAATGGATCAGCGTTGCAAGTGCGTGGGCATCTTTTTTTGATTTTGGTTTGGAACACCATGACCTGATCCAGGTTCGGTCCGAATGCTATCCAAAGTTGTTATTGTAGTAGCCACTTCTTGGTGTATATACAGTCGACAAACTTGAAAACTGAATTCATCGTTCGTCAACTGGTAAGTTCAGTACACAATTTTGTTAGTGAGAAGCTCAGGTGTAGGGCTGGCAGCAAGTTGCTTAAAAATCGGCATAGGGCTCTAATGTTTAAAAAGGTGAGTGTAAAATTCTATTAACTTTTTCTATGAATTAAAGTGCTGTAAATATACTTTGGATAATTTACTGTAAATCTGCCTTGGCAACAATCTCGACCCCAGAGTGACTTCTTTGGTCTGCCTCTACTCAGGAATGCAAGAGGCTGTTCGGCAATCTGATTGGCTGTTCGCCATTTTGCGTGGTAACTTCGTGTTGTGCGGGATCAACGGCCGCGGCATGTCAAATTCGTCCGGAAACCACATTCTTTGCCCTCTTCGACCATAATTTGCAACTTATCTCCGCAATTCGGAGAATAACGAGCCACTTCATTTTCGAAGCTACGGTGAATGTTACTAGAATTTGCAACTCTAGGCCCATTCTAGATCGGCCAAACAAACCGACCTTATTTTCACATCAAACACAATTGTCAACCCCTGCTTATTGTTTAGATACTTTCAAAAAGGTTGAAATAAGATCCTCAAAGTGTTCGATTTAACTTCTCTTTATCTTCTACAGAATTGGCGCTAGAGCAACGACCATTTTCTGTCAATAATAGCGTTGCCTAGCAAACTGTGAAATCCATAATGGCTGCAAGTCTGCCTATTTTCTAGGCATATTTAATCGAAGTGTATGAAGGTGTTCACTAGGCTTCGTGATCAATATGATGTAAGAACACCCGGGCAATGAGGTTACCGTGGCAATTTTTTGATAACCTTATCTTGATTAGTTTCAAGATGGTGTTATTTATTGATTTTGAGGTCGTGAAGTCATCAAATTTCTAAAGCCTCAGCCAGCAGCCAGAAGAGCAAGAGATTTCTGCTTGTCATCATATTGTATACCTCGTGAATTATGATTTTTTAAAGATTTATCAACTTTGCTCAAGTGATTCAAGACTTACGATGAGTTAAGTTTTTACTGCAATAATCAAATGTCGCCATTTTGAAAATAATCAAGACATCCAAAATCTGTATGCAGAATTATAGCAAACTACCCACGATGCCATCAAAGACATTCAATTCTTAGTAAAATTTGATTTTATACTCAAATTTGCAATGGTTTGAAAGATTCGAGCCGTACCCTTTCAATTTCATGAATAATGAAAATATTGATGAAAATTTTAAACAATTTTTAAATGTTCGTTCCTCAGGTGGACCTTTTTGCTTTTTTACAAAGGAATCTGAATCAAATGAATCTTCGTATGTTTTGCAAAATTTTCCAATTTCAACAATAGTGAAAGGAGCTCCACTTCTACCAAGGCCCGTCCACACGTATCCGGATCTTTTTGAGAACGCATCTTTATTATCCGGCTTGGGTTCTCGTCTACACGGAGACGGCGTTTTCGATCAACAAAAACGAAACTTTCGAAAGCGCTCTCCAGAGTGGATCTTTTTCAAAACGACGTTTTCGTGTTCTCATGTGGATAGGGGAAAACGTAATTTTTTGAAAACGCTGACGTCACAGTGTCGATTTCTAACGCATCAGAGTATGGGCTTGGTTCTTGGGGGATCACGCGAGGGCTGTTTGCTGACTTGTCTCTTATCGAAGTTCTAATGCCAAATACTGTTATCGAATAAGAGTTTTGAATGTCACAGCATTTTGTGTAGACAGGCATGTTTTGAAAACGCTCCTCGTGTGGACTCCGATCTTTCCTTAGACAGATAAAAAAGATGCGTTTCAAAAAGTTGCGGATCCATGTAGACGTGGCCTAAGTCAAGCTTATCGTGGAAGAATGTGAAATTATAGAATCTCGTTCAATCCAGGCTCGTTTGCGGAACCTATTCATTGTTTAAACGATTTAATGTACTTTTCGTAGGTTACAAAGCATTTTAGGCAATGTTAAAAGTATCTTAGGCCTTACCAGATTTTGACTTCTTGGATTTCCCTACCGAGGTCCCATAACGGCCTTCTTATTTATTACAATTTCCCACGGGGGAGCCTTGGCTAAATTTTGGGTAGGGGTATGCCGCCCACATTTTCAAATAGTAACCGTTGGCTAGACCAATCTTTGTGAAAATGACACCCTTGGCAAGACCAATTTCTCCATCACAAGTGCCCTGAGTTGGCGTTTTCTAGACAAAACGTGCCAAATTTTCTCATTTTCCGGACCAGAATTTAAAACACATTGGTAGCTTAGTACCCAATTACCCGGTTGACATTTCTTTGACCAAAATTGCCGAAAAGCACGTCCTTGCATAAACTTAACTCAACTAGAATTGCCAAAAAATACACCCTTGGTACTTGGTAAGATTAAAAGTTTGAATAAGTATACCCTTGCGGGTGGCACATCTCCAGGTACCTTTTTCTATGGGAGATGCCTTTTCTGAAAAATGCCTCTATCAAAAAATTTTTAGATTGAAAGTTAGATAGAAAAAATATATGTTTTGTCATGCTCTTCAAAATGAATTCAAGAAATAGAAACACCTTTGTAGCAAGTTTCTGCCAAACGGCTAGTGCAAATTCGAGCCCGGAAACTTTTTTTGCATAAAGGGTACCTAGGCCAAGACAGGCTCTCTAACCCAATTACAACTAAATGCAAAAACCTAGCTATAGGATAAACTAACGTACTAGGGTATACATTTAATTAATTATTAATCAAATATTGATTGACTACATACAATTCGAACCCGAAACTTTAGGGAGACTTGGAGGGAGGGTGGCTGTATATTATCAGGTATTGGAGAGAGATGTCGGAATGTCTGAAAGTTGGAAAGATCTCATAAAGCTTTGTGTATGAATGTTCATGAGAGCACAGGCAGTAAACGTGGAGATTGTTATGGACTCTGAGTATTCAAATCTAGTAGTTTTCTACCAGGGGTGGATCCAGCCGCAAGTTGAGTGGGGGGGGGGGCAATTTGGAGAGTGGGCGCTAAAGAGTTTGAGCCTGTTCTTCAAGAAAATTCTCTGGTTTTTCTATTGAATAATGCCTACTGAAAAAGAGTGCACTTAGGTCAGGATAAGGGGCGCAGTTCTTGCCAAAAAGGGGGCCAAAGCAGAGTTTTCGTCATGAAAGGGGCAGTTACCCCCATTTGCCCCTAAATCAGCCATTGAGCCTTTCTGAATAAAGCTCGTTATTGGCACCAATTCTTGGTTTCGTTTAAAACTTAGTAGACTCCTTTACACGTTCAGCGATTGTTATCATTTTCAAAACTGCTTATAACGATACAAAACATGTTTAGGATACATGACATTGCCAATTGTCCATGAAACAAATACAGTGGTTTGGAGCATACGCACTGGCTGACCAAACTACCATGGCAACCATAAATTCAACAAAATTGTAACAGTTGCCCCCTGAATGGCGAAGTTAGTCTTTCAGTCAGTTGTCATACCAAGAACTTGCTTTGTCATCAGTACTGACTTCACAATGTCTAAAGAACAAACACGCATTTGAAAACAATCCCATCTTAACTCAACCTGTCAAGCTTGCTCTCCCGTAAGGGACAGCTAATGCTTAAATCAATATTTTCACCTGCCCACATGAACAATAGTCTTATGATGGCAACCGGGTGTTCAACTTTTTGTCCGCATGATGCGAATTCAAACAACATGACGGAATCAAACGGCAAATAAAGCGAAACACAGACATTTCATGAAAAAATGGAATAGTTTGGCTTGAAATTTATTCTATTTCGTGCGTTGTTTAGACGCAGCATGTAGCTACATATCATAAAGATGTCGTACAGCTAACTGACTTAACAATGGTGTAGTTTGCGTATGAATTCAGTCCAAAGGCCTATTCAGTATTCAGCTCAGCAGTGGATGACTTGGAATTGCAGAAGGTATGCTAAAGACTTTCATGGAATATCAATAAATCAAGGACTTTATACTTTAACAGCTTTGTGGGAATTTCGCAGAGAGGACTAGCTTGATCTTTGTTGATCGCAGTCTGCCGTGAGCCATGAGCTTCAAATTGGATTTTGGCTTCCATTCAATGTCCAGTTTGAATTTTAATTATGGTTTCAGATTACACATTCAACTTTGTAACATACAGACATCTTACAACTAAGATTTTCCTGTATTTACTGAAGATTTTTTTTAGTAGATTGCACGAAGAGCCACTTATTGTCAGATTAATAGTCTGTTGGCGAGGATGATTGATATGGAGTTAAGTTCTGAGACTAGTTGCTACTCAACAGTTCAACAGTGTAAGAAACCGATGTCAACTCCTTGTCTGAACGGAACTAATCGTCTGAAATTAACTGGACAGACAAATAAGATACTTCTCTGTACTGAATATACTTATTTTGAGCTGATCGCGTGCGATTGTAAATCATGTATCATTGAGGTTTCCCCTTACTTGCTTTTCTTTTTTACATAGATTTATAAATATTGACTGTACTGTTCTTTTGTTTTCCCCACAGATCGTCAGTGAAGTGAAGTTCGTCATACATAAAGTTTGCATCTAGCTTCCAAATGTGAGAATTTGGTGAAAAATTCCTAAGGAAATTGCATAGTGTGCTAAATTTATTAAGTGTAAAGATGGGAATTCTTATTGGAAAATAAAATCCTGCAAAAATTGGGAACATAACGAGCGAGGAGTCTGGGTCCCATTCGGGGCGCCAGTTTGAATTGGAACCTGGCCTGATCAAAGCTAACATCGAAACTTTCAGGTAAGCAAGAGAAATGCTTATTTTCTGCAGTGAATTTCATTGTCTGGAACTTTTCACAGGATAATGAAGGTATTCGTTTTTGAATTTTTAACAGAGAGTCGTTTTTTTTGATCTGGCAGTGAGATGGGAGGAGGTACAAACCTGGTGGGTTGGGCTGATATTGGGCCTTAAGGCCTCACCTCGATGCCATATTAATTGCAGTTAATTGCAACTTTTTTGATGCAGAAAAAGCTTAGTAACTGAGTAGGGTCTTCTTGTTGGGCAAAGACAGGGCCAAAGCCGGCAGGGGGTGGAGTGCCCCCTAAGACTTTGATGGTCTCCTTGCTGGAATTTTTGTGATTTAAATGGCTGGTTTTGGAGGATTTTGAGGAGAAATAACGCATAAAACATGAATTTATTGGTGTTGAAAGTTAAATTTCAACAGAAATTATTGAATTCATGGCATGTTTTGATTGATATTTGTTAATTGTGTTGATTTAAAGGCTGATTGAGAGAAGGGACCAAAGTTTAGTTACCGAGGAGTTAGATCAGTCATATAATGCATAAATTTATTTACACATTTTACTCAATAATATGATAGGTAAACAATTTAAGTACCAAATATAGCTGAGATGTTAAAAAACATAAGGTTTTGCTATGTTTTTAAAAGAAAGCTTTTGGTTTCTTTTTGTCAGTGGGGGGACTCTCTCTCCATTAGTCTATCTATTTAGAGAGTTCCTCCTTAGTCAATTAATCTTAAATATAATCTCATAGAGTTCTTTTATTTTGATTAATGATTGTTAAGTGTGTAAAATGTAATTTAATGTTTGTAATGTAATTATTAGTAATAGTGTAAAGTTGGATTTTGCTTTAAATTGTATGTATTTAAGATTAATTGATGAATTCAATAAAACTGTAGATAAGAGTTCATCTATTTCATCGTTAAAGTGACTTTACTCAAACACCAACGAACGGATAGAGCTGGGCTAGTCCCAGTCCTCACGATCCCCTACGCAGTTCTCTACCTCCCCCCAAGTCTTTGGTGTCCTTTTACTATACTGTTTGTTGAAGGGCAGTAAAGACTGATAAAACGACAAAATAACTGAGTCTATAAAATAGAACGTTCTTTAGGTCTGATGATTACTGTTCCAGGAGGCCTTGTTTGTTGTGGTCCCTTAGTCTCCGCAGGGCCAGTGGGACTTTCTTTTCTGGACGGCGCATAACAGGACTAGCTGTAGGTCTGACGGGTGACCCGGATGGGCTGGCTGGTTGTGTAAGTCTTGTTTCCGTGTCGGATGGTGAATCAGGGACAGTCTTGTGGAGTTCCCCACGAACTGGTGTGTTAACGGCTGGTGTGCTGGGGTGGCAGGCTTGCGGTGTTCCCTGCTGGCACGCTGGGGTTGCAGGCTCAGGGGCACTTGAAGGCTGGCACGCTTGCAATGGTAGGTCATTGGCCTGCTTTGCTGGGGTTGAGGCCTCTGGTGCATTTAGGGGATGGTGGGTTTTAAGTGGGAAGCTTGGCTTTGGGGATGGGATGGGGCAAGGTTTGCATGTATATTTGAGGTCATCACTCAGTAGGCGCCGTGGTGGTGTTTTCTGAACTGGGGTGTATCTCCGCAGGAATTTCCGGTTTCGGATTGTGATCCGTCCAGAGCCATCCACCCGTGTGACATACTGGTCAAACTGTCGTACCTCTATAACAACTCCTGTCTTGTCCCACCGAGTGGGGTGTGATCCAGTCTGGTTCTGGATCCTCACATGGTCTCCCACTACCAGAGGTGGAAGCCTTTTTGTGTGCTCGGCCCACCTTTCAGATGCTTGCATATGCCTGTTTCGCAGAGCTTTTTCCCTCAAATCGAGTGTGTCTTGCCAAGTTGGATGAGGGATATAGCGCCCGGGGAGTATGGGGATGAAATCCTTGATGGGTCTACCAAAGACGCATTGAGCGGGAGACAACTTGGTGCCGGGGTCAGGGGTGTTTCGGTACTGCAATACGGCTTGTTGGAATGCATTGGTGTTGAGGTCGCCATGTGGGTCTGTGTTGTTCGTGATCAGCCGTTTGACCGTTTTCACACCAATCTCGGCCCTGCAGTTTGAATGTGGGAAGGCAACGGAGGAGAGTCTATGATGGACTCCCCAATCTTTCAGGAATTGTTGAGTGGAGTGCGCAATGAACTCTGGTCCTCCATCTGTGGCGCACTCATCAGGGATGCCATATGTCGCGAAGGTGCGCCTTAAACATTCAATCAAGCCAGCAGAACCATCACGTGCCCTTTCGATAATTGGCCAATTGGAATATCTGTCTACTGCTACGAGGTAGTTAACCCCTTTGTAGTGGAAATAATCAGCACAGATACATTGGAAAGGATATGCTGGTAACGTGGGGGGGTACGGTGGAGCACTTGGCTGGGAGGGGGTCATGCGGTTGCAGTGAGAGCAGCGCTCACGTAGTGCTGTGATGGCAGGTGTGATGCCTGGCCAGAAGACGGTGGACTCTGCTCTTGCAGTCATTGATGTCACCCCTTGGTGGGCAGAATGTAACGTGGTCAATATCGCTTCTCTGAGGGAAGGGGGGATCACGATGCGATCTTTGTAGAGAATGACACCATCAAGAGTGTGCAGGTGATGGCGAAATCTGTGATATTCCTGAAGAGCAGGTGGGAGCTGGTGCTGAAACTCTGGGAATCCTGATTCAATTATGGTAGTCAAATTGAGCAAGTCTGGGTCGCTGGTGGTTGCTAGCTTGACACGCTCCCAAGTGACAGCAATGGTGCTGAGGATGGATGAAGCTGCAGATACCAGTTCATCATCAATGCTGAAGGAACAGGAATCTTGCGGCGACTCTTTGGTGCGGATACTTGTCAGGAAAGGATGTCCGATTAGGCTCCCTGGGCACAGGTGGGTTGAGTTATCTATGGCCGCAATGTCGTCAGGAAGAGTTAGAGGGTTGGGGTGTGTGGGGCCTGTTGGGTGCCGTGAGATGGCGTCAGCAGCCTTGTGTCGTACACCAGGGATGTGTACCATACGGAACCTGTACCGAAGTGTCTTTTCCTTGAGGTTTCTGAGGCGGCCGTTGGATATTTCATCCAGGGATCGATCACCAAAAACCTTTAAGAGGGGCTTGTGGTCAACTGCAATGATCAGGTTATCGCAGCCAAGTACGAAGAAGCGTGCCTTGTCTAGGGCGTCAGCAACTGCTAAAGCTTCACCTTCAATGGGGGCATAGCGTGACTCAGCTGCATGGGTAAATCGACTGCCAACAAGAGTCACTTTCCAGCCACTACGGCAGCAGAAGGGATCTGTGGAGGGGCATCGGCAGTGCTTCTGGAACAGCCAGTAACCGATTCCGGTTTTAGACCAGTCAGTGGCCAGGCATGTGGGCTTGGATTTGTCAAAGATGCGTACTCCGTCTTCAATTTCACTGATGATCACGGATTTGGATTCATCAAATAGCCGCTGTAGTTCACTGTTCCATAAGAATTGGGTCCCTGGTTTCAGTGACTCACGGAATGGCAGCATGCGTTCAGTTGCTGCAAAAGCGTATGATACCTGGTTGATCAGGCCAAACCAGGAGCGCATGTCCGTTATGTTGCTTGGAGTAGGGAAATGGCGGATGGCGTCGAGATATTTTTTGCACGGACGCACGCTGTCACCGGTGATCTCAAATCCTGCAAACTCAACTGTGTCGGCTGCGAAGACAAACTTGGTTGGGTTTAGTGTGATGCCATGTCTCCCACAAATGTCAAGCCAGTTAACTGCTTGGTGGAAGCTGCTGCTGATGTTGTCTGCCCACAACAGGGTATCATCAATACATTTGGTTTTGTTTGGGATATGGGAGACAATCTCGTCAAATCTTCGGGAGTAGCCATCACCTGATGCAATGTATCCCTGGGGGGCTGTATTGTAGCGGTACCGTCCCCAAGGAGTGATGAATGTGGTGAGGTGGCGATCATCTTCATGCAGGGGAACGCTGTGGTATCCGTTCCAGCAATCAAACACTGTCTTCTTTTTATTGTGGGGTACTGAGCGTGCTTGGTGAAATGGGCTCTGCGTGTGGTGGGTCTCGCGTGTAGCATGGAGGTTGAGGGACTGGAAGTCTACTGTGCGGCGTGGTTTGCCATTCTTCTTTGGGCACACAACCATCCGATGACACCATGTTACTGGTTCTCCCACTGGCACAGGCTCCAGGACACCGAGAGCTACGTCTTGATCAAGGCCGGCCTTTACCTCCTCTTGCCAGTGGAGTGGCACCGGGATGGGTGTGTGGTGGGCCACTGGTTCAGCATCTGGGTTCACCATGAGTCGCATTGGCACGCCATCCATGAGGGGAAGCTGCTGGTGCTCACATGTATTGAATGTACTGGACTTGTAATAGTCAAGGAGCCATTCTTGCAAGCGTTCCCGGTTGGCCTCTATTGCTGGGAATGGAGGTGCAGATGGTTTGGGTGGTGGTTGCTGGCGTGGGGGGCAATCGCAAAGTTTGGGTTGTTGGCCGGTACGGTCTATGGGTCCAGTTAATGTGGTAACTGTGCCATTAGACTGAGAGACAAGCACTTCTCCTACAGTGGGGAATCGCTCCGAGATTATTCCCAGATCCTTGCATGTTTCCCGGCTTAGGAACAGGCGGTCTGAATCGTTGGTGACATATACAATCTGCCTTGTCTCAAGGTTCAGGCCGGGTTCAGCTGTGCCTGTAAATCGTAAGATGATGGCACCAAGGATCCTGATGCCGCTGTTGTTTGCTGCGTGCATACGTGTGGTGACCGGGATGAGGTCTTCTTCACGTAAGCCAAGGCGACGTATGATGCTCAAGCTTGCAAGGCAACTTTGGCAGCCTGTGTCTGCCATCGCGGATAGCTCCATGGACTTGGGTGTGTTGGTAACAGGCTTATATCCTAGGGCCACGTAATCTTGGGGATGGAGGGATACTTTTAGTGAAATGAATGGCTGCGGCTGGGATGCGCGTCGAATCCAGCAATCACTCAGGTTACTGTACAGGTGATGGTCCAGGGAGATGCTTTGGATAGCCTGGTCTTGATCGGTTGCACTGCACAGGGCATCGAAGATGGCACTTTCCGCTTGCCTGCCTGCGCCGACATGGGGTGGGGGTCTTCGGCGAATGGGCTTGTCTTTACTCTGACATGCAGTCTCAACATGGTTTGACCGACCACAAAGTTGGCAGGTGGCACCAAAAGCAGAGCACTCTTTTTTTCGGAGTATGGGTGAAGCTTTGTGGCCATGGCCTAATTTTCCACAGTAATAGCAGGCCTCATTGGGTTTGTCGGTAGGCTTTCGGTCTGCAGTCTGTTTTCTGCGATACTGGCTGTGGATTGCTTCAGCACCTTGGGTTTGGAGAAGGCGTCCGGCAGACCTTTTACCGGATTCTTTGGCCTCAATGAACTGTAGGACCTCTTCCAGGCTCATATCCTGGTTTCTCTCACCAAGGAGGTCAAGCTGGATCTCCTCATCTGCTAAGCCACGGGTGACAACGTCACGAAGTACATTCTCAGTGTAATTGACTTCTGTATCGCACCCTGGACAAGATACAACAAATTTACATACGCCAGCTTGGCCGCGGAGGCGGGCACTGAAGCTTCTGATGGTCTCATCCCTATCTTGTCTCATGTTGTGGAGTTGGACCCTAGCTACCATAGCATTTTCCTCTCTAACGGCCAGCTTTTTTATCGCTTCAAGAACCTCTTCAGCAGATTTATTTGTCAAGCTGCCGCCGGCATTACGTGTTAGGTCTTTATTTTCTTCTAAGGAGGTCACTCGATGTTGTCTTGAGGTGTGTAGTCGTCCATCATAGATAAGAGTTCATCTATTTCATCGTTAAAGTGACTTTACTCAAACACCAACGAACGGATAGAGCTGGGCTAGTCCCAGTCCTCACGATCCCCTACGCAGTTCTCTAAACTGAAAACTGAACTAAACTAAAACTGGAACTAAAACTGAGTATGTACTTATCATCGAAAAAGGATGTTTCAAGTGTACTCATTATCAAGTCTTGGTAACAAGTGTGCACTCAAATCCTTGTGTTCATGTCCAATCAGAAGAATTGACTGAGTGGAAATCCGCTTACTAGGTGAGTCAGAGAGATATTTCTTTGACACACCTGATACACCCAAATTTTTGTAGTGTCTGTTTTTTTGTTATGCCAGCTTTAAAGTTTTATTTAATTTTTGTAATAAGTCATTTGTAGTGGGAGCTTGATGACCTTGTGTCCTTTCTCACTATGAATGACATACTTATCACTTACGTATTCTAGTTCAACTGTTGTTGTTGTTGTTGTTGTTGGGGTATATTTCAATATTTTAGGATGATACTGTAAAAAATCTCGTGCTTTTTAACATCTCAGCTATATTTGTTACCTAGATTCTTTATATACTAGATTATCATTCAATTATTATGGTATCACACACTATAAACACCTATGTTTTAGCCAAGCCTTCCCATGTTACCTTGGTAGATCCTGTTATGCTTTTGAATCTATAACACAAAGGGTTTGTTGTGTTATTGGCTCATTCTTTTCAGCTTTTATTCTGAAGTCAATGCACTCAGCAAAGATGGAGGAAAAGCACATTGGATCAAAGTTTTTCAATCTGTTGTCCAAATGTCAGCAAGAAAATGCCAGGTACCATATTGGCCATATTGATTCAGCCATATGTCATTATTGTGTTTTAAAGCGGTGTTGCTATACAGTGGTGTGGTAGCTCAACATTGGCCGGGGGGGGCACAACCAGTTTTGGTGCCCCCTAGAAGACTGGGACTGTTGTTTGTTGAACAACATTCCCTGGCAATTCAAAGGAGATTCATTCTTCAGACAATCCTTTAAAATTGAATAACAATCCTTTTAGTAGTGGGAAAGGAAATCAAACAATTTGGGATAGGAGTAAATCTTTTTGCGAGCATAGCATGCATAAATTTTTGAAACCATGCCCTTCAAATTGCTGAAAAATGCTCCTTCTGTGAAGAATTCACCATTTTACTGTGAAAAAAGAATATGAATAGAGAGGCTTCTCAGGGAAAATTTTGAAAATAGAGTATCAAAATCTCAAAGAGTGCCTCGTTAAAAAAAACAAATGAAACTTGCATGATTCCTTTTTGTTCTCTTTTGGATAGTTATTGACAACAGATATTCACCTTTATGCCCAAACCCTTGATAGTCATCCTATCCACTTGTACGAAAAGTCATCTGGATCCACTTTTTGGTCTAATACATCTAGTGTTTCTAAATCCAGCCAAGAAAATGTGACTCCCAAGTAAATTTTCAGGATGAAGAATGTCATTGCCATGCTGGCTTTGTTCAAGTGAGTAAAACTGATGTCAAAGTCCTGAACCCTCATCCTCGATACTGCATCTTCCATTCTATGATCCCAAAAATCCAACAGGCTTATTTATCTTGATTTTACAAGGAAATCAAACATTGAAGAGCTTTGTGAATGTCTTTTTCTGGCTAGCTTTATTCAAAGCTTAGTTCATACTGGAATCAAACGCCTTTAGAATTGGAATAAGAGTCTAACTCTTCCTGAATGAAGTCTAAATTTTAGGTGAAAATATCTTCAACCATATGCTTTTGTCTGTTGCATTTGTGCATCCCAATGTGATTTAGTGTGAGCTGTGCTTTTGAGTATTTGGTGCCCCCCTCAAAATGCTGGGCGCCTTTGATGCCCCCATTTTCTTGCATCACTGGGGGGCACTTGTCCCCTGGCAACCCCACCACTGTTGCTATAAAAGGCTTTTTACTCATCCTTGTCTACTTATTTGATTTTCCTGTGCATCCTGTTGATGAACAGTATCTGCAGAAAGTCTGTGCCACAAATGAAATCAGGGTTACAGAGATACTGGGACCAGGGTGAGCTCTCAGGAGGGTACAGAGCTTGCTGATAATGGGTATGTGCAAAGCATATGGATGAATGTTTAGACTCATAGTTCTTTTCACAAGTGTCAGTATTTGGTAGATGTTCCATAAGCATGGATCAGTTTCACCATAGTTGGAAAGATAGTAAAAACTATGTGATACTGTGTATTTTTTCAGCAGTATCCTCCATAATGGGTCTTATCAAGGCAAATCTTGGCAGTTAAAGTTGGTAGCTTCTGAAAACTAGACAGCAGAAACCTACATCTACAAGCTCTGTGTAACCCCAAGGGGGCACCCTAAAAATAAAACTGAAAAATAGTAATTTCAAGAAAATGGCCATTGACCAAACTCTCCAGAATATCAGAGAAAATATCAAAACGCCAATGGCTATTGTAACTTTAAGCTCATATTACAAACGATATTAGAGCCTTTGCTTTGTTTGAAACCAGATAGATGGATAGCTTCTCTTGTAACCCAGTACTGCATTGACATGGTCACTTTGTATTACCCCTTATCTCTACAAAAAAGGCCAACCTGTTCCTTGTCCTATCCTCTCTCAACAGGTTTGAATGGAATATAGACCTCATGCTAAAGATTCCATAGATTGTGGTTTCCTTTCTTGATAATGTATACAGTAATATTTACAATGGATTGCAAACAAGAGGATTAACAGACCTGACTGAAACTTGCTCAGTGAGACATATTTTCGTCTTATTGGTAGACTCATCAATTTAATTTTGTTATGATTATTATGCTGAATTTGCCTTTACAGGGTCCAAAGGGATATTTTCTCAGGATTACAAAGGAAGGAGAGAATGATGGAATTGATATGCCTTTGCCAGGTAGCTTACATTGAAAATATGGCTGGAGAAATCTTCTACAATCTTGGTCAAAATACTTGGGACAAGTCACAAAATTGCCCTTCTTCAGTCTTTGATTACATACCCCCCTCTTCCCACATTTCAATGTTGCTTGAATCAAATGCCATTTGACCATCTCAACATTGAATTAGGGGGGAAAGGGGATTAGAAGTACCTAAACGAAAGGTTGTGCGTCGATATCTTAGAAAACATCATGAAAACACCAAAATTTATTTGCCTGTATCCCAGCTTATTTTGACCAGGATTGTAGGTATCCCAGATTGGATGAAAACACCTTCTAAGTAAATTTTGTTCAGAACTCCAGAATTGGTATGATGAATTCAAGTAAATTGAATTTATGCATTAAGTTGGCCTTTTTCATTCAATAGGCAGAGGAGAAACAGCGTAAAATGACATCATCAAGCAATCTGAGATAAGGAAGTATTTTGATATATGAGCTTATTGAAATAATGAATCACGAGTGTAAGGCCCAAAGAAGAAAATGTCAAATGTTGCCTAATTTTGGGACCTGTTGCAGGGAGCTAGGGGAGGGGGGGTGCAAATTTACGAGTTTGCGCAGTTTCTACTCTGCCCATTCAACGTAGTAGACGATTTGATCAATGATTTTACATAGGATTTTGTAGAAAGAGTCTCTTCAAGAAACCTTAAAAAGCATGCTAAGATCACAAGCAAATCTCCATCCGTAATTGTAATGCTTACCTTATCTTTAACACCTGCTATCCTCTTTGGGGTTTTGTAAAAGTCTTCTCGTCTAGTATGAATAGCTTATTCAGGGGAACTCCGTTGTCCCTGGAGTACAAAATACATGAATAATTGTTATTTTTGCTCGGAAGGAAAGCAAAAGGAAATTTGCTTGTCATTTGTACTCATTTTTGAAGGTTTTAAAAAGGGCTCTCGGCAACAAATCTGTCATATTGGTCAGAAGGAATGGCTGATTAGGGGGAATAACCTGAGTTCAAAGATGAGATGTCACCGGCCTATGAATGTCCTTTTTGATTTGATAATCCAACACTTAGTGAAAGAAAGCAATGCCAGAGAGCACATTGAATTGTTTTAAGTTTTTTCCTATTAATAGACGGACGTCTTTAGCTTAGGTCATTCACTTTAAAGCCCGGTAGATTTTGAAAACAAAATTGGATATGTTAGGAACAAAACAAGACAGTTTGCAAAGTGACTGCTTGATATTCCGGGAGCAGTATATTTCAAACGCCAGGCTTTTTTATTGACTCATCGGGCACCACTCGGCGGTCATTTCAAAACTGCTCTTTCCACTTTAAAATTTGGAAATCACTCACTTCTCAAAGCTATGAAAGGCACATCTTAACTGCACGTTGCTTGATTTTACATCTTTCACACGTAATGACAATGAGCCAACTCATCTTGTTTTTGCAGCTCATCGATTGAAAAGAACATCAGACTGCTTTGTACAATGGAGAGATAAACACAGAGGTACCAAATCAAAGTTGACATTAAATGATCCATTTAGCCTCAGTCATCCATCTCCTTAGTAGTGTGCACAATGACTTATCGTTGTCTTTTGTCCCAGAAAAAGGGCTGTTTGTAAAACCACGAAATCACGAAATCACTAAACGAAATAGGGAAATAGCAAAACAAGATCAATTCAATTTGCATATAAGTTGGATGTTATTAGAAGTAGCTTGTTAATTAGAAGAATGGAACACTTGGGAATAGGGAAAAAGGACCTGCCCATCAAAACATCACCCTCGGCCTTTAGTGAATATGCAAAACAAACAGGCCGGGCCGTTCTGCTACTTGGGGAGATCTTAGTATCCTGGAGAAGGCTAACAATGATTTTGATCTATTGATTTGTGAAAGTCTATTAATTTTGCATGATAAACCGTCCCTTAACGCACAGTTCTGATCTCTAAGGTATTCTTGTTTACTTGTTTTTCCATGTTATCTTGCCTTACTGGTTTGACAGATTTTTATGATCAGTGCTATAAAACCAGCATGCGAATTTCTTCTCTTTAGCTGAGGATGGCACAAGTTAATGCCGAAACGTTCTGAATTAATTGGACATGTTGTATTAACTATTTTCTAACTTATTGGATTGGATTTGTCGCTAACATGGATTTGTCTGCTTTTAATTAATGGATTTTGGCGAAAAAATCAATGCGTCTTTCATGTTTCACCTTGTCGTCACGCAAAATGAAACTGTTCTTCGTCACACTTGTCATAAAATTCATTTTCTTGCTGGGATTCCCAAACTCTATTCCAAGTTTGATGTAAGAACAAGTAATAGATATGAATTACTCAAGACAACGCCAAGAAACAATAAGCCAAAGCGAACCAGTTGCTTATTTCTCAAGGAGAAAGTTCTCATAAGCTATGTACTCACATTGATGAAGTTACGTGGCTTAGCTTCAAGTCCAGACGGTATGGCGATATATCAGAAAGATTCTTTCGTTGTGGTCTTGGACTCCTAATATTTCATTTTTGCGAAAAACGGATGATTTTATCTTCGTCAGGGATTTTTTTTAAATTTAAGATCATACAATAATGTTGATATTGGAAGAAATATACAAGCCTGATCATCAATGGAATTATTATGGAATCACGGCTTAGGATTCCAATCCCGCGAGAATGTTTTCAATTCTTCAATCGCATAGAAAATTCTATAACATTTACACCGTAACTTTAGTAGTTCACGAATCTCGCAATCTGATTAGTACGCTAGGAATCGCAGAGTTTGGGCCTACGTAGGGCCAGGTTTTTCAGAGTAATATTATGAGTCTCTGTTGACTGAAGCACCATCATCAAGTCAAAGGAGCACAGGGAAAGAAGAGACTCTAGGTCATAAGTCTAGGGGATATCGTTCTGGTTTCATTCCATTTGAAAGTACTCTTGTTTGAAAAATTACCAAAGCTTGATTACTTTACCGATCTTCTATTTTTTTGGCAAATAGATCGAAGATCCAATTATTTTCCCAGGCAGTTTCAGAATTAGTAAATTTTGCTCGCTTTTGGGCTGCCTGGTTTTGAAGCATACTCAAAAAGCACTCATGATTACCTGCTTAATTTCTTTTTGTATATTTAGTCACAAATGCTAGGAAGAAAGCAGACTGTCTGTGGAGACTTGAAGGATCATGAAAAGTCTGTTAACCCAAAATACGATCTTTGTAAAGAACACAATTCAAAATTTGGTTTTTCAATGTGTTATTTGATGCTCCTCAAGTAATGAAAGCTAACGGTCTATGTTCTTCACATTTATCCGGATCATGACAAAGACAAAAGAGATTAAAGAGAAAGTTTTATGATGGTTTTGATAGTCTAGTTTGGTTGATTTTTCAGATGTGACTACTTTCTGTTGGGAAATCCAGCATGCAACTGAGTGCCTTTCGTTTGAATATTAAGAATAGTCCTTTTATGATTTTTGCTTTTCATGATCTTTAAAGGGGCTGGGTCACCGAATGTAAACAAACTTCGTTCGAAACGACGATTTTGCAATATTTTTGATAGGCCATATCACAGTGATTTTCCACTACTTTTCTCAAAATGAAAGTGTCATTTCGAAGATGGACTCGTGTCCTTCATAGAAAACAAACGAAACACTCATATGTTGTACGATGGCAGAGATGATGGTGGATTTTTAGAAGTAATTTTAGTGTGGATTCACCTCAGCCACCAAAATCTGTGCAGAAGACGATGGCCACACATGGGCAACGATATAGGTTCTAGAGATAACAGGCTTGTTTACGATTACGTGACCCTGCCCCTTAAAGATATTTGAAAGAATGTATATCTTGTCATGTTATGTGATTCTTGTGCCTTACAATATTTTAGGTGGAGCATGGGGTCTTAACTTTATCGCAGAAAAGGATGCAAAGAAATTCTACGACATTTGTATGGTATGTTACTCTCAATGAAACCTCTTCTTTTCTATTGCCAACATTTTCTCCTTACTAAGGCTTTAAATTCATCTATCTTTATGGTATATATATTTGCATTACACGTTCACCCTTTTGAAGCTTGTTCAAGTGTCTCTGTAAAATGAATCACCTTATTGGTGGAACGGTGGGTAAGATATGAGCTAGTTTAGTACCCGTTTATGCTATACTGTTGTTATTTCATATCGGATTGGCCTTCTGTTTATTTATTATTATAAAGTTCTTTACAAAAAGTTAGTTCTTCAAAAATAACTACTACAACAGCTAATAGAGACCAACTATTTACAAAAGCAAAAAAGTTACAGTTCATCAAATACCCTACGTAATACTTAAAATACCCTTTTTACATATTTTGCAGACAATTTTCTCCATTCTATTTTTTTCTGTATGATTTGAGGGAATAGACAGAGGTGGCAATTTTAATGTCATTAGATAGGGAATTCCATGATATGGTACCGCGAAAAGATTAACTATCGTTGCCATAATTTATAAGATGCCGTACCAGTCATTAATTTTCTATGATCAAGTAATTCTTTCTTTGACGAACTTTCTTATGGGTGGGGTACTAAACCATTTTGCTGAAAGATGATGGGGTACAAAAATTTTTTCCATGTTCAATAAAGAGGTATGAAATTTTCTCTAATTGTACGAAATTATCCTCCACCCTGGAAACCAGGATTAAAAATGACCGCTCCTTTATTTTGTGCTATTCTATTCAGCCTTACTTACAAATATAATTCAAACGAATCATCGTTGTAGTTCTTCTATAAGTGTCGTTTTTAACATAACAAATCTTTTGATACGAATTCTGAAATCATTAAGGCTGTGTTAGGAATTTTTACGTGAAAAATTTTTCAAATTTTCTTGATGGGATTTTTGGTATCCCTGGTTGTATTCTGTGTATTATTTAGAATATTGTGTACCGTTGAAGAGGTCACAAAGAAGAGGGATCGATATGGTGTTTTGCACCGTTTGTTTTTCTTTCAATTTTTAACCAGTTGCTGCCCCGTTCTACCCACTAGGACTTCTTCAAAGCAACTGATTGATTTGAGTATCAACCTTTGTATATGGTAAAACGTATGACCTTATAGGACTCTTCAGATCAATGTTTGGTCTCGTTATGAATTTGAAACTCAACGCTGTTGTTGGATTTGCTCTTGTTGTTCAATTGTCTTGCATTACATTGCACTGTATTGCTATCTAAGTTTTCTTTCTTTCTAGAATGTACCAGACATTCGCAAGGGGCCGGGCTCAGTTTGTTCTTCCATTTCAACTGCAAGCACTGTAGTACAGGTACCCAAACAAATTTCACATTAAAGCCAATAGACCTTTTAGCTATTCTGCAAAAGAGACTCGATCGAGCGTTATTTTTATACATTTTTATACGCGACGTTCGATCGAGTGGTGTTAGAGCTTCTATCAGTATTGTGCAGATTCGAAAATTGTAGCAAAATACCGTTCGATTCTGATTCTTTACAGAATAGCTAAAAGGTCTATTGGTTACCTCTATTTTATCTCTTTACTCTTTATTGCAAAAGTACCGAATAACTTAAAATGATACCCGGTGAGTCAAAAGCTTAAATGTTTGCAAGCCTATGGTCTGCTAGTGGCTCGTCAGATTCCTTAACACTGACCATTATCCATTATTCATTATTCATTGGCTGGTCAGTAACGTGTCAACTTACCGATATCAAATGCCCAATATGCGCAACAAGCGATGACATTGAAGATACGGAGCACTTTTTGTTGCTTTGCCCTTCTGTCGATGTTCAATGACAAGATCTTCTCGCCGAAATTGTTGAGTTGTTACGACCATTTGTGCAAATTACCGACCTTTCAAATTATGCTTTGACACAGCTGTTATTTTATGGTGATCGAGACCTTTCTTATGACATGAGCATAAATATATTCGAATTCACGTTACGTTTCATTGACGAAACTGGTCGCTTTGACTAAGATCATTCGAATTACAGCTATGCATGAAGTAACCATCATACCACGTCCGTTAACCTAAATGTTCTTTTGCTTTCTAAATTCTGTCTCATATCAGATGTGAGGCATTTGAATTACTTTTTGACAACTCATTACAAAATTCTATCGCAACCCTGACCTTACATCTGCTCTAGGACGGAATCTATTATAGCATAGTATCCATTAGATTGTAAATCGTTCGTCATCGGTCTATCACATCTTACTTAACTTAGGGTTGGTCTCAGTAAACTGAACTTGCATAAATTCCAACACAATTTCAGGGATACCTTAGATCCATTGTGCCCTTTGAATGATGGCATTGAGGATACTGAACACTTCTTGTTGCTCTGCCCTTCATTTGATTTGCAACGACAAGATCTTCTCGCTGGAGTATTGGCAATATTGCGACCATTCGGACAGGACAACCTTTCAAATAAGGTCCTGACGCAATACTTATTGTATGGCAATAAAGATCTAGCTACGTATTGATTTTAACAGAAAGATTCTCGAGTTGACTGTAGCTTTTATCCATAACACTGGTCGGTTTGATTGAGGTCATTTTAATCTTTGTCAAACGCCAAGTAACCATCAAGTCCCTTTACTTACTTTTTCTTCGTCCTCTGTTTCTTCTGTCATTTAGAGTAACTGCATTGTATTCTTTTACTTAAAGTGCTAATGCAACGAAATTTTCGAATCTCTTTTTTCAGTCGATTCTGACACATCTTTGTGCACTGATTATCATCCTGAAAACCGATTTAAAATCGGCTGCGCGAATGTTTTTTTATTGCAACTCAAAGTTCGAGATTTTGGCAGGTTGCGGGCGAATTTTTCTCGTGAGCCGATGACGTATGAAGTAGAACGCCAATTTGAATAGAACGATAGCACGCCCTTTCTGTACCTTCACAACACCACAACTTCACATGAGCGATGACCGAGTGCAGGAAACAGCATTCTATGGAAACAGTCTCTGAGTGGAGGAAAGGGCTGTGTTGCTAGTGTCGGCCCTAACTTGATAAGCCGTGGAAATAGTGAGTACACCAATTACGTATCAGTTCATTTATTTTTCGATGAAGTAAAAGATAAAGCAAGACATGGACAGGTGAGCGCCACTTTAGGCCACTTAGGCCATTACGTAGGTATTTGTTGTTCTTTTCCCTTCAGATCGATGTCGACGTACAGGAGTCGTATGATATTTACGAATTTCACATTTTTGTTTGCAACTAAACAGAACATAATTTCACCTTTTTACGTTCTGTAAAGAATAAGTATTATCTGTTGACAGCACAAAACTGACAAAGATTAACATAGCTATAAATTGCCAGTAAGAAGGCCAACGACAGTTAGAATGGTGATTGGGAGAATTTTCTGTCATGTAAAGCTTATGAGATCATCCAGCTCCATATACCAGTGAGGCTTTTGAAAAATAAAGAACAGAAGAGCTCTATGCAGACACCAACAGATTGTTAATCTTATATTTATTTTCCCATTATTGTCAGCTGTTATTCCAAAATAGAAATGAAATGATACTCCTTTTCTACTGTGGCTTCTTTCAATATCTGCTGCTTCTTGAAGCTAGATTATCTTTAAATCAAAATAAAAAGATATTTCGTGGTACATTTTCTTTGCCTCACTGAGGTCTCACATGGATCTACTTTTTCCACAGAAAATGAACCAGAATGCTGTAGACCCAATGGAACAGGCTGGATCAAGTACAAGGAGGGAAAAGGATGAATGCCACTGCTGTGCACAAACAAAGAAGAGGCACATACATTGAGAGACGAATATTTTTTGCAGAGCACTGACAGTTGCTATAATTGACAAATGCCTTCATTTCAATACTTACAAGCTAAGAACTTTGAAAAATTGAAAATACTTCTGAACATGTATGGATGGTTTGAGAGCGTATGTTTTGGAAACATTGCTAGTTTACTTGAATTGGAAAAGGAAATCAAAACTCAGCCAATCATTTTTGCAAATCTTTTATAGGACTTGCCTTTTCATGTTTTGCTGCATGCTCCAATTTCTTGCAAGGCTGCTCTTTCTTGCAAGAACTCTGGCGAAAACATTTGCTCTCAAATATTGTAATGTTTACAGCCTTATTCATTATTTGTATAGCAAGTATCAGCTGCTATATTGCACTATGTCCTTATCTGGTGGTATTTGCAGGCTGGTAGTGATTGTCTGTTGTTCCAACCAGTGTAGCCACAGGACCAAAAAACCAGCCATCCATTGACAATTCTGCTCCACAGCTCCTGAGCAAAGAAAGTGTATCAATTAACAGAAGTAATATTCCTTTGTGATGGCTAAGGCAAAATCCATTTCTATTCATTTCACACAGCAGCATGATTGTCATATACACTAATTAGCAACTAACCACAAGGATGCAAATGAGCTGTTTCTGAGTTATCTCAGATGCCCATTGCTTATATTGCACTTTACATATTGTGAAATGGCTAATATTGGGGTAGAAAAGTGTTAAATCAACTTATTGTGTGATGTAAAGGAAGAAGATACCATTCTTCAAAGTGAAATTGAATATTCTCATTTTTTTGTCTTTGACTTGCTGGTTCAGGGCCAATTGGTGTACACTGCAAGATATTATTGGGGGCAATGCTACTTTTCAGTCAAAACCATTGTTTGCATTATTTTACAAAAAGTTCTTTGTTCTAGCCAACAGTTGAGTGATTGCACCCCATCATCCCCCAAGTGTCCACCACTGGTTCAGGCATTTCAGCTGCGTATTGCTCTGAGTTGAGATATGATCAGCTATTGTCAATAAAACAACAAATTGAATATTCAAACAAATTTGATCTTTTCTCAGATCTTGGAGGACTTGACAAAAAAAAGTAATCAAAAGTTTTTTGCAAACAGTGGTCTTGCTCATTTCTGCCTTGCTCTGCTTTTGCTGGGTGGGGTACACTCACACTTGCAAGTCATCCATTAGGGGTCAAACCAATTTTTAGGACCTCTGTTTATCAATGCATTGTAATCTTGATACTGAGTATTGTAAGTTATTTGATCAAAAATGCCATAAAACCCCAGGGGGCACTCAGCATATGCACGCAGGGAGGTAAGTCTGATATTGTTGGGTCAGAACATTGCCACAAGTGATATTTTCGGGTCCAAAGAAAACTGAAACAATGTTCATGATATTTTTTTATACCAAACATCGTTAAAATGATATTTCTGGGCTCGCCATAGGCAATCCTAACTTCTATTTGAATTGTTTCTAAGTATAAAATGAGCTGATATTTTTGGGTTGCGGGGAAGCTGAAGTGATATTTTTGGGTTGCCTGAAAATTTCTTGGACCGACTCCCCCCATATCTGTATGTGCTGAGTGTCCCCCCTGGGCATAAAACATTCAATTGTGCAGTGCACAGTAGCATCTGTGCCTGAGTGAACCACCCAACAGTTCATCATTGCTCTGTGGAGAAGAGCACCTTTTTACCTTTTTCAGTTTGTATTTTTGGTGAAGTTTTCATATTTTTAGTGAAGAAGGGAGAACGAGATATGACTATGTGAGTGAATCATGATTACAAATACGATTTGCCTTGCAAAAATTACACAAATTACGCCTGAATGTTTCGTGGAAAAGGGAGTTCTTTCGGGATGAAAGATTCAGTCACTGTTTGGGGCCTGACAATACCTTCTTAGGCCTTCCCCTTGGTTGAAACGGCCCACAGGCTATTTAGGCCCTAAATGTGATAGAACTGCTCAGATAAGAAGTTACCAAAACCTTCATATTCACTTAATATCACATACCAGTCATTAACGGCAACGTTCTTCTCAGATCTGGGCCACACTTTCCTCGTACATCACCTTTGCCCTTGGCCTTGGCCTGCCTGACCTTCTTCTTGATAAGGCGAGTGAGCTTGTGTTGGCTCACAAGTCAATGATCGTCGTCACAGGATGTCGCAGAATGATTATCGTGGAAAACTCTCATTGCTGCTGTATTCGCTGAAATCCCACGTCGATTTGGCAAAACTTAAATCAAAATGAATCTGCCTTCGTGAAATAGCAAGAGACTGCCACTGGTTTCTGACCGGAGTGCGCTTTGTTGTTGTTGCGCAATGCCAATGATAAATTCAATGCGTTCTACTTACTACGTCACGCGCGATATGAAAATTCGCCCTGACCTCGCAACTTTAGGGGGCTATTTCAGGACAATTTGATTGTTCCCTGTTGCCTATCTTTATACCATATTGCTCAGCAGAGATTGAAGTTTCTTTTAAAGCGAAAAAACGAGGTTCGAAAATTTCGTTGCATTAGCACTTTAATGAAAATGAATGATTGCGAAAAAGACAGTGGTATTATCATCCAAAGAAAACGCTGGCTTTCTACATTTAATCCATCGATCAATTTGACATAATTCAGTAGAAAGCAGGGACATTGTTCTGATATACCTCTCCCATAGTCTTTATACCGCAAACGTTCATTGTGATTGATTTAGGTTGTAGTTAGCGTATAGTGATTTGTCTACACGTATTCTGTGTTTCTTTTTTGTGTATCGTCCTAGTAGCGTTCGTTGTCTCTTGTTATATGTAAGAACATGGGGTAGCCATGCAAGTTTGCTCCTCACGTTATTGTCCCTGTAGTGTTGTGCAGTTGTATAGTATTTATATGTAGAGTAGGTAAACATGTATTGTAAGAATTTTATATGGATAAAAAAATCGTTCGTTGTGTTGTTGTATTTAGTTTAACATTGCGTGTCCTTTCATATTAACCATGGGGTTGCCATTGTCTTTCGCTCCCATGACTATCGTCCCCGTAGTGTTGCATAGTAATTAGAAACGTATAGTGGAATGTAAGATTTGCTGTAATATGTTGATATGAATGCAAGAAAAATGTGTCAACTAAGATGATGAAATTTAATTGACTGACATCGATCATATCGTTTTCTTTTATGAAGGGATGTTATAAAAGCATTTTATTTCAAATCCTTAAATTATTGGCGGACCTTTTTTGAACTGTTGGAGGGGAAGCTATTGTTCTATTTGAAAGTTTGTTTATCTCTATTGTTTTGGAGTAAAAGGTCTTTGTTCTAGCTAACATTAAGGGGCAGTCTCACCCCCCTCGCCCCCAGGTCTCCGCCACTGTATTGAATTCAGGCCTAGTTCCTTAATGATTCTTTCTGGTCAATGATTTAGCTCCTTAGCGAAGAAAATGAAACTAAGCGTACTATCTCATTGCCTAGATATCCAAGTATGTATTCATAGAACCACCCCTACTATTCTTTATACTTAGAAATTTCTTTTAGCCACAGTTAGATGTTTCTCTTTGTCACCATGAAATGTCAGTGAATTTTTTCACGGACTTCAGGCCTCTTCTGAAACATTCTGGACTGAACAATGATACGAGATTGCTTATAACTATGGAAATATAGGCATACGCCTGATATAAACCAACCAAATCTTCTCATCAGTTCTAAGTTGACATGTTACCAATACAATGATAGTTGGTTTCAATTAATCTCTTGAATAGGCAGCAAATCATAGGCGTTGAAACATTTTAAATTGGTTTGTCTTAGCTCACCTGATTCCCTGTCCCCAAAGATCCATGCTTTCTTTTAGTTAAAAGAGACTAGGCTAGATTTAGAAGCCAAGTTTAGGTATCTGTTTCAATATCAAGTTGTATTTGGTTACATCTATTTCCACCAAACCCTAGAGATCTGCCAGGCGGATTTTGTTTCTTTCGCTCAGAGGCCGTGCAGATGGCACTACAATTCTCACATATTTAAAAGGACAATTGCTTCTCAGCTCCTGATCCGAATAAACAAAATCAATCAAGCAGACCTTCAGACTTTCCGTCTTCTTTTATTATAGACTCATGACTCCTCTTTAAATAGACCCTCGCATGCAAAAGGCGACAGTTTGCCCTATGGTTTCACAATGAGCGAAAGAACACACAGATTGTGATCGGGTCTAAAGCTACTCTCGCAGTGATTACTTAGACCAACGTAATTAATTTAGTTCGCAGTCAGTAAGTAATGATGTAATTAACACTTACTCGTGTTATTCTCTGTCACTTCCTAACTTTGCGATTACTGCCAAATACAGCAAGTACCAGAGCAAGAATCCCCTTCCATGATAAAACATGGGAAGGAGCAAACCGTCAGACAGAGGTCCCGCGGCCATCTTTTTCATAGGAAAGAGAATCTAGCTCCGGTGCTGGCTGTATTTGGAAATAATTGCAAGGTTAGGAAATGATAGAGAAGAGCGCGAGTAAGTATTCCTTACATCATTACATACTGATTGCGAACTGAATTAATTTTGTTGATCTTAGTAATCATTACGAGAGTAACTTAGGCCCGATCACCCAATCTGTGTGTCCTTTCGCCCATGGTTTCAGGGCAACTTTTGCAGGCTTGTTTGTTTTGAAGTCCTGGTCGAAGGGATTCCATTTGTCTGCAAGTCCGAATTCGGGTCTCAAACAAAAGTAACTAATGCTATTATGTTGAGAATCCTGTCCTTGTTGCATAGATTGATCCGTTTTTACGTTCATAAGCATGCTAAGCATAATCAGTAGCCTCCCTGCCTATCCGCTTTCACGCAAGCTTAGACTTGGCTAGCATGAGTCTGTCTTAAAGGTATTATTTAAGAACTATAGGAACAAAGGGGGATCCATTGCATGCTAAGAGAATGTTAATGGTCGGTTTGAGTTCTGCATAGCGACTGGTATACATCTTCACAAATTTGATAATATGTTGTTGAATTGTTTTGTTACGCGTAAGTCTTCGGGCCTATTAGCATGGAATAGATTCCTATTTCTTACTCCAGTTTTAATTAGAATCTGAGGATTATAAGTTCAGTCGGCGTTCTCAACGTTGTCTTTGAAAGAAATGGAGGATTGCTGTTTATTAAAGCGCTAACGTTTATTAAAGCGCTAACGTGGTACTGTTTTCCTCACACGATTCATCCAATTAACACTGTTGGTTATTTTAAAGACAGATTCCAAAACTATACGCAATCCCGTTGTCATGCATGCCCCAGGGAGAGAGTTAGATTCCGAGGCAAGGAAAAAGGGTGGTTGCCAGGTCTTTAATTGAAAAGGTTATGCCCTACGCTCTTTGAGTACTAAGTCACAGGTACACACTGAAATAAGAAGCGTTGTTATAAGAAACGCTGCAATGGTTTTCCAGGAAACTGTTCATTCATTTGTCATTTTGTCGACACAGTAGCCCAATCAGTCGAGAGGACTGCTTTACACGGAGATGTGTCAACCTTTGCAATACTGCAGTACTTCTAAAAAAGAATTCGGTTTAAAAGTGATTCCTATGTTTATGGTATGGAGTGAAAAGGGCAAATTGTTCAGGTAAATTAAGAAGGTCTACCTGCAGCATTCAGAGGTCAACTAAAGGCTGGAGACGTTCCAACTTCTCCGTTAAGAGCTGTAGCATGTATTATCCCAAAAGTGCATTTCTAACCAAATGACACAAAAAGGAAAGTTTAGTTTATGATTCAATTCTCGCAATTCAAAAAGCTATATTTGCAGTTCTCGATGAATTTTGATGAGTTGTGAAATTCATTGTCATAAAACTTAAAAGAATCTGCAAGGGACTTTTGGCATATGAGTTGGGTCTTCCTTAAGAATCCGTGGTACAAAGTCCAACGCTACTCATTTATGTATGCATGTATGCATGCATGGATGTGTGTACCGGGTGTCCAAAGTAAGCGCAGCAAATCACATTAGTGTATAAAGGAATTAGTGTAAAATCAACGCAAATACCTCTCTTTCTTGGTTCAATTTCTGCCAAGTTCGTCTGCCATCACAACAGTAGGCCAACCAACTGGTTCCAGTCTCCAAAAGAATAGCCGATTACGGAAAAGATGGCGGCGGACCTCATTTCACGCAATGCATGATAGGAATATGCCCCCTAGCAACGCATAGCTACCAAAACTTGCAACTGCGGCATAAATTCTAGGCCGAAGCTACGATAGATTTAGGCCGTCGCAACTTTATCGTGAAGTTGACACTCTTCTAAGCCGTCGCTAGCAATAACTTACAGTACAGTTTCCCTACAATATCAAGATGTAGTGTTCTGCTGTTTTCGTCGTTTCGTCAAGATTTCAAGGAGATTCTTGGCCTTGTTTACTTGACTGATCGGAGAGTGGAGAGGTGAACAAAAAGAGAGATGAATAAAAAGTTCTAAAAGCATTCGAAAAAAGAACGAAAATTTGCAAATCATCTTTTCTTCTTGAGATTTGCATAACACGTAGCCTCACGACATAGTCCCAGATATCGTAACAGCAACAACAGTAATAACAACAACAACAGCCTTTTTTATTTTTGCTCAATCTTGGCCTTATGGACTTTGATATAAAATTTTGATACGGAGATAAATACGTTTACGTGTGCCCTCTGGAGCGAGGCTGCAGTGAAGTATCAGAAGCGAGGCAAGCGACCCTCGACAGTTGGAAATTCTCAATGCTGCGGTGAAGTTCATGGAAGCTAGTAGGTCTTTAAAATGAGGAACACCTGATTCACAGTGAAAGGTTTGTTGATTCTTCGATTCAGGTGACATTCATCTGGATACTTGGGGCCTTTGTTCATGGCTAATTTCACTGAAAACTTGAACTCTGAGCTGTTTTAACATTGGATGTTCGAGCCGGCAACTTAGGCCCATCCACCATTGCCTGGAGTTCGTACAGTGTTGCTATGGTTTCCATATCAAATTATGAAATCGATTGGGGAAAACTTCATCCCAAATTTCAGTGTCAAAGTCCATGAGGCGTAGTTGGAGCGTCCATCAGTCTATCAATAGCGATCACTACGAACATGTCATCAGTCTTCAGTTCACTCGACCGAACACAAAATTCTAGCTCTTTAACTTTCTTTCAGAATTCTCATTATTTGGGATTCCTCTCCGCTAAGTCCGACGACTCTCGAGCTCTCGAGTCTACTGTTTTCAGAATTTGCATCCTTTGGGTAGCTGAGGTTTTATCAGACTAACTACTCCAGTCCCAGTTTCCGCTACTTCAGTCCCAGTTTCCAGGGCCTGATAACCAAACTAACTGAAAATCCACCCAAAATCGCCGCAAAAGTGGCGCGACCAATGAGATTGCAGAGTTCCAAACAATAGTTGACTATATTCAAACTGACCAATAGGATGTCAACATTTCAGCCTCATTCCCAGAATTAGCCTCCCTTTGGTCACGAGGCTTCAAAAGTGATGAAACGTGCAAGGATTGCTGCCGATTGCTGTGGTGAAATCTGAAGAATAATTTGGCTGTTAAAGGCAGATTTCCCTTGTCAAAGTGAAGGAATCTGCAAGCAGTACAAAGAAGAAGCATTCATCTTGACGCAGGTTGGTTTGGCTTTCTTTTCAGCCCCAACGAAACATGAATTTCAGGGGTTTTAGAATTTGTGAGTTGTGATCGTGTAGAATGGGCATAAGCTCTGGTCTTCAGGCATCAATGTGAGGTTCTACAATTTCTGGTCGGATTTTCGATTGGTTTGATTATGAGTCGTAGTTGTAGCGATTATCAGCCTATCAAGGAGCGAAACTACGACGATTTTCGCAGGTCTAAGATTTTATCTGCGAAGTCTACTGTTTTCAGAAGACTTCAAAAGAACACGCGTAGATTTCATGATAAAGTTGCGACGGCGTAAGTCTATCTTAGCTATGGTAAATAATTTATGCTGCAGTTGTAAGTTTTGGTAGCTATGCGTTGCTAGGGGGCATATTCCTATCATGCATTTCGTGAAATGAGGTCCGCCATCTTTTCCATAATCGTCTATTAACGCGGCCAAAAAAAATAACGAGAAGAGAAAAAGAACAAGGTTTGCAGGCTATCTAGTTACGCAGATGGCTTTTTTTGATTGCTATTCAGTGCAATCGGTTGTCTGTTTTGAATAGAATTTAATTTTAATTTTCAAGAACTGTGCTTTGTGAGTTGTTCTTACACGGTCATTCCCAAGGGTTCGACTCTGTGCGTAGAAAGGATACGATTTTTAGGAGACTGTTTCAAAGCGATGTTATCCTTCGCCCATAACTTTCTATGCCATGGTGAACCAAGCTTCTACATATGATTCTACTTATCAGCGAAGTCGAAGAAGGTGAAGTGAAGGTGAATGAAGGTGAAGTTGCGTTTTTCAGCGCCAAGCACTGGGATCGCAGAAATAGAGCAGACCTAATCGAGTCCGCGACCCCTTGTCATGACGCTCTAGTGGTGGGGCCCTACCGGGACTCGAACCCACTCCGCCTGACTGTTCTGGCTGCAATGTCAGAGGATTACACCACGGCACCACAACACCTTCATACTTCTTTCGTACTTATCCTTGAGTGTTATTTCATTTCGTAATCCCTTTTCATTTTAGACACCTCCGCCGCCATCATTCGAAACCAATAATGGAAACAGTGGAAGAGAGGCAAGACGTAGATCAAGCAATCGTAGTTCGTTAAACACCCCAGCAATTCATGTTTCAGACACGAATGATTTATACGATAGTGGGATAGGACAGGATGGTGGCAGCCACTTGTCATTATCAGCCCGGAGATCGCGACATGGAAGAGCCGGTAGTGACAGTGGAAGCAGTACTGGACATCATGCTAGAACGAATGGCGGAGAGCAGCATCTCGGTGATAGGCGATCTAATGTAATACCTGCGGACATGGATCCGTTAGAATATGAATTCTTGCAGCAGCAGACTAATAGTGACGTTGATTCGGATGATCGACTTCAAGGATCTAATCTCATGGATAGTCTGGCGATCAATGGCAATAGTCTCAATGGTTCTCGAAGCAGCTTGGTAGGTGACTGTTTTTCATTTACAGTGTGCCAAGATTCCTGGGGTCTACCGGGTGATTTAATGAAAATGCTCGGCGTTTGAAAAAATGCTACTTTGTCACTATCATAACAATGATGTTGAATCTGTCCTGTTTTCTTCCGGATATTGATCAGTAACGTACCCGGCCTTAACTGCCCGTCCGATCGAAATGGGAGATTTTATGCAGAGTGCCTCGTTCGAAAACCTTCAAAGTCAAGTGAAAACAAGAAGCAAGATTTCCCTTTGTTCTCCTTCCTAGCAAGTTTGACACTTCGGTGTGTTCCTGTGCTTTGTTCTCTTGTAAGAGTTGAATCCCCCGGAATAGGTTATTCATGCTAGGGAGGAGACTTCAAGCCGCCAAGAGGAATTCACGTGCTGAAGTGTACTGAATTCATCGCTGCGAGGGAAACCTATCAGGGAAGGGTGCTCGTAATTTTAGAATGTTTTAAAGGTTTCTCGAAGGGAATTGTTTTAGAAAAACTGCCATTCAGAATCAGAACGGAGTGACCGATTTCAGCCAGGAAAAGTTCTCCAGTATGTATGTATGTATGAATTTGCCACTAATGAATATTTGCAAGTTATTATAATGAATATAAGAAATATAGATACAAGACAATGCGATACGATACAATACAATATAATATTAAGGTTAAAAACGTAAAAAGGAAAACACCCCTAATTGCAAGGGCATGGATAGCATCAAAGGCTCAAGCTTATCTCAGTTTCATGATGGTCCCCATAGAGGTGCTGGTATAACCGAAAAGATGAAAAAAAGAAAGTAAGAAAGTACTGTAGTTGTTATCAATACATAAACACGGTTTATACAACAAAAACATGGTTGGGAGAGATGAGGAAGGGTCTTAGTAGAAGAAATAATTAAACGTTAGCTATTCAATGAGATCTTGTAAAATTTCATTGTTTATGTGTCCAGGAGACAGCAGCCTTTGAAAGTCCCGGCATTTTTTGACTTGCCCGTTACCTTGGAGAGAAGCAAGGGGGATTTGCCTGCCTCAGGAGATATTTCGGACCCTGCCCTTGAAGAAATGTTGGAATGCACAATATCTTTCGTGGCATAACATTCAGCAAAATGACTAGCATTGTTTGCTTCTGTAGTGTATTTATAAGTTTTCGACCTATCCTGGAAAGTTATCTTTGTTGAAATTCTTACCATGGAATCAAGATGTGAAAGCTATAATCCTTTCTTGGACCCTTGCGGAAATTGATACCCCCATCGCATCGGCAGACATATTCCCTGTTGCTTGATTTATTAAATGGACCTTCCTGGGTCATTTTCCAACACGCCTTGTCAGTGTATGGCTGATGTGGAATACCCTATTTAGCCTATTTTCAATGTTTTTCTTGCAACACAAACCTATGGCCAAGTCTGTTTTTTGACGGTTTCAACCTATGGTCAAGTCTGTATGTATTGCCCGACTTTATAGTCTTCCAAAATAGCATATACCTGAAGTCACAGAAATGGATGCTATGCTTTGTGCCAAAGTTCTAAAAAATAGATACCATCCTTTATTCCAGTGACATAATGTGTTTAAAGCTGGTCAGAAAATTTAGTCTCAACATTTCGTCCTTCATTATAGCGTGCATCAATGTTAAATTTTTCAGAACGAAGCATACAGTTCTGTTTAAAACAAAAGGATTTGGCTCCCTCGACAATAAATCTAACACATTCAACGCAGCCGATCATACTGTTTAACTTTTCTGGTTGTTTTTTTTTTATTTGATGGAATGCACTCAGGGGTGGGAAATCTATTCGTCGGGAAGTAGAAGCAGTTTGTCTTCCTTCAGACCACGGGCTGTAGGAAACGCTGAATCTGGAAGAGATTTATGTATGTATCGAGTTATTCTTATCCTCATATATCATTTTGTTGGTGATATATCGACTTGTTTTCCTTTTTGTGTGTAGTTTTCTTGCGAAGGTGCCATTTTAATCTCCACATGTGGCAGTAGATTGACGTGGCCTCAAGGGCCGTTGAGAAATTATACTACTGAAGTTTGAGGTCACGTCGATCTGACGCCACACGTGGGGACTAAAATGGTACCTTATAGGAGAAGTACACACAAAAGGAAAGCAAGTCGATATGTCACGGACGAGAGGTGGCCACCGTGCTAGTGTCACGGAGGTCTCTTAGCTCCATCCCGACTGGCTTGCGTGTGAAGGTACTTCTTTGGCATTCTTTTGCTTTATATTTTTAGCATAAGGCCTTTGTAAATTCGCCTCAACACTTCTTTAAAGTGTTTACACTTTTGCAATTTCTAACAAGTCTATCCACCCATAATTATTTTCATAAATTTAGTCTTTTTGAAAATGTTAAGCACAACAACAAGGAGAGGGGACGCTCTCTCCTCGATTATTTTAACTACTGAGAGAACACCGCCTTTAAAGAATTCTCCTACCTACTTTTTCTTGATCTTCATTGTATGCCTTTATATTGTATTTTGTTATGTATTATTGCAGTAAATTGTAATTGGTTTTTGTAGGTAGAGAATTTGAATAAATATGAACATGAACATGACGATAAATGAGGATAGGAAGAACTCAATGCAAAATACGTAAACCCTATTCCAAATTCAGCGTTTCCTACAGCCCGTGTTCAGACACCTGAATCTTATGTTTTTGCAAATTTGCCTTTGCTTTGGGATGCACGATCGTTGCAAATTTTGCTCAGTTTTTTGTGCACGTTTCGTTGTGATTCTGTTGTTTATTTGCCCTGAAAACCTTCACTAAACTTAATCCTTTTTCTTTTTAGTACGTTCCCGCAGACTTTGACGATTCGAGTGACCGAGTAAGCGAGGACTTTGGTGAACTTAGGCCTGAATCAGCGATTGTTCAAAACAAGCAGTTTGGCACAACACGAAAGGCTGGCTGGCTAATCGTAAAAAACATACTTATCCATTCAAAGAAGGGTAGATTAGAACAGGCACATAACAGAAAGTGGAAGAAATATTGGGTCGCACTGAAAGGGATTGAACTGTTATTTTGTAGCTGTGATGAAAAAACAGTCACCCAGCAGGATTTAGATGAACCATCTCATAGATTGGATGTTGACAAGTGCATAGTTCAAGCTGTTCCCGAGCATGCAAAACTAGATGATGTATTCAGCCTAAGCACAAAACATGGGGATGCATATTATTTGCAGGTAATAATTTACGGAGCAATACTGAGTGAGCCAGAGTTGTTCATGTTTTCATCCTCCCTTTAAAGTTTGATTTCTCAACTCTTGAGGGAGATGGGATGTGTTTGCTCTTTGTTCACACCTTTCAGTCTTGATTCGGATTTATTTTCGAGAGCTTTAGGTTTATTTTCAGGTTTGCAACCATAGAGTCTTAGTTGATTCGAATTTACTTGAATTTTCAACGAGAAATATTGCAAGAGATGTTGCTTTCTTTTGGCAGAATTCAACAAGCAGAATTGGGGTCATTCTAATTTAGTGCTCTAGGTACTGCTAGGTGAGTAAAACATACCAATCCCCATTTGGAAAGGCTACTGCTGCATGGATATCAATATTATAATATGGGCAGTTATATAATTTGATGGTGGATATGTTCAAATTCATCTTAAGATTCACCTGATTGAAATTAGCCACTCTCACTCCGTTCTAAAATTAAGAGGGATTTTCTCAAGAGAGCTCCTTCAAGGAAGCTTCGTTTAACCGTGGGTATTGTGGACACGATTTGTATGTTCATCGTGTCCACAATACTTGGCCGTCATGTTTCTAAATGAATAAAAGTACTTTGTTACCTTGGTTGTCTTCAATTCATTGCCTATGTTCCTGTTCTTGTTTGGGGGCCGATGCCTTTGCTCTAGACAGGTTGATCTGGGCCTACATGAATTGAAGACAAGCAAGGTAACGGAATACATTTATTCATTTTGGAATATTTAGGCTAAATATAGTGGACAAGATCAACACACAAATCGTACCACAGTGCGCATAGTTTCACGTGTGTTAATGCACGTAAGAGCCATTGCTGAATGGCAAAACATTTTTGTTTTATTTTAGGCCTCTTCTGAATTTTACTTGAAGGTGCTTCCTCGAGAAAAGCCCTTGTAATTTCACAACGGAGTGGTCGATTTCAATCAGGTAAATTTTGTGATGGATTTGAACAAGTCCACCACTTTACAATGTATTTCCCAATATCATCATCTAGATATTCAGAAAACAGTAGCTTTTCAAATGGGAATTGTTCTTTTACTCATTTGACACGAATTTTCAAGCCCCTGAACTTCTAGACGTTTTATTTGGAAATTAGATCGACCCTGCAAGACTCTGTTCTATTCAAAATTGACATTCTCAAGATTTTCAGCTGTTTCTTGGATTTTTGTCTTTAAACGAATCTATCCTTTTGGATACTAATATTAATTCGCTTTTCTTTTGCAGATTTCATAAGTTTTCTCTTTGGAAAGGGGTTTGGTTTGGTTGTTGCTTTTACAGTAGGCAACATTCCTCTTTATACTGATCACGGCGTGTTCATGAATTTTGGTATGATGAGTACGTTATTTAAGGCTATTTTATTTTTGTGTTTATTCTTTAGACCACGAGTCAAGTTGAAGTTGAAAATTGGATTCATTGCATACACTCAGCGGCTGCCTCCGCATTTGCACGACGTCGTACAAGTGATAATGTCATCGAGGTTTTGATCAACGAAATTAAACAGATCGAAAGCAAGATAGTCGAAGATGAAAAGCTGAAAAAGATGGCCGAATTGCAATCAAAAGTTGTGACTGATGCTCGTAATAAGCAAACTATCGTAGACCAGGTGAGACAGAATCTAGCGAAGTATTTTTACCACAGCACTTTTATAAAATATCTATTCTGCCGGTTTTGGCAAGGGTAAGGGTGAATCAATGAAGGTGCGCCCTGTTTGTACGGCTGCTGTGGACGAGCTTTATTGTCTCGTTTTACCCACCTAGGATGGATATAAACTCAGAGTTTAAAAGGACACTTTCATGGCTCTGGTTGGGAAACAAAACAGTTAAAAAGAAATGAAGTAGGCAAGCTGCAGTAATTTTGTTTTGGTGGGAACAAGATTCCCATCTGCAGTGGGAACGAGGTGACGCCGTGTCTTTTTCCGCCATGGATGGGACCGGTAATGTTTTGATGTCTTTAGTTTTGTTTTACTTGACAAAAAGATTCACTGTACATTGAAATTTACGAAGATGATACCGATTTTACTCCCTTTATCCTCCAAACAAATCCTCCAAAGATTATTCTTTTGTTAGTGATTTCAACATCACGACTAGCCAGTCACAGCCATGACATTGTGCCTTTAACACCTTATTTCTTTTATTCTCAAGCAATGTAATAGAAAATGTCATACATTTGCCAGAGGGTTAATATCGTTCTCTTACACCGGGTGAGTCAAAAAGATTTTACGGGTTTGACAATCTATGGAATAAAAAGTATGTGACCGATCTTCAAAACTGAAATGTTAATCTATCAGTCAAAGGCTAACTTAGATGAGAAAATGTTGTTTGGTAAAATCACACATCTTTCAGACCCAACAGCCAAAAAAGTGCCTGTTAGGGATTTATGTGGGAATAGAAAATTCCACGTTCCATTCTGGTCCGTGGATTATATGGCATGGAAGTCTACATCGCCAGTTGGAGACATAGAATCCGAATTTCAGTAGATGGTAAATCATGTACCAGAATGGAATGTGGGATTTCTGTTCCTAAACATGTCCTGTACCTACATTTTCCTGATTTCTGGGTATATCAGATGAGGGGTATTACCAAACAACATTTTTATCTAAGTTGACCTTTGACTGATAGATTGACATTTCAGTTTTGAGTATCAGTCACATACTTTTTATTCCGCAGCCCGCCAAAAGTGTAAACTTTTTTTGACTCACCTGGTCGTGAAACAACACCATTAGCCTATTTACAAATGCAAAGAAATTTGAATAAAGCGCAAAGATTTTTGCTTTCAAATTTGCTTGACTTTGGCGCTGCAAAAGAATAAGGAAATGCCGTCTTTGAAGTGATCACTTACTGTGCCTTTCCTGTGCTGTAAGGCAACCAACCTCATGTCAGATTAATTCCAACAAGGTTTAAACGATTATTTGAAGCCTTTCTCAAATGCAGCTGTGTAAACAGAGAGGCAATCTAGCTTTCAGCTCCTTCACAGCACTCACAGATACAGGGCACAATTTTTTAGGAAACCCTGTAGATTATCGGTATTTACATAAATTGCAATTTGTTATTTGTCCCCTTTTACCTTTTTTGGCTGATCGAAAGTTATTGATGATACCTGGAATAAATTTGCATAATTTCATGCCCAAGTCAGCTTTGATGTGGTTACTGCATGTTAAAAGACGGTTAACTCGTTGCATGGGCCAGGATACCAAAACAGATTATTAAGATTTGTGAATATTCTCACCGGACCGTGCTCTCGACCTTCCGCAATGTTTCATTCCTGAGAGTCTAGTTTGAGGTATGCAGCCTCCCTCTGGACTGGTGCCATTCACCAGCAACACAAGAGGCATATTTAAACCTTTGTATGAGTCAGATGTGGCCTTCTTTCAAGAAACAACCAAGAGCGGTGAACTCGGGAATCGAACCACTCTCCTCTCTTTGTGGCAGTGTACGATACAACCATGCTCCTCGCCACAACAGCGAAGGCTCCTTCGCACTCCCCATAACTTGATGTTGTGCTAAGGAGAACGGAAGGTTTGGTGATAGCATGGTACTATCACGAGCTCTCGTCTAGTTTTAGTGAAGTACAAACAAGCCTTTACAGGGTACTTGTAATTGGTTCTCCTTGTGTTATTCAGGTTTCAGAATGGGAACGAAGCTTAGAGAATTTAAACGTTGATGTTTTTCGTTACCGTTGCTACTTGGCAGCCGTTCAAGACTCAGCAGTTCCAAACCCACAATCACTTTTACGATGCGTTTCTAGAGCTGTCAAACACACTTTATCTAAGCTTGGCGTGTTTTCAGTTGCTTCTTTCCACGCTTTCGTCAGTGCAAGAGAATCATTAGCAGAACCACCAGCCAAGCCTCAGAAAACAAGGAGAAAGTTGAAAGGGGCGACTGGACTGAAATCAAAGTTACTGCAGTCGTTGAAGATCGTTGACGATAAAGTGGTCGAAGGAATTAGGAACAAGCATTCCCCGGCTATGAAGAGGAAGTGAGATTTACTTTTTAATGTTCTTTCTGCATTTGAAGCGAAGTTTATTGTTGCTTTGGCGTTTACTTGCTTGAATTGATTAAGAACCTTCTCGCATTAAAGGTGAAAATTTCAGACATCACAAATTTCGACATCATAACTTTTCGTACAAAGAATTCCACCATTTCTTGTGCATACGATATATGGAGTTATACGAAAATACTTCATTCAGAAAACCTTTGCATAGGTAGCCTGAGGCGCAAGGTGAATCGCATAACAACATTAGGAATCAAACCAAGAAATCTTAAACCGAATCTCATGAAAACTTATCATAATCATGCTAATGTTATAAAAAATTATTTTTCCAACCCATTATTAGAATAAGAATGCAGCATCCCCGTTCTTATTATGTTCTAATTAAAGGCCACTGGCTCGTTCTTGTACGATTCACACGCACGGGTTTTGTTAATAGATGAAAATCACTGGAATTCGTGATGCTGTTGAACTTGACAAGGAAGCGGACGACCCTTTTTTGTAATCTAAGTTTATTGATGCGAAGAATTAATTTGTTCGGGGCATGACAGGGCTCTCCTGCAAACTTTATCAAAGCCTTTGATTACAATGTTTCGTTTATATAGTCTTGCTAAGAGCTGATGTGATTCTGCATCAATGATTGAAACATTTATGGGAATTTTTCCGGAGACTGATATGACCAAATTGCCAAAAATATGTTCGAAAATATGCTCGCCGAAATTTATTGCCGAAACTTTGTCTCCCAATCATAGCCCATTTAATCACACGAGCGAGCGTAACTTTAGTTACCTAGCAGTTACTCGAGTCTCCCGGCCACATAGTTTGGCTATCGGAAAAGTTTATATCGTCCCTGTCCTGCCTTCTTTTTACTACCAAGCTCTCACCTTAAACCTATTACTTCTTTTATTACAGAGAATCGGGAAATGCAGCGTCGGATAGCGGTGACAATGATAGTGTGAGATCTCATATGAAAGAGAGGAGAGATACGTGGGGCAGACTTGGCAATTTCGTACAAATACAATTGCCGAATAACCAAACAACTATGATTACATTGGTAGATCGTATGACAGTTCGTCAGGTAATTCAAAGTAGCTGTGAAAAGAGACATCTTCAGCCTGCTGACCACTTTCTCATGTTGCTATCTGAAGATAATGATAGCGGATTAATGGGTAAGTGAACAACATAATTGTTTCTTCGAATTCATATACAGCTAAGGCTCATTTTTAGGTCTGCCTTGTGAGTAAAGTAAAAACTTTGATGCGTTTGCTTGGCTGTGGAATAAAGAGTACGTGCCTGATTTTCAAAGTAAAAGTATTAGCTTGGCGATCACAGGCTAACTTAGATTTGCGCTCTTTTGTTTGGCAAGATCGTTTATGTTTTAGATCCAACAATGCACAAAACTGCTGGTGGAGGGTTTTTATGGAAACTCGAATTGCAATTCTGATTTTGGTCAATGATTTACTTGCCAATAGACCTTTAAGTAATTTAAGAAGGACTGAGAAGAGTGCTGCCCATTCTGACAGCCTTGGCAACAGTAGGAAATTGGGTGAATCCCCTCCTGTCGGGCCGTTTGCATCTCCCTGCAAACTTAAGTTATTTAGATATATTTTCACCTTTCCAGAGTCATATGATAATCGTTTATTCTGGTAAGTGTTTTCTCTGGATTATTTAGCCATCTATCTGGTCATCCCTTCACCCATTGATGAGTGTATTTTGAGCCACTTTTTTGCAGGTATTTGTTCTCACCTCTCAAGTGGCTAAGTTTAGGTCCAACCGATCATAGGCCTAACTTCAAATCTGAGTGAACTAATGCAATTAAGTGGTGCTAGATACACTCACAAGTGAGCAGAGGGATTGCACGACGCTTAAATAATCGAGATAAACCATTTATGGTACAATTCAAGTATCATGCAGCTCTTAAAATTTGCAAATAAATCGAAAATAACTCAAGTTTGCAGGGAGATGCGACTGAGACACAAGCCGGACGCTGATCACTTAGAAGCGGATTGGATTCTCCTGATTCCTACTTCTGCCAAGGCTGTCAGAATGGGCCGCGCTCTCTTCGTTTCCTTTCTCCAAATTGCGAAAAAGTCTATGGCAATCACATTCTATTCTGAAAATGAAAATTCTATTGAATTTAGCTGTCAGTGGCTCATCAACTATTTCATTACGACATGACCAGAATCAAACGTGGAATTATTCTTCCCATAATGACCCCATACCAGTATTTTCGTTAAATCTAGGTTTGACAGATGAATAATTTTGTCGAAAAATTTTCGTATCTAAGCTAGACTTGACTTAAAGATTAAAATTTCGCTTTTGAACATCGGCAAGGTAAGGTTTATTCCACAGCCCGCTAAATATGTTAACTTTTTTGGTCTAGCCAAGTTGAATATTGATAATGTCTTGCTTACTGAAGACACTGATAACTGTCTATTGGGTTTGCTAGCAAAGTCAATACACCACCTTAAATTGCTGTGTGGCGTTCTGCACGGAAGCAAAAAGGCTCTTTGAAAATCACTTAATGTAGTTTGAAGCTGCTTAGATAAGGGAACTGGGTCAATTTTTATTCAGCATATTATATTCCGCGTTTCCATCGATGAAAATAGCCATATCTCTCTGTTCATTTGCCTTGATAATAGTTACGGGTAGTCATCGAAAGATGAAAGAAACCAGGTGTCTCAGAAAAAAGTTTCCCGATTTGAGCTGTTATTTTAGTAAAAATGTGTGTTATTTGATAAAAGTCATGAAACAAATCTATTATACAATACCCAACTTAGATATCAGTATTTGCTTCATTTTTATATCTGTACATATTACTTTTCTATGATTATTTTACTGAAAAGCAGAATACTTGAAATCTTCAAGGAAGAGCTAAAAATGATTTAGTGATAAAATCGCTACACTTGCAGCTCAAAATCAACATAAATTCTACTTTTTAACTGAATTCTAACAATGCAGAGCTTGAACTCTATAAAGGGACCCACGAGAAATCATACTTATCTGTTTTGTCTGTACAATATAAGATTTTGCGTGATGATGTTCGGAGAAACATATCCTACATAATACAAGGTTCTGTAATCTGCACTTCAACGTACTGCCGAATTGGAATACTGATTTATGAAATTGACAAGTGGTTCTATGCCTTCACACATGTGATTTAAAACATGGAAGGAATTGAACACATCTCAATCGCAAAACTTTTCACCTTTACAAGTGTTTCTCGAGCATAATTTTTGAGAAAATTCATCTTTTGGAGGTCCTTTGGTGAGCAGAAAATAGTGAACAATTATGCGAATCTAAGCTAGCCTTTGAGCAAGAGATTGCCGTTTCCATCGTTCAAAACGACTCGATGGTTATTTCTCTAAACAGGAATACTTTTTTTGGGACACCTGGTATATGTGAACATCTACCTCCACGAATTGATTCATCTTATCCCCAAGCTGAGGTATAAATGCTTACGAAAATTGTAATGCTTCTGCATTAACCCATAGTTTGAATTGCGACCACAGATGTGTAGCTGTATCGTTCGTGTAGAAATGTATATTTAAGCCTTCCTGACAACGCATTTTCATGTGAACAACATGCTAGTTTGTCACGCTTTTTCATGAATTTTTCTGGCTTCGCGTCTTTTGATTCCTTGCTTGAGAGAGTTTCGTTTGTCGGCAATCACTTCTTCGTTATGGAATGATGTATCAATCAAAGGCAATTTGTGGTTTGAAATCAGCCTTTGTCAGTCAGACAAGTGATAGATCCTTTGCATTCAGATGCAGTAACGGTATATCTTTAGGTCTTAGAATACTGGCGAAGGTTTTTCTTTGCACTCCTTCAAACCACGTGTGCGAGTTTATTCCTTTCTACACTGATCTATGATGCTTTTGATTTCTCATGCCCTTTGAAATTATCCCATTTTTTGACACAGCTTACTGCGGAATAAAGCTAGGATATGGAACATCCTCTTGGCCGCCATATTGGCTCCCGCCCAGGGCAAATTAAAAAGATAACATTTAAGTATATGTTGGGAGGCTTCTCTGGTGATCGGTTGGTCTGCCAGACCTTTGCTTTCTTGGCTTGGCATCTGCTGGATCGGCCACAGGGATCCGGGATTGTCTTGGGGTCGTGTTTGGTTTTGCTGGGGTGCTTCTTTTGGTGACGACCCCGGCTGCCAGTGTCGACTGGTGGCTGAGAAATTTCCGCTCCTAACTCTTCTGTGCTGTAAGCATTGTATATGCTGTAATTGCTTGCTATATTCTCTTTGTTTTAATAATTACATGCTTAGCCTTTCTTGATTAAGTAGTTCGTCTGTGTTATTCTATTTGTAAATAGAGAGGCTTTTGAAAACCATCATTTACTGACGGGTGATCCTCCTTAAATGATTGAAAATGAAAACGAATAACAAATGAAAAATGGAAAGCACTAACTAATATTGCTCTGAATTTATCAGTGATTCGTGTGTGTGTGTGTGATTATATTTTGATTCAATTATTCAACTTATAATTTGTAATTATAGACAGTTCGTTTTTATTAGTTTTATGTAAACTGATCAAACTCTAATTTATGTGTAAAGCGATGTGTTTTATGTTCTAGATTATGTTATACCTCAAGAGTCAGATTTATTGGAGAATCAGGTGTGTAGATATTTGATTCCAAAGTTTCATTCATTTGTTTCATTTTGTCGGCTTTTTGAAGACTTTCGACGGTCTTAGTTCTGTCTGATTTCATCAAAATATCTTTGACCCCCCCTTTCTTTTCTGAGCATTTTAAACGAAGTTTAAATTGCTTAATGAACATTTCTTTGCTTCGGAATTTGTGAGAAAGAGATAACTACTTTTACTGAGAGTGACGTGTAAATACATTTCGTTTTCGTCAATACCTAAATATGACTTTTGCAAGTATCAGAGGCATACTAACCGGTTTTGTGTTGCAAAAGAAAATATAAAGCCCGAGGTCCTAAAAGTACAGACTGAGCTTGCGATGCCTATGCATTAAGACCGAGGAATTTTCCTGTACAGCAACAAAACCGGTTAGTATGAGTTTTATTACCTGACAGCTTATAATTTTTACGCATTTTTAACTGTTATGTAGCTGAACTTATCGTAAATTACACATACCTAAAGTTGTTGCTGTGGCAACAAAGACCCGTCCTTGTATCGCATCGTATTATACAAGGCTACGGGAAAACGTCAGGAAATTTGCGATTAATCAAAGAGAGTGTTTCTATTCTTCTGCTGTCTCGTTGTTGAAGCTTCAGTCAGGCAATAATGCTTTGATAAACATTTGATCCCTAACGCTTAGTTCGTTGTGGACCCCCCAGGTATATTTTCACGATAATGAAGTTTCATCAAAGAAATAACATCCTTTGCAGAGGTATACAACATTGAAGATCTGCCCAAAGACATCATACGACGTAGAATTGGATGGCCCTGCCGATTATGAATCAGGATCATTTGGTAAAGAAGATCATGATTTCATTTGTTTTATTTTTACAATCGCCTTTGTTGGTGCTATGTACTGAACAAATCCTGATAGCTCTTCGAAAATACATCGACTGAAGTTTTTTAATCACATCCCTGGAGAGTACTTAATCGAATCTGGTAAAATTTTGTGCCGCCACGCATTCTGGCTTCTGATGATTTCATACCTCGTTGAATAATAGATTTTTGTAATATTTCCCGATTACTTTCTGTTTTAACAGAATTTTTGGGTACAATCACTCGTTGCGAAGTCCACCCTTACGTACTCGCGTACGGATGCAACGAAACAAAGCGAACACAAATTTATTAAGATATTATACAAATATTAACGGGGATGCAAATATTGTTCTGTATCTTGATGATACTTGAAACAGAATTTTCGGTTTTTAACGCCAAGCTCTGGGATCGCAGAAGTAGAGAAGTAGAGAATCGTGGTACTGTAAACAAAGCCTTTGCGGCATTCACTTAACCTTTGCGGTAAAGTAAACAAAAATGTGAGTGCATTCTCTAGACTTAGGAACTATCTCGATGACGCACAAGCAAAATTCTTCTATATGACAGAGCAAAACTCTTCTGTAAGACAAAACTCTTCTTTCCCTTTAATTTGGATGTTCTCTTCTAAAGGCTGCAAATAAAGAGACCAGTAGAGCACATATAAACATTCACTAACGGTGCTCCATAAAGGTTATGATGCACGTTAAGAATCTTCAAAAACTAATGCTAGAATCATTCAAACTCTGAATTCGCTGAATCCACCATACCTTTTTTATTTCCTCAGCACTAAGCAAATTGAATACAATCTGAGGATTAAAGGCATGGTTAAATTGCCGAAAATAAAAACTCACGCATTTGGAAGACACTCGTTTACTTTCAGAGGCAGCATTCTTTGGAACACTTTAAGTGACGATATAAAACATGTGAAAATGTGGCAGTTTTCAAAAAGAAAATAAAAACATGGAACGGGACAAACTGCAGCTGTAAATTATGTTGTTAATGGGACCTTGTGCTATAATTGTATAGTATGTAGTTGTTTTTAGTTACCGTTGGTTTGAATTGGTTCATGGATACTTATAGGCTATTAACTATTAGAAGTAACCAACTTTAGATAATGATAAAATGAAATAGTCGAGATTTTATAGTATATTGAACCTGTAAATTATTTCCAGGTCTTGGCCTTACTCAATCAGATGATGGAAGGATTACTGTATCACATGTTGATGAAGGCAGTCCCGCAAAGAAAGCCAGTAAGTTTCTTGTTTTTGTTGCTGTTAGATTATATTCATTTGATGGCTAATACCATATGCCTTATTCAAGTATATGCCCGTTAACTAATCAAAATCAAACATACCTGAGATGAAATGGGTATTTCTAAATTATGGACCTAAGATGACAGGCTCCTACGGCCACTGCATTCACAGTTGGGACCGCCCAATTGTTTTTTGATATATCGTAACTATTCAAATGATCTGCTGGCTTTATTTCGTCAGGTAAGCCATTCCAAGAGGCCCTTTACATGAGATCCGACATGAAACTCATGCCTGCATGAGTTTGATGCCGGCACGAGTTTTCATATCGGGTGCTGGTCTGAGCTACTGTTGTGTTTACATTATGTCGGGGCGATATCAAACTTTCATTTCGGGGTGACATGAAAATTTTATGTCGCCTTTTCATGCCGGCATGAAAATGGGATGAAAATCTCATGTAAGCAGAATTTTCTCATGTCGGGGGCGATATGAAAACTAAATCGCCTTCGTTGATTGTTGTCTGTTTTTGTTTTCTTTCGCACAGTCACATGAAAAATTTATGACGTATCTGGAAAGTTTTATATCGGGTGACTTGGTGACATGAGTTCATGCCGGCATGAGTTTCATGTCGGGTCTTCATGTAAAGGGCCTCCAAGTCTGTTCCTAACGGAATTGGAACTCTTGAATCCGAATGTTGCTTGACTGGGTCTAACGTGGGTTAAGTTATTTGAAGTACCATGAAGATTTCTTTTGGCTGGAGCTCTATCTCCAGTACGACCATGTGGAAATGGATATATCAATAATTCAAATGAGGCTTTGGTGCAACTTTTGTTTTATGGTGATAAGAGCCTTCATGATGACATCTGATTAGACATCTGATGTGTTGATAAAGTCCTTATGTGATCAGACATCTGATGTTTTGATAAAATCCTTATTTTCAGCTATTCTGGAAGAAGACGAGATTGTTCGGGTCAATGGCAAGGAAATTCGTGATTGTAAGATGTGTAGTGAAGAAGTTATGCAAATTCTCGAATGTGAGTGATATTTTGTTTATTGGGTAAGCGTTAGAGTAAAACCTTGCAAACAAGAACAGGCTTGTTTAAGAAAAAGGACTGATTGTGTTCTAACGGACAAGGTGCTCTTTCTGAATTCAGGATGAGGTTCTTATCTCAAGGTCACTTACGGTTATGATGACCACAAACCATCTGATGCATTTAAGGGAGGCTTGGCCACATCATAGATGTTTGAGGTAACCAGAACATGTTGTGGAAAAATGATTTACACTACACATCATTGATATTGATGAAGGGCTACCCTCCTTAAAAAATTTGAAAATGAAAAATGAAATGAACAAATTGTTCAAATAACTTGCTTACCCTTAAAAACCCATTTTGAGGCTTTTTAACCTGAAAAATTGTGTTGTCCTATGAACTAAATGATTTAAGATGGCCTTAAGTATCGGATTCATCTAGATAAACCATGGACGCACAAAATCTTGTATCCTGTAAGAATTACATTACCAACTCCTGTAAAAGAACAGCAATAATATGAGATAAACCGGGAACTGGAGAGGAAGTTGTTAAACCTGCAAGAAAATCAAGTAATCAGTTATCAACAACGTTACTACACCAAATGCGCCTTTTATCGCAAGCTCTTCAGTTTGGTTCATGCGAAGAACTGGCAAATGACACGACCTTGCTGTTTTTTATACCGAACAAAACAAAAGACTTTTGAGAATAACGTGAACGTCAACACCTGAGCCACTGGTTGGCTTAATCTCAAACAAAAGGCATCCAATCAACAAGCGCCAAAACTTTTGGCGCCAACTTCAGAACAGTTGCAGAGCGAAAACAAACTCCTTCTGCCTGCTAAGCGAGAGATCCCGAAGTTTGATACACATAGCTTCTAAAGCCTTAAGATGAGATTCAGGCCTTGTCCTGCTGAAAATAAAGAATCAACGAGGATTGCTTCAATGAAATTACCAGAAATATCTAGAATTCGATTTTAAACAAATCAGAAGGCACTGTTTAGGCACTTGTTGTTGCTGTCACATGGAAACTCGTTTGATATCACCAGAGATTCTCGTAGCTAGGATGGATTTATTTTGTTTCTATCGAGAATGAAACCGTTTTTAAGTTTGAATTTGCAATTAGTTGGTCTGGAAAGTATCATTCTTATATCAAAGGTTTATTTGCCAATTTTAAAGTTCGTAGACCAGACCTTGAGATGATGTTCTGGCAGGGCGATGGTGTGTAAAAACTCCTGCAAGTAAATTTCATTTTGAATGATTGTGCTTGTTATTTCACAGAAAGGTTATGACTCCCTTTCGAACGAAGTGACATCCCAAAATCAAAGAACGCAGTGGAAAAAAGGACTCAAGGTCATAAGTCTTGGTTTGCTGTGATACAATATTTCATTTATCTCAATACTTGTTTCATTGCAGCATCGCAGTCAATATCGTTAGGACTGCTATCAAGCAGAATTGACGATCAAAAGAAGACACGTCAAACTACTGAAAATCTTATTTCATTTCTTGTTTGTCCTCCACCACCGAAGACGAGGTTTGTTGTACAATTACCCATCTGTTGTGTTGAATGTTCTTCGTCTATTTATTTTCAAATCATGAACATATTACCTTCTCGCTGATTTATGTTCCATGAATGAAGACTTATTGAAGGGGCTACATAAAGCAAACAGGAAACCATGACTTTCTTTCTCTAATCCATGCAAACAGCAGCAGATACATATTGCCTAGAGAGTTTCTAAAGGCTAGAACTCCTTACAATTTAGACTTTTCATTCTGTCAACTATTATTGAGATGAATCTGGATCCCGAGTCACAATAGACCTTTTAGCAATTCTGCAAAAGAGACTGGATCAAGCGTTATTTTTATACATTTTTATACACGACGTTCGATCGAGTGGCGTTAGAGCTTCTTTCATTTTTGTGCAGATTCGAAAATTCGACCAAATGTAACAAAATACCGCTCGATTCTGATTCTTTCCAGAATAGCTAAAAGGTCTATTTTCAGATGGTTGAGCCTAAACACACGAAAGCCCGCTGCAGGCGAAAAAAGTTCCGTGACATGCAGCCTTTTTCACTAAAATATTGTATAGCCCCATTTAAGGAATAAAATACATTAATTCAGGACAGTTTGGGGATTTCAACGTTGTACCAGGCGAGTAAATGAGTTTCTGTGTTTGGGTCAAATGTCAAACACTTTAACAAGCAAGGAATTATTTTAGATTAGATCTTAGAAATGTAACTTATGGTTAACTACAGGTTAATAAGAATTGTGATTTGACTTCCAAAGACGAATTCGTTAATTCCACCTGCCCACGAACTTTTCATCAAGTATTTTGACCCCAACATCCGATTCTGGGTTATGAGCCTCATCCTGTCTAGCTGCACTGATGAGTCCTGGAATTGGGCGAGACCAGCTTGCGGCATGACTTACGGAATGCTTGTTGATTTGTCTCCACAATGCTTATGCTTGTTATCTCTAGCATAACTTAGCTTATTTTTTCATCACCCGTTTTCTTTTATTTTGTAGTCAGCTTGAAATAAAGGAAGACACCTTGGATATGCTGATCGTACCACCTCCTATGGGTATGGCTTTATCGTTGTTCTGTTTAAACGGGCTATGATGTGTCCCCAAAATATTGCCACCCTTCAACTTTTTGAACATAAGTTTTCAGAGAATTATATTTTTTGATTTGTTTCACGCATATCATATGAAAGCACGATCGTCTGTAATACGGAGTTTGTTTAGATGATTTCGTTGATCATTAAATTGACATTTTGATACGGATGACCTATTTCAAATACAAGTAAGTGCATGGAAATTTATATCAGGGATATGTAAACTCCATGAGAGGAGAGGTTATTTTAATGTTTTTGTAGATGCAGCTTGTTGGGCTAAATTTGAAAATTTTTCCTGGGGTATGATCTCTGGAGCCGTTAGACTGGAAATGTTAAAAAGTGTTATATTTATATTCATGTTACAATAGCAACGGTCAGTTTGATATATTAGGCTGTTTTAGCAAGAAGACGCTAGTCAAGAAGAATCCAGCAAAATTCTTTTGTTCATGGCTGTAAATTACAAAGAGAAATCAACTTCAAAAACTTTTGCAAGTCTCGAGAGACTTACGGTACGTTCTATTCTGAAACTGACAACCTGAAAAGTATGTTTTGAAGGCCGCACTGCAAAAATAGGACGTTGGGAAGGGAAACAAAATGCGATATGAACACATTTACGAATAATGGAAATGCGAGAATGAAAACTTTTCATGGGGAATTTGTCTGTCGGTGAGAAGCTTTCCAGGAGGAAAAAGGCTGGAAATTAGAATGCTCTAAAACATGAAAAAGTAGCTGCGTTTTTAAAGACGTCTGCGTCTTGTTGCTAAAAGAGCCTACTTATCTTTGTTGACTGCTACCAATCCATGATGGCTTTCATAAATCATAGCACTGTTTTGTTCTCCTTTCCTCCAGGGTTTCCCATTTCAATTCTGAAGTCATATCAATAACACTTGCGAATCCATCATGTCTAGTATACCACGGGGAGCGAAAGACAATGACTACCTCATGGCCAATATATTCTATGCTTCTAAAAAAGTTTAGAAATGACAACTATTCTCAGTTTTTTTGGCGAACTTTTCCTTGAATTCTTGAAGAGGCTGATAGGAGATAACACTGTGCTGAAGATTCTGAAATGGTTTTAACTACCAGAATCTTGCAGATCGGTTGAAAATTTACTGAGTGGCAAGCTTTCTAAGCTAAGCAGAAACCAGAGACCCCTAGATTACTTGTAATGCAAAAAAGCTCTAAGATTGAGATAAAAGAAGGATGTCCAATGTCATACATCTCCTTAATGACGAGTCAGCCAGCAAAGAACTTCCAAACTAACTTGATTCTTACAATAATTGTCAAACTTCGCTTAGATAAGTAGATTAGATAAGTATAGTTAAACGTAAAACTCATTGTAAATTTTTATATTTGAATACAAAAAAATCTTCGCTTAATATCGCATGCATCCAAAAACGGCAGTGGGGAATCGACGAGAAACAGAATCATTTTCATGAAAGTAACGATGTGCTTGAAAGTTTGGTTCTTGAGAACCGTGCCAAACCCTATTTTGTCTGCTAAAACTAGTTAGAAGTATAAGAAATGATTGCTCGTGCGACTTGTATCACTGACACCATTTAGCTTGCAGCTCTGTAAATGTTGAGCTGATTTTGGAGATCTGAAATCAGCTAAACATATCAGAAATCGGACTGTTCCACATTGCTATTTTTTATATTTAATCCAACGTCGAAGATTTTGTAGGACCCGTTTTAGATCGGAATTTACACCATCCTTCTTAGTGATTTAGAACTAATGCTATTCAATATGATGTCATAAATAGAATGAAAACGACGATGAGAAAAGACATTTTGTGGTGAAAAAACTTTGACAATCATTTAGATTAAAGAAAAATTGACATTCATGTTGAAAATCCATGATTACGAAAAGTTTGACAATCCAGTTGAAGATCTATGGTTAAAGAAAAACTAGACCGTCCAGTTGAAAATACTTAGTTTTTATCACATAATACGGTACGTTTCCATATGATGTCCTTGTTTTCTTTGTAATTTAGATCATGTTTTCATTACAACAGATGACATGAATGATGACGACGTTAGAAGTACTGTAACGAGCCGTTCTGGCGTTGACAATTCTTTTGAGGCACAAAACGAGGACATAGATGCTCTCTTGAGTGTAAGTATAATTTAGTTTAGGGTTCTCATACCAGACGATTTAAGAAAAGCTCCAAGAGACTAGATCATAACGAGGATCATTAAGAATGAAGATGGCCTCAGACTTAACGTTTGACAGAGTCCCGTTTCTCTATTAATGTATGCAAATTTCTAATGGCTGGTAAGTAACTAAAAACTAGTAAGTAATATGGCTAGTTTAAATCATTTCCAAAAATTTGGCGGATTGACATTTGAAGTACCAAATAAAGTGTTGACTTGAAAGGAGCGAAAGCAAACTTACTTCTGGTGCATTGATTGCAAAATTATCGTCGCAAAGGCAAGTTTCTCACAGCTTTCCTAGACTAACTTTGTGATCTGCTGTCAAGGACAGCTTCTTCTTGCTATTCTTTCTTTGTTTTAGGTCTGAATGATATTTTAGGTCTGAATGACAATTGCTACCCATCCTTTCCCTCTTCACTGTTGCGGTGGATGCTATTGGAGAAATTTCATGCAACATTTTATATAAAAATTTATAGAGATTCTGGAAGATTTCGAAGATTTACTCATATTTAGAGCACACATTTAGAGCACAAACTTAATACGATTTTACAGGACCGTGATGATCCATAAATAATGAATGATCTCTGTACGGACAACTTCAGAGGGAGAATTGCTACCAAGGCAGAACCTAGAATTCGCCAAGAGCAGTTTTTCTATTCTGGTGCAAAGGCGTAGAATGAAATCCTATTAGAAATCAGAATATGTTTCACGATCACCATGTTCAATGGGAAACTGAAGGAAGTCTTACAATATTAACATCCATCCCGAAGCACGATCCCTAGGAAGACCAGCAAGTTTCTAAGATTATATAAATGTTTTAATAGATACTTGTATAGTTTTTCTTTCTTAGCTGATAGGGTGCTATGTTTACGCATGATAAAATGAAAATGAAAATACCCCAAAAATAACATGGCCTAGCGTTTTGAACGCAGCTGTTGCGTCATGTAGTCTTTATTAATTTCTCTTTCTAATGCGTAGGATACTTGGTAGGTATGGGTACCTCCTTTTGGCACAATGAGCCAAAAACGTTCCAAGTCAGTATAAGAGAAACTGCAAAATTTTAGAGGAAAGTCATTGTTTCCGAAAGTTTGCATTATGACAGCAATCCACTCTCCTTTGCAGAGGCTTTATTGCGGAAGGAACGGACTTGTTGTGACGGTAAACAGAAATCTGTCGCTTAATCGTTGATGCTTCATCGATTTGATGACGTCACAGCCTCGAGGATTATTTGGAACAAAGAATATCTTTTTTGTTGTCTGTAGTTACCATGGTATAAAAAATACTCAAAATGCACAGTAGCTGAAGTTTCTTAAGCCATTCGGAAAGACTTTCGCTCCATTCAATCATTGTTAAAAGATCTGCAAAGGATCTCATCAGTTCCTTTTCAGGAATGCATTTCTTACTCAGTCTTACTCTTTCTTACTATCGAACGTTCAGGGCAGTAGAGTCCATGATAAGGAATTTGATTGATCGAGGGGCCGGGGCCGACTATATTATGCGCATACTAACCGATTTTGTGTTGTACAGGAAAATATAAAGCCCGAAGTCTTTAAAGTACAGACGGAGCTTGCGAGGTCTGTGCATTGAGACCGAGGGCTTTATATTTTCCTGTACAACAACAACACCGGTTAGTATGAGTTTAATTACCTGACATCTCCTAATCTTGACTCGCATTTAATCAAACACATTTTGTTTGCTTAGAGTTTATTGTAAATCTCACAGGCCTAGGCCTAAAGCACTTGCTGTGGCGACAAATACGCGTCCTTGTATCGCATTATACAAGGCTACGGGAAACCTGCGGGAAACGTTCGATTAGCCAATAGGAGTGGCGGGATTCTGTATTGCCTCGTTTGTGAAACTTCAATCTGGTAATAATTCCCCATATAACCTATCGTCAAGGGTTACAAGGGAGCTTTGATCTTGCGTCAACTCTTATGTATAACTGCGTTGTTGTTTCCTTTCTTTTCCTCTAGATCGGGTAATAAACTGGATGCTAACTTTTCGCTTTTGGCACAACAAAGAATATCACGCCCTCATCGCACTGACTTCGGAAGTCCGGTCAATACTTTATCCTTCAGCTTGCTTTTCTGCGTTGCTCTCGTAAAAGTTTATATTGGTTGTATTAGCTTAACCGAGGGTGTGTATTCATTTTTCCAATTTTATATTTTTCCCTAGAGAGCAGAAGAGGTGAATATCATAACACGCCAAATGAATGAAGTTGGTCTTGACGAGCCAAGGGTAGCAGTCAATATTAAGCCAGGTCAGCGGTTAAGGAAGATCGTTGTGGAGCTTCAAGAAACTGAACGAACATATGTAAAGGTATAGATTATGCTCCCTTCATTTTCCCGTTGATAGGAATGAGTTTTTAGTTCGATTTAGTTAGGCACTAAGGATTAGTATCTACGCTGAGTGTCAGTTATAGAAATTCTACTTTTTGTAACTTGTCAATGTACCACTTTAGGGACTTTCTGAAAGGAATGATATTGGATTTGCAATTAGCATATCGAAATGGTACTTTTTATAACCTGTGCTTGCCCCATATGATTAGGTTTGGTTTTTAAATGGGAGTCAGCGCTAAGATTTACTTTCAATGTGCCTTGCAGGTTGCGGTATCAATTTGTGGAGCTTATTAGAGACTGGACATATTCACAAAATCAAACGACAAATATATGAATTATAGCTTTTCAATTCTTTTATCCCACATTTTGTGGATTCAGTATACAATTTAGCGAGCCAAAACTAACATGCCAACTTTTCTAGCAACATGTATGGAACTTCCTTGGTAATTTCTGGAATTTGATATGAGTGGGGGGCGTGATAGAAAAGGAGGGCTTATTTGAAATTTTGAGTCAGAAGGGGAGGGGGCGCTTTTAAGAGGGGGCTTGGTAGACCTTTCACGGCATAGGACATGAATTTAGAGCAAGTACTAAAGATTTTTGATCGCATTGCAATAAATGCTTAGGTGACTTTCAATATCCGTGAAGTACCGTAATTCCTCTAATAGGCGGCCGGGTGCTTATTTAATTTTTGAGCCTGGAAGAGGGTGCTTACTCAAGCGGGGTGCATATTTGATTTCTCTGGATGTATCTCAAATCTAATCATATGGAGCAAGAATGACTTAAGTAAACAGTACAATTTTCGATATGCGAATTGCCAATCCGGTATCATTCGTCATCTTTAAAGAATTCAATGTCTCATCGATTCTGTTTTGAGCAACTGTTTCTGGATACATGCGATCTTAAGCAAATTTTTGAATTATATGAAATAAGGATTGAATTATTGTAGAAGGCCTCTTTTGTTTCCTGAAGACATTGTCTAACCATTTTTTACCTCTATCTTCAAGCCGTTTTGTATTACAAGTAATCTGGGGTCTCTTGTTTCAGTTGTCGCATATCTTTATCTTTCACAGTTCGCAATTCAGTGACTTTTCAGCCGAATCGCAAATTTCGGGTCTCTAAGATTATTTCAAAATCGTAGGGACAGAGTTATCTTCCCTTGAGCCTGTTCATAATATCGTTTTTTTTCAATTTCTAATCAAACGTCGAGCAATTTTTTATTAGACACCTGGTAGATTGCTGTTATATCTTAATTCTAGAATCTGAGCATATTGCTTGATAGATATTTGTTACCATTAAAAGAGGAGAATTTTCTCTCAAGGGATGAGGTAAGGATTTGCGACGTTTTTCTTTTTATCATCTTTTCCCAGAGGTAGATACGACCAACAACTGCAATAATCTTATCTGCCAGACCTAATTATTTTTCATTCTTTTGGTACACCAAACGTCAATCTGACGTTTGTAATTGAACACCTCCCCCCCCTCTTCTAAATGTCAGGTCAACTTTTCTCAAAATTTTTGCTAAATATTAGTTTTCTGCGGTTTTCAGTTCTGTCGGTTTCTTCTTCAGAAGAAGGGAATAGCCTCGGCTCGCATCGTGATTCATGAATGCTAACGTTCATATCGTGATTCATGACTTACTTTTTTCAATTTTCAAGCGGCAGGTGTTGTTGCTTTATGGTTAGAACGTGGGAAACGGAAGGGAACAGGTAGTAGTTTTTAGCGTAGGCCTACTCTATTTTTATGGAATTTTCGATCTTCTAAACATCATAGGTTGAAACTCCCTTCCCCCCATACGTCAGATTACATTTGGCGTCCCAAACTCGATTTATGAGTCTTCCCTAAAAAGGAGATGGGAACAATAATGAAGCCAGGCAAGTTGTAGGGGAAGGCCATAGATTTTGATGAAGAATTTTTGCCAATTTCTGTTCGGGCAAACAATGTTTTGCTTTCTCTAAGTCGGATGCAGTTGATCGTTTATATTCCATTCAGGATATGGTCTCTTGTCTTTTAGGAACTTTAGTTAGTTCCGCAATTCAGAGTGACTCTAAACCGAACCACTACACATCGGTGTATGGTACAGGGTGCCCTAAAATAAAGTATGCACTTTGACAGGCCACTATAAATCGTATACTGGACCGATTTTGAAGATTTATGAATTGATCTTTAGCCAAGATTCTCGATTAGATGCAAATATTCGTTGTATATTTTTTAGTCTTATATTTATGGAGCTATAAACGAGTTTCCTAAAATTTTCAATTTCGAAAGCACTGCAAATGACCCAAAAAAAAATTTTTCTTAAGACTGAACATGAATTAACAAGAGAAAACATTTTTGCGGTTATCTGGGGATTTAGAAATTGATCCTAACTCCATGCTTGTTCGACCTCATAATGTTGCTTCACTATTGTTTGCCCTTTAATCCCTTGAGAGAAGCATACAGGAAAAACCAGACCCTATGACTCTGAGACCACTATGACCCCTAGGACCCTTAAGTACTAAGTTTTGAAAGGACCCTTAACATAGAGGGGTCATCCCCTACGCATAAAGCAGTGTTTTCAAAAGGCTATATGCTAACAGTCACTTCCTGTTATAATTGTTCAAATTGAGGGCCAATACCGTTCATTGCAGCATGAAGGTGAACACCCTCGAACAGACATGAGATCAGTACGGATAACAAACACATTTTCTTTCTTTGAATCGTCGAACAAGGGGTATTTGATCCCCCCTGCAACTGCAATGGAATTGCCTTTGTGTTGCCAAACAATCAGCTTCTGGGCCTTGCATTCGTCAGTCATGCGTTTCGTCTCAGCTATCTGCAGCCATGAACCTGAGTGAGGAGGATGCAAAAAGTCGACGCTATTCTCTTTCTCCAATCAAGCGCTCAAAGCAGCTTAAAATGCCCGATTCTCTCCACCAGGATGCCATTTAATTTGGCAAAGACTTCAGCAATTCGTTACGCAATAATACAGACACTACAGTTGCTTCTTCTAGGCCTTCGTAGGGGGATGACTCCTTTATGACTCCTTTCAAATCTCAGCACTGAAGGGTCCTTGGGGTCATAGGGGTCTCAGGGTCATAGGGTCTGGTTTTTCCTGTATGCCCTTGAGAGAGGAACGCAGTACCTGCATAAAAGTATAAATTGAATGAATTTGACAAGGAAATATATTTCTTTGTGTTGTTAACAGCGTTTTTTTTTCATTCTGTGGACCATAGGTCTAATACACGTGCATGTGATCATAGCTGATCAATACGAAAACGTTCTCTCTTTGTCCATTTGTGTTCTGCCTTTGAAAAATCTGATCAACGTTTTTTGGGTCATTTTCTGTGTTTTTTGAAATTGAAAGTTTCAAGAAACTCGCTTATATCTCCATAAATAAAACACTTAAAAGTATACAAAAATGCTAAAATCTAATTCAGGATCGTAGCTAAAGATTACTACACAAATCATCGGAATAGCTCCAGTATACGATTCATTGTGGCCATTCGAATGTGCATAGCTTAATTTGGTGCACCCACAGGAGGCCCAATCACGTACTATGGGGCTTACGTAGCTTGTCCACTGAAGCAATTTCTGTTCCTGCTATTTCTAACCGCAACGTAAAGATGGCTATGCCTTTTCCTTGAACTGAACAAAATTGAAAGTCTAACCATGGAATGGTTGATTGTGTATCTCTGTGTTTTTCCTCTTGCTGCATAATCATTACAAATTATCCTACCGCAATGGCAACATTGGATATTCTGTTGCTGTTGCTGCGTTTCTATGACGCAACGTTATTGGCTGTTAGTTAATAGTGCAGTCTATAGTATTACTTAATACTACAGACTACCATACACAAACAGCCAATAATGTTGCGTCAATGTAGTACAGCAACAGCAACAAAGTATCCTGTATTGTCATTGCGGCAGGATGCTGTATTTGCAAGGATTATGGAACATGAGGAAAGACACAGAGATAAACAATCAACCATTCAATAGTATGGATTTCAATTTTCTTCAGTTCAAAGAAAAGACACAGCCGTCTTTATGTTGCAGTTAGAAACAGCAGAAGCAGTATAAGTTGGTTCAGTGGAAAAACGACGTGGGTCCCATGGTACGCAATTAAGCTTTCTGTGGTACGAGCGGTTTTTTCCATTTTATGCCTCGTCATCCTTCCAATAACTGCAAATGTCGATACTTAGGGAGCAGTGTTATATTTTGTATTGCTTTGATATTTTTAGCTTAACAATTGGACTTTGATCCCAGCTAGCAATGATGATTAATGTAATTTGTGACAGTGCTTATTTGTAAAGGGACTCTATTTGTTTGCAGGTTGAATCGCTGGTTAGTAATGTATCGGAGATCTACGACTTTCAAACGAGTTTTATTGAGAATTTAGAGGTATGTAAATCTTTAACTATTTTCCCAATCCATTCAGTTGAAAGTTTGCAGCATACAGGGTGTCTTCAATAATTGTTTAAAGCTAATGTGCAATGGTAAATAGGCTCCTCTATAAATAGGACAAAGAAATTACTCCGACACAGCATTGTTTCGTGGCGAGATAAAAATCTTATTGTGACACTATCCTTTGTTGACTCTGTGTGCAAGTTCGATTTGAAGGAGATATTTTTAGAATTTCTGCTCTGTGCAAATGCAAGCTTTTAACCTTGCACAAACCCTTTAATGTTTTATCAAGTCTTAAGTCTTAAGTGACAGTGGTGGTGGTGGTGGTGGTGGTGGTAGTTGTGGTGGTGGTGGTAGTTGTGGTGGTGTTGGTGGCGGTGGTGGTGTTGGTGGTTGTGGTGGTGATGACATTCATTCAAAAATCAGCAAAACTAAGGACTTACTGATTTCTACCCCCTAAAAAAGCAATGCGTACCTGGTCTAGGGTGCTCACAAGAACAAGAACATAATAGAGCATTTAACTATCATATTGATGAAGTTATAAGAATGGAAAATATTACAATGATACAAAGCAGGTGTAATTCTGATTGACAACCAAGCTACAAATCACACTCAGCCGTGAATAAAACAGGGAAGAAGAGCCATTTTAAAACTGAAAGCACTATTGTAAAAATTGAGCAAAAACTTTTTGATAGAGTTGGATTGTCATGAATTTTTTGTCTTTTGTATCCAGTAGCTATTAGCATTGAAAAATTATGGTTTTTTAAGAATATGACTGCTGTTTCGATTCTTGAGTTTTCTGAAAGAATGCTGACTGTCAATCGTTTTTCTTTCAAGTTGTCTTCTCAATGACCCAAATAAAGCAATCTCATGAAGCTTAGGCCGTTCATTAAAAAGCGTTGCAAGGAAAAGATTGTACCGATGCCCTCCCACAGAGTGTACGCTTGTGCGAGGCTTCACCAAAAAGGCTAATGAAATCTATCACAAATTTTTTTTATCTCGTCTCTCAACAATTCTAATTTATGTAAAGATAATATAATGTTCGTTTTACTGCTGCAAGGGTTTGTTTGTTTTTAATCAGCACGCTTTGCGCGTACCATTTCTTGGCTGATTTTTGCTGTTGCCATGTTCTTGCACGTACAAGGCATGCTGGTTAAACCAACCCTCTAAATGTAACTGGTTAAACCAACCCTCTAAATGGAATAGTCGAGAGGCTGAAATCCCGATTCTGAACTATACTTTTCAAGCAGCATCGCGAACCTCGCTTCACAGCTTGGGCAATAATGCACCGAGTTTGCTGCTAAGAAATTAAAGTTTATTACTGCGATATAACTGTTTTACATTGTTGCTTTCACTTCGGCTAAAGCCTAACCAATGCTAGGAATCAAATTCAGATGGCTCCTGCGCATCTGAAGAGTTAGTTCCTACACAGCGTTCATCTTCGTTGCAAACTTCATTTTACAATATGTTTCCAACTTCGTCAAACAGACTTCCTCTCATATTAGAGGCAGTTTGAAATGGGGATTAAGACTGTGTAGGACCTAACAATTCAGATGAGCAGGAGCCATTTAAATTTTATTTCTAGCACTGGTTAGGCTTGGGCCAAAATGAAAACAACGAAGAAAACTATGGTATTGTGGAGGTAACAACTTTAATTTCTAAGCTACGAATACGGCACATTATTTGCTCATGCTCAGAGCCACTTTTTTTTAGATTTCATTATCCTCCACGTTTGCATTTCTTCCTAACATTCATGGCAAAATTAGAATCTTATCATTCAAAACCGTATTAATCTGGAAATCATCAATGCTTTTTTGCAGTATACTTCAAAGTCAGGCAAGCCTTAAAAGAGCAAAGCTTGCTAATTTAAAAGCCGACTACTAGATCAGACATGCCTTGGAAATTATTTTGGCTTTAATAGACAAAGGAAGCTTAAAGATTACCCATTTAAACATGTTGGTGTGTTTTCAAACAGGAGTACCTTTCTTAAGACACTAGGTATGTAGGGTCAAAGGCTATGTAAAAGTAAAATAGAATTAAATTCTATGAAATGGTACAAGTTAATTGCAATATCTGATTTGCAACGGAACTTGCAAATATTTTTCAACAAACTCCTCAGGAATTGCTTGCAGCAAACTCCTCAGGACACCATTTGCTTCGAAAGCATAGCCCAGCTTAGGCGATGCGAAGGAATCTTGCGGATTACAAATTTGAATTCGCGTAGAACAGCGTCGGTGTGTATGATGACAAGCGACTCATCTGTTTCAGGAAATTATTCGAACGGATAAAGATTTCTACAGTTATGAGGATGTGTCATCCTTCCAGGTGAATTACAATTTTCTGTTGGATATACAGCTTATTTTTGGCACTGTCATCATGCTTTTTATGGGCAAATAAGATAGAAATTTAAGTACTGAGTAGAGGTTAGACAGGTACTGTATTTTTGATATTTATCTATTTAGGTTACAAATATCATGTGGCCAAAAATGCTCCTCTTTTAGAGGAGCGAAACTATGGAATGGCCTGGACGCAAAAACAAAATTAACGAAAATTTCAAACAATTTAACTCTTGTCTTGAAAATTCCAGAACATAAAGGAACCGAACCCTTTTTTCACGCTGATCGTTCCAGTACGTTAAACTACTTTTACTTTGTTATTATATTCGTATCGTAAATTTTTAAGGTTTATCTCTGTCTTTGTACAGGGCAGCTTGGAAAGCAGTTATGTATATACAATTGATAACTTTACCCGGTGTAGATATATGAAAATGAAATGAATTGAATTGAAATGAAACAGACACTATATGATAGTTGATTTAATCGAAGCTCGTTTAAATTCGGTCAGTGATTTAAAGGTTACCACAGCACAGACACGATTCTCTACCGATCTTCGTTTTTGGGAGCAGGGTAGCGGGGGACAAATTCATGAATTTCATATTTATTGATCACTCCTTCGAAGGGACAAATTTATGAATTTCTTTGTTATTGATCACTCCTTCAAAGCTTCGCTGTTTCTGAAGCTTTCTTTTTTTGTAGAATGTGTTATATGGAATTGCAGAGACGTTTCTTGAATATGTTGATAAATTCAAACTGTACAGCACATTTTGTTCTTGTCACTCACGAGCAGTCAAACTTTTGGAGCCAGGTAAGGCACTCAGAAAATCTTTTTAATTTTGAATGCTAATCAGATTCAATTGATTAGCTATGCCCCATTATTTCATGAATAAAATGTGTCCAGAAAGCATTTCGGATGGCTTCCAACCGACATCCTTGCATCTGCATCTGTGACTTAAGTATGAGAAACTGCAGGGACATTCAACTTCCAAGATAAAACCTTGAATGTGCGAAAAAGCCTTTCGTTATTCAGCTGTTATTGCATGGACCAGCATCCCTGTCCTCAACAGGGAACTGCCAGCCTTCCAGCAGCTCAATAGAGATTCAAAACTTCATCTCAAGTGCTGAATAAAAGTATAACATAACTCCCTGGAAGAACAACAAGTAGTCCCTAGCACTTCTGAAATTACTTTTCTGTTTGTCTATGCTTTGAATTCTATTGTAGATGGTAACTTTAACTTTTACTAATTAGTGGTGCTAAGGGGATTTTGTGTTACAAAAAATTTGATATGAAATATGAATGTCTCCACAGTGAACTTATCGTCTAGTTTCAACACATTTAAACCACAACGAAGACAACAACAACAACAACAACAACAACAACAGCAACAACAACAACGACAACAACAACAACAACGCCATTTCAGCTGCTGTACAAAAGCGTCTAAATCGAGCAAATATTTCTGCACCGTAAATCTTCGAGTAAGCGCCCCCTCGAATAAGTGCCCAACTTCAAGTAAGCGCCCACCACCTCCATCTTAGAAAACGGTCGCTTGTTCGAAGTTTTAGCCAAAACTAGTCTCTGAGTCGTAAGTTTTAGTCGTACAGCAACGAGGAAGGCAGTTAGCCAAAAAGAGTAGAGATAAACGAAAAGATTTGTTCTAGTTTCATTCTCGTCAGTCTTATTCATTTCCATTTCCTTATTCATTATTCATTCCTTATTCATTTTCATGCCTTATTTTTATTCATTTCCAGTGTCATTCTTATTCATTTTTCGTGGCAAGGAAACTTTATTAACACTATTTCAAACATATTTATAGGAAGAACATAAAAAGTGTGTCTTTCAAAATCCTTCTTTTACTTTTTGTGCTTGAATTGCTTTGAGATTCAGAAACATCCAGTAAGCCCCCCCCCCCACTCGAATAAACGTTCCACTTGAATAAGCCCCTCCCTTTGATGCTCAAGAATTAAATAAGCGCCCAGGCGCTTACTCGAGGAATTACGGTACCTTCTGCAGAAATCTGACGAGTTTTCGAACTAGCCAAATGATCGTGGCTCTAACGCTGCTTTTCGAAGCTGTTTAGTAATGATATATAACAATACTGCTAGATCCAGACAGTTTTATAGAAAATCTACGAAGTCTGTCAGCCTTAAAGGGCAAGTCCGGGGTTGATAAAATCATCGTTAAAAACCAACTTCACCAACTGCTGAACACCAATCGCGAGTTCTCTCCAACTTTTCTTTCATAAATTGATTAATGTATCTTCGTAAGTTAGGCCAAATATCGTCGCCATTTTATATTTTGTACAAGTGTGCGAAGGTGCGATAAGGAGGCTAGCAATGTGGGTGGTATAATATCAACACAATTGGTAGCCTCGTTCGGGTCAACGTGAAGTGACGTCATCTAAAATGACATCATTTCGCACTTCTTAGCAGATTGAAATATGTAGTTTCGCAGATTAAAAGAGAAAAATATGAAAAAAGTACTACACACCATTCACAACAGTGTAACCTCTTGAATGATCAATGATTATACCTACCCCAGACTTGCCCTTTAACTCTGATACTCAATCTAGACTGGTTAAAGTAGCCCTCTATTCTGTGTATTGGGATTTTTTTCTGTGAAATGTAAGAAAGGATGCATCACATGTCTGCTCTTCTTCGCAACAGGTACAAACCCGGAACTGCAGGCATTTTTAGAGGCACGGAATCCCAAACAACAACATTCAGGGACACTGGAATCTTTCCTCATTACTCCAATACAAGTATGTTTCATTTCTTGTAGCAAAATGTTTTAATGCTGCCAAAGTGGGAATGTATTACAACGCTTCAGTTTCGAAAAATATAAAGAAAACTGTTTCAAATTCATTATCAAAATATTTTTATTACATCTTCAATAGTTAGATTATATTTATTATAGTGGGTGAGCCAGAAAGCTTCACACTTTTGAAATTCATGGCGCCAAGAGTAGTTCGCAGATCTGAATGATTCAATTTTTGGTAAAGCCGAAAGATCGAAGTATTGTTGTGATTTTTCACGTTTTCTTACCAGCATTCGGTGGGTAGGTAAATTCAACATTATGAAAACTTTATGATTGCAAAATGACGGAAAAGGGCCATGAAACATTGATCAAATGGTAAGACTCTCCTCGCAAAGAGCTCATTGCTGCCAAATTGCCTACAAAATGACCTGCCAGAACATAACTGAAAAGGAGACACGACTCGAAGGCCGCATACACATATACACAAACACACAAACTGGCCCGAAGGCCATATCGATATCGACAAGAATTGCTCGCCCTTTTAGCAATTCAATTTGCAGCCCTCAACATGATTGTGCAAAGTTTCTAAATTATCAACTCAAACTGCATGTTTTATACTGCATAGAAGAAACCATGCCACATGCACGACCGTCTACGTAAAGCATTAAAGCACATCTCTGGAGCTCAGAAGTCATGCACTTAGACTTCCCAAAAGGGCGCATATTCTGCGATAAACCATAAAGTACTTGTTTGTTGCTTTAACTCCTATTTGAAGTTCATTCCAATCGGCATTTAACGCTACGTCTGTAGTGTTTAAATGAACGATTGCCGTAAAGAAAATGGTATGATAATTGATAAAATAGCTTTCATTGTGCATAAAGTCCTCTAATCAAATCGACGTTAAACCTGCGAGGCAGAGGCTCATTATGTAGAATCTCCTCCATGCAGTCTTTTACCAAAAACGTCCTTTGTATGTAACTTATATTACTTTTTCGTATACAGTGGAAACCCGCATAAAATAACCTGTTCTTGTAAGAACCTTGAGACTGAAATTTAATCTTTTAAATCCCCTAAATAAGAACCCAAGGGACTCAAACTGGGAGACGTTCTTATATGTTTGGTTTCATGTTTTCAGAATTCTTCCGAATTTTCGAGAATTTTAGACATGATTTAATTCTTCAGTGGTACAAAACACTGTCAGATTTTGAGCAAGAATTCTAACCTAAATATTTCTGAAGACTCCTCAAGAATTCACCAATCAATATGGTACACGGCAAGTCACCAAAAATGATATTTTCCTAATTCGGAAAAATACTCTATAATACGGTATTAGGTCAGTGCGCTATTACAGACCTAAATGCTGGAATGACGTTCCTGTGGATTTACAAAATCACCCTCTGCTAATATTTTTCGACAAAAACTAAAGCCTTCCTCTTTCGAAACCACTGCAAAAGTTGATTGAAATATAGAGATAGAATATCAACATCTGCCCATAGTTTTTTTAATGGAAGAAATCAAATTTGTCCGAGAAATCTTGTAACAAGGAATGCTCTCTCCTCGATTAGTGCTGGTACTGAGAGGACTACTCCTTGAAGTATTTTCCTCCATGTAATTCATCCTCCTTTTTGTTTTTTGTATTTGTATATTGTAATAGCTTTAGTTCTAAATGGATGTATTAGTCTTGTGTAATGTTATGTAGTATGTATTAGTTACTTGTTTGTACCTGGTGAATTAAAAAAAGTGTAACCGTTTGGCGGCCTATGGAGTATGTGACAAGTATGTGACCGATATTCAAAACTAAAATGTTAATCTATCAGTCCAAAGGCTCACTTAGATGAGAAAATTTTGTTTGGTAAAATCATTCATCAGTTTGACCCAGAAATTAGGAAAATGCTTGTAAGAGGAATGTTTGGGAACAAGGATTCCTCATTCCATTCTGGTCTATAATTTACTTGCCATTGAAATTGAATTTTATTTCTGAAACTTACAATGCAAACTGCACATAAATCATGGGCCAGAGTGGACGTGGAATATTCGATTCCCTTACAAACCCCTTACAGACATTCTCTAATTTCTGGGTCTAAATGATGAGTGATTTTATCAAACGTGGTTTTCTCATCTAAGTTAGCCTTTGACTCATAGATTAACAATTCAGTTTTGAATATCGGTCCTATACTTTTTATGTAACAGCCCGCCAAACGCTTAAACTTTTTTGACTCACCCGATATAGTTAATCAAAAAATAAATTGTATGTAGAGAATTCAAAAATATATATGAAACGGAAACTGATTCTTCAGAATTCTCAACAGCTCATCAGAATTCCTGTAATGAAAAACAGCATTAGTATGTGTAAGATGAATGTAAGAAACTTTCAAGGACCTTGCAGGCTGGACATAGAATAACAGCCATTTAGAACCTAGTCAAACTGCCCAAGAAAATCAAGGTTATTTAACGTAGGTTTTTACTGTAGTGTTTGATTTACAAGTAGCTATTTTTTCGTTTTCGTTTGTTTGCAGTCCTGGCTGCGTCTTTGTTACCATCAATTATGACGAAACCAAAAAACACTTTGGGGGTAATTCAGTTTTCTAAAGATGTTTTGATCTATTTGTATTCGTAGAGAATTCTGCGTTATCCTTTATTGATAAAAGAAATGTTGAAATTAATGGACAAGGAGAGCGACGAATACAGATGTCTGACCGAAGCGATTGTTAGTGTGGAAAAAGTAGCCAACTACATCAATGAGATGCAGATGATCAGTGAAACTTATACACCAAGATTCGAAAAACTCTGTGAGGCAGTTGAAGGAGTTGAGGTAAGTAAACTGGGTGACTTCCGTCTAAGTATTGCTTCATTGAATTAAGTTTGTTCCTGTTTTTGAAGTTGTCTTGTCATGAGTCTCAGTTTGTGCCATAAACTTCATCCCCTTCAATGCAAAAATTGAGACTCATCTAGTCAGTCTACCCGGTAAACAATAAAGACAAATTTTTATTTATCCATAACTGATTTTGGATCATTGAGAGAAGAGATAAAAAGGGCGACTTTATGTCAGGTTCCGAAACGAAAATTTTATATCTCCGATTCCTCGTTTTGAAGGAAATTAATCGCCATCATTTTGCAGTCAACGTGTTGTGAAAACTCAATGTAGTGATAGATTTGCAGTCATTTGACTTCAGTGCTCCGAAGCAAACTTGGAATTCAACTTTTTCACATCATCCAAGATATTCACATCTTCCCTTCATCTGCATGTTACTATCTTGTTTGTGTTCATAACAACAAGGGCAGATTTTGTAATAAAATAGCATCAGTCGCCAGGGTTCATACCTCAATTCAAAGGGATTATCGAATGCAGGCAAAGGAAATTCTCTCAACCAGTAATTGAAAAAACACAGCCGCAAAGCTGCCCTGAAACCAGTTCGGCAAACTCTCGCTTGGTGCGCCCGAAGGGAGGTTTTTAAGAGAAGTGCTTATTTATAACGAAAGAAGAAGGGTAAATCAATAGTTCTGTCAGCCGGATTTGGTCTATTTGACTCAGGAGCTGCGTTAACATTTGAGCAATGAACATACAAGATCGTAATGCCCTCTTCTCGGCTTCTGAATCACGTAAACAAAATCTTGCGAGACAGAACTTTAGATTTACCCTTCTTCTTTGGTTATAAGCAAATAACTTCTCTTAAAAACCTCCCTTCGTCCGCACTAAGTGAGAGTTTGCCGTACTGGTTTCTTTAGGGAAACTTTACGGCTGTGTTTGTTTTGGATTACTGGTTGAGAGAATTTCTTTTGTCTGTATTTGCTAATCGCTTTGAATTGAGGTGTGAACCAAAGCAACTGATGCTATTTTATTACAAAATCTGCCCTTGTTGTTCATAACATTTGCTTTCAGGAAATAATGTGCGATCTAGCTCGTGAAGTTTTTTTTTATTCACCCGGTACATAATTTAGCTTTGATTTGACTGTACATAATGCACTGAATGTCACTGTCATATATTGATCAGTTAAGATTGAAATTATGACTGTTTTCTTCAGCCTTCAGGTATGGGTGTGGATAATCTTTTGCACTATGGCAAAGTTCGTTGGTTGCATGGAGGTGACAAAGAAGGAGGCAATGCTACAATTAGGAATAATTTCCTTGTGGGTAAAGGGAAGAAGGAGAATGAAAACGATGCTACATTATTCGGTAGGCTTCAAATCTTAGACTTACCTTTGTTGCCTTCTCTAGCTCTGTTGTCATAAACAAGGACTGATTTTGTAACACAATAGCAACAGTTGCTTGAATTGACACATCAATTCAAAGCAATTAGTGACTCAAGACAAAGGAAATTCTCTCAACTAGTTAATCAAAACAAACAAGGCCGCAAAAGTTGCCCCTGGAACCAACTGGTAAATCGCTCGCATTGTGCAAGCAAAAGGTGGTTTTTCAGAGAAGTTATATGCTTATAATGAAAGAAGGGTAAAGCTAAAGTTGTTTCTCATGGATTTTGCTGTCTAGTAGCATTATTATTTCATGTTTTATTGAGTCGAAGTGAATCGGTGTCCTAAGAAAGTACTCCTTTAAAATTTCTTTCTTGACAAGAAGGTGAAAGATCAAATTGTTTTCCCAGGCCTAGTTATTCTTGTGATTTGTTTTGAATTAGCAAACTTAGCTAATAAAATAAAATTTCAAAATAATGACTGTCAAGTTCAGGCTAAAGCTTTTAACTTCTCATACTATACCCTGTAAGAAACGAAAATTGACATTTTAGCATTTTTGAATAATTTTTGAATATGCATGAAACATTGACAAAGAGATTAAGTATAAGACTTAATGTAATATTTGATCGTTGAGTTTGGTCATCTTCCTAAATAAGAGAAGTTTTTGAGAGACGCGGTACTACTGTTTGAGAGCTAAGGAAAACGTGAGCGTCTTTGAGATGATTATTAATATCCCTTATTTTGTTCAAAACTGTAAGCAAATCATTTTGTAACAAGCATCATTTGCAGAGTTTAATCCTTTCTAAGTTCTTCCCAAGTGCAGTGTTCTTGTTTCTAAGCCTTTTTCGTTGGAGGTCTCCTTGTCAATCACTGTAAATGCTCTGTTAGGCCCAGGGAGACATAGACTATAGATAGGGAGATTGGGAGTCTATGTCTCCCTGGTTAAGCCCCCGGTGGGGGCTTATTTAATTTCGGACACTCCAGAGGGGGTTTAAAAGAGAGGAGTGCTCATCATAGAAGGGACTTATTTACAAGTTCAACTCAAAAGGAAAGCATTTTTGTTCTTTTACTCCATATTTTGTGGATTCAAGATGCGCTGTTACTAGTCAAATACATAAATTCGACACAGTTATATCCGGTTATATCCAACACCATACAGAAACTGAGATGCAAGCTTGTTTAGCCAAATGAACGGGAAATCTTTGGTAATTTTTAGAATTTTGATATAAGGTGGGGTTGGGCTTAATAGAGAGGGGGCCAAATAGGTAAATAGACTTTTTCAGTAATTTCTTAGAAACGCATTTCTTGTTAAGGAATACCATTAATGAAACTGCAGCCTATTTCAAAGTATATGTCATAAGTAAACATTCGTAGCACTCCCACGCCAAGGCAAGGTAACAGCTAGTTTGTTCATTTTGTAGTGTTCAAGAAAGCAGTGGTATTGGTCGTTTACGATCAAAAGGCTCGTAAGAAGGTAATTTCTGTTTCTCTTCTTTTATTTTAAACATTACCTCGGAGCTGAGGAACTTAAGTATGTGATCGATATTAGTCAACTATCCCTTTTATCAACTTAGTTAAGTCGTTAGTATGCTATAAGAATCAATTTGAAGGGATCTCCTGAAAAGCTAGCAAGCGTTCTTATCTTTTCAGTTACTCGGTACAAATGTCATTTTATTTGAAAACGGAGCAAAACTTATCCGCTTTTGCCTTTCATTCACATTGCTCCGCTGTGAAAACAGAGCTTTTTGAAAACGCTGACGAAAACGCATAAATTTGAAAAGGGAGCGTTTTGAAAACATTCCGTTTTCAGTGTGAGCATCCAAATTGGAGGCATTGCTAGACGTTTCACATTCCTTTGTGTAGGCTGTTGATTACCATGGGAATGAAACTCGCGATTTGCCCATTTTTTGAAAGCTACGGGATGAGTGGCCGAGTAGCTTTTTCAGTCTTCGTCAGGTGACTGAAGTTAAGCTCGGTCGAGTGAGGTCAAACTCCGGATGGGTGACCTCTGAGACCTGACCTCACAACTCACCTCGTCGTCCTTCGGAAGGGACGTTAAACTAGGGGTCCCATGCCTGGATGCGGTATGCACAGTGGGCCTAAATTAGCTTTTAGTACCTAGAAATCCTGACAAGACCACTCAAAACAAATTGAAAACAAACAAACAAACTACTGATAAGAGGTTTTGTTTTGACAGGGGATTAAGAGCACCGTTGGCTAGAGCATGTGATCGTTGATGGTAGTCTAAGGGCATTCAGCTACATACGGAGGAATGAGAACGGATAGCGTTTTCATGAACAAAACGAATAGAACTGAAAATGGAGCGGTGTGAACGTAGCCCGAGTGCATAAAGCGAAAGGCTGATTTCATTTTATCCATCCTTTTTCGCAGAATAATTCGTTATCATCATCCCTCAAAGTGAAAACAACTGACGAAGTGAAGTTCCAGACATTAATCCCAATACCATGTGTGCTAATTCGTGACTTTGCATGGTCTTCAAATGGTATGTCTATCATTCTTGGGAGGCTAATTCATGATTCTAGCAGCTTTCATGTAAAAACATCCCAATTTTTCATTGCCACACGTACTTTAACGGAGAAAGCTTTAAGAGTAGAAACTTTCGCGAGTTAACAAAAGACACTTTTTTGTTTGCTCTCTGTGAATGCACAGTAACAGTTAACTTCGCGGGAAAAACTTTTGCAATGGAAAACTTCATGGATTTCTGCCAAAAGTGCGTAAAATGCGAGAGTTTTTTCGGTGAAAGTTTCCTCCTTTGCAGTACTTCAGTTAGCCTGCGTGCAGACTCAACTGGTTTTTTTCTGAGAGGTTTCTCCTCCAGTAGAGTCTGCGAATCAGCGACACAAAGCGAGTCAGTCTGGTCTGGTGTTATCAGCATAGGCATGTTTTGACCTTTTTGCTATTCTGACAAAGAATCTCAATCGAACGATGCTTTGCTAAATTTTGTTGAATTTTTGAATGTGCACAATAGTGATAGAAGCCCTAACGCCACTCGATCGAACCTCGCTTATAAAAATGTATAAAAATAACGCTCGATCCAGACTCTTTTGCTGAATAACTAAGAGGTCTATTGGCGTGTGTATAAGGAAACATAGCCAAGCAAATCGTATTGTGTTGGGATGTTTTGATTGCCTTTTTCTTGATCCTACTTATGGCCGCCCCATTCAATCTAATTCAATAAGAGCTGTCACGAGAAATCCTTGAAGATGGAAGATGTTTATCGATCAATTTAAATAAAAGAGAGCAATAGAGATCTCTTTCAACCAATGACGTCTGGTTGTTCTTGAGCCTGGGAACCATACGTGACTTTGGACAGGCTTTGTGTTGCTGATGCGCAGACTCTACTGGAGGAGGAGCCTCGCTTCTCTTCGGGGAATCAGTTAAATCTGCGCTTATGGAACGCCATTTGCACAAATGTCAAACAATATAGGATTATATTACATAAACCAGGATTATGTGCACATAAAATAGGGTTATGTTACATAAAGCAGGATCGTGTGCACATAAAATAGGGTTATGTTACGTAAACTATGATTATGTAACATAATAATAGTATATCTGCAGATAATATGGGTTATGTGGACCTAAGCCCATATGTAGTTATAACCCATATTATGCCGACATAATTAAGGTTTATGTACATAATCATATTTTATGTGCACATAATATAGGTTTATGTACATAATCCTAGTTTATGTCGACATAATAAGTGTTCGAGCACATAATGATGTTTAGAGTTGTGACTTTGTTGTTGAGCGATACATCTATCATTCCCCTGCGGCCAGTACTATTCAACCAAGGAGAGAATAGGAAAGGACAAGAGATGGCAAACTCCCAAATCGCACATTCAGTTCCTGTGATTTACCATTTAGGCCCCTTATGAATCACAGTGCAACTTCCTTGATAATCTTTGAAAGTTCTTGAAATAGTCTAAAAAATCTTTGAGAAATCTGAGAGATTCTAAAAATCCCAAAATCTCGTACACTATTTGTGGAGTGATTTGCCCCTCGGGTGTACGAAATGGATTGGTGCAAAATCATATGACCCTTTTCTTTAATCAAATGACTTGGATGAAGAATTCTACCATTGTACTTTTCAGAAATCTTGAATATTTCTCGAAACTGCAGCGTACTTTGAATCTCAGCTCATTTTAGGACTTGACGTCATCAAATTTCTTCTAAGTCGTAAACCAGAAGAGTGGCAGACTTTTGCTCCCATAAACTATGATCTTCTTGAACATTGTTTCATGTTTCGTTAGAAAGCATAGAAATTCCAATGGTTGCATGTTTTTCGCGAAATTTACCGTGAATGCGTAAAAAAGGCGGGAAAAACTCTAATTCTGATATTATTGAAGATTTTAGAATAGTCCAAGTCCAAAGGAAGAATTATATCGAAAGAGAAAAGTTTCTTTGAAGCCATTCAGTTCTCAGTTTACAAATATAGGCTATATGTTACTTGGAATATCTGGAGCTTGTGCTCGCTCTAGAGAGCTGAAATCCCAATTCTGTTTTGGAAACTCCTGTGTAACCAGACCCTCTACAATAAATTTTTCCCATGAAGAAATATCAGTATTATCTGTTGCCGGATACCAGTCATATCTCGGAATTCACTGATATCGACGACAAAGGAACTGAGCAAGAAATTGATTTACAAAAAGTTCTTGAGTTAAGATTGTACACTAAATTTATGACAAATTTGTGCAATGACCAGAGGGATTGAGTTTCATCTACCTCTCTTACCAGATACGAGTCATGTTTTGAAAATATTGACACTGATAGCCGAGGAACATGACAACTAATTGATTTGCAATAAGGGTAACCATTTCATGAATCGTCCTGCAAATTTCTAAATTCAAAAATTTGTATTTGATTTATAATCTGTTTATGCAGTAACCAGAAAGATTGAGATTTATAGTATCTGCTTGTCTTAACCAGATACGAGTCACATTTGGGAAGTAGTTGATACTGATGGCCAAGGAACTGGACAAGAAATTGCATACATGTTTGTCAACAAGTAAGTTCCTTTACAGACATTATCTCGCATTTGCTATGATATTCTTCAAAGACATCAAGTTTTTCTATCTTTTAAATAGATACACCAGGTGTTTCAAAGAACTAAAACTTTATGAAAAGGCTTATTGAATTTAAGAACAAGTAAGGCAACGAAAGTCATCATTAGGACCATCCCAGCAGATGTGTTGAAAAAATGGCAAATTTCAGTTGACCACTTCTAGTTAAGTTATAAATATTGATAATTTCGGTTAATTAATAAGACATATCCAGTTGATTCTAGGCCATGGTACAAAACCTACCAACCGCCCCTAATTAAATGCTATTTCTGATATAGGAAGCAATGTACTTCAGTAGATTGATCGAACTCTAGCTATCTCAGTGTTAAGTGTAGAGTTCCCCAGGGTTCTGTCTTTGGCCCCTCCTTTCTTTCTTATTTACATTACTGATTACATCGATCAAACACTACCAATCATCGCGTTACGTGTGGAGTTCCACAGGCCCATTTTTTGTGATTTACCAGGTGACCCAAAAACACTTCACAAGCCAAATCGTAACTGGTTTCCTGAAATCAAAAGTTACATGCTTGTCAAATGCTTTGTGTCACAGCTTAGTTGAAAGGCCTAACTATTTCTTGCGATGCTTCACTGTCACTTTAAGCAACGATGTACATTGCTTGTACACCAACATCTGATGATTAGAAAATTTCGAATCCCGGATTCCTGATTTTGAGTGAAATAATCGGCCCTCAACATCTTTTCAAAACACAACGTAGGGATGGATCTAAAGCAGTCTTGGAAAATTTTTTGTTTGCAAAAGATTGATCTCTTACTGATTCAAATTTTGTTCTTAAAGCAAAATTGAAATTTAGCCTTTTTCACATCTTCCAAAACATCAACTGGAAACGAAGAAATAGTCCGAGCAATGAATTAATTTAATATTTTTGAAACTGTGTTTTCAGACAGTAAGCATTTAACAGCATCTCAGGAGACAGCTGGGACTTTCAGCTATGCCGGCACTGTGTTTGTGTTGATAATATTTGCATTCAGGAAACTACCGTAAAAACTCTATTAAGCCCCCGGGGGAGGGGCTTATTTAATTTCGGACCTTCTAGAGGGGGGCTTATTAGAGAGGGGGCTTATTAGAGTGGGCGGGGGGCTTATTCAGAAAATCACTTGACATGGATATATTTGGTAGCTTCTCAGTTCTTTTATCCCATATTTTGCAGAATCAACACACAATCATACAGCTCAAATACGTAAATTCGACACAGTTTTTATCCCAAACCATACTAAAACTAACTTGCAACGTTGTGTAGCTAAATAGATGGAAAACATTTGGTAAATTCTATAATTCTGTATAAGTAGGGGGGCTAATGGAGAGGGGGCTTATTTCAAATTTTGACTCAGAGGGGGGGGGCTTATTAGAGAGGGGGGCTTAATGGAGCTTTTACGGTATGCGGAATATAACTCGTAGAGTTTTTTGTGTCACCCGGTACAATAATGACTTGCATCACCTTATGTTTGCACAAACAGGACTGCCGAAGAGAAACGATTGTTTGTAATGGCAATAAAAGAAGCCACAAAGCTGTCATCAACAGCGAGTAGCATGTCACCGAGAAGTGCACCAGCTGTTCCTCCGAAACCTCGTTCTCAAAAAGACCAAAATCAAAACTCTACAATCTTGCCTTCACGACCAAATTTACTTGCGAACAAGATGCGCCGTGTGGAAAGCAAATGCAGTGACAGCTCAACAAGAGTAAACACGAACAAGGGACGGCCTCGGTTTAATTCGGATAGTGACTCATCCAGCCAGTCTACTGGAGTTGAAAGTGGCCTCGGTTCTGAGAGTAATTTCTTTGTAAAAACAAACGGACGAGGTATTTCTAAAAAGATCTCTAACGCTTTCTAGGTATTGTTAAGGAGTCATTGTCACCCGGGATCCTTAGCAGGCACAAATATATGGATCCTTATGCAATAGTTGAAAACGATACCAGGTGAGACAGAAAAAGTTCCCACTTTTGAAAGTTCATGGCATCAAGAGTACTTCACACATTTGAATAATACAATTTCTAGCTAATAGACAAAAGATCAAAGTATTTTGTGATTTTCCTTGCTGTCTCACGAGCAATAGAAACGTAGATAAATTCAACTTTCTAAAAATCTCATGGTTGCAAAATGACTGAAAAAGTGCTTAATTTTATTCATCTAATCATGAAGGGCTCCTCGCACACATCCATAAAGAAAATGCAATTGCTCAGGGGTGAGAGATATCCACTGCACACGTACTGCCATGGGACTGAAAATCTTGAGTATTTTGAAGTGTTAGAACTCTCTACAGAGATGAAATGTCCATTTGTTCTGCGTAAGGGGAGTCCTTACAATAGACAATTACGCTAAAGATGGCGGACAGGAATTTTTTACCATGATGTTTTGCGTCACATTGAATTTTGATTGATTTGATTGGCTGATTTGTTCAAAACCGCAAAGGATCTTGGTTAAAAATTCTTCGACGCCATCTTTAGCGCAGTTGTCTATTTGATCAATATTTTACGCCCTTTTTCAGTCATTTTGCAACCATGAAATTTTTATAAAGTTGAATTTACCGATACTTATAGTGCTGGCATGACAACGAGAAGGATGACAAAAATACCAGAGTCTTTCGGCTTTAGACTGGAAACGGAATCATTCAAATCTGTGAAGTACTCTCGGTGCTACGAAATTTCAAAAGTGGGAACCTTTTTCTGGTTCACCCGGTACAAAAGTCAACTTAGGTAAGACCTTTCTATTACTTCAACTACGTCAGAGGGAATCAATAACTTCTGCTTAGGTCAAATTTGATTTCAGATCATATGAAATTGCAGCGTGTCGTCAAAGGACATTAAGTGACAATGGCTCTTTAAGAAGTAGGACCACTCTAAGTGGCCTGTAAACCCGTTTTCCAGCGGCACCTAGCTTGTATAAAACTCATGTTTTCCGCGTGCTGTCTCAGTACGGAGTACTCGACGTCTTGGTAATCCCCGTGTTAGGCATAAGAAAATAATTTTTATTCTCTACTGACGCAAATATTCACACTCTTTTGTATGGGAATGTGCTTGACTCAAGGAGGTCTCCTTGGTTTAATTTCTAGATGACTGATGATTTGAGTGACTAAGCGTTTGCTTAAAAGTGAAACACTGCAGATAACTAAATTATATATCGTCTATTTCGTGACAATATGAAGGAACTACACCACTTGCTACGTGATTCAGATAACGCACAAGGAATGATTGATACCGGGGGAGGGAGATAGTAACTTCAAGACTAAGACATTTCGTTCCTTTTCCCTGCGTTCTTTGATTTGCTTATATCACTTGGTCGAAAGGAACTCATGATATTATTGTACGATGGGGACCCCACTTTTTCAAAATGGTCTAAACTAACAGGAGTTCTCATACACTCCATAAATCATTTCAAAGTCTGGTTTAAATTGCTTGAACATTGCGAAGCAAACTTTTCATACAAAGAATTATGTTTTCTTGGCCTACTAATCACAAAATATATATTTTTCGAGCAGTAATCTTCCTACGTAGAAAAATAGATCCATCGAAGCCGCAAGAGCTCTAGGCCACATCAACTGTTTCTGGTATGCAATAATAACAACTGTCTAATTAACCCTTCCTGATTGGATTACTCCCTCCGGGGAATTGGCTCACTGATGAGATTCGTTCTAAGTTTTTCTTTCGAAGATCCATGTGACATAAACGCAATTTGCTATCAAAAACCTTTCTAATTCTACATGTGCTTAGCTCAAATTTGTATTAAATACCAACTTGGCTCAACTTTTTATCTTCCAAGGCAACTTCTACTGGGTCTTCCCAAAATTGTTGCCATCTGTGTCCACATGGCTACGAAGTATAAACCATGGGTTTTAGGACAGGTGGAATGTGTTATATGTCGTTTTGTATTGTTGTAAAGCATCAGAAACATTAGGCCTACCTTTTTGCATCATCTGTGTATCGATATCTTCTCTCGTCTTGATTTTGAATGTTCAGATGGCAGCTTTCCCAGATCTACTTTACTTGCACAGCGCGCCATATTGGAATGGAATAAGTTGTTGTGTTGTTCAAGCTCCTTCAAGAGCATTGTCTCAGTGGCCGCTCCGCATTGTCTCCTTTGAAGGAGCTTGAACAACATAACAACTTACTCCATTCCAATATGGCGTGCTGTGCACATGAAGTCGATCTGGGAAAGCAGCCACCTGAACGTTTAAGATCAAAGCGAAAGAAGATATTATCGATACACAGATGATGCACTAAGGTAGGCTTAATGTTTCTGATGCTTTACAACAACACATAACGCTATATAACAGATTCCATGTTTCCTAAAATCCATGTATAAACCGGTGTTTCCATCCAATGCCTCTAGTTTCATGTCCATAGATCTATGTACAATTTTGCCCTGGATTTGCTCAGTAGCTACCATTTGACAAAAACAAACTTTATTTCAATGAAACGACTGTGAATTGTCAGATACAATGATCTTCTGCCATCGCATTCTGCGGATATAGCAATCCCGATTACAGTACTGTCTAGCTTTCCCACAAAATACGGCCACTCTTGGGGACAAAGATTACAGAAAATATATGGAAATGTGTTATATACTAATTTTTTAAAGCTTCCAAATAAACCTAGTTTTCAAGACAAACATTGTCGAATTAAGGACGAAATAACCGATTTTTTGGGGAGATACAAAGGACTACGATCCCAGCGCTTGGCGCTGAAAAACGCAACTTCCCCTTCACCTTCACTACTATTCCCATACCTATATGTCTACCCTATCCCAACAAAAATATATATAAGTTGTGACTAATGGTGTTAGCTTTTAATGCAAGGTTGATATGATGTACACCAGTTCGTTGAAAGTATCTTGCAATAAGTACTCTTCCGGCATTCTACGTGAATTGTTACGCGATGGGTGAATACTTTTTGATGAAGTGGATATTTTATAGATTACTTTAGTTTTAAGACAAAGATGTATCATGATTTTGCAGAACTGTTTTAAATTGTTTGTTCTATCTCTTTCCTTCCCTGCTATTCTTTGATACAGCGCATACGCGTGCATACGGGATAGACGTTACATGTTCTCAGCTTCGAGTTTTCTTTGGCCCACCAAGGGTGCTAGGACACGGATATGCTGATTAATTCATTTACATTGTTATGATCTATTGTGTCTCGGTGGCTTGTCTTGCTTTTTCGTCTTCAAACTGCTGTGTGCAACTGAACGTGGGTTGAGGCCTAAAAGCTCTCAATTTTTTCGAAAATTACTCCCTTGTATTTCTGTGTCTTAGTGCATCGTGGCATAAGAATGGTTTCAAACAGCAAAGTCTGAAAAGAAAATATTATCTTTTGGTTTGAAACCTTTAAAAACCTGTGAAACGGTTTGAAACCTTTCTTGTGGGAAGACACGGAAATACAACGGAGTAATGTTCGAAAATTTGATAGCGTTTAGGCCTGAACCCACTTTCAGAAGCACAAATACGTTTGAAGACGAAACAGAGCAGAAAAAAAGAAAAGAAAACAAGACACAAGGATCAATATTCAGTCAAGACATCCGTGTGCTAACACCCTTGGGCGTACCTGCTATGCCAAACTTTCACCGAGTGAGCCAGGAAGAAAAGTTCCCATTCTCGAAAATTCATCTCTGCAAAAAGTGTACATACTAACGGAAATGAACCGGATTCTGTCTGATAACAGAGAAATTGAACCATTTTTTGTACTTTTTCTCGCGTTTTGTGAGTACTGGAGACAGGTAAATTCGACTTTACGAAAATTTCATGTTTGGGAAATGCCTGGAAATGGCTTGAAAAACTTGATCAAATCAGAAGGAAACTTCTCGGATGTAACGGTCAAGAAAATACAGTTTTTCAAGGAGGGATGTCACCTGCACATTTATTGCCATGGGATCGAAGAACTTGAAAAACTGTCTGAAAATTTATTTCTTAAACTCCTGAGCGAGGTGAAAGCCTTTGCACATTGGTCTGGGTGAGGAAGTTGCTTACGATTTGATCGCGCCCTCCAGGTAATTTTTAAGGCTATCAGGAACCAAGGAATTTGGTCAAGTCGAATACATCTGTGGATGGCGACCTCATAGCACGAGTATTAATGCAATATGTTTGTGGCTTAGAAATTAAAGTTTTGCTACCTCGATATTTCCATAGTTTTTTCCTTGTTCTTCCTTCCGCAAAAGCCGAGGTAGTTCTAGAAATCACATTCAAAAGGCTCCTCTGCATCTGAACTGTTAGCTGCTACCCACTGTTCATCCTTGTTTCAATCTTGTTTCATTATTAGGGTGAACGCTGTGTAGGAGCTAACAGTTCAGATACGCAGGGGTCTTTTGTATTTTTGATCTATAGTACTGCTTAGGCTAGGGCCGAAGGCAAAACAAGGAAGAAAATTAAGATAATGTCGAGGTAATAAAGTTTAATTTCTAAGATAACAAGGACAGATTTTTTGTAATACAATATCGCATCAGTTGCTTTGGTTCACACCTCAATTCATAGCAATTAGCGAATGCAGACAACAAAAATCCTCTCAACCAGTGGACTGCGTGGAGATTTTACTATTGTGGAGTAGTTTGCTATTTTCCTTTCGCCTCAAACTTTTACAAACTAGTAAAGTCTCCACGCAGGCAACTTTCAAAGCAAACATAGCAGCAAAGCTGCCCTCGACCTGTAAGCCAAACGCCCGCTTGTTGCGGGCGAATGGAGTTCTTTAAAACGAGTTTTTGTGTGCTGACAACAAAAGAGCAAGGGTAAATCTAAATGTCTGTCTGGCGGATTTTGTTTACTCGATTCAGGAGCTGAGGAGTAGCTGTTAACATTTGTGCACAAAATTTGCGAAGATTGCAATGCCGCCTGCTCGGCTTCTGAATCACGTAAACAAAATCCGCCTGGCAGAACTTTAGATTTACCCTTGTTATTTCGCAATAATCACCAAACTTCTCTTAAAACCACCCTTCGCCGGTACCAAGCGAGAGCTTGCCGCACTGGTTACAGGGCAATTTTGCGGCTATGTTTGTTCTGAATTACTGGTTGAGAGAATTATCTTCGTTTTCAGTCGCTATTCGCTTTGAATTGAGGAGTGAGGCAATGCAACTGATGCTATTGTATTACAAACGAACACGGTGCATTATTGGCCGTCGTCATGGCGCAAGAATCATCGTAAGAAATTTACTATGAATTGTCGAAGGCAAAATAATGGCCAGTTGCCAGCTGTCAACAGTATGTTATGGGATCTGCATCTCTCGGCATTTGTAAACGGATTTCAGAGAATTCGTCATTGATTGGCTGATGTCATCAATTGTTTCTCTATGCGATGTACTGTTTGTCATATCCCTTTGTAACAACTAAAACAAAGAAGCAAAACAAAGTCGTTGCTGAATTACAGAATTATCTTCTCGATATTTAGGGAGCAGTGCCCTTTTAAACAGGAATGTTTTCTTTTACTAAACCAGTAAATTGATGCAAAGAAAATGAATTTCAATGCCGTTATATCTGGAAAACTGTCAAAGTCAGCTTTGCAGGAAAGCAAAACCACATTCTAAAAGGGCTAATACACCACTTTAATGAACAGCCTCGTTTTGGAAATTATTCAAAATTCTTTCATATTCAACTTTAGACGCCAAATTCGGATTTAGCATCCAAACTTTAGTCTAACCCTAAGTTTTTACGTTGCTAGCAGTTGTATTGTTAATTTAATGGCGATGTAAAGTTTGAAAATCTATGAGGGATTTGACCATGAAAATGACTCGGGGTGTAAAGTTTCACCCAAACGACTTTTCACGGTCAAATCCCTTATAAATCTCTTAACTTTACATTGTCATGAAATCAACATCACAATTGTCAGCAGTTTAAAAACATGTAAATAGACTAAAGTTTGGGTGCCAAATCCGAATCTGGGCTCGAAATTTTCATATTAGCATTAGGAAGAGATTTTGACAAATTTCCAAAACGAGGCTGCTTAATTAAAGTGGTGTATTTATATGAGAAGAACATATTACTTGCGAGACCCATTGCTGAGAGGCAAGATGTAGTTGAGTCTCACTCCCGTGAGTTCAGGATAGGTTAACCGATAAGAATGAATAAATGGATAATTTCACCCACCTCTCGAGGTGAAATCTAACTAAGCCAATGATATTGCCTTTTTCACATAGCCGCAGTATGAAAAATAAAAAGGATTCCTGTCGAAGGTGGAATTTTGCCAGTCATCCCCGGGTCTGGTGAATGAGGTATTTCCCTCATACAAACAGACTCTTGAAGAAATCAACTTCAAAGGTTTTCTACTAAGATAATACACTTCGCAGACGGAAACATTCTCGTATCAAATACAAAACCTTAAAACGGTAGACCCGATTCACCATAGCCACCATGGACCGCTGTCTCCGCTTACGGCAGATTGTGCACTAACATTAGAGAGTGTTTTCAACGGGCACGACCTCTCCTAGTAACATTGATCAACTCGGCGAGGTCAAGTTGTGACCAAGTTAACATGTTATTGCGCCACCGTATTCCGGTAATAAAAACAAGATTCTCTCCGAAGTCTGTCAAAACTTCTGAATTTTGAAGAACAAGCCCAGAAGGCCTACCAAACCTCCAGTCTGGATAATTCCCGAGTCAATCAAATACTAATGACGATTCAATCAAGTCAATCGAACAAACAGCATAAATACATTAAAAAGCCGCGTATAAGAACCAACCTAGTGATTAATAAGATACAGGCTGAAATTCTGAAATTAGACCCCCTCTATATAAGAACCAATGCAGCCAGAAATTCGAAATAGGTTCTTATTTGTATAGATCATCAAATTCAACTGAAGCTCTAGTTTTCTAGTCATTGAACCTATACAGACTATTATTACCTGACTGAAGTTTCAAAAACGAGGCAATACAGAATCCCGCTAATCCTATTGGTTAATCGCATATTTCCTGCGGATTTCCCGTAGCCTTGTATAAAACGGCAGAAGAACGCGTTTTTGTTGCCACAGCAACTGCTTTAGGCAAACAAGAATTGAACGACATGACAGTAACAAAATATGTTAGACTAAATGATATGAGTCAAATTAGAAGCTATCAGGTAAAAAACCTCATTAAGACCTCGGGCTTCATATTTTCTTGTACAACACAAAACCGGTTGGTATGCGCATGATAATACCACATGTGCTTATCCAAAGAACTCTAAAGACGCTTTGAAAGCTTTTCATTTGCATTTCATAAAATTTATGATTCTTCTAAGAACTTCTATTTTCAATAAGACCTCATAAACTCAGATGCTGTGAGCTGACAGTGAATAATAGCCAATAATAAGAAATACGTAAGTAAGGCCCTTAATGAAATAAAAACCAGTTTAAGAGCCTGGACAGCCTCATTTTCCACTACATACCCAATATGTAAGAACCCAGTCATGCCGACTTGCAAAATCGTAGGTTCTTATATGCTTTTCATTTCATTTCATTTCATTTTAACTTATTTATCCACGGTTACCAAGTCAATCGAAGATTACTTTTCAGGGGGCCGTGCTTAAAATCTAAAAAAAAATTTTATCGTTTAAAAACCCTATCCTAATTACAATAATACATAAAATAAATAAGTAAATAAATGAATGATAAAAAGAAACAGCAAAATAAATCATCTTTTTACAGCGTCTTTAAATGCTTTGAAAGAGGATGCTTGCTTGACTTCCAAATCCAAGTGGTTCCAGACTCTAGCACCAGGATATGAGAAAGCTCGTTAACCATTGCACGTTTTCATTAGAGGGACTTGGAGAGCAGTTGCCGTGTTTCTCAAATTTTTCCTACTGCATGCCGAGTTTTTGGTAAAAATTTCTGACAGATAGTCTGGAGCAAGATCATTTATTGATTTGTAAACCATGCAAGCTGTCTCGACTTTTATCATATCCGCTACCGTATGCCAATTTAGAGTTTTTATCAATGCACTAGCAGAAGAATCATAACTACTGTTGGTCACAATTCTAGCGGCACGGTTTTGAAGTTTTTTGCATCACCTGCAACCTAGTCCCCCCACATGCCCCCCAGACTGAACAGCAGTAGCGGAGGTGCGGTTCAACGATATCACGATACATTTTACAGAGAGTGTCCTGTGGCAGTAACTTCTTGGCATATTTAAGGAATCCAATTGCACGAGAGACCTTAGATCGTACAAACTGGATATGTTCATCCCAAGCCAGATGTCTATCAATCTGCCCCCCTAAATATTTGACGTTACCTACCATTTCAACATCGGAGCCCCCAATAGTAAAGAGGGAGGTTCCACTAGCTTTTTCGAAATCTTCTTAAGGTTGGGGCGAGATCCAATAACCATCGCCTGTGTCTTGAGGACATTCAGTGACAGTTTATTGCCTTGGAGACATTTCCGTAAAGAATCAAGCTCTTTGTTCAGCGTCACATTCAGATCGTTGACACTTTTTGCAGTAAAGGAGATGCTGGTATCATCAGCATACATGGTCACCTGGCAGCTCTCCAGACAAAACGGAAGATCATTGATATAGACTATAAAAAGAAGGGGTCCAAGACAAGATCCCTGAGGTAAACCACAGTGTATTTCTTCTATTCGTGAAGAAACACCATTGACCTTGCATAACTGCCGTCTGTCTTGGAGATATGACGTAAACCAGGCAAGCTCGTTACCAGAAACTCCATATTTCTGCATCTTTTTCAGCAGGATATCATGATCAACAGTATCAAACGCTTTTTTTAGGTCTATAAACACCAATGCAGTGTATTTCCCGGTATCCATATTTTTATACCAGTCGTTGGTGCAGGACAGGAGACTACAGAGTAAAGGCGTCTAAAACCGGACTGTTTGGGAAACAAGTGTTTGTTTGTGTCCAAGTACTTATAGAATTAGTTGAAGATCAGTTTTTCAAAGATTCTCGAAAGCACAGGGAGAACAGATATAGGCCTGTAATTAGACTGATCATCAGTTTGTCCACTTTTGAAAATAGGGGTAACCCTAGCAATTTTCCAAGAATCTGGAAATACTCCTGTAGCAATCGATAGATTAAATATATCACAAAGGGAGTCAGAAATAACTGGGAGACCGATCTTCAAAAAGTGATTGGCTATGCAGTCAGTGCCAAAGCCCATAGAGGTCTTGAATTTCCCCAAGACACTGGCGATGTGGTTTGAATTTACTGGTTGAAAGTGAAACCTTGTTCCTTCTGGATTTACAGAATATTTGCCCTCAAGCAGCGGGTTCTGTGTGGCAGGAATTTTCTTACTAAGGTCTTGACCGATGTTACAAAAATAGGTGTTCATATGCTCTGCGATAGCTTCATGATTTGATATTTTTTTCCCATCAACATCAAGGGTCACAATTTGCGTGGTTTTGATTTTTTATTTAGTACCAAATTTATAGTTTTCCAAGTACTTTTAATGTCCCCTTCATGAGAAGCAATTTTGTTGGTGAAGTAATCTCGCTTCAGATCAATATTGACCTTATTTACTTTATTCCTCATTTGTTTGTATGCATCAAATAAAACTTCAGATTTAGATTTAATGGCTTGTTTCCTTAGTTTGTCCCTTGATGCACACATAAGTTTGAAGTCTTTGGTTATCCATGGACAGAGTCTTTCTGAAACACGCCTATTGCGTAAGGGAGCGTGTTTCTCAAGTACAAGTGAAAACATTGTTGTCCACTGTTCAACTATGATGTTGACATCATCAGTATGTGTGACGATCCCCTTCCAATCTATTTTTTGCAAATCGTCCAGAAATTCAGATTTGCTAAAGTTTTTCATTTGCCTGGTAATGATATTTTTGTGCTGTTTTTTTACCCCACCTCTAAATTTTCTGACACAGTAGACCAGATAATGATCACTGATACCAGCTTGATGTACACCAGATACTACTATGTTCGATTTGTTAGTAGTGGCAATATGATCAATCAAAGAAGAGGAGGTCAGCGTTTCTCTGGTTGCTGTTTTGATTAACTGGTGAAAGCCAAAACGCTCGTAGATTTCTGTCAAGCGTTTTGAGTGCGGTGAAAGGTCAGTATTCAGACCACTGTGATCAGTGTCAGAAGACTCTGGCAGCAAATCACAGTTTGTATCTCCTAAGAGAATAATTTCCTTACCTTCTTTATCAAGGCATTGAAGGCTTTCCTCCAAAAGACGAAAATTCAGGTTTTTACTGCACCTATTCGCTTCCGTACTTGCGATGTGCTGGTATTACTATGTGTTTCTACAAGAATGAAAAGGCTTATTTCCATTGAGCGGATTCTTCCTAGCTGCCACAATTTTTCCAGCAAACAATTCATACGCTCGGAAAATTTCCTTTCCTTGTAAAGGACGAAAATCGTTTACTTTACCTTTACTTCATCCAATAAGGTCGTGCTTTCAGTTCCAAAATTCATAGCCATGGGCGTTCCCCTGAAGTGCTAAAATAACGAAATAAGCAGTAAATGTGATGAAGATCTAACAAACAGAATAAGAGGCCCTTTACATGAGACCCGACATGAAACTCATGCCGGCACGAGTTTTCATATCGGGTGCTGGTCTGAGCTACTGTTGTGTTTACATGATGTCGGGGCGATATGAAACTTTCATTTCGGGGCGACATGAAAATTTCATTGAAAAGTCATGCCGGCATGAAAATGGGATGAAAATCTCATGTAAACAGAATTTTCTCATATCAGGGCGATATGAAAACCAAATCGCCTTCGATTGTTGTCTGTTATTTGTTTTCTTTATGACGTATTTAGAAAGTTTCATATCGGGTGACATGGTGACATGAGTTCATGCCGGCATGAGTTTCATGTCGGCTCTAATGTAAACAGAGTGCATTTTCATGCCGGCACGAGTTCATGCCGGCATGAGTTTCATGTCGGGTCTTCATTGAGCCATAAAGAAGTTTCCACATTAAAAAATTCATACCACTATAAGTGCAACAAGGACAGATTTTGCAAGGCAATAGCATCGGTTGCTTTTGTCGACACCTAAATTCAAACCGATTTGCGATTGCAGACAAAGGACATTCTCTCAACCAGCAATTCAGAACAAACAAAGCCGCAAAGTTTCTCTAAAACCCAGGTCGCTATCTCACTTGCTGTGAATTCCAGGAATAGTTTTTAGGAGTACACATGGGCAAATATTGAAAGAAGGAGGACATATCTAAGCATCTACCGCGGGCATTTTAGTTGCTTGGTATAGAAAACGATTTGGAGGCGATTCAATTCTCATATTTTTGGTGTAATCTAAATACTTACTGCTTAGCTTCTGAACAACAAAAAAAAATGCCTGCGGTAGATGTTTAGATATATCCTTCTTCTTTTCGATGTATGCTCATGTTAGCGTTCGAAAACTACTTCTGGGCTGCACAACAAGTGAGCTAGCTACCTGGGTTTCAGAGAAACTTCACAGCTTCTTTGTTTTGATTTACTAGTTGTCTACAGCTGCAAATCTCTTTGAATTTTGGTGTCAACAAAAGCAATTAATTCTATTGTCTTACAAAATCTAGTTTCAACAAAGGCAAATGATGCAATTGTCTTACAAATCCTATCCTTGCTTAAGAGACATGGTGGATCGGAATGATCGAAGTTTGATTGATATTTGAGAGATTGCAGTGTTTTTCTGATGGTTATGAGAATTGGAAATATAGTAAAATTTGAATTGAAAACATAGCAAAATTTGACTGGCAAAAATAAAATGGTTTCAATGTTTTGAAAGCGATCAAAAAAACATTGAAACATTTCATGAGATCATGCGAAAACTCCTCGCTTAAAACAATGAATAAAGAACAGTTGTTCACGGGTAAAACAAAATTCCTTCACATCTATTGCCATGGGATAGAAAACTTCAATATTTGTTTGAAATCTATTTCTTGCAACTCCGAAAAGAGATGGAATCCCTCCGTGTATAATCCTGTGTGATGAGATTCTTTACCATTTGATCAAGTGTTTTAGGCCCTCTGTCACGTACTTCAGTACAAAAAATTCTTTAAATCGAATTTACCTATACCCTTCCTTAGTGCTCATTAAAATGCGAGAAAGATGAGAAAAATACTTGGTCTTTGGCTTTCAAATAGAATTTGAATTCGAGAGAAAAGAGAACCGATAGCAAGGGACAAATACGAAGGAAATTTTTAAGACGCACCTCTATTCTGTAACAAAGTGCTTCCTGTATCTGCAACAATAACGCAAGGTGATCACCTTCAAGCAAAATCGATCTGGAATGCCTGGAAACTTTAACGCGATGCATGCTGGCTAGTTGTATGTGCAGTTGATCAGTTGATAGTACGCTCTTCGCAACAGGCATCTCTGGGCAGATAGTTGAAAAGAATTCGTGCAAAGTTTTGAATTGCGAAGAATCCTTATCCATGGTCTTATTCCCCATGACTGGTGGGATAATCATTGAAATTGAATACATTGACTGTTTTGTTGCTTGCTTGGGCGAAGTTTTTGCTAAAGGACAATATGGTTCTTTCAGTGGGCGTAAAGAATCACTACTGTATTTGGAAGTATTTCGATGTAAGTAAGAGGTCGAATGAATATTCGGAATATTCATCGAAGCATTGTCGTTCACAGGACGTGCGACATCTAATACAGTAATCCTGCATGTATTCAGCGTTACTGCCAAGCACTTCGCACGACCAGTTTGGAGCGCTGAAGCTCCCGCTGATCCTGGGAACTTCATGACCAATTTGAAGTCTACTGTCATTGGAAAATTTGAAATTCCTTCACGGCATTCTACTGACAATTTGTAAGTCTTGGAGGATTTGGGCTGCAGATCACATATCAAATAAGGCCTTGATACAACGATCCTTTGACCGAAACTGCTGTTATGAAACTTGCTTATTGAAATGAAATTAACCAGAAAGAGAGAGCTGCCTAATAAAGGATAATTAGTATTGTTATGCAACTCAATACTACCAAGAAGATTGCCATTTGATTCCAAAGCTACAGAAGTTATTCTCCCGGTAAGATATGACTGCATATCTCGGCTTGTTGCCAGATCAGATTTCTTTGAGGCATCTTCAATATAAGCATTCACAGTTTCTGCTATAAAATTTGACCTAATCTGTAAGTGACGCAACGTTGAACTTTGCATTTCAAGAGCATCTTCTGACGTTGCTAGAGAATGTACTGACGTCCTTAAACTTTCAATTAAGTGTCTCATATCTTTCTCGGAATGACCACATGTAGACGCATGTTTCTTTCCATCTTCTTGTATTACCACGTCACAAAGACAACCTTCGTTGTCAGTGCAAAAAAAGGCCCTTTGAGCATTCTTTTGTCCTGGAACAATAATCCTGTCAGCTATAGAAACCACCGCCATACATGAAATACGATGAAGAGGTTCAAAGAAAGGCACAGCAAAGATCTTCTTCCCTTCTTCACTAACAGCTTCGATTGATAATCGATACAGGTTTATTGTTTCCCAATTTGAACAAATAATGGTATCTTCTTTCGCTAATACTGATGTAATAGGCCCTGCAATATGGTCTTGATTGAAAGACAAGGATTCATAACTCTTGCTCGGCGCCAAAAGCAACAGAAGCTTTCCATTTCTCCCAAATATCACCAAAACGCTTTCGTTCCTCAGAATGTTTTGAATGCGCTTAGATTCAATTTCGGCCACGTTTTGATTACTTTTATTGAGAGCACCACGATGTTTGAAAGAGACTTCCCCGATGCTTGTTATTGTTATTTCAATAACCGGCTCCTGTAGATCGAACAAAACATCGCTCACGCTAGTGTTCAGATTGATTCTCCTCTCTGCAGCTGCTTCCATGTAGATACCGTTTGCTGGAAAAGAGTAGACCTTTCCATGAGAATCTCCCATTAACAGAATAATTGAATTTTGCAATGTCTGTGTTGGAGAAAACAATGAGGAGAACAGCTGATGACCTATTCTCATGACAGTAAAATCATTTGCAGTGGCGCCTGGGTGACAGATGAATTTGATGCATTGAAAATTCTGTGGAGGAGCCAACAGACTGGGATCAAATCGCTCTTTGAACTGATTTCTATCTATCCATGTGTCGTTAAATGACATACGTAGCAGTGGGATAGCTGACCACTCCTCGTCGTTAATAGCAAGGCGATGAAGGCTCAATTCTGTCACGGTTTGCTTTACAAGGATAACACTTTTGTGTAGAACGAGTAGATCTTTCACTTCATTATCGTAGAATATTTTCCATCTTTTATTCACCTCAATGCAAGGAAAAAGTGAGTTAAATCCATGACGGACATTCTCTCTTTGCACATTTTTCATTGATGATTCCCCAAATATCTTGCAATGGTCGTCACTCTCGCATCTATCACAGTAAAATAAAAACAATGAAATTAAAATTGTTTTATTGCTCCATTTAGAATTCAAACAAAAGGAATTAGAAAACAATGTGATACTTACCGGGGGTGGCATAACGGAATAACCAGACCCAGGACCAGTAGGACCGGACCTTAACGGACCAGACCCTTGAAGAATAAACATTCCATTTCATCCTGAGTTTGCAATGCCAGCGCAGAAATCTTAGTCTGAAAGAAGGTAAGACCAACACAATCATCGCTGGAAATAACAATAACCTGTGGATACCTTTTCTTTGTGGATATCAAATGCAAGAATGCACCATAAGATATATGAATTATCCAATCGGCAGACAAAAGCAGATGAAGAAACGAAGACTCGCACATGGCCTATAGTCTAGCAAGGTCGTGTAATTACTTTGGTTTCTTCAGAGCAAGATTCATATTGATGTCAAGACCAAGGTAGTAACACAAAATTGAAAAATCTAATACAAACCAAATCTACCAAAACCTGGTTACTGATTAAGTCTCGATGTTGGCTTTTTATGATAATACATTTTTACACCTCAGGTAGCTCTGATGTGTACAAAGAGCAAGAAGCAGTTATGAATATACCTGATCTTGCAACGTGGTAATGAAAAGGTCCTCATCAGGGGTGTGGTCCGTTAGGGTCCGGTCCTACTGGTCCTGGGTCTGGTTTTTCCGTTATGCCACCGAGGGTGAGTCAAAAATAAAACGCCCGGCGTTTGAAAAAATTGTGCTTCCTGAATATCATATTAATGATTTTGAAAACTGTCGTGTTTATTCCCGGTACGTTAAATTAGGCTCAGTAACTTACCCGGCTTTAATCGGCCATTCATTCTCATCGAAATGGGAAATTTTCTGCAGGAAGCCCCTTTCAAAACCTGCAAACGAGTGAAAACACTGAACAAAATTTCCCTTTGTTGGTCTTCTCCTTCCTGGCACTAATGACACTTAGATGTGTTCACGTTGTTTGTCCTCTTGGGAGAATGGAATTGACCTGAAAAAGTTATTCATACTAGGGGGAAGACTTTCAATCCGGCAAGGGGAAAGCACGTGATAAGCGTGCTGAAAGTCATCGCCGCGAGATGACCAAATTATGGCACCATGCTTGCAATTTTAACACTTATTCAAGGTTTGTCGAAGGGAATTTTTTTATAAAATCGCTTACAGAATCTGAATGGAGTGACCGATTTTAGCCAGAAAACTTCCAAAAATAATTGAACATTTTTGCTATTCAAGCAGGTATTGCGAAATATCATTGCTTATAGCAGTAGCCTTTCCAACGCCAGGCGTCTTTTTTTACTCACCAGGTAGCATCAAGAGTAGTTCACAGATTTGAAAGATTAAACTTTTAGCTAAAAGCAGAAATATTGAAATATTTTTGTGAGGTTTTTCGCTGCTTTACCAGCACTAGAAGTATCGGTTGCGAAATGACTGAAAAGGGGCCTACAACATTGATCAAATAGTAAGGACTCTCCTTATACAGAAAAATACGCAACGGGCGTTTCACCACTCTCAAGAGCTATACAACATCAATTTTCAAACAAATACAAAGGATTTTCAGTCCCATGGTAATAAATGTACGGTGGATATCTCTCACTCATGAACAATTGCTTTTCCTTTGTTGAGCTTTGCGACGAGTCCTTTATGATTTGATCAATGTTTTTAGCAATCTTTCTGTCATTTTTCCACCATGAACTTTTTGTAAGGTTGAATTTACCTGCCGGGTGAGTCAATAAAGTTTACGCGTTTGCTGATCTTTGGATTAAAAAGTACGTGACCGATATTCAAAACTAAATTATTAATCTATCAGTCAAGGGCCAATTTAGATGAGAAATTATTTATTTGGTAAAATCACACATCTGTAACCCTATCAAGCCTAGGGTATTTGATGCTCTAGGAAGACTAGGACTAAGGGGGCTGAATCAGCCCCCCTAATTTATTTCTCTTCAAGACAACCTAGAGCCTTGAAACTTTGCATATGTAGAGAACATCATAAGGTGAACCCAAACATGAAATCTATTTTTAGAAATGTCACGTGACCTTTCAATGACGTTACATTGTTCAATGTTCAAAGTCAATAGGGTTCTGTACTAAAAATGTTCCATCTAAGATTGTGAGAAAACAAAGGCATTAACGACATCAGTCCAATTTCATTGTATTCTATGTGTAAATAGCATTTGCTCTGCGAAGAAGAATTAACAAACAGTAATGACGTCATCACACAGGAATGTGCAGAAGTCATTGCTGTAAGATCCTGGCAGAAATGTGAGGAAAGCATTTCGTGATTTCCGCAAAGATAGGCGCTCTGTAATGTTTTGTTCTGATACTTAAAAACAAACGGTTTCGTTCTGCGAGGAACGAAACCGCTGCGTTTCGTTCCTAAGGGAATGCAACGTAGCCAAATCGCTGGCTTTCACTACTAAGGTGAACATCATAAATTGTTTGCATCCATCCGGATGATAAAAAATTATGAATTTGCTATTTCAATCGACCTTTGAAAAATTCAATTGTTAAATTGTCTTGGTTTCGTTCGGTTTTGCTCGGTTTCGTTTTGTTTCGTTTCGTTGATTACAATAAGCCCTTTACAAAGATGATACCATCTTAACACCGCCATCTATGTGCCCCAGTATATTCAACCCCAGTGAAAAAATTGCAGCAAAATCAGTCCCTGGACAAGCTGCGAATCTTCCCGGTATAAAACGCATCACAAATGAAACCTTGGCTGCAAACAGGCGAGCCCAGTAGAGAAATTTGATCCACGTAGAAACAGTCCCCATCAAAAATTCTGGTGTCCTTGTTACATAATTCAAGGTCCCCTGTGTAAATTTGACAATGTTTTTCAGTCACTAGGGCCCCAGTAAACATCTGACCTCCCACCGGGGCACTTAGATCGGGATGTTTGTTATTGTTTACCCCCATAGCCAAAACAGTAGTTATGAAATCCAATCCAACCAGGCCTAATGATGTCGTTAGGTTAAATGAGGCAAGTAATTCCATGCAAATTTATGCAAAGACAGCCTTTGGTTTTTGGCAGTAAAGTATGGGTTGTCTGGAAGAGGCTAAGCCTAAGTTGCCCTGTTGTCCCCAATTTTATAAAGGAATGATTAAATTCCATCAATTAAGTTTTGTTTCCAATCTATTGTTTTTGACCCAGGCAGAAGTTATCTTTTCTTTCAAACATAGAGAAGACATTCAAAGAATGCTGTCTCTTTGCTTATGCGCACATGAATAAATTGACTTCTGTTGACCATCTAAGGGCCTGTTTATATGAGGAAAAACACCTCACTAGCCAGACCCGGGGCTGAGAGGTGAGATTCCACCTTCCAATAGAGTCCTTTGTTTTTCATTTCGCGTTTATATGACAAACGCAATACCACCGGTATAGTGAAGTCCCGCCTCACTAGAGGTGAAATCTTACCTGGGTGAAGTGAAATTTTTCCATATAAACGAAATACCACCAGTATGGTGAGGTGAAATGAAATCATTCGTTGATTCTCATTGGTCAGTTCATTCTGATTTCATGAAAGAGAGACTTTAATTCACCTCACCTCTCAGCCCTGGGTCTGGCAGGTGAGATGTTTACCCATATAAACAGAGCCTAAGATGATCAACAAAAGTCAATCTATCAAACTTGGGACCAAAGGTTGCCCATAATTATTTGGACGTTGTCATTCTTGGTTGGAGTCAGACAGAATGAAAGAGCGTTCTAACGGCTGTTATTTCCAAACACTTTTGAAAATTTAGGCCACATCTTATCTCTATGTCACCATTTTCTTGCAAGTGCAATAAAGAGGCTTGCAACGATTAAGAGACAAAAAACCACAGGACAGTCTTTTTGCTGATGAGGCCTCAGAAGTGGGGCGAAAGCTTCAACAATCAAAATAAAGTAAGTGTGGAGTGTTTAAAAATATATGGCAAACAAACAAAAACATAAGCACAGCCTTGGATTTAACACTCGGGATCAAATTAAAGCTTTAGCAGGTTCTGTTAAGAGAAGAGTCTTGTTTTTGTTTGTGCGATAAGGCATCATTTCACACAGATCACTTAATTGAATACACAATTTCACAAGGAGAAGGCAAAAAATATTAATCACGGGATGGAGTACTGATGCTAAACTGCTGCTCTCAACTTCCAGTCCTGCATGGAAGGTTAAATTTTTGTTCATTGAACTTGTGCACCTCTAAACAATGGGAAAGAACACAAAACAATTTTCATTTCAATTTTTCAGGGTGATTTTCAAACTTTGATTTGAACGACTCTGATCTGAATGTGCTCAATGAGCAGAAATCTTGTTTGTCATCTGCTGCTCATCCAGAGATTACCCCCTTCATTGCGATGATGAAGGAAGGCGTACTATCTCTCTGGCTTTGCCTTGAACATGAACATGGAATGTCATGTCAGAGCTCATAATTCCATTTTCAGATTACTAATTTCTTCTTACGATATGCTAAACTTTAAGATCAAAAGTCTAGCACTTAACTAGATTGATTAGAAATTGCCAGATTCAAAACTTTTTTCTCTGCATTTAATCAAACACCTGAACTTTTTTTAGGACACCCTGCATATTATTGAAAACATGAAATTAGCCAACAAGAAAGTTTTAGCTTACCTTTTTTTCAGAATAATTATTTTCTTAAGAATCCTTTCTTCAAGAACAAATTTCTTTTTATCTTATCACACCTTTTGAGGGACCATTATGGAAACAAGATCATATTGATATTTTTGATGCTATCCCTGCCATTTTTAACCTGGGGTGTTTTTAAACTTCATTTTTAACTTTTTGCCTGTAAATATTATTTCCCTGTAATTAGATCACTTTCCTTTTATCAATTCATATTTTATTTTTCATTTCAAAATAATAACTTCCTACCTTAATAGCAGCGTTGTTACATTTAATCTACAAACTAATCTACCATAACAGTAACAATAACAAAACAAATCTAATCATAGAAGACCAACAGAACTGTTATAGCAATTAAACTAGTATAAAGGAGCTCCAGCTAGTCTTAACAGAACTGTTATAGCAATTAAACTAGTATAAAGGAACTCCAGCTAGTCTTAACCTCAATGAAAATGAAATAAAAATAGGAAGAAAAGTGGAAAAGAGACACATAAGAATGGTATTTTGTTTAACTACATATACCGGGTGAGTCAGAAAAAATGTGGGGCGTTTGGCGGACCGTGACATCGCATTTAGTCACCCAATCGTCATGAACTAAGCTTTTCTGTGCAGCCAAGAGTTTAACTTAGATCATAAACCTTTCCCTATCAAAACCAGTCATTTGATGCATTTTTTAAGAAACATTTCTTGGTAAGACCTTGTACGGGAATCTTGCCAACTGATGAAATCTTTCGCTGAGCCCCTTCCACATTTTATGTTGGCAAAAGTTACAGGTACACGTGGTATTATCAGGGGAGAATGAAATGATAAGGAGGTAGTATTTTCTCCCTAGGGATGCCTTATCATAACTTGCCATACTTGGAGAATGCATTTGAAAGACATTAAAAATGCATACTTCTTCATCTTGCAAAGAGGTTTCTTTCGTGCAGGTAAACGCCCTGTCGCAGTGGGACTTCATGGAAATGACACTGTTTCCTGAAGCCTGATTCACAGAGTCATGCAGAAAGGCGAAAAGACAAGGGATTGAAACTCTGAGTCTTTGTCTTTGGTTCTTTCTGCACGATCTTAGCAACTTAAGCAACTTAACTAGTGTGAACCAGACTCAAATTTTTCACTTTCCCCTGACAATAGAACATGTACAGTACCTGCAACTCTGGCAAGGCTAAACGGCTGAAGGGGCTTGGTCGAAGATTTCACACGTTAGCAAGACTCCCATACAGAGTCTTGCGAAGAAACTCTTTTTTAACAAATGCATCAGATGGCCGATTTCAATGGGAAATAGTTTATGATCTAAGTTAGACTGTTAGCTGTGGGGAAAAATTTATTTTACGATGATCAAGTGGCTCAATGCGATGCCACAGTCAGTCAAACGCCCCACATTTTTTCTGACTCACCCGGTACATAAACACATCATTAAGTAGGGACAAGAGAGAGTTTGATCATGCGTTCATGCTTCTGTGTTGCTCCGCAGTTCCATGCAGGTTTTGACAAAACTGGCCACTTCTTTAATAATGATCATATTTTCACACATCACCAAATATATGAGTTTCTGACTAAGGGTTATTTGGGGGAATGTCCTAACAATATCCTGTATCATAAGGAAGAGTTGCGTTCGGTGGAATGTGCATGCGGCACATTCAACAAAAAAATGCTCTTCGTTTTCCACCTTATCGCTATTGCATATTTTGCAGAATCTTTGATCCGCTGGAATATTACTCTTTCTACCCACTTCTATTCTTAGGCTATGGTCACTACAGCACAATTTTGCCATATTTCTCCTGAGTTTCCTATCTTGCAGTTGGGTTTAAGGCCTGTTTGAAAGTTTTATATGTCCTAAGTTTGTTACCACCTTTTTAGCCTGCCCCTCTGGACGCTTTATTTTCTCCACCCAGTAGGTTTCATGTTTTCTCTTCAAAGTTTGCTCTAATTTCTTTTTGAAAACAGATGGTTCTATGTTCTTTAATTTCATCATGTCAAAGTTGATATCTATTGCTTGAAACCAGATTGGAAAGTTTGAAAACAGTGCTGGGGATTCTCAAACAGGGATGAAAATGGTGCAGATAGCATTCCAATTTCAATTGAAAATGAGGGTATCAGGATAAACTTTTACATACAATCCAAGGAAATATGCAGTCCAATCAGTATAAACTTTCTGCAAAATGCGTGGATGGCTGTACGGATAACGTAAAAGTGCGTCAGGGATTAATCCCCACGCATGTCAAACCTTCCAATCTGGGCTTGAAAAAGCTGTCTTACAGAAGCTACCAAACTAAAATTGCCTTCATTTTAATTTTATGGCAAAAATGTAGATACACACATACATACATACATAATACATACATAAACATGTACGATTTGCCCTATGCGTAGTAGTGAATGAAATACATTTGATGGTGCCAGCTGTGAGCAAACCCAAAAAACCTGTGAGAGATCCAAAATCAACGAAAGATCTTTTGTTCTTGCATGCGAGAACCTGTCATTGTTCTGCAAGCAGTGAGTTTGAGGGTTTCATGGCTGCGAGTAAGTTTTCTAGCCTGGTACCCTGGGGGCCAGGGTGAATTTGAGTGCCTATTTCTAGAAGATCTTTGGTGCAGAGAAAGAACTTATTTGACTTTTATTAGCACATAATTTGGCGTAGAAAGAGGCCTTGTATTAAAACAATGGGCTATTCAATGTCTCATTGTATTAAACAATAGATATCAATGATTCTTTGGGACACACTGGGGCATAAATCCCCCAAATCATTTGGTGCAGAGCAGCACAGGGGTCAAATATACCTTGTTGGTGGTTTCTCTATCTCAGCAATCGTTGGCAAGTTCAGTTTCCAAATAGCTCCTTCTTCAGTTAATGCAAAAATGCCATTCTGAGCGGGTCCCTCAATCAAACTTCGTATCTTTGCTGGAAACTTGAGCAGCTTGTTTATGTTGAAACGGCATGACACAATTTGTTCAAAATTTAGGCCTATCTCGTAGGCAAAACGGTTGAAGTACACCAAGGAAACCCTACCCGGTTGATTGCTGTGACTTCCAACACAGAGAATCTTTTTTTCCTTTCCACAAGCCTTCAACCTTTGAAAGACAGTATGAGAAAGTGTTTTATCTCCACCTTGGTCCATTTCTTCACAACATTGTCTGTCGTGTACCGCTTTTTCCCGCGCCTTGGCGCCTTGCTGCTCGGTGCCAGGACCTCGTTTTCAACTAGCCATCCTCGATTTTTGTTAGATTTCTGTCTGATTTCTCTTCTCTCGTTCTCTTTCTCTGGTTCTCTTCTCTTCGTTCTCTTCCTTCCTTACAACTATCATATTTCTTCAAGAATAATGCAAACTAGATATCATTTGAAGAGTCTAGGGAGCGGAACTTGATTCGTGTAAGAGTTATGAAATTTTGCTCCTTACGGGAGCTTTAGTCCTTTGGGAATCATTGGAAATTCTTTTTTGTCTGGCACAAAAGGTTTGGTTTCTAATCTAACTGAGATGCCTTCAGTGTTCCTTATAAAACAGTGAGCTCCGGAATAGCCCCTGGAGGTTGAACAACCTTGACCACTGGTCAAGGTTATTCAACCTCAGAATAACTCATTATTTAGGGGTGTCGTAGCCAGGGGGCAAGGGGGCATGGCCCACCTTAGAATTCAGATCATTCGATGTTTCGGAAATTTTAAGGTTGTCGTTTGGCGAATAGAGTCTGGTACCCAGGGTAGGCGAATAGGGGCAAGGACAGAAAAATTTCAGTCTGTCTTCTATCCTCACTGCTTATCGGAATGGAATGAACTTGATCTAGAAGTTAGAACTGAACCATCTTTCGCTGTTTTCAAGTTAAAGTTGCTATCCAAAATACGTTCTTCTACAAAAACTGTTTTTAGTTTTCATGAACCTAAAGGACTATCCATGGTTCATAGAATCGCTATTCTATCAGCCATAGCCCATCCTATATCACTCAACTAAGGGTTGGTCTGAGAGCACTGAACTTTCACAATTTCGAGCGCAATTTTAGGAATGCAATAAATCCAATGTGCCCCACTGGTGATGGTGTTGAGGATACTGAACACTGTTTATTGCAGTGCCCCTATCTTTCTGAGGAGGGACGTGATCTTCTCCCTGGAGTCTTTTTGCGCCCAAAGGGATATATCAATCCTTCAAACGAGGTTCTTACAGAGATTTTATTGAATGGTGACAAAGACTTTTGCAACGACGTTAATAGAGAAATATTACAATTGACCTTGCAGTATATCCACAAAACTGGTCGATTTGGTTAAAATCAAGATGAGATTGGTAGATTTCAAAATTCGTTACATGCTACCAACTTAGTTTACTATGAGTAGATTGTGTGTAGTTCTATTTTCTTTGTTCACGCAATGTTTTTCTGGGGTGTTTCTCTTGTCCTGTATATAAATTTTTTATATGATTCAATAAAATGCTACAATACCTATTACGGTCTAAACTACTTGCTTTACAATACTAATACAAATACTCCCGGGGAGCAATGGCTGTGTCTACCCTAAGGGAATTAACAAAGATAAGAGAAAGAAAAAACTACAACTAAAAACAACACATACAGAGAATAACAACGGTTTGATAACAAGTCTGCTGCATATTAGTAGACGTAAGATCAAAGTGATGGCAGGGACAACGTAGCTAGAGGAGGGAAACTTATCTTGAAGTCTCTTTAAGTATGAAAAAGGAACCATCATGAAGTCTCTTGATGTATGAATAAACAACCATGCACTTTCCGTCCAATATGCAACAGACTTATGAACGAAGAGAGAAAAAAATGGATTGGGACATAGTGGTTACGTGGTGCACACCTTTCGTTAGAGATGAAGCGACCTCATCGACCAGTTTGTGGATGAACTGTATAGTAAATTTGAGAATACTTCTATTGAGGTCGTTAGAGAACTTTTCATCGCCATACAGCAAAAGCTGAGTTAGGACCTTATTAGAAAGATTACTATATCCAAAAGGCCGTGATTCATCAGAGACTCAAACGAGAAGATCTCGTCGTTGCGCATCAAAAGAGGAGCAAAGCAACAAGAAGTGTTCCGCATCTTTAGTGGCATTACTCGAAAGGCACATGGGGTTTACGGTATCCCCATAACCTCGTTTGAATTTGTAGAAGTTTACTTTGCTCAAACCAACTCTAAGCTCTGTAAGAAAAGATAAGCCCATTGGATCATGAATTCTAAAGGCATAATTTGCAGAGGGGCGGATAATAGAGAAAATCTTCTTATTAAAAACAGTGACCAGTGACAGATGGTGCATGTCTAAGTTCTCGTTCAATATCGTTCCATTCACATGGACAGTGAGGGTAAAATCTAGGTTTGAACTTTTGCACCCTTGCCATTATTCGCTTTACGACATCCCGTTTGCGAAGAGAGCAATGCGACTGATGAAGCCGGGGGATTGGATCCATTGTACAATCAGGGGCTAGATTATTTACAATCTTGTAAGACAAGGTGAGACGTCTACTGTCTACTCCACCTACGGAGACTTAGTGATTTCCAGCCAAGCTATGCATACAGATTTTGTCAAGAAGTTCAGGAACTTCCTCTCTATGCACCAGTTATAGCTAGGGCAGCAGATTACTGAAAAGACTCTATCTTCTTTTCCATTAAATTCGAGAGAAGGGCATTCTGACTAAATTCGCATATTTTAGCCAGGATATGGTATATAACATAACATTCCATAATCCAGGTGGGGTCGCATATAGAGCTTATAAAGTTCATTTAAAGTATGCCTAGGAAGATATTTGGAGAGATATTTCAGCAGGCCAATACCCCTTTCTTGTTTTGGAAATAGTTGATTGATGTGAGCAGATGAAGAAAGTTTTGAGTCCAGGATAATTCCAAGATGTTTAAGTTCGATTACTTCTTTGACTGGAAGATCATTAAACAAGATCACTGGATGATCAATTTCAATTCTTTTTCTTGAAATTGTTAATTTGACTGCTTGCTTTTGCGGATAAGGATTACATGACATTATCCAATCACTTGCCTACTGTTTTGTCAACTCTAAACAACGAGTCATGTCGTTGGTAGCAGTATTAGAGTCCTGCACTATCGTAAAGAGTGACGTATCATCAGCAAAAAGTTTAACATTGCACTTCAAGCCTACAATAAGATCATTTATATAGATAAGGAAAACATGGGGCCCAGAATAGAGCCCTGGGGTACACCTGCTGAAATATTTCCCCAATTTGAGCTCTGTATATAGTTTATGTATCAATATAATAATGGCCTTGGGGTAGACATTGTGAGTTACTCCTCTGGGTATCGTTGTAGTAGTGGAGTAATTCTGTAAGTAGAGTAGTGTAGTGTAGTGTAACTTGTTATATATATATTGTAACTTTTTATTGGAATATAAAAAAGAAAAACCTTTCGCAGGCAAACCCCCTTACTGATTTAAGTCATGTACCCTCCTCCGGGCTCAATTGTTAACCTATCTATTAATATCATCAACAGTAAGTAAGTGCTAGGACTATCTTCAAACTCCAGAGAATCTCAGGATCTCAACCGAGTACTGCAGAAAGACAGAGTCCTTCTATCAAAAAGAAGATTTCTCGTCCACATAAAGCTTGCAAGAAATAATTGGGTCACAGAATTGATAAAAATTTCCATTCATTCATTTTCATTTTCAATCATTAAGGAGGATGACCCTTCAACAAAGGTTGTTTTTCAAGCGGCCCTCCTTTAAAAATACAATATCACACAAGTAAATACTTAAAAAGAATATTAAAGCAAATATGTTTATAAAATACAATATTTACAATATGTTCAGGTTAAAGAAAAAAGAAATATGTTAATTTTCGTCTTTCCTTTGGCAAGGAGGCTTCTCAGACCCCGTTTACACGATGCCGGTAGAATTTGAAAACAGCATAAAAAGTGCCGTTTTGGCCTCCCGTTTACACGATGCAGGCAGAATTCTGTTTTGGTTAGCAAAACGGCAAAGTTTGTAAGTCTGTTTGATTCACCGATGAATAGATGTTACACAAAACAACAAAGCCAAATGTTTTGTTATGTTGAAAGTTTACCGCTGTTTTCCCATTGTTTAATTGTATTGACTCGTGAATAGATTTTACACATTTCTTGCACAAACTTTTTGTTGCTTTGTTGCTTTGTGTTAGATCTATTAATTGGTGAACCAAAGAGCCAAGGAATATTTCATCCTTTTTGTTTCCATTTGAATGAATTGAGCAAAATCAGGCTTGCCATATCTATTTACGAGTGTATGAACTGTATCGAATCGCATTATCTGCAGCACAAAGCCTATCGATGCGACGTTTTTGAGGAGACTACTGGCGCGTGCAGAAAAATATGGAACGAGACAAATTTGCAAGAATTTGCTCAAGACTGGATGTTTTAAACGAAATTTTTGAGACATCTAAATTGAAAATGAAGTCAAATAGATAATGGAGTCGTTGTTAAGTGAATCATTTAGTGAATCATTTAGCTCAAGGATACAAACTTACCCCTTTTGAGGTCAACGAATGAGTTTTAATCGGCAAGAAGCTTAGGCCCATATCGCATTTTTAGCAGAAATTGCTGAAAATCACCTGCGATTTTGAGATGTAATTGAAGGAACAGTGCTTGGGTTATTGCTTAAAGGAATATCCATAATCGCTGAGATTTTTATCCTTATATCTTCTTTGCAGCGACTTTTATCGATGTTTGAACGAATGTCAATATTCTTCGATCGGAAAAAGACTGTAATTTCGGCTCCAAGTGAGATGTTTTTCCAAGCACGCTACAAACTGTAGAGGGGCATTCCTTCTACTGATTTATCAACGAAAATTCCATGTAATTATAGAAACTTAGTAGCCACTTCAACTTTCGTGAGGGTACTCAAGAATTCACTTCGAACGGCCAATTTGGTATCACGTGGTTGGAAAGGGGCTATTTAATTGGCTGACTACCATGAAGTTGGAGGATTTCCGCGTGCTTCAGCAACCAGTAAGAATTTGAGCTGTATGCTGGAATCCACTCACCCGAAGCCCGACCCCCGCCAAATCGACCAAAGAGACCCAAAACAGACCCGGCAGCACCCCTACCTTCCACCACATGCCTACAGTCTCACTCAGAATCCCGATGGTCCACTCAGCAGAAATTAAGCCCAAAACCAAGGTAGGTCATCCGAGAAACGTCATCTACCCAAATGTTTTTTTAATTCGTGCAGGAAGGGTGCCAGTTTGGCCTCAGTAGAGAGATTGCTCCATATCTTGGCATCTCGAAGAGGAAAGGCCATTGTCCTTGTTTCTTGGGCAACCTGACATCAGGTTTCGTGTTGCAGAGGTTGAGGGTAGAATATTACACTATTTTCATTGAAAATTCCATGGAAAGAGCGCTTTACCACGCTAGTTAAGTTGGGGATGGATCGAGGCAATATAGATTTTAAGATCTTGTTAACAATGAGCAGTTCTAGAGCAAACAATTCTTATGACCAAAGGGATATTTATCCCCACTTTGCTCAAAACACAGGGACTGTGTGATAAACTTTTACTCATTTTTTAACCTCAAAGATTTTAAAGTTTCAATTATATCTGACAGCTTCATTCGTACTTGTAATGGTTAGAAATCTCTGGAGGACACTTTTAAAGGCACAGCAAAAATATCAAAATTTCCCTGTAGTTTTTGGATGGAAATTTAAGGGAAATGGACGATTTTCTCTGGGAAATGGAAGGGAAACCGAAATTTCCATTTCACCTTTGGGAAATTATGGAAAATGTGTCCGTTTCCCCAAAATTTTCCCAACAAAAATATGACGAAATTTCATCATTTCTTGCAACTTCAAGGGCAACCCTTGTAGAACACCTTTGAAGTTCTCTACAATTTTGAGCTAAGAGATACTTGAAATGAAGACTTTTGAACTCTTCAGCTAATTATAATTTTGTTCAGTTAGTGGGTTACCTAATTTCTCAAAGGAGCGAAACATTTTTTGCAACACAACACATCTAACAGATCTTCATGATTTTTCAGCAGTTCAGTAATGTTTTGCATTTTAAGGACAATTTGCTCAGAATCTACTCTCCTTTGTTATTTTGAAAAATGAAAACAACTGACAAAGTTGTTGTGAGTGCAGGCTGGCAAGCTGCAATTACTCTCAAAATATCCTATAATTTTCATTTCTGGTTTTGGCAGTAAGATGCTCCTGGCCTAAGACTGCTCATTTCTAATTAAAGACTTCTCCGGAGGGAGGGGAGATACTTGACCTAAATTTGTACGGGTGTGTGGCCACGAAGAAAAATTTTTACTCGATTTTGGAATAGTCGGTCAAAAGCTTACTCCAAAACGCACAATTTAGACTAAATAACAACCCGATCTAACAAAATGTTCCTTTTGACATGTTTTGACAACCGGCTTCTTGAAAATTGCTTTCTGTTGATACCCCACTCTAGACAAAATAGGTGATTACGATATCCTAAAAAAGGGCACATCCCCGTCGGACCAATATATCAAGTATCCTTCCTCCCCGGAGTTCAAATTTAACTTGGAAGCTTGAATTTCACAGATTCTCTGCTTCATGACGTCACTGTGACGTCATAAAGCATGGCAGCCACGAAAAATTAGAGAGCAGTCATTTCTAATCCTGGGTACTGCGACGAAGGATTTTTTGCAAGGGTATGAAACTCTTTACTACTATTTTGTGGGAGCACGAAAATAGCAAGAGCGATTTTTATAGGGTACAAGACTAGGTAGCTTGAATAAATTTTCAATGAAGTCATCAATCACAGATTGAAAGAAAAATCAACAAAAGCCTGAAAATGATGAATCACTTGGACGGTATGAAAATGGCCTGGAACAACTTGGTATCATTCCATGTATCCATACTTTATGCACAAAGACTTCTAGATGGGGTTGAGGTACTAGACCTTTTTGCTGAAACTTGGTGGGGTACGAAAATTGTTTTTATGTTCAAGATGGGGTGTGAGATTTTCTCTAATTATGTGAAATTATCCTCCACTTAAAAGTGACCTCTCCCGTATGTTACAGGCTAAAAATTACTTGCTCTGTAACTGTGCTAAGTTGCAACGGATTCTGATGAGTGTCAGGCAGTTTCGGGCTGGGGTGGAAAGTACCCCCCCCCATAAATGGTAGCACGAGAAAGGCCAAATTGGTTTGAGATTTATGTGGTTAAACATGTTGAAACACATATTTGACCAAAGTCTCATGCAAGTTCACAATGTTTTGCTTATCTAGTGCTCATTTTGTGATCTTTTGAATTTCACGATGGCTGACTTTCTGCCAGCTCATTCGCCTTCCGACGAGAGTCTTCTTTCAACAATTGAGGCTTCCAATTCTTGCGAGACATACGCCTATCCTATAGACTCCACAACGTACTTTGTACCCTATGAGCCAACAGTAGACCTTTTAGCTACTCTAAAAAGAAGTATGGATTGAGCGATGCTTTGTCGAGAGGCTCTATTGGGATGCGTTTGAGCTTTTATCCGCATCGTGTAACTTTGAAAAACTTTCAAACTTCATCATAATGTTTCTCGATTCAGATCCTCTTTTAGAAAAGCTGAAGGGTAGGCTATGGCTTTTGTATATAGATTTTAGCACGAGGGGGGTTCTCGGCTAAATTTCGGGTAGGGGTGTACCGCCCACAGTTTCAAAATGGAACCGTTGGCTAGACCAATTTTTGTGAAAATGATACCGTTGGCTAGACTAATTTCTCCATCAAAAGTGCCCTGAATTGGCGTTTCCTAGAAAAAACTTGCCAAATTTTCTCATTCTCAGGACAAAATTTTTGTAAAAATTGGGTTTTTTTGCAGAAATTACTGACTTTCTATTGTGCTTTGACCAAAATTTCCACAAAGCATACCCTTGCCTAGACTAAACTCGACTAAAATTGCCAAAAAGTTTACTCTTGGGTAGACTAGAAATCCAAAATAGTAAAACCCTTGTGGGCGGCGCATCCCCAGGTACCTTTATTATGGAAGAGCCCCCCCCCGTAGATTTTAGTGTAGATTTAAGATTGGTTTAGCCCACGATATCATTGTGAACATGTTGACGGCAGACCCGTATCCTAAATTTGGCGTTCAAAAAAAGAATATTCCCTGTACTTGTCACTTTGGCGCTTTCTCGATCAGTTTTACAATCTATGGTGCCTCTTATCTATAAAACGATTCTCCCAGCGCCCCGCAAGAATCAAAAGCTTAAAGACCCTGTGAAAGTAATATTAGTCTCAAGTATGTTTTGCTGGAATAATAGCAAACAATTTGAAGTTCTCTTCTAGTTATTCAGTTGAAAGATTTAGATAATAACATAATATATTTTGAAAGACCCATTGCTAACCACGATCGTTTGTGCGCTGATTGAAATGCAAGACAAAGGGAACTTAGGCCAAAAATGACTTTCAGATAACACGAAGGTCGACTTTGGCGCCACAAAGGATCATGGTTAGCAATGGGTCTTTAAAGCTTTGCAAAGATTTAAGCCCTTTGCTCTCTGCCATTAGCCAGAATGACTCAAGAGAAAACAAGGCAAGAATATCAATTGCTGGTGATACATGTTCGAAAATCGTTAAAAATACAAAATCTTAGTACAAAAGCGCAAAAACATATCCATTTAAGTTTTTCGTTTAAAACGTCCTTGATACATAAGTTGTTGATACCTTCCCATTCAAACTGATTATTCGTTGCTGAAAAGTTGAAATGAAATCAGAGCTAAAAACTGAGGAATAAAAGCGATACCCTTTTGAATGGCTACCGCTCCCTGAATATATAAGCAACACTGTGGGCGTCGTAGGAGGTCACCTAGAACTTGAACACCGCCAAATATTGCAGACAAACTGTAAACCGCCTCAAAATTCAGCTAGAACCATCATGACGTTTTTCCACGATTTGCCTTTAACACCTCGGTTCTGTACTGCAGACGATTGCCTCGTTATCATTTTTATGACCCAAAAAAAGGGAAAGCTTATTCCAATGCCTTAAATCAGCTGGAGAGGGGTGAGAATTAGTCAAAAGTTCACAAAATTGTATCGTACTGGAAAATTATTCACAGCCTTATCTTCAATTTTTTGATAATTTGACTCATCGAATCATAGTTTGTGCAAAAACCTGGAAACCGTTCAGAAAGAGGGTAACAGTAAAACTGTAATTTGTAGAGCTATAATCCAATAAACCGTACTAAAACAGCTAGAAACCGCAAAACGTCACCCCCTACGACCCCCTACGACCCCTACAATGTTGGTTTGCATATCAGGCTACGTAGCAAACAGGTTCAAACATTTCTTGAGCTTTCCTGGTTGAAGTCCGGTGCTCCATTCAGAATTTTGAGAATTGCTAAAAAACGTACTTCTTCAAACTTCTACTTTACAGCATCGGCTTGAAAATGATCTCGCACTTGCTACTTTCTTGCAAGGATGAAATTTTTTATAGAATATAGAATGTACTGATTCTGGGAAATTCCATTTACTCAATGACAACATATATGACTACATAAGTCTTAAGTTTGGTTCATTATTTCCATTAATTTTCACATGTTTTTCAAAGGGGCTTTCTGCAGAAGGTCTGCCTTGTTTCCATATTGAAAAGACCAAGAATATATGTATGATAATAGAAAATTAGTCCCAGAAGGAATTTCAAAAGGATTTTAACGAAACTCAGAACTTCAATTAACGATGATTTAAACATGTCGTTTTTCATAAAGAGTTTCGTGATATAGATCTATATTGAAAGTTTTGGATGAAGAAAGATTCTGGTGCTCTTGTCTGGTGCTAGGTAGAGCAACCACATGAGGTGTCCTCTAGATAAAATTGATTTTGGAACACAATTTCAATCCAAATATTGCAATTTTCAAAAGTCAATATCACTAACAGGGTGATCGAAGATCGCTTTCAATCACATTGAATGAAATATCGAGCAGCGTCATGTAAGAATTTTGGTCTCTAAATATTGTATCAAAAATGCAAAAGAAAGATATAGTTATATAGATTTCAATTCTCTATAATACCTACCCGTAGTAGCCTGCATCCTTTTTACTGAAAGAAGAGGAAGAATATTTTAGTAATGCCAGTACATCCTCGTTCCTAAAACATATAATATCTTCGTTTCTGGATTCGTCTAAAACATAGCATATCGTACTTTTAGTAGGGCCACAGTGCCATACCAGTTTGACTGCGCCAGATAGGGAACTGGTGCCTAACCTAGAGATGGCCTGAGAGAAGAGCAGGGCAGGGCAATGGCGGATGATGACCGATCACAGCGTGCAAATAAGAGGGTAAAGAATGCTTTGGAAGATCTGAAGAGGGTTTCTGCCAAATACACTTCTAAGAAAGCCCCCACAAAGAAATACCGTGTCCTTTGCTATGCTTCGCCTACAACAGGTCATTTGCAGCGACAGAGAAATGCAAGGGAACGTGCTTATTATGCCCGTCGAAAGCAACGTGAACGCCGCAGTCGCAATCCTGTAGATGAAGAGCAAGAAAATCTGCAATCGAATGAGGAGGCATATGAGGTTACAGAGGGTAAAAAAGTTCTCATTATTATCAAACTAGTGTGTTTAGGGTTAAGGTTTGCGGAATTGGATATAATATTGACTTTTTGTTTGTACAGGGGCGTGTGTGGGGCTATTTAACTTGGCTCTTAGCGTCCAGAATCATAAATGATACCCGAGGCAAGCATAAAAGTAGTAGGAGACAAGAGGCTGGGGACCACAACGCCCTTAACACCCGAAAAAATTTGCAAAAATCATTCATGATCAGGTTAAAGTTGGTCTCAAGACAAAGTTGGACAAAATTCTCACAATGGATTTTTTGCCAGGCAGTACCCCCCAAAATTTTATCTCCCGCTATCCTCATGATGAAAAGCTTATTCCAAAACATAATATAAGGGCCTTATTAGCCATGTATGAAGAAGAACACTAGTGCATGAAGCAGCTTAAAACAGCTGATGGAAGAGGCTTCAAAACTGTACAAACCAAAAGACCCAGTATGAAGTATCATGGGGCCTTACTTGTCTTTGGGCTACGGAGCCCTACTGGTCTTATGGGCCTCAAATTAGATGGCCAAATAATGTTCGGGCCTTTGCTTTTGGGCCTGTAATTCTCCTGGACTCAACTTCTACAGGAAATTACTCGTAGTTTTGACACAACTTTTAATTAATCAGAGAGGAATGAGTTGAAAGAAAGTTTTTTCCAGCTTTCCACAGCTTAATTTCATGGTAATCATAATCCAGATTTTGATGCAAGTGGCCCAAAATGCGGGATGAAAACTCATTCCAAAAAAGTGAACTCTCAGGTCACCATAAGAAAATCATTTGTTACGCCTGTTTAGTGCACTTTTTTGGCTTGTTCTTCCTACCCCCTCAAGACTGATTCTTCATAACTCCAGATGCTTTTGCCGAAAACTATCAGATAACTGCATTTGTCATCTTTTGATGCAATAGTGAGTGGCTTCTCCATTCCAGAGAGGTTTATCAAGAAACTAACGTCAATAAACATCTGTTTTATAAGGAAATTTATAAGGAAACTGGTTTATAAGATTAACTAGTACTAACATGGACAAAATTGTAAGAAGCTCTAGACTCGCATTATGCCTGAGAAATAGTATGAAACTTTCAAAACATAAATTCAAAACTTAATTCAAAACCAGAAACAATTCAAGCAACTTTTAGCACTTGTGTTCTGGCCTGAATTTCTTATAAAAGCACTGGGGTCCAGGAGCCTAGTAGAAACCGTAGTTTTCATTTCTTTGGTTCCCTGTGATCCGGCATATGGAAAACAACAAGTATGTAATATGAAACCCATTACGTTATTGCTGCAGTTGGCTTGCTACCGTTATAGTAGTAGGAAAGAAATACGAAAAAGGGATGAATCTCCTGACGATTGGCTTCGGAGGTAGTCTGGAACTTGATAAATTACTGATGCCAGATAAACGCTTTCGATTTACTCTGCATGCTTTTAAACAGACGATGTATTTACCAATACCTCAAGTTTCTTTCAAAATTTGTTTTGTACCTGGAGAAAAAGAGGAAGGTTTCGATCCATTTGGATTTGCGAGCAAATAAAGCGAGGTCACAGGTGTTTGCTACTGCCACAGAGGCTTCAAAGGACACAGGATTAAGTTGGTTTGATTGACGTTTTTGACATCGCATTCTTTGTTCAACACGGTACACAAAATCACCTCTCTTTTCAAGCGTGATACCAAGAACTGTGTGAATGAAATGATTTGTGCCTGGCTTGTACAGAAGCCTTGAATCAGCATTCTGCTATTGCTTTCACTTAAGTTTGTGGGCTTGAATATATCATTGCCTTGATTTGGAACAGAGCCCCTTCTATTTGGGGGAACTGCAAAATGAAGGGGCAAAGCAACAGAAGGTAGCAAATTTGGGCCTTTTTCGAGAAGTTAAAGAGTGCAGAGAGCATTTTGAATATAAAATGATCATAAGTGTTAGGGAGAGATAGAAACAATTTGAATTGAACCTTTTTATTCTGAACATATAATGCAATTACTCATAAGAGACATGACAATATTTTGGCCTAGTAAATTTTGGATACTGACGATCCAACTATTTGAAATGCTGGGTTTTGGAATCATTTTGAAGTAATGCGCGAAGAACAATTTAACCCCCACCAGCCCCGGAGCGCTCCCATAAATGTGACTTCATGTCCTGTCGCAAATAAAACATCAAGAGAAGATCCCCAATAATCCAAAGTTGCACCAAGAGGATAGTAAACTGATCACTATGTTATTCCTTTTAAACGTGGCAGTGAACTTTCAATTACATTTGTCCTCTTTCAGTGATTTCATACTTAAAGTGGCTAATTTGCCAGGTTACGTTGGTCCCTCAAAGTCTGTACAAGGCAAAGCTAACCAACCACAACTTTATGGAGGGGACTCCCCATAACTTTGATTTCATGATTGCAGCGGGAATCCCCACTGCCAGTAGCAAACACTTAGCTCTGCTTCAAGGATCATCAGGAGTGTCATCCCTTTTCGTATTTCTTTACTTATACTATAACAAAGGCGGGCCAACCATGCTTTATAATTAACTGGCCATTGTACATGAACTGCAGTTAAATCCACCAAAGTTGGACAAATGGGACACAAATCAAAATAATTATATAATTTAAATGGTTTGTTTGCATGGCACTTTGCCAAAAATTTTCAGTTAATTTTCATTAATACATTTTAAAAACTGTTATAATGATCTCCTTGCAGGTTCTTATGATTCATTTCCTGAAGCAGTTGGTGATGAAAGCAGCATTCAATCCTGCATACCCAAAGGAGGAGGACTTAGCAGTATACTTTTTAGAAACAATATTTTGAATTCCATATATTCCAGTTGCAAAACATTAATTGGATGTATATACTGTACATATTGGACATTCATAGAAGTGATGATGAAATGGATTTTTACAGTGTACATGGTGTCATCATTATGATGCTTTTGCCATTTTGTTGCAATTTAACTTGTATTGTGACTTGATGACAAGCTTTTGACACATAAAATTATTATCTGGTATCATATGGTACCTCACTGGGTAAGGTTAGGATTAATTTGTAATCATTTGCCATCAAATGTCTGGGTTTGAAGTTTGCCAAATAATATTATCATCAATATGACTTTAGTTTGAATTTCAGAGTTGGTAAAAAAGCATTCCCAGTGTTAATTTGTGATTGAGATATGTTTATAAATCCATTTTAAGGTCTTGCAGAAACACTTGAAAAGTGCAAATCACTGCTTGCAAAGACTGAGGGTCCCAAGAAACAATCATGGTCTGCGAGAGTTGAGGCTGCAAATCAAAGTTGGGACATGAACAGAGGCAATATTTTTCAATTGGTACTGGAAGAGGAAAGAGCTGAGCTAGGCAATTGCAACCAGTGCTTGGTGGAACCTGCTATTGTAAAGTGCATAAGCTGTACAGATGGGAAGACAAAGTACTGTGCAGACTGTGATGAAACTAGGCATAGGTTACTGCCATTGCATGACAGAGCAGTTTCCTTCAATGGATGCTTACAATCAGTGTCTTCTTATGTGACCGTGAGAAATGGTGCTTTTGTGGAAATATGTGAGTTCATATATTTTATCTGTAGATACATTATCAATATGTAGTTATATTTAAATTGAGAAGACAATTATGGAACACTGTATATGCTCTGATGCTTCATTTTTGCTGTGATTGAGCCACAATGTTTGAGATAAAAAGACTTAGGCTGTGCTTGGCTTTTGAAGGGGGATTGGTTTCCAGGACTGTTTGTTATTAAATTTTGTTATTTGGCACAAAAGTTCTTTGTTTTGCAAGTTTATCATTTTAATTGTGATATTTTCCTCCAACCTGAACACACTATATCATTTTTGAAAATAGTTGCACAAAAGATGGGCCAAAAACTCTGTCATGTTGGCCTAATTTTTCAATGACACCTTACTGGTGGAAGCTTTGAGATACATCACTACAAGGTCGTCACAAATAAATGTACTAACAAATGAAAACATGCCATAGCTTTTAAGGTCAGTGTTTTGTGCAATTTTTCCATAGGTGAAGTTGATAAATGTTTGGCTTATTGGCTCATTGAAATATACTGAAACTTAAGAACAGGAAAATTTTTTTGTTACAGATTAACAAGAACCAGTAGAACCCATTCACATTGTGCCAGTACAAATTTGGTTCTGTAACAACGGTTTCATTACTTTGATCTGTTGACAAATTCTGTTGGAACACTATAAACACTTTTTGAAATGGTAGCTTTGTAATGGATTAGAACTGTTTTGGTGCTGTGTAAATATTGCCAGACAGTGCATATATGGTTGCACCTGTTTTTTATTTCTTTCCTGGTGTGATATTGTACAGATAACCTTGGATGAAAAGAGCTTTTTATCATGCCATTTTTTAGAATGCAGCTGTTAGTTTTTCAACAAGAAGTCTATTAATTCTCAGGTTTGCACCAATTTTTTGCTTTCCCAGCACACAGAGTAATGTTCTTCTGATCGCCAGTTTGTAGTGAAAAACCTTCAGTAATTATATCATGATTATATTCATTTGCAAAACATTTGTAGATAACAAGTACCTCCCACTGATACTTGAGAAATGCCAAACCTGCTCTTCAAAATTTGATGGAGATGAAAGCTTTGTTTACATTGAAGAAGGCTTCCCTATCACTGTTGTTACAATTGAGGGTGAGTCATTGTATACATTTATCTGGATCATACTTGCGCCAATGAATCATGCACCATTTCATAGAATTTATTCAAGTGCCTATTCATTAGCATTTTTGTTAGTTTGGGGAGAGAAGGGAAAGCCCTTGTGAGTTTGGTACTGTACTCGAACTTGAATACATTTAGATCCCTAAGGCTATATTTTGTGTGCAAGGTGTCAAATGTTGTAAAAGGCAAAGTGTAAATGGCCATTACACCTCAACTCCACTGGTTTGAAAGAAGCTAATTAGACTAAATTCCTTTTTATCCATTTGGTGCAAAGAAAGAAACAAATAGCAATTTACACCAAGCTTTTTTGAATGCTGCCCACACTACATTTTATGATTCTTTACTCTTTTGATTGTTTGCCCATGTTCCTACATTTCTGTATCTCAATTCCATGAAAGATTATAATGGCTTAGTAATGTGCTGCTGCTGCTGCTGCTGCTGCTGCTGCTGCTGCTGCTGCTGCTGCTGCTGCTGCTGCTGCTGCTGCTGCTGCTGCTGCTGCTGCTGCTAAGGAATAGATTATTGTTGCTGTATGAGAGATTCTCGTTTGTTACTACAATTCATACCATGGAAACACCATTTGCAAAGTATGTTCCTCATGTGTGACAAATAGACCTTTTCGCTATTCTAAAGAGTTGGAGTCGAATGATAGTTGACATGCTTAACAGAATTCTAAAATCTTCACGAAAGTGAAGCTCTAATGCCACTTGATCAATCGTCTTGTATAAAAATGTATAAAATAACACTTGATCCTGGCTTTTTTGTAGAGTACCGAAAAGGTCTATTGATTCATTAATGCATCTTTAAAATGTATCTTTCCTCGCTAGCGGTTCCTAAATATTCAGGTCTCAGGTCCAAATAATCACTTTGTAGGAAGATTCGACGTCTTGATCCAGAAGGTCAAATGCACCAAATGTGGTTACATTTTAGAGAGCCTAAGTTTAGGTATCATCATTCAGAATGGGTATTGGCCAGGCTCAGTCAGGAATATCAGCACCCTTTATGATTGCAAATTGCTTCAGTTTTGGGGTCTAATGCAAGTGTTACAACCAAGATGCTCAATGTCTGGGTTTTTGAAAGTTCTATCCGAATTTTCATCGAGAAATGCAAGGGTGAGTATAAGAGTTTGGTTTTTGAGTGTAATCAGAGAAGAGCATACCTAATCTAGGCCTTTTTATTGCCTCAATGATTCATTTCATAGAACTGGTAATAAAAGCAGCAGCTGTTTATATTTTATTCGTCTTCAATCTCTGTCAAAAACCCATCGTGTAGTTTAATCAAATTATGTGGTGTAGAGGTGAGATTACTTCAATAATTGGTGTATTTCCAGAGTATTTCCTTGGCTACACATGATCATTGTGAGGGTAAGTTGCACTGTATATTGACGATATCAAGTGGAATGGTCTGCAACTGATTTTTCCATTATCTCCTGCATTTGCAATGACAGAAGTTCTTCAAACCAAGACACCTTAAGAACTCAGCGTTTTTCTCCCAAATTTTTACCGTGAATTTTGTGATTTTATTAAGTCATTTTGCAGTGGATTTGCAGGAGATAGTGGGGGCTCTTTGAGACTCGTACTTTATGTTTAGAGCATTCCTGTTTTGATTCGTACATAGAAGATGCATCGGAATTGGTACAAAAGTATCTCTTGGAGGGTTCGAAACTATAATGTGAGCAGCACTTTTTCTCGTAACGATAGAATCTACATCAGGGTGTCGCAAACAGTGATTTTGTAACTTGCGAAATGACAGAAATTGTGATCGAGCTCACTGCCAGAAATAAGGGAGAGTTTGGAAGACAAGAAGCTTCCTAAGACCTACCAGACCGTAAATTTGTAATGAATTTTAGCTAGAGACTCATGCCGCATTAACCTCCGTTAGTGTTTCCTCAAATTAAATAGTACTCAGGAAAGGGATTTCTTATTTGGCTACGAATATACTGAATGAATAAAAGAACAGGACGAGCGGAATATATACAAACGAATATAGTGATCCATCACATGTGGTTGAGTGTAGCACTGTCTTACATTAGCTTTCTTAAGAAATCACACTGAATTGAGATAGCGATGCGAGTCTTTGGCTATTGTAAAGAGTACTGCCGCCTGCAACGTTTGATATAAATGGCCATTTTGCGTCCAATAACGTGTTTGAATAGCAATAACTTAGATAAGGGGTTCGCTACATGCTTTTAAACATGAAGTACAAGTCTCAAAGAGAAGTCTAGTTGCACTGATGAGCCCTGATATAGGGCGAAACCATTCATTGTAGGTTTTAGAACGAATCTTTCATTATTCTGTTTGAAGAATTCAACAATAAGTGTTGCAGCATTCCAGCGAGCTTCCAGAGAATGGAAATTTTGCATGCATGAATTGGAGCTGTTGCAAGGCAAAGATTGGATGAGATGTCCACCTTGCAGTATTTCACAGCTGACCTCTCACATTGACGGTAATGCTAAACTGAGAAGGTACCAAAAGGGTGGCAGGTAAGTCATATTCTTCCAATGTTTTGCATTTCATTCTCTCTGACAAATATTGGCTCTTGATACGAGCTCGCGAGTTGGCGGCATTATGTTGATTGCACAGGTGTGTTGAATTTTAATGTCTTCTTTAGTTTACACTTATATGCAACAAAGCAGCATAGCCTTCATTACTTGGACCATTGCCCACTTCCTCTGTCTGGATGTCTTGATTCAGTTACACTATTGACATATTAAAGAACAGCACTATCCAAATCTAAGTACTTCAGTGCAAAATCCACGTGCAAAATTTGCAAAATCAAAATTCATGTGCTCCCTAAAGATAGTTGCTTGTGCAACTGCATGGTGATCAATTCAAGGGAAACGTGACATCAAAATCAAGAGTTGAATTCGAATGTGGAAGCTTTTATTGATTTAGGTGAGAGCTCATGTCACGATTCTGTACGTCCAAAATTTCGCATGTTCAAAAATAACAACAAGAGTAATAACAGGATAACTAAAATGACAACTGAGTAAATTGGAAACTAAAGCTTCCCCATCACAGGCGCAGCCGATGCACGTATTATGGTGAAACTTTCGTAGCTGCTAATGAATCTGTTGATGCACACGTAAGCGACCTATATAAAAACACAGGATGCAGGGTAAGTGATTCAATAATATTTTTGAGATGCTGTTATTGAATTTAAACAAATCACAATTCGTGCGTTTAACCTTTGGTAATCTTAAACAAAATGGTTGAATGACTATTGACTTGTTAATGAAATGTATACATGTATGAAAATAATTGCATGCTTGGGTCTTGGAATAGACTTCTAGCGTTTCTCCTTTAGTTTTCTGTATAAGTTACGGTTGCGTACACTTGTCTGAATATATGAGTGAACTGACACCTTGTGGCTGGGTTTTGCGCGTTAGTGCATCGTTTCTAGAGGTAAATTCTGAGCTTCTTTCCGTAACTGGATTTCCCCGATATGCTCGGTGACACAAAATGTAGCAGCGCCTTGGAAATTTCATCCAAATTTGAGTACTGCTTGATTGCCAAGACTCCAATCATTTATTTGTTTGTTTGTTTGTTTTTTTTGTTTTTTTGTTTGTTTGATTTAGAATATGATTGCTGCTTTAAAGGAGGGCTTTTTAAATCGTAAATTTTCATCTTTGCTCACGAAGAAAGATGAATAGCCCTTGCTACTGCCTGCACCGTTAACATACAGTTTGCAAGGAAATCATTTTTAAGTGATATTTTAAGAATCCATACTGCGTCTTTAATCTGAAGATCGTCTTGAAACTTCTTGAGGACACTTGTGTACCTTTAATGATAACAAGTCATTCATTTTTCATTCTCGCTCGATGTTCTGTGTCTTTGCAGAAGATTAAGACGGATAATCAATGTGGGAATTCTGTGTGGGAAGCTGCAGCGAATGATGTGAAGCGTAAGGGAGCATTAGATGAGACAGGGCTCATGTTTACAGGTTGCCGACATCAAGTGGCACAGAAAGGCATAAACATGTTTCAGGGCGAACTGTTTGCTTACCACCACTATCTGCATTGCACTGATGTTATCCCCAGAAATGTCAAATTTTTGTTTCAAGATATTGCATGCAAATATAGAAAGTGGGTGGAGAATGTTGACGCTAACAGTGCTGACAAGGTTACTTTTGCATTAAACCTTATGCATGGTTCAGGTCATGAATGGGCTTGCCAGGTGAGACATATTTGTATTTCTCATTAGTGGGCTAGTACGAAAGGTATCATCCTACCAGGAATAGACCTTTTTAGCTCGTCTACAAAAGATTGCGAATCGAGCATTATTTTTGTGGCTAGCAACAGAATATTTTGTGATAGATTTGTGCACATTTCCAGTGTGAACAACAGTGATAGAAGCTGTAACGTTGAATACTTTGTATGAAAACGTATGAAATTATCGTTCGATCTAAGCCATTTTAGAAACATCACAAAAATCTATTGATCCAGTGTTGTGACACTGTGTTTCAATATAGATGTTTCAGCCAGGTTTTGCAGGAGGTGCGGTTTAAAAACCAAGAATACATCTCGAGAAACAAAGGGTCACGGACCCAAAGTGCTCATTTTTCACATCCCTCTTTCTGCTCTTTCGCTCTTTCTCATAAGCTCAGTCAGTTAGTTGCACAAAGATATAGATAGAGGCTGGAAAGGAAAACTTCATATAAACGTGTCGACTTACTTCTTCTTCAGCAATCAATCAATATACAAGGTGTGACAGAATGATTAACCTCCATCTGCACGGCTGCTGTCGAAAACTTTCCTCTTTGTTTTTCAGGTTTCCAATGTTTTTATTGCGGATTCTTCAACTTTAATAGTTCAATACAGTTTTTAATCTAATGAGTAACTGATACATTGTGGCATAAAGATGTAAATCACTTTGAAACTAGAACTTTTCACATGCATCTTAACTGGTTAAAAAAGACGCGAAACTGAGTCCACAGTGGTTCGAAACCTTGTCATCTTAATTCCTATAACAGGAAAACACTCATTAGATTAGAAAATGCAACGAAAAGAATCTGAAAATGCTTGAAGTTGCTTTTAAAGATTGTAATCGGAGATTAAAGTTGAAACACTGTTATAAAATCATTTTTGTTTGGGAAATCTTTAGTTGTAAGAATATTTAGCAACCAAACAAAGACGATGTTAAATGAGGTGAATTTACTATACCTTGTTCCAGTTATATTTGATTTGTAGAAAAAAGCATATTGCTGTGTTTGTGGTGAGATCTTCCCTGCCCAGTAGCAAAAAGGAATTTAAGGCCGCTTGAGCGTAAACCTCTATGATCAATTGAGAGATCAAAAACTATTTGTTGCAGATTTTGGAAAGCGGCAGATATAAGGAAGGGTCGGGAAGGAGTCACGGTGAGGACTGCGAGATCATCAACAGTATGCTATCTAGTGCTAGTACAGTAACACGAAGAATGACGCCAGAAGGTACTCATTACACTCTTGCCTTTTCAAAACCTAAACAATCAGAACCGCGTACGATTCATCAACGAGTATTTGCTGTGCGGTATTCTCTGTTACTTAATTTCATGTAAATTTGTTTTCGTCGATCAGATCTATGGCAGAGCATACTGAGTTTTGAAAATTTACATTTTTAAGAATGAGGTATGAGCAAATTGGGAACACACGATATTTTGCGCTTAAAACATCTAAAGAGCGTTGTAAAGCTGTATCTATTTGTTAATTTAGAGATTTCTCTATGGATACTCTTGTTGAACGTACATGAGTACCCAGGTAAGCATCTATAAAATTAGTTTCCTATTTCACTTTCTAACAGGTTACATGAATACAGTATTTTTTAGTTTGTGGACGTGGAACACATCCATAAACCAATAAGGAGAAACTATTTTTGAGTTTTCTGTTCGTTTCTTTTCGCTTAGTTTTGATACAACGTACCATGGGTTTTTAAGTATTTTGTTCAGATTTCACTGTCTGGGTGTTCACCTGTCACAATTTATTTTGTAGTGCGCGAAGAGTATCTGACAGAGCTCGTCCTTGCTTGGAATCAGAGGCGAATTTCCAATCTCCCAAGCATGCTTGTGAAGCGGGAGAAAGATGTAAGGAAAAACAATACTTTGTAATTAATATGTTGCACGTTCTTATACCCTTGTGCTCTATGGTACCTAAAACATCAGAATTTGGTATCTGTTAATTTTCAAGCTCTGAAAAGAAATGTGGAAAGTTTTAATTTTCAAACCTTTTCCTTGCATCGAAATTTGTTAATACTGAATTGAAAACAAGGTCTTGCATCTCAAAGTTCTGTCAGGATAATTCCTGTTTTCAAGAAGCTTCTTGTCAATTATTTGATGAAGTGAATGTAGAAAGAGTATGCATTCATCGAAAGAACTTGTCGGATTCAACTGGACGGTTGCGATGTTGTAATTATGAAATGAGGTGGCGACATCAGGGAAACTGCAATAGTCCAAAAATAACCGCGATTATTGTAGATACGTAGATATGGCGAATATGTTTCATTTCTAGGTTATCAAATCAAAGGAAAAGTCTTTAAAGGAACTGCAAGTTTACTGCAATAACGAGTCGATTGATCTGAGTAAAGTTGATTGCAAGAGATGGCTCGAGGATCTTCAGAATGAAGCTACAGGTATACTGTTGGTCAAGCGTTTTGGTACTTCCTTTTTTCTTCAATGAAAATGATTAAGCAATTGTCGTGTTATTCGTCTTAAAACTTTAGGCAGTGGGGGAATGGCTCTGAAATTTTCGCAGTTCCAGGCGCTACGGAGAAGGCTTTTAGCAACACTTTCTTTAGTGTTTGAGGGTTATCAAATTTCCGTAGGTACTAAGTTTGAACAATGCGATACCCTCTCCAGTTTAAAAGGGAGAATCAAATCTCAAAGGAGAAGAATTGAATAATGAATTAAGTGGACCTCTCGTGGCTCAAGTTGGGTTCTTGTTTGTTGTTGATAGATGGTAGGCTTGAATTAGCTATATCTTGTAGCTATTTTGTCTATAGATGTCTACTTTGCCAACAAATTGCTAATGACAAATAATCTACAAGTTAAAGGATTGTACTTAATTATTGTATCTATGCTGCACTAAGACGTCCGTGAAGATTATTTTGTACTCTACTATCAGTACCACCATTCTCCGTTAAAAACCGTAAAGCTGTGCTTAACATCCTTTTCTATCAAGCACTCCTAGCCAGTAAGTCATTCTCTTTTTGCCAAAATTAAAATAACTCCCTTTTATATTAAGCCCCCCCCCACATATGTCAAATGGCAGAGGTTTCCAAAGATTTTCCATTTACTTAGCAAAACAAGTTTGTATGTTAAAATCAAACTGGTTTTGAATGAAAGCTGTGTTCAATTTGTGTACTTGAGTCTTTAAATTGCTTGTTGATTCCATAAACTATGGGATGAAAGAACCGAGATAAACTGAATTCCTTTCAGAGAGGAAGAGAACTTTGGTACAATGCCGCACACATACTCGAGTTGAGAAATACTGGCTTATGTGCGCAGAACTGGCAACACTTGAATCCCTACCCCCCGAAATACAAACTGGATTGTGCATTAAAGACCTAAGGAGGATTGATCGATTATATGTCACTAGTTTGTCGACAAAGCGAGCAAAGAAAGATTCTAAGAAGGTCGAGAAGATGGCAAGTGATGTCATTGCAATGAAGAATGAATTTGGGCTGCCAAATGTCGAGGATCTGCAAGGCTTGAAAAAGAAAATAATTGTAGCCATCCGATATGGAATATTCGCCAAGCAGCTCTTCATTGATAATCTGCGAGAAAATGCCAAGAAGGTCTCCGGTAGGTTACAAAGTATTTATTTCTCCTTTGTTACCGTCATTTTATCCAAACCAGGTTATCGAATGGAGCCTTCTCATTTGGCAATGTAGCAAATCAATTGCATTCGATTGGTTGAAATTTGACTTCGTTTAGCTGGTTTAACTTTGTCAGCGTGAATGCGATATAAGTCTCCCCTTCATATATAATTTGAACCGCTCAGTTGCAGTTGGCTTCGGTTTGGATCATCACTCATAAGATATCTTCCACTCAGCTTTAATGTTACCATCACTTCTGCAACCCTTCTGAGGCTGATTCCCCTCAGTAGAATTTTTCGAGCGCACTAGAAAACTTTTCGTTTACGAGAGAAAATTTCGCTTTGAATTTGAATGCCGGGTGAATCAAAAAAGGTTTACCCGTTTGGCAGGCTGTGGAATAAAAGGTATGTGGTCAATATTCAAAAACAAAAATGTTAATTTATCAGCCAAAGGCTAAATTAGATGAGAAAATTAAAATTTTGTTTCGTAACATCAGTCAGCTTTAACACCCAAACATAAGAAATACTTGTAAGGGGTTTATATGGGATGCGAGAATGCCACGTTTCATTCCGGTCCATGCCTTATTTTGCATTTAAATTCAAGTTCAAATCAATTGTCAGTTTCAAAAATTAGACTTTTTAATTTCAATAGCAAATATATCATCGAGCACAGCGGAAGGTGGACTTCTCATTCTCAAATACATACCCCTTATAGATATCATTCTAATTTGTGGGTCTTACCAAATAAAATTTTCTCATCTAAGTTAGCCCTTGACTGATAGATTAACATTTTAGTTCCGAATATCGGCCATATACTTTGTCCACATCCCGCCAAGCGGGCAAACTTTTTTGACTCAACCGGTAGAATATTACGCGTGAAAAATCTTTCATTGTGTAGAGTCAGTCCGCTCGGGAAATTCTACTGAATAGCAATCAACCGTAATAGATTCGTTGGCTACAGATTCTACCAAAAAATCGTGCAAGCTATGAAAATCCGTATCGTTCCAAAGGTTTTTCTGTCATCCTTGCAACCACTGTCATAGATTTACTGTTGTCAGGGAGAAAGTATCTTCAATCTCTCTATCGTGACAGACTCTTCCAAAGAATACATTCGTTTGTTGAATCGTTCAAGAAAAGCTAAAGCTGATCTACGGAATGTTGTTGATGTATACAACGATCTTGCAAGAGATTTGAACGAGAAGGAACTCGAGGTCACTGAAAAAATTCCTCTGGAAAATATTGCTACCGAAACGCATTCTGTCGATGGTAAGGTGTATTTCTATGCAATTGTTCTTCATCTAAAAGTTCATAGCAAAGAACTCATCTGGTACCAGGATATACAATTAAATAAGTGAATGGGAAGAAATTTTCTCTGGAAAGAAGCCTTCACGCTTTTCATATTTTATACCCAGTTTCCCGAAAGCTTGTTCCTCAAAATTCCCTAAGACGTTGAATTTGCGAAAGCTTATTCCCACACAACCATAAGACATAGCATTCGCGAATTATGTTCCCCGTAAATTTCCTGACATACGAAATTCGTGACTTTTTGTTCTGACATAAATTATGTTATTTTCACAAAACATGAAAGTTTATCCCCACATAATCGCACAATTCATCGCAAAATTTTATTCCGAAAATTTTCGAAATTGTGAAAGTTTCTTCCTGCAAAATTTTATTTCCTAAAAGTATCGGAGTAATCTTCCGATAAGAATGAGTAACGAAGCATTTTGATTATTGCATTTCTTTGGAACTCGGATTGTACGAATGTCATATATATATATACAGGAGAGTATAGAACTTCCTCCCGTTGCGCACTTCAACGCCCATCGATCTTTTTGCTTTATTTTGTGGAAGAACTGCTAATAGCTTGACATCCAAATTCCTTAGGGTTAGGGTTAGTGTTAGGGTTAGGGTGTTTGTTTAGGGTTAGGGTTAGGGCAAGGGTTAGGGTGTTTATTAGGGTTAGGGTGTTTGTTAGGGTTAGGGTTAGGGCTAGGGTTAGGGTGTTTGTTAGGGTTAGTGTTAGGGTTAGGGTGTTTGTTAGGGTTAGGGTTAGGGTTAGAGAAGAGGGGCCGTGTTGATTTACAAATTTCAAATGGATGTAAGAACCCACAGTTTTAAGTGACATAAAGATATAGCCCCGAGGGGGTTACCTACGTTGCCATGATACTGTTCAAACTGTGCTATTCAAAGCATGAGATTATCACCCATAACTAAGCTACACTTTCAGAGCGGGCTGACTTTTAGACCATAAAATGCTTGTCAGTCGTAACATTCAATTCAAATTGAAAGCAACATTGTCTCACGTGAACATCAGATTTTCAGTCTGTTTTAAAACTTCGACTGAGTGGGAATGAGCCTATATATCCTGAAAGTTTTCAGTAAATCCGGAAAGCCGAAAATGTTCATCCATAAATGAAGTTTTGCAAAAAGTTAAAAAGTCATACCCTTAAATCAGGACTGATCATGAAAGAGGTCCTCTTAAAAATGTCACAATCCCATACAATGTAGAAGTTAAATAGTACCCGGCCCCCCCCCCTCGGGAATACAACTTACATCCAATTTTGAACATTTAGATTTTCTGATGTTCACATTTTTTCTCGAAAATGAAAGAAACTGTAATTTTTTAAAGCATAAGTGAAAACTCATTTATGGAGTACGCTTTTGACTGCCCTTTCCTTTAATGTACATACTAACCCTAATATCCACACTTCTTCTTCCAGGAATTTCAATAGCATCCAAGCGATACGTAGTGGACCGACTTATGTTTGATGAACGTTCCAAGGAAGAACTAGAGATTTTGTCATCAGAGATGGCAAATTATTTGAAATATTATGCATATGACGTCCTGCAATCATTAGAAGACAAAAAACTACAGTATTCAAACTTCTTAACAATCTTGACTGCTTCAGGTTTGTGTTATTCTGGATATTTGTGTCATTTGTGTTAGGCACTGCAATATCTTTATATATGGTTTTAAGTATGCATACGCTGAGCAGAATCTGGTTCCTTTTATAACTGAGGTATGGAGAGGCATCTAAAATCAGCCATTAAAGAATGATATATCTATTATGTAATTTCAACTGAGGATTTATTGGTGTTTCGATCTTGGATAACAAAGTTTTGAATCTGGTATTTTGAATCTCATTCTGTAACAGTATGATCATTCTGATCGACCGTTTTATTAAAGAAAGCCTTTTTTGCCGTAGGAAACCAATTGGCAAGTGGTGCAGACGATGTGGAGAATATCGCCGCGAAGCTTTGTAACCCAGAGGTGAGCATTCAGCAGACTTTACGCATGGCACTGTCAGCACTGATAGAGGTGAACTGTGAAGGTTAGGCGGGGCCTAGGGTGGCAGACACAAGGAAGTAGCTACTTCAGGGGTTTGATATACATACGCCTGCTCTGATTAAAGGGTACATTAAAAACTGAAACTTTCGGACGGACAAAATTCGGAAAAACAACTTCGGAAAACAATTTTTGAACGCTTTTTTGGGCATTTTGTACAAACACAACACCAAAAACAAGCACGAAGAACGAAACGAAATATATGTTAAAATAATTATAATTCTATCATAAAGATCAACTTACAGTACATTCATGATCAATATCGCATCTCGCAGCATTTGAATGATTTTCGCCAAATCGAACAATAGTCAACGTAGAAAGGAACCAATCTTTCATATAAGAAGTTCAAGGAAATTGAGCACTACTAGCAAAACAACGATTAATTACCTTTTTACGTTGCGCTTCTCTGTTTATAATGAATCTAAAACTCTCGGACGAAATAACTTTCGGACATCACCAGATTTCGGACAATAGACGTAAAAGTTTGCTGTAGTTATTTCAAGTCACGTGAAACTCTGGGGAAGTTTCAGTATTTTGCTACTTATTCCAGTCATGGCACAACTTTGCATGGCACGAAATATATCAGAGAAATCCAAAGATGTTTTATCAAGCTGATTGTTCACATGACTTAAATTGAGTGTAAAGAAACCTTAGCCGATTTCGCATATTGAACTATAGGACAAAATTTTGTCGGCAAGTTTGATCGTCCGAAAGTTTTTGATTTTAATGTAATTTACGGTATTTTGCCCTGGTTATGGGTCACTCAGGAAGTTCTCCTGGGTTGCCGGTTTGCTTTACCGAGATTTGCTATAGCTACGGGTAAATGTTACCATTTCATACCTATTATTGGCTATTGTGATAAGAAACTTATGTAAACAATTAATTGCGGGTAGAAGTTCACAGTTCTCTGCGTCACCTTATCTCATTATATTCAATGTTACTAATAATTTATTTCCACCATTTTTTCATTTTCAGGACACCTCCCCACGATATAAGCTGGCTTCTGTTACTGACAGGAGTCTTCAAGGTGTAATTTCTCTCCTCAACAATGGAATAATTTTTGTGAATTCGCAAATATCAGATGCCTGCGAAATTTTTGAGTTGGAAGAAGCCACCCACGAGGATACCAATGCAACATCTTCAACGAAAGCTCAATCGCTTGAAAGTGAAACTCAGTCTTCTCATGCTACCCCCGCCCCGATCATTTCAGATACAGAAACGATGCAGTCTGTTCCAATGTCAGCAACTAATCCCGGCTCTTCTCCCTCCATGGAACATGATGTCGCATTTCGAAATGTGGTTGATGCGCACTGCCAAGCTGAAAAGTTGCCCTTCATTTATGAGAATGATACGGATGACAGCGATAGCGAGAGTGAATTCAGTTTAAATCTAGAACCACCATCTTTCATAAGGACACCACGCACCATCTTCCACACAACCACAGAGCCGCATACTGGTAGGACATGTGTTATTTTGTACGAAGAGAAATTTTCGCAAGACAAAGTCGGAGGTAGATACGGTGGAAGTTACGCATGCTCATTTGTTTGCACCCTGTTTGCCAAAATCATGTCCGAGGGCAGGCTCATCTTAACCGATTATGACGACAGAAAATTTAGCAATACCTTTCTAGAGAAAGCCATTTTTGTTGCCATGGAGCAAGGTAACCGTCTTTACGATTACTGTCGCAAGAGCTTGCCTCATCGCTACTGCTCGATGGAGGAAGTAGCTGACATGGTTTCTTCCATTTGCCCGTTCGTTGTCAAGGAGGTGAGACCCGTTTGGATTGTGAATGACGACTATCTGTTAACCCTGAAGGGTCAACTTGAGTTTCTTATGATGTTCGATGAATGGTTTGTAACTATTTTCACATACAATGAGCAGGCATCAATTTTCTATTCATATCGTAAGTGCATCTCATTTATCGATACTCACTGCCATATCTACAAAGGAGAAATTGGCGGCACAGTGTACGTATTTACCGACAATGATCTTGATGATTTTGTGGCATGGGTAGCATCGATGAGTGGAATTCCGAAGAGCGGTAAAGGAAGTCTAACATTCATCAAATTCAAGTAGGCAAAATCTGTAGATATTCAAAGTTATCCAAGGTATCGAAGAACAAATCAAAGACCTCAGGTTCTATAAAGGTTCTTTTGCTAAAAACTTTGCTGATTTTCTACCAGCATACGCAAGCTCAGTTTTCCAGATATCATGCAACCCAAAATGGATCCACTGCCTTTTTCTTCATGTGAAATGAAGATTATTCAGCCCCTGGGGGTACTTGATCTAAATTTGTAAGGGGGTGTGGCCACGACGAAAATTTTTTTACCCGGCTCTAGAAGTTTTTGCCCTCAAGCAATACTCGATTCTAGAAAAAATCGGCGAAAAGCATACTCCGAAACCCAAAAATTGGACGAAATAAAAACCCGATGTAACAAAATGTCTGCGGGCAGGCTACCCCCCCCCCCCACCCCGGGATTTTGCGTTACACTCGGTTTATTTTTTTCCCTGTAAATAATCTGAATGCCAATAAAATCCACTTTGGAATCGCAGAAAATTCTGTTATTTTGGTCATTATTCCCGAATTGACCCTTCTCTAAGATGTTCAAACAAATGATTTGTAGTACAAAATTTTGAAATAAACTTTAATATTGGACTCCTCGTCTCAAATTCCCGAACACGACATTAGACACTGTAATCTGTTCAAAGAAAGTTGTAAGCTCTTGTAAGAGAATGATAGCCAAAATATACCAGTTCTAAAGGAGAAAACTGTTGAATCCTGCAAAATAAAATGAATTAATCTGAAACCCCGAAAGGAAGAATAAGTTAATACTAGCTGCAACGGAGCAACCTTGCATAACCAAAAAACGCATTTCTTCGCACACTCTAATAAAGTGAGAGATAAGAGATCAAAGCCTTCAACACCAAATCAAAACAATTGTAATACGAAAACAAATTCCTTCCGTCGATGGCGGGAAGGACCTCGAAGTTTGATAAACACCGTTTTCAAAACCAAAGGCTTTGGCGCCAAAGGTGTACCTGACATGAGGCTTTGGATTTTCTTCTTTTCTTTTCTGCTAATGTCAACTGGCTTGTCTGCATCGAAAATTTATTGTTCTTCGCACAAACCGCACTGACAAGTGTTCGATGAAATGAGTTTTTAGTTATTCAACGTTGCTGTTGCAGCTATTAACAACTTATTTCTTTTCTTTCAGGTTTCAGATTAATTCGTTTCTCCGTTTCTCTCTTGCAGAATTTAACAGTTTTCTCCCTAGGAACAGGTATATTTCGGTTCACATTGCTTTACCGTAGTGTGCAGTTTTCCTTCCACAGCTTACAGTGTCTAATGCAGACTTTGTGGGTTCATGACGAGTCCGTTATTCAAGTCTTCTAGATGTCTGGAAATCAAAGCTTGCCTTTCACGCGTACTTATGTATCATTTTGTTTAGCAAAGTGGCATTTAGATTTCGAAGAGGCTCTTCAAACCTGGCTTTTTCTCGCTTAAACTTCGTGGACATATGCTGCAAAGGATAGTTTTTGGCTGGGGTCTAAAGATTCTACACGTTAGTGATCCGTTCTGCTGCTGGCTCTTAAAGTTACGACCTCAAATTCTGTCAGATAGAGGTCAAACTTAGAGGTCAAACATCATCACACCTGTGTACTGAATAAATCAACTAAATCTACGCAGTCCATCAAAGCAAAGCAAAGTACTGGCGCAATTTCATATTGATAGACCTAATCGACTAAAGTTTGTTTTACCCATTTTTGACTCACGAGGACAAAGTCCAAGTGAGGTATATGGAGGGGACAAAACTCCTGCGAGTTTCGTCCAATTTCGATTGTTTTTTAACAAACGGTGATTGTTTTTTCATCGTTTTTGAACAAGAAAACGCCGTGAACATGCTTTGCGATTTTCTTTGTGTCCAGAGCGAGTATTGTTTAAAGGTTTCATTTGATTGGCGGAAAGGACAGAAATGCAAGAAAGATCCTGGTTAACTTCAATGTCGTAACAATTTTAACGAAATAGAAATGTGTCACGCAAATACGGTAAAAATAACGATTGATAAACAAAAATGTGGCAAGTATAGAAAATTTGTCGCCAAAATACACAAATAAATTCATGCAGCTAATTTAAAATAAGGCTTCCAGGCTCAAAAAATGCCAACAAAAATGCAATAAATCTAGAATTCTCTATTTACAACAAATTTGATGAAAGATACCCTAAACATACATTTTGAAACCTACATTCTTGCTCTCTGCATTTCTCTCTGCTCTCTACATTCTTGCTCTCTGCATTGATGCTACATTCTTAGCCAGCGATACAGTAGCATCGATAAGAAGAATATGCTTCTAGCGTTTGAATTTAAAAATGACCATTGTCTATAAAAGCTAACAAAAAGAGCAACTTCTACTCGGCAGGCTTTTCCAGATGTCAAAGAAAAGTTATCATTTTAGCAAACCAAAGCAAAGCAAACCAAAGGTACAAACAAGAACACGATGAATCATAAACCCCTTTGTACAAAACAGAATTCCGACAGTAAAGAAAATGGTTACAAGTTTAGCTGTCGCTTCAACAGAAAGCATTTTGAAAACATATCAATCTTCTACTTCAGCAATGAATATATTCCATTCGTAAATTAGTGGATTGGCTGTTGCAGAGTTTCCATCATTTCGTTTACGAGTGCCGTTGTAGGTATCCTTTCAATAAAAGCTAGCACACGCATAATGAAACGCACAAAAAGAGATGGAAACGGAACCTTAATTAAATGGTTCGAGTATCAAACGTCCATCTTTGTAAACATTTTTACGAAGGTCAACCTTTGGTACTATGTAGTAGCAGCCAACACGTAAAAACCGCCTGTCTTCAATCTCTTCGTCAGGAAAAATCGGACGAATTGCCTTATCCGCAAGGCCAATTATCTCAATGCAGGTAGAATTCTCTGGTACGGCATTGCCATGAACAGAAGCTCTTTCTGGGTGCACGAAACCAACAGCAACTGGAGCTCCATTGACAATGTATGTTACAGCTGAAATGATGATCTCGATAAAGCTTAGTCACGTTATAAAACTGCAGGATTACGATTAAACAACTTATAACAGCTAAAGTAAAACCGAGAGGTGCAATGATTGAAAAGAGGAATTCTTTTTTGCACGGCTTACGACGTATACCCAGTGATTCAGAACGAACGTGTAGCATTTGGCAGACTGTTAAGTCCTCCCGATTGTAAATGCTGCAAGGGCTTGCTAAAGATTGCATCGGTTTGCAACACTCCCACATAACGACTTAGAAGAAAAGCTTTCATAACAAATACATCATGTGACCGATTTCAATGGGAGAGGTGTTTGATCAAAGTTGCATTTTTAGAAAAAATTTAGTTCATTACAATCGGGTAACTACATGCTATATCACAGTCCTGCAAAATTCTCCACGTTTTAACCTGACTCACCAGGTATAGTAACACTTCTAAATCAACAGTTGAATTGAAACGGCAAAAATCATCTGTAATCAACACACATCTGGATTGAATCAAACCAAAGTGGTTTTATCATTTTACAAAACAATAGCAAGTGGATCCTTTCCATTAGATCATTGTATGCATAGAAAATTCATATGTTACCAATTTAAAGGATGTCTCTATTTCAACTGTATGTGAATGCAAACTCCTCTCACTATAGACTTAAAAAATGAACTTTGTTAATACTCACAGGAATTGGCATTGATACGTGCAGTTGCATCTGTTAGAAGAAAGAAACAATCATATAGCTCTGTGGGTTCCTTATCGTGTTGGAAAACGAAAATAACTCAAACAATAACACTAAGAAAGAAAGGAATAGGTCGATATCACATGAGTGACTGATAATAACACTAAAAACAGAACAACATCAAGATATCAAACTTTATAAAAAGTATGACAACTGACAAAAATTCAAACGACACCATTAAATGGAAAAGAACTAATAAAAATGAATCATAATGTAATCAGTAAACAAATAAAAAGTTTTCCCTTACCTTCACTCACATTTCCAGGATGTCTTGATGCTACATAACCGACAAGAGAAGTTAAAAATATGTCTATCCATAAACATATTATCAAGACTGTTTAGTTACTAACAACGATATCATTTTAAGAAAGATAAAACATGGAGATTTACTCACCTTCACTCACATTTCCTGCACTTCTTGATGCTAAAAATGGGAAGAAACAAGTTAAAAATATGTTAATCTATAAAATATAGTCAAGGCTGTTTAGCTACTGAACATGATATAACTCCAAAAAACATATATAACATAGATTTACTTACCTTCACTCACATTTCCTGCACTTCTTGATGCTAAAAAGCAAAGAAACAAGTTAAAAATATGTTAATCTATAAAATATAGTCAAGGCTGTTTAGCTACTGAACATGATATAACTCCAAAAAACATATATAACATAGATTTACTTACCTTCACTCGCATTTGCTGGACGTCTTGATGCTAAAAAGAAAAGAAATGAGTTAAAAGAACAGGCATATTTTCAAAAAAGGATCAAAGTTGTTTAGTAACTAAAAATGATATTATTTAAGAAAGATATAACATAGATTTACTTACCTTCACTCACATTTCCTGCACTTCTTGATGCTAAAAAGCGAAGAAACATGTTAAAAGAAAAGGCTTATCTTCAAAAAATAATAAAGGCTGTGTAGTTACTCAAAATGATAATATTTTAAGAATGATATAACATAGAGTTACTTACCTTCGCTAACATTTCCTGGATGACTTGATGCTACAAGAATGAAGAAATAAGTTAAAGAGCAGGCTTATCTACCAAATATAAACAACGCTATTCAGTTACTAAATATGATAATCATTCCAAAAAATGAAATAAACATACTTACCTTCGCTAACATTTCCTGGATGACTTGATGCTACAAGAATGAAGAAATAAGTTAAAGAGCAGGCTTATCTACCAAATATAAACAACGCTATTCAGTTACTAAATATGATAATCATTCCAAAAAATGAAATAAATATACTTACCTTCGCTAACATTTCCTGGATGACTTGATGCTACAAGAATGAAGAAATAAGTTAAAGAACAGGCTTATCTACCAAATATAAACAACGCTATTCAGTTACTAAATATGATAATCATTCCAAAAAATGAAATAAACATACTTACCTTCGCTAACATTTCCTGGATGACTTGATGCTACAAGAATGAAGAAATAAGTTAAAGAGCAGGCTTATCTACCAAATATAAACAACGCTATTCAGTTACTAAATATGATAATCATTCCAAAAAATGAAATAAATATACTTACCTTCGCTAACATTTCCTGGATGACTTGATGCTACAAGAATGAAGAAATAAGTTAAAGAACAGGCTTATCTACCAAATATAAACAACGCTATTCAGTTACTAAATATGATAATCATTCCAAAAAATGAAATAAATATACTTACCTTCACTAACACTTCCTGGATGACTTGATGCTACAAGAATGAAGAAATAAGTTAAAGAACAGGCTTATCTACCAAAATATAGACAACGCTATTCAGTTACTAAATATGATAATCATTCCAAAAAATGAAATAAATATACTTACCTTCACTAACATTTCCTGGATGACTTGATGCTACAAGAATGAAGAAATAAGTTAAAGAGCAGGCTTATCTACCAAATATAAACAACGCTATTCAGTTACTAAACATGATAATCATTCCAAAAAATGAAATAAATATACTTACCTTCACTAACATTTCCTGGATGACTTGATGCTACAAGAATGAAGAAATAAGTTAAAGAAGGGGTTTATCTACAAAATATATTCAAGGCTTGTCAATAACGGCTCCAGATTTTATCATTCCAAGAAATACATAATATAGATTTACTCACGTTCATTCACATTTCCTGAATGCCTTGGTGCTACAAAAGCGAAGAGACAAGTTATAACATAAAAGAATAGACCTGTATGCAAAATATAACAAAGGCTGTATGATTACTGAAAATATCATGGTATGACCCAGAAAACTTCACAAGCTGGATTGCAATTGTTGCAGTTCTGTTCAGAACAAGAGATGATTTGTAGACAGAGTTCCTCTTTGAAATGAAACATCCTAGCAAATTAAATTGGTTGGAGGAATTTGACAGCAAACCCAATTCTAAAATAATGTTAGTATCAACTTTAATGAAGGTCCATTAACTATATTAAATCAATGGAGGTTCCCTGACTTATATACAGCAGCCAGTAAGAGCAAGCATATTCTTTTGTAGGCAGAAAATTGATACATGAAATAGATATTTAATCAGAAACCTATTTCTCTAATTAATTAATATGCAATCATTAAATAAAGATAAAAAGGAAAACTGCAACTACTACTTCTCTTGGCTACCACGTAATCCTTGAATAACTTCCTTAAATAGATGCCTGGCTCATCGTTGAGGAACTGGTCTCCAATACTGTCTGCTGGGCTGTAGAACCAGCATGATCCTCTCTCCTTGTTATGGTGAAATCCCATAACAACGACTTCGCAGTCTTTTGCATACAAAATATCTGCCTGTGTATAAAAATGATTGCGTCTATGTATGTATGTATGTACTCATTTGCCACTAGAAAAAAGTCTGAGCTTGCAGCCTACTCTCCCATTTTCCACAATGCTTTGTGATTGACAACAAAGCACCAGCAATGATGACCATCTTCCATAAATCATAAAAACGCATTAAAGAGAAAAATTTCCTGTCATTATGTCCCTTACTAAAATAGTGAGTATGTTTGCAGGCTTCAAACCGATGTAGGACTAAACATATTTTGGAATATGATTTGAGTATGCTTAAGAGTTTGCTTCAAGTTAAGAATTTGCCGTCATTTGCATTAACAAGCAGCATGTATCTTCACACCTCAGTTCAAGGAACATGCCCTGTAAATGGATTTCAACCCTCTTGAGACCAACAAGATTCTAATGTCATGTTTGCAAACAGAAAACAGACTTATGAAAGCTAATTTCTCATTTCTAATTGCTCATATCAGCTCAGGAGGATTCTTGTTCCTATTTCTAGTTCATGCTTGCCATAATTCAAATTTTTCTACAGCTAATAGAAATTGATGTCAAATTGTCTTCTATTTTGATCTTCAAATATTTATGCGTACTTTGGCTGATGTCTTGACCTAGCTTTGACCATGACATTTGGTCCCAAATATTTGGAGGTACTGTACTTTGTTCTCCAAATGTTACTTGTCTCATAATTTGGTAGTTTCTGAATTTAGTAAATAGCAGCCTTTTGTCTGTTTCTCAAGCATTCATCCCTATATGACTTTGGTTCCAAAGTGAAGGCCAAATCCATAAAATAAAATTGACTGGCAGAGGGTTGTTCTTATGGTGATTGTTTTCAAGCTTGATCAACCTGCGAACATTAAGCTCCTATCAAGCCAAACTTATGCCTCTGCCAAGCTTGCATAAATCTTTCTTAAGGTGCTTTGATTATATCTATTCAGTTGGAACACATGCCAGCTGTTTGTTAGACTAATGCTCCCCAAAGATTTTCCAATATCTGATGGAACAGATGAAACATTTTTTTGAATGAAATAAACTCCATGGCCATTTTAGGAGGGATTTTGTTTTGAGAAATAAGGAAATGTGCTAAAATCACAAGCAAATTTTTCCAATATCCTTACCTAACAGCATGACTTAAATGCACTATAACATGTGTGTCCTCTTGAGAGTATGAAAACAGGGTTCATTGTCCCAAGCGGCCAAAATATATGAACATACTGTTAGAAATGAAAATAGAGAGAACTTTGCTTCTTGCTTGCAAATGCTTTTGAATGTTTTTGAAAGGAGCTTTCTGCAGAAAATCTCTTATATCCACTGGAAGGAGTGACTGAGGTGAAAAACTGATTGGCCATTGAGCTGCATTTTTCAATGTTTGCACTCACTGGTCAGGTCAATAGCAAAAGCTGCTCAGGTTATTAAAATCATTCTATGCACAAGAAAGCTACAAAATCTTACTCTATGTGTCAGCACAGTTTTCAGGTGGTGGAATGATGTGTCCTTATATCTTTGACTCAACTCCCTTTTATCCATGCCAGCTTTTCGTTTCCGCACATTCTCCCCACATTTGCTGCATCTTTTTGAACTTATAATAATTGGTTCCTTACAGTTGTCACAATTGCGTAGGATCTTTAAGTAAAAGAATAATCATTAAGGGTCATTCAGCTATTTTGAAGGAACACAATTTTGCTGCTGCCATCAATGAGTCAATGAATTCTGAGGTGAGAAGAGAAAGTATGTTCAAAGCTTTTTGGGATTTTTGCATTAATGCATTAATTCTAACAGCAGTGGCATGGCCAGGGGAGGGTATGTGGGGGCAGTTGCCCCCTACTTTTCAAAAATCGACGAAAATTGTAATTGAAAAATGCAATAAAAATGGCTGGGTGTACCTTTTTGCCTCCCCCAGTCTGAAAATTTTTAGGTTTTGCCCTCCCAGCAGCGTGGCCAGACAAAAATTAGTGGGAGGGCAAAACTTAAAAATTTTCAGACTGGGGGGGCAAAAAGGTACACCCAGCCATTTTTATTGCATTTTTCAATTACAATTTTCGTCGATTTTTGAAAAGTGGGGGCCTGGCCACGCCACTGTGCCCTCCCACTAATTTTTGTTTGGCCATGCTGGTGTCTAACAGTCTAACATATCTTCTGACATTGTTGCTACACAGGTTACATCATATTAGCAAATTTGCAGTCTAAAACATAATCCAGCACCAAGAGTCTATCAGCAGTTAAAATGTAAGGAATACAATTACCTACCCCAGACATTTTGTAAATGAAGATAGTATATCTGCAACTATTGAGAAAATATTTGGGATTAAAAGGAAGCAACACGAACATTGCACAAGGTGAACACAAACAAAATTTACTTAAATAAAAATTCAAAATTACTCACTTTTACCTTCTCCTGAGGACCCTATAAAGCATGAGAAGTTATCCAATATAAAAGTTGCAATTTAAACAAGTTTTCTTATCAACAAACTCCAAATTCATCCCCTTATTTTCAAAGTCAAAGTAAGAGTTGTGTTGTAATGCAACAAAAAGGAGTGGTTCATGCAGGAAAGAATGCACCTTATAGACTTCCTAAAAGCATCCTTTCTGCTTTGGTGGGTTATGAATGGGGCCTTGTGCTGTTTTTTAGCAATAAGCACTTTAGACATACATGAGCATGGTCCTCAGCCAGTGGAGCCTTCTCTGATCAAGATGTGCAGAGACTATTTGAGTAAAAAAATATAAGATCCCAAGGAACCAAAGTTTAGAATTCTCTACCTGAGGACCAAGGGCGGGCATGTCACACTGGCTACGATGGTTCAACCTTTGTCCGAAAACCGGTAGTTCAACAAAAATTTCTGCACAACCTTTGTCCCAAAAAGTGGTCTTTTTTGATGAAAATTTTCTGCTGTTATTTTTTTTCAATTTGGCGGACAATTTCAACATGATTTATCACTGAAGATGTTCATCCCAAAAACCGGTAATTTGTCCCTCAAAAATTTTTCTTGGTCATTAATATTCTGAGAGATACTGGTCTTTTTGCAAAATTGCCGGATGAACTGATTTGATGCAAAATTTGAAATTTTGGTAGTTTAGGGAGAAATTCACCGGACAAAGGTAGAACCGCTTATGTTAAAGTTTGACATACTGGTCTTTTTTGTTTAAATTTGGTGGACAAAGGTAGAACCAGCTTATTCATAAGCTCCAGGACTTTCATGAGATGGGAGGTTAAAAACCTGAATTTTGTCACAAATCGATGGCAAAGGAAGGCTGAATTCAAAATTTCACCTTTCTCCCAAAAACTGGTTGTTTTAGACAAGAAGTTGTACTGTGTAATAAAAGAACTGGTTATTTTTCCCATTTCTTCAGACAAACAGGGGTCAAATATTTTACAGTACTTGCCCGCCCCTGAAGGACCTGGGAAGTTTGCCTTGCATGGCCAATTTCTCTGCTGCACACTGTGAATTTCAGCCATGGTTCCAGCTGCAAAAATTGCATGAAACAACAAAAGAATACAAATAGGCTATTGTTAGTGACACAACTACAGCCACACAAGTGATTTAGATGTAGGAGAGATCCCCCGTACATTCTGCAAACTCCAGCATGGAAAGTTAAGATTTTGGTGCGCGGGACAGTGCGCCCATAAAACAGTGGAAACAATAGAAACCAAGTCCTTTGTGAGGCTGTGCACCAGACATGTCTGGCGTAAACCTCTTTATTTCCAGGGGTGCAAACTTTCCAACTAAGTTATACTTTCATAATGTAAATCTTATTTCAAAACAAATCTGCCACTAATATTTAATAATAGTTTTATTGTACAGCTATTTTTTCACTAGAACAGAGGTACCTACCCGGAACAGAGTATTGATAAACGGGCCTAAAAAAGTCAGCCTAAGCATTAATTTATCCAGTGTCAAGTGAATTATATTTCTTGCACTTTTTGCTTATTCTTCTTAACAGAACATTTCTTCCTCCTTTCGCATCAAGGTCATGAATCGCAATAATAACAGTAAACTTAGGGACTTTACAGTACTTACCGCTTGCAACGGTCCACAGTGAGCAACTCTTTCCCTTGCGAGTGGAATTCCCGCCAAAACGCTTGCCACCTGACTCAGGCCACTGAAACCAACTCAAGCTCAAGCCCACCTACCTGGTGGTACATAACCACCCATTCACCTTCACTAAAGATTCCCTTAAGTTCTAAAACAAGCTAGTTCTGTGTTTTAGACGAATCCAGAAACGAAGATATTGTATGTTTTAGATTCGAGGATAACCTGGTAATGCATATTCATCTAAGGATGTGTGCTGAAGAACTTGAATTGCAGTTGAAATCTTATGCATAGCAAATTCAACTAACGACTATGATTTGAAGATCTTATCTTACCAATATCTTAAAGTTAGCTTACATTTGAATCATTCAGAAATGATGCAAAGAAATTTACCCATAGGAATGTGCATCGTTTGTTAATATGGAACGAATGCCAAATTTAGATCCAATGAATAAGTTTTCTTCTAATCATATGATATCACGTGATTAAAATCTATATATTATTTTTAAATCATTCACTAAAAACAGGGTGACAAAATAATAGTTCAATTAGACTCTTTCAATAGAAAAAAGAATTTGAATACCGTGATAACTGTCATTTAAACATCTAATCTTACAAATGTCGCTGGGAAAAGTAAGTTACTGTTTGGATTTTTCAGAAAGATTCTCCAAAGAGATTGCAGTGTTCTTGTTAAGTTTGCAGAAAAGTTCCATTGCGAAATTCTTTCACAAGCGAACAATAACTAAATAATCTCCAAATCATATGATCCAGCATGATCTATACTAATTTAGAACATCTAAGATTATTCGCTGAATATGATATCACGAAAGAGTCGAAATAAAATCATTTTTTTCAGATTCTTATTTACGATCAAATGCTACTTACTCCCACCACAGGCGATAATCGTCTTTTTCTTTGAGGATATCATTTAAAAATTGGTTTTATTTTAGAACATAAGGCAACATGAACAGTTACGTCGCCACGGGGTGGACTTGAGTGGACATGGGTGATCAAAGATCGCTGCCAAATAGAATCATATATCGAACAGCATCAAGTAAGAATTTGGTCGCTAAATAATATGACTAAAGTAGCATTTCCTCCTCCTCATAAAATACATCTAATTACATGGTCTTCCGATACTTGGAATTTCTTAGACATTTGATATGCTATTTAGTAGCAGATGTAGAATGATTTGCCATGAAAAAGATTCTGTTGCAATTTGTTGTAGGTTCGACACAAATTCGCCATTCGTTTACTGGACTATAACATCGAATCTTACAATCACCGTGACGAAGAAAGTTCATTTATATTCTAATTTTTCATCATTTGAATGGATCTTTTTAATGTGGAACGAATGCAAAATTAATATATTTTTCAAAACAACGAATGAATAAATACTCTTTAAATCGTATGACATCACAAATCAAAAAACAAATTATGATTTTCAATGAAAAATCAAAAAGATATCTTTAGAACAACAAGTGCCATCCAAATAATGTCATTCTCATCAGAAAATATGCCTAACAGGGTGATCTAAGATTGCTGTCAATCAAATAGAATGAGATATCAAAAAACCATTATGCAAGAATATTGGTACCTAAGTATTATTACGAAATAAGAACTGAGTAACATAGTTATATATAATTCAATTCCCGATGTTACCTACCCGTAGTATCGAGCATCCTTTTTACTGAAAGATGAAGTAATATATTTTAATTGTGCATATTAATCAAAGCATGTATGCTAAAGAACTTGAATCAATGTTATGTATGGCAAATTCAACTAAGAACTTTGATTTAAACATCTAATATTAAGAAAAACTTGGCAAGAAGTTCGTCTATATTGCAATCTTACATAAGTGATAAGAAGTATTTTATCTAGTATGAGAATCTGGAACTTTCTTTAATTTGGAACGAATGCCAAATGTAAATATTTGTCAAGAAACATTGAATACACGAATCATCTTCAAATCATATTACATCGCATAATTAAAATCAATATATGATTTTTGAAGTCAAAATGAAACAAAATATCATTTAGGAACACAACTGGTATCCAAATTAAATAATTTTAAAAGAAAATGTGACTAACAGGGTGATAAAAGATCGCTGCCAAATAGAATGATATATCGAACAGCATCAAGTAAGAATTTGGTCGCTAAATAATATGACTAAAGTAGCATTAGAAAAACATTGTTATATAGATTTCCATCATCGATGTTACCTACCCGTAGTATCGAGCATCCTTTTTGCTGAAAGATAAGAAAATATCTTTCAATTATTCAAATTAACCAAAGCATGTATGGAGAAAACTTGAATTGAAATTAAGTATGACAAATTTAAGTAAGAACTATTATTTATTATCTAATCGTAGAATTACATTGGCGATAAAAGTTGATTTACATTTTAATGCTTCATCAATTGAACGCATCTTTTTTAATGTGGGATTTATTGCAAATTTAGTTATTTTTCAAAAAAAAAATGGATGAATAAATAATCTACACATCATATGACATCACATAATTATAATCAATATATGATTTTTGAAATCAAAATGAAGAAACATTTAATTTGACAGCACAACTCGTATCCAAATTATATAATTTTTATAAGAAAATGTGACTAACAGGGTGATCAAAGATCGCTGCCAAATAGAATCATATATCGAACAGCATCAAGTAAGAATTTGGTCGCTAAGTAATATGACTAAAGTAGCATTAGAAAAACATTGTTATAAAAATTTCTATTCTCGATGTTACCTACCCGTAGTATCGAGCATCCTTTTTACTGAAAGATAAGAAAACATCTTTTAATTATGCAGATTAACTAAGGCATGTATGCTGAAGAACTTGAATTGCAGTATTAAATTTCATGCATGGCAAATTCAACTTAGAACTGACTTAAACATTTAATCTTAGGAAAAAACTTGAGAAAAAGTTCTTTTATAATGGAATCTTAAATAAATGGTACGAAGAAATTTATCTATGAGAATGTGGATCTTTTTCCAATTTATAACGAATGCCAAAGGTAGATATTTATCAGAACAGATAATATATAAGTCATCTTCACATCATATGACATCACATAATTATAATCAATATATGATTTTTAAAATCAAAATGAAACAAAATATAATTTAGAAATACAACTGATATCGAAATTCTATGATTTTTAAAAGAAAATATGGCTAACAAGGTGATCAAAGATCGCTGTCAAATAGAATGGGATATCGAACAGCATCATGTATGAATTTTGGTCGCTAAGCAATATAACTAAAGAAGCAATAGAAAACATAGGTATATAGATTTCAATTCTCGTTGTTACCTACCCGTAGTAGTAAGGATCCTTTTTACTGAAAGATGAGAAAATATCTTTTAATTATTCATATTAATCAAAGCATGTATGTTGAAGAGCTTCAATTCGTATTATGTATGGCAAATTTAACTAAGAAAAGGTACGATTTATATGAGCAAGTGGTTTTTGTAGTTAGATCGAGAAGCAACATGCTTTCAATGGCCTACGAACAAATCCCTCAATCAAAAGAAGGAAAAGTCTATGGAAAAAGGAACACTGAATTGCTACAGTCGCCAGAGTAATTAGTTCAAATCAATTTAATCCCCTGTTCAAATAATGTGCGAAATGTGTCTCAATAAAAAGCCAACATAAATCAAGTTCCAGAAATCTGGAACCGGCAGTAGCAATCTTTTACCCTTTGTTTTAGACCCTCTCTTCTTTTGATTGATGGGTCTGCTCGTAGACTACGCTGTCAGATGACATCTACAGCGACTCTGTTAGGCAGTTTCTCAAATTTTTTGTCCATTTTGCTACCAAAAATTTCATCCAGTTTTGCTGAAAGGGCTCCCAAACTACTTAGTAAGAACTCACAACAAGTAAATAACATAGTTTGCGCTCAAAATAACGTCCAAGAAGTTGCCATTGCTATACAGTGTCAAAACAATTTGAGTGACCTATGAGAATTTAAACTGCAAATAAAAAAAGTTTCTCAGCTCTTAAATTCAGGTAAAGTTATTTCTTAACGGTCGATTGGTTCACTTTCATGCAGGACTCTTTCTTACATGCTGTTTCTTATGAGAAAGAATACGTGTAAGACACCCTAAAACGTGTAAGATGCCTTGATTACCTTAGGGAGAAATGTGCCCTGCATATTGACCCTAAGAGAGTCTTTTTTAACTGTTTCGATCTGAATGTTGAGCACAAATGCAAATCAAGACAATTTTTAGAAGAAAACTACTTAATTTTCTCAATCAGGAGTCGGACACTTTCGTGTGCTTTCGGGGAGCCTACTTTCTACCAAAATGTGAGCGCCCTCTTTGCCAGCTGCCCTTATTGAACATCAGGCTGGATCCGTCCCCGTTTCCCATTAAATCAATCTAAGGCTTTGCAGCAGCATTTTCTCCTTGAATACTTTTTGGTGTGGCTTCTTCATCTTAGTCCAGTAGATCGAGATTGAAGTGAAGAATTACAACAAAAATTATATTTGAGAGAATTGATGGTTTCAGTAGTGCTATTTGATATCAAAATGTCTAGAGAAATCCAAAACATAGAGAAATCCAAAACATTATGTTCGTTCGAAATGCAATTTTTTGAGGAATCGTTACAGAAGAACAACGCCAAAGATCCAACTTTGCGATGGTCCGCATTGTGTACGTTGTGCACTTTCAATACAAATTTGTGAAATCGAGAGGCGTTGGTCCTCTTCAGAACTATATCGTAAAGGATGGAACGACGTGAATTACCCAGTAAAATACATCTAATTTCATGGTCTTCCGATACTTGGAATTTCTTAGACTTTTGATATGCTATTTAGTAGCAGATGTAGAATGATTTGCCATGAAAAAGATTCTGTTGCAATTTGTTCTAGGTTCGACTAAAATTCGCCATTCGTTTACTGGACTATAATATCGAATCTTAAATCACCTTGACGAAGAAAGTTCATTTATATTTTAATTTTTCATCATTTGAATGGATCTCTTTAATGTGGAACGAATGCAAAATTTATATATTTTTCAAAACAACGAATGAATAAATACTCTTTAAATCGTATGACATCACAAATTAAAAAACAAATTATGATTTTTAATGAAAAATCAAAAAGATATTTTTAGAACAACAGGTGCCATCCAAATAATGTCATTCTCATCAGAAAATATGCCTAACAGCGTGATCAAAGATCGCTGTGAAATAGAATGGGATATTGAAAAGCATCATGTATGAATATTTGTCGCTAAACAATATAACTAAAGTAGCAATAGAAAACATAGGTATATAGATTTCAATTCTCGTTGTTACCTACCCGTAGTATCGAGCATCCTTTTTGCTGAAAGATAAGAAAATATCTTTCAATTATTCAAGTTAACCAAAGCATGTATGGAGAAAACTTGAATTGAAATTAAGTTTGATAAATTTAAGTAAGAACTATTATTTATAATCTAATCGTAGAATTATCTTGGCGATAAAAGTTGATTTACATTTTAATGCTTCATCAATTGAGCGCATCTTATTTTAACGTGGGACGAATTGCAAATTTAGTTATTTTTCAAAGAAAAACGGATGAATAAACAATCTTCACATCATATGACATCAAGAACTTAAAATCAATAAAATGATTTTTGAAAGCAAAATTAAAACAAATTAAATTTGAGAACACAACTGGTATCAATATTATATAATTTTCATAAGAAAATACGACAAATAGGGTGATCAAAGATCGCTCACAAATATAATTGGATAATGAAAAGCATCACGTAAGAATTTTGTTCGCTAAATAATGTAACTAAAGTAGCATTAGAAAAACTTTGTTATATAGATTTCTATTCTTGATGTTACCTACCCGTAGTATCGAGCATCCTTTTTACTGAAAGATAAGAAAATATCTTTTAATTATTCAAATTAACTAAGGCATGTATGCTGAAGACTTGAATTGCAATATTAAATTTCATGCAAGGCAAAGTCAACTAAGAACTGACTTAAACATATAATCTTATGAAAAACGTGGCAAAAAGTTCGTTTTAATGGTATCTTAAATAAATGGTACGAATAAATTTATCCATGAGAAAGTGGATCTTTTTTCAATTTATAGCGAATGCCATAGGTAGATATTTGTCCAAAAACATTGAATATATGAATAATCTTAAAATCATAAGACATCACATAATTACAATCATGATAAGATATTAAAATCAAAATGAAACAAATTATAGCTTGGGAACACAACTGGTATCCAAATCATATAATTTATATAAGAAAATATGACTAACATGGTGAACGAAAAACGCCGTCAAATAGAATGGGATAACGAACAGCAACACGTAAGAATTTTGGTCGCGAAATAATATAACTAAAGTAGCATTAGAAAACCATTGTTATATAGATTTCCATCATCGATGTTACCTACCCGTAGTATCGAGCATCCTTTTTACTGAAAGATGAGAAAATATCTTTTAATTTTTCAAGTTAACCAATGCATGTATGCTGAAAAACTTGAATCAATATTATGCATTGCAAATTCAACAAGGAACTTCGATTTAAAGATCTAATATTAAAAAAAACTTGGCATTGCAATCTTGCATAAGTGATACGAAGAATTTTATCTAGTATGAGAATCTGGAACTTTCTTTAACTTGCAACGAATGCCAAATTTAAATATTTGTCCAGAAGCATGGAATATATGAATAAACTTCAAATCATATGACATCACATAATTATAATCATGATATGATATTAATATCAAAATGAAACATAATATAGCTTGGGAACACAACTGGTATCCAAGTTCTATAATTTTTATAAGAAAATATGACTAACAGGTTGATCAAAAAACGCTGTCAAATAGAATGGGATAACGAACAGCATCACGTAAGAAATTTGGTCATGAAATAATATAACTAAAGTAGCATTAGAAAACCATTGTTATATAGATTTCCATTCTCGATGTTACCTACCCGTAGTATCGAGCATCCTTTTTGCTGAAAGATAAGAAAATATCTTTTAATTATTCAAGTTAACCAAAGCATGTATGGAGAAAACATGAATTGAAATTAAGTATGACAAATTTAAGTAAGAACTATTATTTATAATCTAATCGTAGAATTATCTTGGCGATAAAAGTTGATTTACATTTTAATGCTTCATCAATTGAGCGCATCTTATTTTAACGTGGGACGAATTGCAAATTTAGTTATTTTTCAAAAAAAAATGGATGAATAAATAATCTACACATCATATGACATCACATAATTAAATTCAATATATGACTTTTGAAATCAAAACGAAAAAAATTCAATTTGAGAACACAACTGGTATCCAAATTATATAATTTTGATAAGAAAATATGAATAACAGGGTGATCAAAGATCGCTGCCAAATAGAATCATATATCGAGCTGCATCAAATCAGAATATGGTCGCTAAATAATAAAACTAAAGTAGCATTAGAAAAACATTGTTATATAGATTTCTATTCTTGATGTTACCTACCCGTAGTATCGAGCATCCTTTTTGCTGAAAGATGAGAAAATATCTTTCAATTATTCAAGTTAACAAAAGCATGTATGGAGAAAGCTTGAATTAAAATTATGTATGGCAATTTTTAACTAAGAACTATGATTTATTATCTGATCGTAAAATTACTTTGGCGATAAAAGTTGATTTACATTTTAATGCTTCATCATTTGAACGCATCTTTTTTTAATGTGGGACTTATTGCAAATTTGGATATTTTTCAAAGAAAAACGGATGAATAAATAATCTTCACATCATATGACATCAAGAACTTAAAATCAATAAAATGATTTTTGAAATCAAAATGAAAACAAATTAAATTTGAGAACACAACTGGTATCAATATTATATAATTTTTATAAGAAAATACGACAAATAGGGTGATCAAAGATCGCTCACAAATATAATTGGATAATGAACAGCATCACGTAAGAATTTTGTTCGCTAAATAATAAAACTAAAGTAGCATTAGAAAAACATTGTTATATAGATTTCTATTCTTGATGTTACCTACCCGTAGTATCGAGCATCCTTTTTACTGAAAGATAAGAAAATACCTTTTAATTATGCAAATTAACTAAGGCATGTATGCTGAAGACTTGAATTGCAATATTAAATTTCATGCATGACAAATTCAACTAAGAACTGACTTAAACATATAATCTTACAAAAACCGTGGCAAAAAGTTCGTGTTAATGGAATCTTAAATAAATGGTACGAAGAAATTTATCCATGAGAAAGTGGATCTTTTTTCAATCTATAGCGAATGCTAAAGGTAGCTATTTGTCCAAAAACATTGAATATATGAATAATCTTAAAATCATAAGACATCACATAATTACAATCATAATATGATATTAAAATCAAAATGAAACAAATTATAGTTTGGGAACACAACTGGTATCCAAATTATATAATTTATATAAGAAAATATGACTAACATGGTGAACGAAAAACGCTGTCAAATAGAATGGGATAACGAACAGCATCACCTAAGAATTTTTGTCGCGAAATAATATAACTAAAGTAGCATTAGAAAACCATTGTTATATAGATTTCCATCATCGATGTTACCTACCCGTAGTATCGAGCATCCTTTTTGCTGAAAGATAAGAAAATATCTTTTAATTATTCAAGTTAACCAAAGCATGTATGGAGAAAACTTGAATTGAAATTAAGTTTGATAAATTTAAGTAAGAACTATTATTTATAATCTAATCGTAGAATTATCTTGGCGATAAAAGTTGATTTACATTTTAATGCTTCATCAATTGAGCGCATCTTATTTTAACGTGGGACGAATTGCAAATTTCGATATTTTTCAAAGAAAAATGGATGAATAAATAATCTACACATCATATGACATCACATAATTAGATTCAAGATATGACTTTTGAAATCAAAACGAAAAAAATTCAATTTGAGAACACAACTGGTATCCAAATTATATAATTTTGATAAGAAAATATGAATAACAGGGTGATCAAAGATCGCTGCCAAATAGAATCATATATCGAGCTGCATCAAATCAGAATATGGTCGCTAAATAATAAAACTAAAGTAGCATTAGAAAAACATTGTTATATAGATTTCTATTCTTGATGTTACCTACCCGTAGTATCGAGCATCCTTTTTACTGAAAGATAAGAAAATATCTTTTAATTATGCAAATTAACTAAGGCATGTATGCTGAAGAACTTGAATTGCAGTATTAAATTTCATGCATGACAAATTCAACTAAGAACTGACTTAAACATACAATCTTAGGAAAAACGTGGCAAAAAGTTCGTGTTAATGGAATCTTAAATAAATGGTACAAAGAAATTTATCCATGAGAAAGTGGATCTTTTTTCAATTTATAGCGAATGCCAAAGGTAGATATTTGTCCAAAAACATTGAATATATGAATAATCTTAAAATCATAAGACATCACATAATTACAATCATAATATGATATTAAAATCATAATGAAACAAATTATAGCTTTGGAACACAACTGGTATCCAAATTATATAATTTATATAAGAAAATATGACTAACATGGTGAACGAAAAACGCTGTCAAATAGAATGGGATAACGAACAGCATCACGTAAGAATTTTGGTCGCGAAATAATATAACTAAAGTAGCATTAGAAAACAATTGTTATATAGATTTCCATCATCGATGTTACCTACCCGTAGTATCGAGCATCCTTTTTACTGAAAGATGAGATAATACATTTTAATTTTTCAAGTTAATCAAAGAATGTATGCTGAAGAACTTGAATCAATATTATGTATGGCAAATTCAACCAAGAACTTTGATTTGAATCTGGAGAATCTGGATCTTTTTTTAATTTGGAACGAATGTCAAATTTAGATTTTTGTCCAGAAAAATTGAATATGTGAATATTCTTCAATTCATATGACATAACATAATTATAATCATGATATGATATTAAAATCAAAATGAAACAAAATATAACTTGGGAACACAGCTCGTATTCAAATTATATGATTTCTATAATAAAATATGAATAACAGGGTGATCAAAAAACGCTGTCAAAGAGAATGGGATATCGAGCAGCATCACGTAAGAATTTTGGTCATGAAATAATATAACTAAAGTAGCATTAGAAAACCATTGTTATATAGATTTCTATTCTTGATGTTACCTACCCGTAGTATCGAGCATCCTTTTTACTGAAAGATAAGAAAATATCTTTTGATTATGCAAATTAACTAAGGCATGTATGCTGAAGACTTGAATTGCAATATCAAATTTCATGCATGGCAAGTTCAACTAAGAACTGACTTAAACATCTAACATTAAGAAAAACTTGGCAAGAAGTTCGTCTATATTGCAATCTTACATTAGTGATACGAAGTATTTTATCTAGTATGAGAATCTGTAATTTTTTTTTTAATTTGGAACGAATGCCAAATTTAGATATTTGTCAAGAAACATTGAATATATGAGTAATCTTAAAATCATATGACATCACATAATTATAATCATGATATGATATTAATACAAAATTAAACAAAATATAGCTTGGGAACACAACTGGTATCAAAATTATATAATTTCTATAAGAAAATATGACTAACAGGGTGATCAAAAAACACTGTCAAATAGAATGGGATAACGAACAGCATCACGTAAGAATTTTGGTCGCGAAATAATATAACTGAAGTAGCATTAGAAAACAATTGTTATATAGATTTCCATTCTCGATGTTACCTACCCGTAGTATCGAGAATCCTTTTTACTGAAAGATAAGAAAATATCTGTTGATTATGCAAATTAACTAAGTCATGCATGCTGAAGACTTGAATTGCAATATTAAATTTCATGCATGACAAATTCAACTAAGAACTGACTTAAACATATAATCTTAGGAAAAACGTGGCAAAAAGTTCGTGTTAATGGAATCTTATATAAATGGTACAAAGAAATTTATCCATGAGAAAGTGGATCTTTTTTCAATTTATAGCGAATGCCAAAGGTAGATATTTGTCCAAAAACATTGAATATATGAATAATCTTAAAATCATAAGACATCACATAATTACAATCATAATATGATATTAAAATCAAAATGAAACAAATTATAGCTTGGGAACACAAATGGTATCCAAATTATATGATTTCTACAATAAAATATGAATAACAGGGTGATCAAAAAACGCTGTCAAATAGAATGGGATATCGAGCAGCATCACGTAAGAATTTTGGTCATGAAATAATATAACTAAAGTAGCATTAGAAAACCATTGTTATATAGATTTCTATTCTTGATGTTACCTACCCGTAGTATCGAGCATCCTTTTTACTGAAAGATAAGAAATATCTTTTAATCATGCAAATTAACTAAGGCATGTATGCTGAAGACTTGAGTTGCAATATCAAATTTCATGCATGGCAAGTTCAACTAAGAACTGACTTAAACATCTAACATTAAGAAAAACTTGGCAAGAAGTTCGTCTATATTGCAATCTTACATTAGTGATACGAAGTATTTTATCTAGTATGAGAATCTGTAATTTTTTTTTAATTTGGAACAAATGCCAAATTTAGATATTTGTCAAGAAACATTGAATATATGAATAATCTTAAAATCATATGACATCACATAATTATAATCATGATATGATATTAAATCAAAATTAAACAAAATATAGCTTGGGAACACAACTGGTATCAAAATTATATAATTTCTATAAGAAAATATGCCTAACAGGGTGATTAAAAAACGCTGTCAAATAGAATGGGATAACGAACAGCATCACGTAAGAATTTTGGTCGCGAAATAATATAACTGAAGTAGCATTAGAAAACAATTGTTATATAGATTTCCATTCTCGATGTTACCTACCCGTAGTATCGAGCATCCTTTTTACTGAAAGATAAGAAAATATCTGTTGATTATGCAAATTAACTAAGTCATGTATGCTGAAGACTTGAATTGCAATATCAAATTTCATGCATGGCAAGTTCAACTAAGAACTGATTTAAACATCTAACATTAAAAAAAACTTGGCAAGAAGTTCGTCTATATTGCAAGCTTACATAAGTGATACGAAGTGTTTTATCTACCGGGTGAGTCAAAAAATACACCCGGCGTTTGTGAGGCTACTGCTCCCTGAGCATATAAGTAGTGATATTCTGCACTACCTGACTGAATAGCTAACATGTTCAAATATTTTTAGAAATTTTTCTGACTAAAATCGATCACTTCGTTCAGATTCTGTAAGCGATTTTCTAAAATGAGCCCTTTTGAGAAACCTAAAAAAAATGCTAAAATTACAAGCAAAAGTCCCCAATGTGTTAACCTCACAGCGATGACTTTCAGCACGCTTTAGCACGTGCTTTCTCTTAGACGAGTTGAAAAGTCTTTCCCCTAGTGTGAATAACTCATTCAGGGGATTCCATTCTCTCATGAGGACAAACTGCATGAGCACATCCAAGAGTCATTATTGTCAGGAAGGAGAACAAAGGGAAATTTTGCTTGCTGTTTTCGCTCGTTTTTGCAGGTTTTCGAAAGGGGCTTTCTACGGAAAATCTCTTATTTTGACAGGAAGGCATGGCCGATTAAAACCGGGTAAATTACTGGACCCAGTTTGACATATCAGGGATAAAATAAGACACTTTTCAATTTCATTGCTTTGATATTCAGGGACCAGGATTTTTTCAAACGCCGTGCGTTTTTATTGACTCACCCGGTAGTATGAGAATCTGGAACTTTCTTTAACTTGGAACGAATGCCAAATTTAAATATTTGTCCAGAAGCATGGAATATATGAATAAACTTCAAATCATATGACATCACATAATTATAACCATAATATGATATTAATATCAAAATGAAACATAATATAGCTTGGGAACACAATTGGTATCCAAATTATATAATTTCTATAAGAAAGTATGACTAACAGGGTGATCAAAAAACGCATTCATTTAGAATGGGATTACGAACAGCATCACGTAAGAATTTTGGTCGGGAAATAATATAACTAAAGTAGCATTAGACAACCATTGTTATATAGATTTCCATTCTCGATGTTACCTACCCGTAGTATCGAGCATCCTTTTTGCTGAAAGATAACAAAATATCTTTTAATTATTCAAGTTAACCAAAGCATGTATGGAGAAAACTTGAATTGAAATTAAGTATGACAAATTTAAGTAAGAACTATTATTTATAATCTAATCGTAGAATTATCTTGGCGATAAAAGTTGATTTACATTTTAATGCTTCATCAATTGAGCGCATCTTATTTTAACGTGAAACGAATTGCAAATTTCGATATTTTTCAAAGAAAAAAACGAATGAATAAATAATCTACACATCATATGACATCACATAATTATAATCAATATATGATTTTTGAAAGCAAAATGAAGAAATATTTAATTTGACAGCACAACTCGTATCCAAATTATATAATTTTTATAAGAAAATGTGACTAACAGGGTCATCAAAGATTGCTGCCAAATAGAATCATATATCGAACAGCATCAAGTAAGAATTTGGTCGCTAAATAATATGACTAAAGTAGCATTAGAAAAACATTGTTATATAGATTTCTATTCTTGATGTTACCTACCCGTAGTATCGAGCATCCTTTTTACTGAAAGATAAGAAAACATCTTTTAATTATGCAAATTAACTAAGGCATGTATGCTGAAGAACTTGAATTGCAGTATTAAATTTCATGCATGGCAAATTGAACTAAGGACTGACTTAAACATCAAATCTTAGGAAAAAACTTGAGAAAAAGTTCGTTTATAATGGAATCTTAAATAAATGGTACGAAGAAATTTATCTATGAGAATGTGGATCTTTTTCCAATTTATAAGGAATGCCAAAGGTAGATATTTATCAGAACAGATAATATATAAGTAATGTTCACATCATATGACATCACATAATTATAGTCAATATATGATTTTTAAAATCAAAATGAAACAAAATATAATTTAGAAATACAACTGATATCGAAATTCTATGATTTTTAAAAGAAAATATGGCTAACAAGGTGATCAAAGATCGCTGTCAAATAGAATGGGATATCGAACAGCATCATGTATGAATTTTGGTCGCTAAGCAATATAACTAAAGAAGCAATAGAAAACATAGGTATATAGATTTCAATTCTCGTTGTTACCTACCCGTAGTAGTAAGGATCCTTTTTACTGAAAGATGAGAAAATATCTTTTAATTATTCATATTAATCAAAGCATGTATGTTGAAGAGCTTCAATTCGTATTATGTATGGCAAATTTAACTAAGAAAAGGTACGATTTATATGAGCAAGTGGTTTTTGTAGTTAGATCGAGAAGCAACATGCTTTCAATGGCCTACGAACAAATCCCTCAATCAAAAGAAGGAAAAGTCTATGGAAAAAGGAGCACTGAATTGCTACAGTCGCCAGAGTAATTAGTTCAAATCAATTTAATCCCCTGTTCAAATAATGTGCGAAATGTGTCTCAATAAAAAGCCAACATAAATCAAGTTCCAGAAATCTGGAACCGGCAGTAGCAATCTTTTACCCTTTGTTTTAGGCCCTCTCTTCTTTTGATTGATGGGTCTGCTCGTAGACTACGCTGTCAGATGACATCTACAGCGACTCTGTTAGGCAGTTTCTCAAATTTTTTGTCCATTTTGCTACCAAAAATTTCATCCAGTTTTGCTCAAAGGGCTCCCAAACTACTTAGTAAGAACTCACAACAAGTAAATAACATAGTTTGCGCTCAAAATAACGTCCAAGAAGTTGCCATTGCTATACAGTGTCAAAACAATTTGAGTGACCTATGAGAATCTAAACTGCAAATTTAAAAAGTTTCTCAGCTCTTAAATTCAGGTAAAGTTATTTCTTAACGGTCGATTGGTTCACTTTCATGCAGGACTCTTTCTTACATGCTGTTTCTTATGAAAAAGAATACGTGTAAGACGCCATAAAACGTGTAAGATGCCTTGATTACCTTAGGGAGAAATGTGCCCTGCATATTGACCCTAAGAGAGTCTTTTTTAACTGTTTCGATCTGAATGTTGAGCACAAATGCAAATCAAGACAATTTTTAGAAGAAAACTACTTAATTTTCTCAATCAGGAGTCGGACACTTTCGTGTGCTTTCGGGGAGCCTACTTTCTACCAAAATTTGAGCGCCCTCTTTGCCAGCTGCCCTTATTGAACATCAGGCTGGATCCGTCCCCGTTTCCCATTAAATCAATCTAAGCCTTTGCAGCAGCATTTTCTCCTTGAATACTTTTTGGTGTGGCTTCTTCATCTTAGTCCAGTAGATCGAGATTGAAGTGAAGAATTACAACAAAAATTATATTTGAGAGAATTGATGGTTTCAGTAGTGCTATTTGATATCAAAATGTCTAGAGAAATCCAAAACATCGAGATTTCTACATTATGTTCGTTCGAAATGCAATTTTTTGAGGAATCGTTACAGAAGAACAACTCCAAAGATCCAACTTTGCGATGGTCCGCATTGTGTAAAGCAGTAGCAACTTTGCGATGCTACTGCTGTGCACTTTCAATACAAATTTGTGAAATCGACAGGCGTTGGTCCTCTTCAGAACTATATCGTAAAGGATGGAACGACGTGAATTACCCAGTAATTATTATTATTATTATCAATTTCTTTACAGTTGGACAATAGTAAAAATAGCTAAAAGTAGTTAGCTAATTAATTCCAACCTAAAAATATTACAATACAAACATTACATAAAAATGGTGGATAAAATATTTACAAATTGTCAATATCAAACAGTATAAAAACAGATATCTAAAAATGTGCATTACAAAAAGCCCAGGTTGGGAACAAATGTGTGGCATAACCTGCATGAACAATTTTCTCCGTTCCAATTCTTTATCTTTGTTTTAAACTGATAAAGGGATTCTGAATTGCGTATTGTTGGTGGTAACGTTTGCCATAGCTGCGGACCTTTAAACCTGACGCTTTCAGAGCCGTTGTTGACTGATCTCACTCTTGGTTGAATAAATTCGTTATTGTTACGCAAGTTGTAGTGAGTACTATTTTCACAGAAAATTTCCTGCATAAATGAGGGATTTAGGTCATTTCTAGTTTTGTACATTTCAGTCATAAGTATTTGCAAGTTCTTTGTATGAATAGTGACTGCACAGTCCCGCTGTAATAGGTCACTAAAAGTCGATTCGGTGTTCTTATATGTTATTCTCAATGCCCTTTCCTGTATTTTGTTGATTTTTTGGTTCAGCTGCCTGTTGTGGAACATCCAAACTAAAGGGCAGTATTGAAATTGACTAGTAATAAATGCCCTCATCAAGATTCTTAGTTTGTTATGATCCATATACGGGGATATGCGGGCAAGTGCATAAAGTTTATTACTGGCTCTTTGGCAAAGTTTCGAGACGTGATGGTCAAAGGAGAGTTTACTATCAATATGAACTCCAAGTAATTTCTCTTCAGAGCTATTAACGATTTCGGCGCTTCCAATCTTAACAGCAACTGGATCATCACATCTCTTCCCAATGACCAAAAGATGACATTTATCTGCATTTAATTTCATAAAGTTGTTGGCAAACCATTCTAATGCTACATTGCAGTCATTTTCAAGCTTATGAGTTATGTTTTCCAGGTTCTTGTCGCAAGCATAGATTGTGGTATCATCTGCATAATTACAGATATCTGAGCTTTGAATGAAAAGTAAGAGATCATTGATGTATATGTTAAACAACAGTGGGCCTAAGACTGACCCCTGAGGAACACCTCGTGTTAGTTCTTTCCAAGAACTGAAGGAACCATTTACCTTGACTCTCTGTTGTCTGTTTGTGAGGTAATCATTAATGAGTGTTAATGCTTCATAAGAAAAGCCATAGGCATGCAATTTTGCAATCAAGAGATCATGTCTAATACAATCAAATGCCTTGGAGAGATCCATCAATACTGCCCCTGCTTTACCACCTTTATCGAGGCTTATCTTGAATTTTTCTAAAAGCCTTACGAGAGCATGTTGAGCACTGTAACCTTGTCGAAAACCACAGAGAAGTGAAGATAAAAAAGGCGTAATAAAAGCAACTATCTGTTTGTCCATTATTCTTTCAAACAGCTTTGAGACCGTTGGCAGAACGCTAATTGGCCTAAAGTTAGTCCTGGTATTGGTTGGTCCATTCTTGGGAAGAGATGTGACATCCGCGCACTTCAGCTCATCAGGAAAAGTCGAATTGTCAACACAATCGTTAAAGATTTGTGTTAAAGGCTCCACGCACAAATCAGAATTAGATTTAAGAATTTTAGGAGGGATATTTTTGTGTGTTGTAGCTTTCTTAGGATTTAAATTCCTAATCTCTTTGTAAACGGCATCAGGGGTAACTTTTTGAAAAACAAAGGGGCCAGCATTTTGATAGTGACCTTTAATTTTTAAAATGCTTGGATGATTCGCAAATTTTTGTACAGCTTTTTCAACGGGGTCCGAGATTCCTTCTGTTGCATTTTCATTATTGGAATTTTCATTTATTCCAAGAGAATCAGTAACGGTAACGAAAACTTCATTCATAGTTTCTGCTACTTCAACATCGTTGGAGATAATTTTTTCTCCTTCGGTCAAAACTATTTTGTCATTAGAATGTGATTTGTCAGAGAGAGAAATGGTTTCACAGTTTTCCAGAATTTCTTATTGTCGGTGATATGTGAGATGTCCAGGTTGTTGTAATAATTTCTTTTTTCTTTTCGAAATAGCTTAACACAAGAATTTCGCTGTTTGCGAAACTTGTTCCAATTTTCAGCAGTTCGATCTTCGTTATATTTATTACGCAGCCTAGAACGCAACATGGTAGCTTTACGCAGAGCACGTGTCATAAATGGTTTATCATTTGCCCGGACATATTTTTTCTTAACTGGAGCATGTTTGTCTAGAACTCTGTCAAAAGCAGTTTCAAATGAACTGTAATTCAAATTCGATGGATCTATTTTTTGTAACTCTTGTCGAAGATCACTTTTGAAAACATTCTCATCATACTTTTTGTAATTTCTATAGTTAATTACGATTGGTCCTTGTTTGGGGAAAGTAGTTTTGAGGACAGTAACAACCATTTTGTGGAAGTCTGACAGACCAGTTTCGACAGTAGTAGTTTTTTGCACGCTCCTATTTCGGTTTGTCAAAACATGATCTATGCATTTTGGCATATGAGATTTGTAGCACGTTGGCTCCTTGACAAGATTTTTGAGACTATAAAGTTCCAAAAAATTTTTGAGCTGTTCCTCGGTTTCAGTCATATTAAAATCCCCTATAAACATAAAATTCTCATAGTTTTCACTGTAGTGATCGAGTGCACGACCAAGATTTTCAAATAAATTATCCTGACATTGAGTTGGTGGTCGATAAACACTAAATAGTGCCCATTTCTTTTTCCTCAAATTTATTTCGAAACTAATGCATTCGACACCCTCAGAAAATTTGAAAGAATTTAACTGACGCGAAGGTATATCACTCCGGACATAAACTAGTAAGCCACCGCCATTTGCATTTCTATCTAATCGAAAGGGAGTTGCAAATCCTTCTATGACAAATTGCCCTGTTGGAAAAGTAGCATCAATTTTTGTTTCCGCAATCATCAATACATCCAAACTTTGTGCCGCAATTTCTTTGAGTGCATCAAATTTATTTCTAACAGAATTGATATTTAGGTATCCGATGATGACCCTACCAATATTTCTTATTCTTAGCAATTTTAATGCAGATTTGGCATCAGTAGCAAGAGTATCAGCTGGAAGAGTATTAGCTGCGGAGGAGTCTAAGGGAATGGCTGAAATTTCTGTGTTTAAGGGAAGCCTTTCTGCATCCTGTGCACTCTCACCTGATTGAGAAGTAGTAACTGCGTTAGATGATATAGGTACTGCAGGCTGATTAGGAAGAACCTTGGTGCTAGTTAGTCAGTAACCCAGGGCATATAAAAAGTTATTTGCAAGAAGACGTGTCCCCTCTCTGTTCAAATGAATCCTACTTCTATTTAAATGATACTCCGCTTGTATATTTGTATTGTCAATGTAAAAAAAATCTTGGGAAATGCATAGTTGCTTCAAAAATATATTTACCTCCATAGCTTTATTATGCAACAAGTCTCCTCTTGGTACAAGTCCAGAAATCATTACCTTGTTTACGTTTGTTTTCAGTGACTTTCCTACATCAACTATCTCTTCTGCGATATCTTTTGGAGTAGCCTTCGAGCGAAGATCGTTGGTTCCACAATGAAGGATGACTTTTCCTGGGTCCCGTTTAATAGTTGGACAAACGTGGCTATTCATACAGTCGACCGTTGCACCAGAGAATGACTTGACAAAAATTCTCTCGTCGGTATTTCCAGCAGCTTCGTTCATCTTGTATGACTGGATATCCTTTACCAGCGAGTCTCCGACAATTTCTACCGTTCTTCTCGTCTTCTTGCCTTCCGCTGGACTAGTATTTCGTCGAATATTGTTCACAGTATTGCTTGCAGCAGCAGGTCGTAATTCAAATGTTTCCCTTCTAGCACTGCCATTGTTGGTTTTGCCTGACCACTCCTTGAGTACTTTTTGGTCCTGTGGGAGTCCTCCTGCTTGCTTCCAAGGGCGTGCAGTTGCACCGGTAGTTTCTTCTGTTAATTCTGCTTTTCTCTTCCATTCTTTAAAGTTTCCTGTTGTGTAGCGTTTTGATTGATTCTTAGTTGTATTATGCAATCCAAGTAGCATTTCCTCCTCCTCATAAAATACATCTAATTTCATGGTCTTCCGATACTTGGAATTTCTTAGACATTTGATATGCTATTTAGTAGCAGATGTAGAATGATTTGCCATGAAAAAGATTCTGTTGCAATTTGTTGTAGGTTCGACACAAATTCGCCATTCGTTTACTAGACTATAATATCGAATCTTACAATCACCGTGACGAAGAAAGTTCATTTAAATTTTAATCTTTCATCATTTGAATGGATCTTTTTAATGTGGAACGAATGCCAAATTAATATATTTTTCAAAACAACGAATGAATAAATAATCTTCAAATCGTATGAAATCACAAATTAAAAAACAAATTATGATTTTTAATGAAAAATCAAAAAGATATCTTTAGAACAACAAGTGCCACCCAAATACTGTCATTCTCATCAGAAAATATGCCTAACAGGGTGATCTAAGATTGCTGTCAATCAAATAGAATGATATATCAAAAAACCATTATGCAAGAATATTGGTACCTAAGTATTATTACGAAATAAGAACTGAGTAACATAGTTATATATAATTCAATTCCCGATGTTACCTACCCGTAGTATCGAGCATCCTTTTTACTGAAAGATGAAGTAATATATTTTAATTGTGCATATTAATCAAAGCATGTATGCTAAAGAACTTGAATCAATGTTATGTATGGTGAATTCAACTAAGAACTTTGATTTAAACATCTAATATTAAGAGAAACTTGGCAAGAAGTTCGTCTATATTGCAATCTTACATAAGTGATACGAAGTATTTTATCTAGTATGAGAATCTGGAACTTTCTTTAACTTGGAACGAATGCCAAATGTAAATATTTGTCAAGAAACATTGAATACATGAATCATCTTCAAATCATATTACATTGCATAATTAAAATCAATATATGATCTTTGAAGTCAAAATGAAAAGAAAATTTTATTTGAGAACGCAATTGGTATCCAAATTATATAATTTTGAAAGAAAATGTGACTAACAGGGTGATCAAAGATCGCTGCCAAATAGAATCATATATCGAACAGCATCAAGTAAGAATTTGGTCGCTAAATAATATGACTAAAGTAGCATTAGAGCAACATTGTTATATAGATTTCTATTCTCGATGTTACCTACCCGTAGTATCGAGCATCCTTTTTACTGAAAGATAAGAAAGCATCTTTTAATTATGCATATTAACTAAAGCATGTATGCTGAAGAACTTGAATTGCAATATTAAATTTCATGCATGGCAAATTCAACTTAGAATTGACTTAAACATCTAATCTTAGGAAAAACTTGAGAAAAAGTTCGTTTATTATGGAATCTTAAATATATGGTACGAAGAAATTTATCTATGAGAATGTGGATCTTTTTCCAATTTATAACGAATGCCAAAGGTAGATATTTATCAGAACAGATAATATATAAGTATTCTTCACTTCATATGACATCACATAATTATAATCAATATATAATTTTTAAAATCAAAATGAAACAAAATATGATTTAGAAATACAACTGATATCGAAATTCTATGATTTTTAAAAGAAAATATGGCTAACAAGGTGATCAAAGATCGCTGTCAAATAGAATGGGATATCGAACAGCATCATGTATGAATTTTGGTCGCTAAGCAATATAACTAAAGAAGCAATAGAAAACATAGGTATATAGATTTCAATTCTCGTTGTTACCTACCCGTAGTAGAAAGGATCCTTTTTACTGAAAGATGAGAAAATATCTTTTAATTATTCATATTAATCAAAGCATGTATGTTGAAGAGCTTCAATTCGTATTATGTATGGCAAATTTAACTAAGAAAAGGTACGATTTATATGAGCAAGTGGTTTTTTGTAGTTAAATCGAGAAGCAACATGCTTTCAATGGCCTACGAACAAATCCCTCAATCAAAAGAAGAAAAAGTCTATGGAAAAAGGAGCACTGAATTGCTACAGTCGCCAGAGTAATTAGTTCAAATCAATTTAATCCCCTGTTCAGATAATGTGCGAAATGTGTCTCAATAAAAAGCCAACATAAATCAAGTTCCAGAAATCTGGAACCCGCAATAGCAATCTTTCGCCCTTTGTTTTAGACCCTCTCTTCTGTTGATTAATGGGTCTGCTCGTAGACTACGCTGTCACATGACATCTACAGGGACTCTGTTAGGCAGTGTCTTAAATTTTTTGTCCATTTTGCTACCAAAAAGTTCATCCAGTTTTGCTCAAAGGGCTCCCAAACTACTTAGTAAGAACTCACAACATGTAAATAACATAATTTGCACTCAAAATAACGTCCAAGAAGTTGCCATTGCTATACAGTTTCAAAACAATTTGAGTGACCTATGAGAATTTAAACTGCAGATTAAAAAAGTTTCTCAGTTCTTAAATTCAGGTAAAGTTATTTCTTAACGGTCAATTGGTTCACTTTCATGCAGGACTCTTTCTTACATGCTGTTTCTTATGAAAAAGAATACGTGTAAGACACCCTAAAACGTGAAAGACGCCTTGATTACCTTAGGGAGAAATGTGCCCTTCATATTGACCCTTAGAGAGTCTTTTTTAACTGTTTCGATCTGAATGTTGAGCACAAATGCAAATTAAGACAAGTTTTAGAAGAAAACCACTTAATTTTCTTAATCAGGAGTCCGACACTTTCGTGTGCTTTCGGGGCGCCTACTTTTTACCAAAATGTGAGCGCCCTCTTTGCCAGCTGCCCTTATTGAACATCAGGCTGGATCCGTCCCCGTTTCCCATTAAATCAATCTAAGCCTTTGCAGCAGCATTTTCTCCTTGGATACTTTTTGGTGTGGCTTCTTCATCTTAGTCCAGTAGATCGAGATTGAAGTGAAGAATTACAACAAAAATTATATTTGAGAGAATTGATGGTTTCAGTAGTGCTATTTGATATCAAAATGTCTAGAGAAATCCAAAACATAGAGAAATCCAAAACATTATGTTCGTTCGAAATGCAATTTTTTGAGGAATCGTTACAGAAGAACAACGCCAAAGATCCAACTTTGCGATGGTCCGCATTGTGTACGTTGTGCACTTTCAATACAAATTTGTGAAATCGACAGGCGTTGGTCCTCTTCAGAACTATATCGTAAAGGATGGAACGACGTGAATTACCCAGTAAAATACATCTAATTTCATGGTCTTCCGATACTTGGAATTTCTTAGACATTTGATATGCTATTTAGTAGCAGATGTAGAATGATTTGCCATGAAAAAGATTCTGTTGCAATTTGTTGTAGGTTCGACACAAATTCGCCATTCGTTTACTGGCCTATAATATCGAATCTTACAATCACCTTGACGAAGAAAATTCATTTATATTTTAATCTTTCATCATTTGAATGGATCTTTTTAATGTGGAACGAATGCCAAATTAATATATTTTTCAAAACAACGAATGAATAAATAATCTTCAAATCGTATGAAATCACAAATTAAAAAACAAATTATGATTTTTAATGAAAAATCAAAAAGATATCTTTAGAACAACAAGTGCCACCCAAATACTGTCATTCTCATCAGAAAATATGCCTAACAGGGTGATCTAAGATTGCTATCAATCAAATAGAATGATATATCAAAAAACCATTATGCAAGAATATTCGTACCTAAGTATTATTACGAAATAAGAACTGAGTAACATAGTTATATATAATTCAATTCCCGATGTTACCTACCCGTAGTATCGAGCATCCTTTTTACTGAAAGATGAAGTAATATATTTTAATTGTGCATATTAATCAAAGCATGTATGCTAAAGAACTTGAATCAATGTTATGTGTGTTGAATTCAACTAAGAACTTTGATTTAAACATCTAATATTAAGAAACACTTGGCAAGAAGTTCGTCTATATTGCAATCTTTCATGAGTGATACGAAGTATTTTATCTAGTATGAGAATCTGGAACTTTCTTTAATTTGGAACGAATGCCAAATGTAAATATTTGTCAAGAAACATTGAATACACGAATCATCTTCAAATCATATTACATCGCATAATTAAAATCAATATATGATTTTTGAAGTCAAAATGAATCAAAATATCATTTAGGAACACAACTGGTATCCAAATTAAATAATTTCTATAAGATAATATGACTAACAGGGTGATGAAAGATCTCTGCCAAATAGAATCATATATTGAACTGCATCAAGTAAGTATTTTTGTCGCTAAATAATATAACTAAAGTATCAATCGAAAAACATAACTATATAGATTTCTATTCTCGATGTTACCTACCCGTAGTATCGAGCATCTTTTTCACTAAAAGAGGAGAAAATATCTTTAATTATTCAAGTTACTCAAAGGATGTATGCTGAAGAACTTGGATTGATATCATGCATGGCAAATCTAACTAAGAACTATGATTTATTATCTAATCGTAAATAATACATTGGCGAAGAAAGTTCATTTATATAATTCAATCTTTTATCATTTGAATGGATGTCTTTTAAATTCGGAACTAATGTCAAATTTCGATATTAAAAAAAATCGTATGACATAACATTATTTGAAAATCAAATCGTATGACATAACATTATTAAAATCAATATATGATTTTAAATTACAAATCAAAAAGATATTTTTGGAACACAGGTGACATCCAAATACTATAATTCTCATCAGACAATATGCCTAACAGGGTGATCTAAGATTGCTGTCAATCAAATAGAATGAGATATCAAAAAACATCATGCAAGAATATTGGTATACTGAGTAACATAGTTATAAATAATTCAATTCTCGATGTTACTTATCCATAGTATCAATTAAGCAATTAATCAATTAATCAATATATCTATTTATCAATTAATCAAGTCATCAGTTAATCAATTATTCAATTTATCAATTCATCAGTTTATCAATTTATTAATTTGTCAATATATCAATTAATCAATTAATCAATGATTATGATTCAAGCTTATAATCTCGTTGATTAATCCTTAGTTAAAAGGATTAATCTACACAAAAATTAATTCTATATACTGTTATGATGTATGTTTGAATCAGTTTCAGGTAAATTCTGCTAGAATATCTAATTTACTCCGCAAATCGTGGATTAACTCCCCTGCGGCCGCAAACCCATAAAATTTCGAACCACAGATAGACTCAAAAATATCAGACATACTTTTTTGGCATTTCTTGGGGTCGTATCAGGCATAGAATGTACTAAGCTATCGTTTTGTAACTGTGATCCCCTGGGTCAGCATGAGAAGTACGTTTAGCCCTGCCATGAAGTATCCGAGGTATCAATGACTCCAAATTTTAATGCTAAGTTCATTTTGGTCCCCCACTGCAGGTACTTGAGAGGCCAGCTGCAGGGGGTTGCCTGCCCTCAGATCCTCTGTAGTCCTGCACTGAATGCTCTAAGATATGACCCTATAATAAAAACTGCTTGGTAACTCATCATGAATGGACGGTTATATGATCAAATAGATGGAGTGGCAATGGGATCCCCACTGGGGCCTACATTAGCAAATATTTTCATGTCAGTTCTCGAAACTAAGTTTATGGCAAATTGCCCCTCTGAATTCAAGCCAATATTATACCGTAGATGTGTTGACGATACTTATGTTTATTCGAAAAGTAGAGCATGTTGAAAAGTTTCTGGCGTATCTTAACGGACAGCATCGGAATATCAAATTTACTTATGAAATTGAAGAAGATAACTCGCTACCCTTCTTGGATGTTTTGGTCACTTGGGACGGTTCCGATTTTGTTACTGATTTATTTCGTAAGAAAACATTTACTGGGCTCTATACGGACTTTGGCAGTTTGACACCAAGCAATTACAAAACAAATCTTATTACGGTCTTGGTCTATCGTGCTTTTCATATATGCTCTACTTACATAAGCTTTCATAAGCAATTATTGTTTATTAAAGAAGTATTGCACGATAATTGTTACCCTAAGTATTTAATTGACCGTTTTATTAAGAGGTTTTTGAATAAACATTTTGACCCTAGGCCCAAGCCTACTACAGTCCAGAAAATGCCCTTGTGCTTTTATATGCCCTATCTAGGTCAAATCAGTCTTCAACTTAGGCGCAAGATCTTCAGATTATTACGCAAAGCTTACCCCTGCATAGACTTTCGTGTTGTTCTTCGATCAGGAAGACGTATTGAACACTTTTTCCCATTTAAGGATCGTATTCCTAAGAATGTTTGCTCCCATGTGGTTTATAAGTATTCGTGCTCAGGCTGCCAGGCCTGCTACATAGGTAAAACATCTCGCCACTTGTTGATTAGAAGTAGGGAACATTTGGGAACAGGTAAAAAAGGTCAGCCTATCAAGACATCACCTTCAGCCATTAGTGAACACATTAAACAAACAGGCCATTGTGCGAATTTAGAAAATTTTACTATTCTGGAGAAGGCCAATAATGAATATGATCTTTTGATTTTTGAAAGTTTATTAATTTTGCGTGATAGACCGTCCCTTAACGCTCAAAACTCATCAATACCCCTCGTTCTGTTCTGATCCCTGGGGTATTTGGCTTGTTTACTACTTGGTTGTTTTTTTTCCAAGTTGTCTGGACTGACCAGTTAAACCGGTTTTATAATCAGTGCTATATAAACAGCACGTGTATTTCGATTTATTAGCTGAGGATGGCACGAGTTTGAGTGCCGAAACGTACTAACTTGATCATGTCTTAATTTAATTTATTTAATATTTCTTAACTACTAGATTGTCTACTGGATATGTCATAATTACTGGATTGTCGATTTTGTTTTCTACTGGATTTGTCGTCTTTTCCGTCATGTCATCCTGAGTATCCTGAGAATTAATCAAATGAACCCATGAAACTGTTCGTCGTGACACTTGCAATAACTCATCATGAGCCATGAACAAACTACGGAAGATACAGAAATCTACCTAAATCAGGTGATGAGATTCTCGGGCCTTAATATTACTAAACTACCTTTCGCCATCAGATTTGGTGGCCTAACCGACAGGCTAGGCTAGGATAGAGGCAGAAGTTTGAACTGAGTTTGGTGACACTGATCGTGGCGTCATGAAAAGGAACGAAGTAGGGATTCGGGGCTTAATGTTTACAGCATTAGCCAGTACGACCCGTGCAGGCTTAGGAGGTAGGTACCCGCTGTGGCGAAAAACCGATCCTAAATAAGATTTAGAACTTCTCTGACTGACTATGAGCAGGACTGTGAACGAGTGATTAGCATGACGCACGAGTGAGATTCCAAAAATCCTTTGGCTACTTGATCCAGACATACGTGGGGGGGGGGGGGGGACTGGGCCTGCTGTACTTATTGGTGCCTTGGGCGTTAATCTTTCAATAGTTTTTAGTCGATTTTAACCAGTCATATAATAGAACTCTTCTTTCTTTTGCTAATAAATCAATTTCGCCAGAATTGCATTGCTCTTGGTTGCGTAGCATCACTAGAAATTAACTGATACTAATTTTGGATTCTCTTTCTTCATTCAATTATTACACAGTGCAAGTTTAATGGCCATGGCTATATTACTTGAGAAGATAACTACTTTGTGAAAAATCCCCCGGTTGAAAATCACTTTTTTCACCCTAGAATAGGGTCAAGGGAGAAAAATGATGTAGGAAGAGATTTTCAAATTTTCTCCAAATGTTCTGAAAATTTGATCCAAAGTTTCTAAGAATATGAAATTCGCGAGAGCTTTTTCTAAAAAGTTCCTAAGATGCACGATTGGCCCAATTGCCATTCCTTGAAATGTTCTAGGAAAGGAGATCCACGAATTTTCATTCATGCAAGTCATTTTCTCCCAAAACCAGGGAAGATTATTCATTCAAAAATTTTCCCTTGCTGATCCACGAAAGTTAATTCCAGAATTTTTGTGCGTTCTGGCTTAAGTGAATTTCTTCCCGTAAAATTTTCTTTCCTTCGCAGGAATCTTTTCACATACAGAAAGCGGAAAACAGAAAATGACAACCTTTTTTCAAGAAAATCTCAATTATAAAGATTCCTTACCTATCCAGCTGGGAATCTGAAACAAAGAAAAGGAAGTATAATTGTTTAAAGTTCAAATTTGTTGCTCATACAGAGCAGCTTCAGGTTTCCTATCAAAAAGGTCGCCAATAAATGTTAATGTTGCTATAATGTAAGAAAATCAAGAAGAGACAACCGTTACTATGTCATGATTCTTGTGTATAATGACTGGCTCGTTCGATGATATTACAGTTGTATTTAGAGGCACAAATAGCTACCAGGGTAATTCTAACAACTTTGGTTTCAAAGATTTTCCCGGAGCTTGATAGCCCCGGATCCCCTAGATAGGTGGGTCTCTAGCACCAGCGTACGCTTTCGGCGTGCCTTTTCCAACTGGCTTTCCCAGGGGCCCATGTTTTGTTAGCATAAAGCTCAAATCTTTAAAAAGGTGGGAAAGATTCTGTTGCATTTTGCTTTGGGTTAAAGTGCTTGAAAGGAACTTTGGTACTTTGCTGTAAATCTACCGTGGCAATTTTTTTGATGTCTTGATTAGTTTCAAAAATGGCAGCATATACGAATATTAAGGCAGTGACGTCATAAAATTTCTAAATCCTCAACAGAAGAGCTACAGACTTCTGTTTGCCACCACATCACAGACCTTCATAAACTACGTTTTTATGGAAAATTGTATCAATTTTCCTGAAGCAATTTATGATTTTGAAGGATTTCAATTTTTGATATAAGTTTTCGATGAATTTTTACAAAAACAATGAAAATGCCACCATTTTGAAAATGGTCAAGATATCGAAAAATTGCCACTGCAGATGTACAGCAAGCTACTCAAAGTTCCTTAAAAGTCATGCAATTCTCAGAAAAATGTGATTAAATTTTACACCCACCTTTTTTAAAGATTGGAAAGATTTGAGCCTTATGCTTGTTTTTCATCTGGGGACCATAAATCCTCTTCGCAACGCTGATCCAAACAAATATAAAACGCCTAAAGCAGATGTTTAGAAAAATCTTTCCTCTTTCGATGTGTAATCATGCTTGGTTTTGGAAACCATTTCTCTTGTTTATTTGTTTGTCATCTTATTTGAATTCAATTTCACTATGGCTTCTAACGAAACTAATCTAAATCGAATTACAAACGAATTAAACACTAAAAATAAGTATGCGATATTCATATTTCAGTTAGTTGCAACCATTACACCCACAGGTTGGCCCATCTCATTGCTTTATTAGTCTCTTAAATGTTTGAATGCTTCCAGCTAATCTAATTTCTTTAGGTAGAGAATTCCATATCTGTGGTCCTAACGATGATCCCATCGTTCGTAAAAAAAAGGATGAAATTTCCCCACATTTTTTGGTTAAATTTTGGGGAAACGGACACATTTCCCATAATTTCGCGAAGGAGAAATGAAAACTTCCGTTCCCATTGAATTTCCCACAGGAAACTTGTAGATTTCCATTTAATTTCATCCAAGAAGTATGGTGAAATTTTGGTATGTTTTGCTGTGGGAAACTTTTTGACTCAAAAGTAACTTGTTTTGGTCTATGGTGAATTTATTCATTTGGATTCCTTGCTGATCTTGCTGTTTGTTTTCGTTTGAGAATGTCCTGTTTAAGAGAAGGATTTATTTTCGAGACAGTGTTATAAATTTCAATAAAGAGAATTCTGAGACGAAAAAAATGCAGACCAGAGGGCGGCAATTAAACTTGAAAAAAAAGCTTTGAACAAATATATTGGTCAATACATGCTTAAATTTCTAGAATGCACATCGAGCGATTTAGCTTCCTGGTTTTCAGAGGAACACTGCAGCAGCTTGCTTTGCATTTACTTACAACTTAACCTACTTAACATAGCTTTGCTGATCACTCTCAATTTACATGTTAATCAAAAGTAGCGGATCCTACTGTTCTTTTTCTGCTGGCAAGCATTATAGTTTGTTGAAAGTGAGTTCCCGATATAAATTTTAAAGACAGGTAAGTACAATTTTGCATACCTTCCTCTTCAGCTTCTTCATTGTCTTCATCCGATTCATCATCCTCTGCATCCTCAGTTACGGTATCTTCTTCTTCATCTTCATCAGCCTCTTCTTCATTCGTTGTTTCTGCAGGAGCAGCCTCTGGAGCAGGATCATTCTCAATTTCTGTATGACTGACAGTGCTTGTGGCCCTTGCTAAAAGTGTAAAATGTAAATCACTTAACTTTCTCTGGTTCGATGTTTGAATAATCTTTCATACCTCGATTTTGGATGACAGTTCACTAAATGGCCTCTAATCTCAGCTTTAGCACAAATACAATCTTTAAAAGCTTACAGCTTAGTGAAGTTTTAGGGGATGATCAAAACTCTGGTCTCTAAAATTAATTTTCGTTCTTAGGGGCTGGGCAATCGTGTAGTTGATTTGATTCATATATACCGCATTCACAGTGACACAGTTAAACCAGCTTTATCTAAACCAGGTTAAATTTCAGCCAATCAAATGCACTCGATTCGTTGGATTGTCCAATCAGAAGGCTCAAATCCATAGCCTGGTTTAGTTTAAACTGGTTTTATTTGCAAATGTGAATGGGATAATAGTCACTGTTTTCGTATGAAATGAAACGCTGAATAATCTCTGAGACACTTTTTTGATTGCAGCTTAGCCATGACAAGGAATTCTAGCTCGAATTGGCAGTCTAATTCTCTATCATTCCAGTCATCGTTGATGCATACACAATAGGCATTTGCGGCGTCAGCGTCAGCCTCAAAACACACAGGATGCTTTAAAATCTATCGGTGTTGGTCATGATCTATAAATCTAGCCAGGCTTCAAAGTAATTTTGTGAAATGTTATTGCTCAATTCTTTTAAATGAATAAATCCAGAGCAACATTATGTCGTTTGCCATAATTCCAGAAAAAGCATTTTCAAATCGCTATTATCTTCAGAGTTATGATGGCTGCGGTCACATTAGGTGCTCTATCCAGTTGTTTCCTTTCGAAAAACTGGCTTACAACGCTGTTGTAGTGACCGCTCTTCCTTTTCATATACAACGCAGTTAAAACGTTTCGTTCCTTGGGCAAGCATCCTTAAACAACTTCAAAACAATGGGATAAAAATGATGCTGCATTAAAGCCTTGTTAAAGCAAAATGAACAAATCATGATTTACCAAGGTTATCACTTGACGACTATTATCTCGCAAAAACATTACCCTAAGCAAAGGCAGCTTTGCTGGGCCCAGGCGAGTGCTGTGCTTTTTGAATACAAAGATGGGTTCAAAGAGAGTGAAGCAAAAAATGAAATTATAACGGGATCAGATTCTAATGTGATCGCAGCCAACATTTTGAAAACTTTGCTATTCTTTAGGTTTTCACGTTATCAGAACACTAGATTGTCCTTCATAACGCTTCAGACATCTGCTTTTACGATTTTGTAAGTCTTCAGAGACTGGAGTATTCCTTGCATTGGTCACTTTGTCTTTCATTGGCTCGGTTACAATTTATGGTGTGTTTAATCTTCATCAAAGCTTCGGATTCCTTCTCTTGTACATTCTTTCATAACGCATAACGCTCAAAACGATGAAGGTATCGAAAATTCCCTTCCTAAAATTATGGCCAACGAATTAAAGCTTCCGTTGTTCTATTCGGCTGAAGAATTTGGCACTAACTTTTTACACATCTCGCTTAAAAGGTTCGCAAAGATTCGAGACCTGTGCTTAAAAAATGTAATTAAATTTACCATTGACAATTGCCAGACAGCAAATAAGTACGCTCAATGCTAGAAGAACCCTCATCTTGAATTGGTGAATTGGCTCTGTGAAGGGAGGAATCTGTTAAATCTAAGGTAAAGAGAAAATAGTGGGCGTGAAGCCCGGGGGGGGGAGGTACTTAGTATATTTGTCCGACGGAGATGGGTACCTTTTTCGCCTATTGTTTCTAGAACAGGGTATCAAAAGGAGGCAAATTTTCTGGAGCAGGTTGTCAAAACATGTCAAAAGGGGACATTTTGATACAACGAGTTATTATTTAGTCAAATTTCTCTTTTTTTAGTTTACTTCGATCTTTTCTAGAACAGGGCATCATTTGAAGGCAAAAATTCTGGAGCAGGGTGAAAAAAATTTATTTCGTGGGCACATCCCCGTGCAAATTTAGGTCAAGTACCTCCTCCGGGGCGTGAAGCTTCAAGCACTGCTCAAGCTGCTGCCAGAATAAAGGAAGAAACTATTACAAAACCAAGGAAGGTATTGTATAGCTACTTTCATTTATTGTTCGTTTATTTTATAGCCTCGTTTATATGTTTTGTTCCGTTCTGTTGGATTAGCCTCGTTTTCGTAGAAGTAGGATTGTGAGAGCCGATAGCAAACATGGCAGTTTATTGATATACTTTACTCTGTTTTAACTGGCGAAAAGGACGGGATACCTTCGTTAAAGATGAACCCACTTGCCAAGAGTAATGGGACTCCACACTTTGACCCTGCTGAACACGATGGAAACACGCTACAAGCCTTTACAGAATTTATAGAGTCCTGGGAAATGTGGTACGATGTTGCCTCGATAGGTGAACTCAAAGAGGATGCTACAGACGCACAAAAGAAAGAGCACAAAGCAAAGGTATTTAGAATGTGTGCTTTCACAGGTGAGCGATTAAAAACTGATCTTAAAGCTGAATACAACCAAGATATGGCCAAAATAAAATCTGCTGATTTTGATGATATGGTAAAAAAGCTTCATGATAGATACCAGCCAGCTCAAAACCAGGTACTCCTTCATTACCAATTCCACCAGCTCAAACAAGAACCAGGTGAGAAAATTGATGCTTTTATCAATAAAATCTGCCAACATGCTGATAAATGTGCATTCAAATGTACAAACACATCCTGTACTGAGAAAGATCAAATTCATAAGACTTTGATAAGAGATCAAATAATAATTGGTACCAACATTGCTAGTATAAGAGAAAATGCACTTGAAAAGGAACATGATTTGGCCTCGTTGATTTCAACAGCAAGAAAAATTGAAGCCACTGAAGAAGCAACCAAATTGATGGACTCTGAATCTCCTAGTAGCTCTTTTCATGTTAACTGTGTTGAAAATGAAGACCCCCAGCATGCACAAGTAAACAAAATTGGTAAAAGAGGGGGAAAATACTCCCAAAAAGCCCAAAGAAGGGAGAATTTTCAGGATAATTTTAAACCTCCCCAGGGTGCAAACAAAATTATGTGTTGTGCGGGTTGTGGCAGAAGCAACTGCGATCGAGGCCCAAATTGCGCAGCTAAAAATGCTTTTTGCAATGCTTGCGGGAAAAAGGGCCATTTTTCTGCTGTCTGCTTTAAAATGGTAAAAGGGGTTTCCACAATCACATCCATCAAGCAGGACTCCCTCAAAAAAATCCACACCATGTCAAGCAGTCACAAGAAAGCAGAAATCAGCCTAGGAAAAACAAAAATCCAGGCACTCATTGACACTGGTGCAGAGGTCAATATCCTCCTTGAGAGTAATGTGCCCAAAACTATCAGGAGAATTTTCCGCACTCCCGTCACTCTGCAACCATATGGAAGCCCAATCATAACCCCTAAAGGCCAAATCACCCTAGACACCACATGGAACAATACAACACAGAAAGCAACATGGGTTGTCATTGGTGACAGGGATCTCCATGGTAACCCTTGCAACCTGATCTCTTGCAAACTAGCTGAAGCTCTAGGAATTATCTCTTTCAATGGCCCTCCCAGTCAAGTCAGTGCAATTTCCAGCCACAACACTCAAAACCAAGTTTGTAACATTGACTTTGACAACCTCAAGAACAAATCTCAGCAATCAGTTGCAAGTATCCTATCAAAGTATGAAGATGTCTTCACGGGTCTTGGAAAATTAAAAGCAAGCCCTGTACACTTTCATCTGAAACCCAATGCTAAGCCTGTAATTCAGCCACCAAGACAAATCCCATACCACCTTCAACCCAATTTTGAGAAAATCATTCATGAGATGGAAAGGGATGATGTCATAGAACAGCACTATGGGCCAGTAACGTGGCTTGCCAATCCAGTTTTAGTCCCCAAACCAGATGGAAACATGAGAATCACAGTGGATTTGAGGGGCCTCAACCAAGCCCTCGAAGACCCCCACTTGCCGATACCTCGTGTAGAAGACATCCTGCCCATGTTCAATGGAAAATCGATTTTCAGCAAGCTGGATCTCAAAACAGCATTTCATCAACTTGAACTTGATGCAGCATCCCGCCCACTAACGGTTTTTCGTGCCGGTGACCGCCTCATGAGATATAAACGCCTAACCATGGGTACTTTGCCAGCATCTGGAGAACTCAACCAAAGGCTTCGCCCCATTCTTGCAAACATACCAAATGCTGCAGTGATTCAAGATGACATTGTGATCGCAGCAACGGACATCACAAGCCACAACACCTCTCTGGAACGTGTCCTTTCTGCTCTAGCAAGTGCAGGACTAACAGTCAGTCCAAAGAAATGCATCCTTGCTTCCCCAGAAATTCCATTTTGGGGATTCCAAGTCACGAAAGACGGGATCAAACCAGATCCGCAGAAAGTCCAAGCAGTACGCCATGCAGAAAGACCACAGAACAAAGATGAAGTTAAATCATTCCTTTGCATGATTCGCTCAAATGGGCAATTTATTCCAGACCTTGCAGCAGCTACAGCCAACCTCAGGGAGCTAACAAGGGATATCAATACATTTGTGTGGTCAGAGGCCCATGAGACTGAATTCCAAAATCTCAAGAAGGCCTTCAATGAAGATGTCCTACTCCGACACTATGACACAAATGCCCCAACGTTTATCTTTGTCGATGCCCATTACACAGGCCTCTCTGCAATCCTCACCCAAGGAGCCTCCATTGATGCTACAAAAGCAGTTGCTATAGCATCACGCACCACCACAGATGCCGAGAAAAATTACTCACAACTTGATTTGGAAGCAACAGCAATTGACTTCGGTCTTCGCCAGTTTCGACACATTCTTGTTGGAGGCCCACCAGCTACAATTGTCACTGACCAGCAGCCTCTGGTATCACTGTGGACTTCAAAAAGAAAGCCACCATCTCGCATTGAACGCATCCTTCTTCGCCACCAAGACATCAACCATCGGGTTGTTTGGCGTAAAGGAAAGGACAACCCAGCAGATTACACCAGTAGACATGCCATTCCCATTGACAAACTGCCTGCATGTATTAAAGAAGAAGCAAAAGAGCATCAGAAACTTCTCTTTCTTCTTCATCAGCCAATCAGAACTACCATCTCAGAGCAGCGTCTGCATCAAGCGCAACTCGATGACAGAAAATTGGAACGTCTACGCCACTTCATAGCACTTGGTCAAGCACCACAAAATGATCCAACACTAAAGGGCTTCTATAGAACCTTTAGTGAACTTTCTATTGGCGCAGATGACATCATTTACAGAGGTGATAAAATTCTACTACCACAGTCACTTCATGACGAGATCATTTCTTTGGCACATGCTGGATCACATGCAGGACAAGATGCAGTAAAACGACGCATCCGTGCCCATTTCTGGTTCCCTGGCCTAGACAATGCCGTCAAAAATCGCCTCGAAACCTGCCACGAATGCCAAATACACACAAGGAACCCGACCAAAGTGCCCCTTTCAAGCACACCCATACCAGATCACCCCTGGGATTCTGTCTCCCTTGACTTGTTCGGGCCCCTACCAGACACATCTCACATCCTTGTCAGCCGCTGTAATCTCTCCAGATTTCCAGATGCGAAAGTAGTTCGTTCGACAAGTGCTCGACACGTGCTCCCAGCCCTAGGAGCTACCTACAACAACTTTGGAAACCCACTAGAACACAAAGCTGACAACGGCCCACCCTTCAACAGCCAGGAATTCAAAGATTTCTCCACCGCAAGAGGAATATCGGTAAAACATTCTTACCCTTACCATCCCCAGGGAAATGAGGCTGAATGTTTTATGAAGCCACTGGGTAAAGCAGTTAAAGTCGCCCTTGATACAAACAAACCTGTGCAAGAAGCAGTGGATGACCTATTAATCGACTATCGCTCTACACCACACCCAGCAACAGGACTCGCCCCCGGCGACGTGCTCTTTCGAGGCGGCTACCACTCCAGATTTCCGAAAAGGCCCCCCGTCACAGAGCAACATATCAAAGAAGCCAAAAAACGCGACAAAGAACGCAAAACCGAAGCAAATGCCAAGCAAAATGCGTCCAGATGGAGAAAATATCCCAACATCATTCAAGGCAACGAAGTCCTGGCCATGCGCTTCAAAGGGAAGACAAAATTTCAATCTTTCTATGAAAAAACTCCGTATATTGTGATAGACGTCAAGGGAACACAATACACACTTCTTTCATGCGATACAAAACGTCCAAGGCAGCCAATAATTCGCCATGCATCACAAATAAAGTTATATCAACAGCCTGCTCAAACCATGCTACCTCATTCCAGACCTGCCCAAAACACACCACAGCCCTGTAATAAAGCATATGACCTGCCAAGCAACACGAGACGTAGGAATAATGACACAAGTGCCACCCAAAATGAACCCCCAGCGCATCCAGGAAGCAACAACCACGCCCCTGATGAAGTTTACGTACCACCACCTCCACCAGGCCCAGTCGACGACCCTGCCAACGATCAACACGAAGCTCAGGCAATCGAACCTGAAATTACGTTCTGTCATCCACAACAACAAACTTTAGGAGAAGGGAGAAGTAAGACTGGCAGATCAAGAAAGAACGGTAAAAACAAATAGCTTCCAAATGCTTTATGCTCAAACAATGTACAAGAGAACAAATAGAAAATGAGAGTGATATTGTATAGCTACTTTCATTTATTGTTCGTTTATTTTATAGCCTCGTTTATATGTTTTGTTCCGTTCTGTTGGATTAGCCTCGTTTTCGTAGAAGTAGGATTGTGAGAGCCGATAGCAAACATGGCAGTTTATTGATATACTTTACTCTGTTTTAGAAGGCAACAACATCAGCGGAATTTTCGGAGTGGGCGGAATTTGAATGATAGAAAGTTGCTCAGCCGTAACTATCTATTCAATTTCAGAGTGACATTTTCTCCCGCAAACAATAGAATTCCCGCCCGCTCGGAAAATTCCACTGAGTGGAACTCAGCCGTAAGTCAAGGTTTCTAGGCAATTGCAATTCTATGGGTACCCTGGGTACCATACTCTCTCTAAAAGAGAGTATGGTACCCAGGGTATTCTATGAAGGGGGTGGGGTGCAAAAGTCATCACTAATGTAGATATGAAGGAGAAATTTGGTACGGTGGCTACAGTAACAAAATCTACATAACAGTCTACTTTTTAATTCTTCATTACATCCATAATCTTACTACATCATAATTTAGGATAATGGCAGCATTTGCATACGCTAGCAATATTGAAAATACAAGTTTTCATCGAATTTTTCCTTCATAGAGCCAAAATAAGCAAAATGATGTCTATTGAAACTAATCATGTTATCACTTTCATCATTCCTCACTAATTTGCCATTGCTTTATTTAATTACAGATGCACCAAAGTGTCTTAATTCGATACATTTGTCAGTGTTAAGATGATGTCATAAACTTTCACGACGTAATTAACTTCAAGATTGCTGTCGTCATCAAAAATGGACAAAATCGTGAACCATATGAAAACTCTCATTGAAACCTACCGAATGGTTGTATTTTTTCAATGGCGAAAGTGAACGTAAAGTTGAGGTTTTCAGCGCCAAGCGCTGGGATTGCAGAATTAGCGAAACGCTAATCGAGTCCGTGACCCCTTGTCATGACGCTCAAGTGGTGTTGGTGGGATTTGAACCCCGTCCGCCTGACTGTTCTGGCTGTAAAGTCAGCGGATTTACACGGTGCCACAACACCTTTAATGTTGAAAGCAAGACTCGTTTTTCGGGCTGCCTACTCGTTGAAAAGACTTTGGTCATGTGATCAGTGATTGAAAAGATTTCATCTTTTAATTAGCCTTTTAAATTTTTGGAAAATTCTCAAAATCTCAGCTGTTTATATTGGGAACTGACGACACTGCATCACGTCCAATTTGCCGCCTGTAATTCAAGTCACCCCGTTTATATCCCAGAAGTGTAGAGTTAATTCATTCCATTGCAATAAATTACTTTCGCATTACTTAGTAAGGTGTGTGTTAAGTAAGGTGAGGATTTTTGGATTTGTGTTCTCGGGTTCCTCGAAATTTTGATGCAATGTTTTGGGTTTTGGTACTCAACTCAACCAAACATTCCCCGAAAATTTGTAAGTGCCGTATTAGCCCGCATCGAGCCAATCATACTGACGATATATAGCATAATTCGCGGCACACAAGGTTTGGCACACAATGCCCTATCAAGGTAACTCTGCTTTCCGCTCCAGTGAGCAGCGAGTTGCCGTTTTGCAAAACCACTCTTCTCAGAAAACAGTTAATTTCTCCAATACTATTCGGTCGATCGAAAATCGGTAAAAACGACGTTGTTCTAAATGGTCTTGGCAATCGAAAGATGTGCAAATCGCAATGTTTTCGTTAAGGCTAGATTTGTAAATTATTTTTCAAAACTTTTTGTTGATTTCAGAAAAGTGGATTTATCTCCAAAACTACTCTGAAAACGTTTGGTTTTCTTTCGACATATCCTTAGCTAAATTGTTGATCTATAACTTTGCCAAGTCTGATTGAAAAAGCTAGGCTAGATTTGTCGCAATCGAATTTTATATTTCTCTTTACCTTTCAACACTGAAGGGTAAAATCCTTGGTCAACAGATTACCATGTTACGAATCACTTTTTCAAACATTCAGCCTTTGGCTGCATTCACATTGCACAATGCTTTGTAAGCGCTTAAACGCTCGTGGAGAAATCTCCACACTAATATTTTGCAATCCGAACACTGCAAGGGATTAGTGTGGCGGATTTCTGCACGAGCGTTTGACCGCTTTCGAAAGATTAAGCAATGTGAATGCATCCTTGTAATAACTCTCTAAAATGTTTTCATAGGCAAAAGAATGAGCGAGATCTGTCGGGAATGCTATATTCAAGTCTCAAGGACATCATTGGGTTGCTTGTGAAAGTATCATTTCTTGAATGCAACCATTTTTTACAGCCCTCCGTTTCATGTCCTTTGAGACTTTCATGAGCATTCACAAAATATCAATTTCTTTAAGAGTCCACAATGAACAGAGATCTGAAACCAAGCTTTTTACCAAAGGGTTCAACTCTTTCTCATATCCTAATCAGTTGACCAAGGTTTCTACCCTTCGTAGTCACAAAGTAAACAGAAGTATAAAATTCGATTGCGAGAAATCTAGCCTAGCTTTTTCAATCAGACTTGGTAAAGTTGTAGATCAACAATCTAGCTAACGATATAGCGAAAGAAAACCGAAAACTTTTCGAGTAGTTTTGGAGATAAATCCAATTTTCTGAAATCAACAAAAAGTCTTGAAAAATGATTTACAAATCTAGCCTTAACCCTATAGTGGTTGGGCTATTTGATAGTCCTATTTTGGTTGGGGGGGGGGGCAAAAAAGCCCCCCCTACTTAACTCTTGACTGGTAATAGGTAGAGTGACCAAATTTTGTGTGCTAATAGCCTCAGGCATGTACTTTCTGAAAATGTAAAAATTAACCTAAGATTAGCCCTCATTTTTGCTCACGTCAGCATTTTCCTTTGTGTGGTCAAGAAAAGCGGCAAAATTGACTAAAAGCAGGAAAATCGCGATAAAATTAAATTTGGAGCACATTTTCCACCCAAACATGATAATTGTGATAGAATGCATCAAATAACACTACACTACAAAAGAAATTTGCAAAATATTCAACTTACGTTCCTTTTTTCGCGATAATTGAGATTTGAGAATTTGCGATTTTTCCAGGGTCAGTCCCAGAAAATTGTCTCCCGCCCCCTCATTTTTCAATATATTTTAATGAAACTTTTTGAGAAGCTGTACAATAAGTAGTTGCAAAAATTCAAGAAGTTTTATGGCTATAAATATCTTCCTAGCAGAGTTATTAAACAAAATCTACTAGGGGGGGGGGGCAAATTTGCCCCCCCAACCAAAGTAGGGTTAACGGAACCATTGCGATTTGCATATCTTTCGATTGCCAAGACAATGTAGAACGATTCCCTTTTTGCTGATTTTCGATCGACCAAATAGTATTGGAGAAATTAACTGTATTCTGAGGAGAGTGGTTCTGCAAAACGGCAACTCGCTGCTCACTGGAGCGGAAAGCAGAGTTATCTTAACTGACGTAATGCTAAATATTCATCTCGAAGGACAATCAGAGGATAAGAAGCTGAAAAAACTCCTTTTCAATACATTTCAGCAGCGAACGAAGTATGCAAAATATTTATGGACCACACCTTCCTGATTGGCCCAGAATTCGACAAAACTCTCCAAAAGCATGACAAGCAAGTTACGGAAGTGCCGACAGTGCATAGCAATTTTCAAAACTTCATGTGCTGAAGGGGGCTCAGTGAATTGTCAGGGGCTCCTGCCCCCAAGCTCCCAAGTCGCGCCATTCCTGTATTACTCGTAATTAGTCGTTAGGTCGTTATTGGTCAATAGGTCGTTCCATGGTGTACAGGAACACGTATTTATCATCATGGAGTGGATCCGTGACGGGTTGACAGCTCTAAATAAGCCAGCCAGACTTTCAGAGAATACTTCCCCCCTTTCTAGCACCATTCTGCTCATGTTATTGAACCCCAGGAAAGTGCATACTGCGATGTTTTCTGCTGTTGAAACCAGCCTATGCTGATCAATAGAGTGAGATTTTACAAGATCCTTCATCAATTTGATCTCTTGTACGCTAAAAAAAATCTAGGCTAAATCATCACAAAATTTTTGAAAAAGGCTATTGTGACGTCATCAAAACTCAGGCCTTCAATTTTTGAAAAAACTGTGCCACCCAGAGGAGCAAACAGCTTTGTCTCTATTCAACACCCTACAATGCATCAGAATCAACTATTTAATTCTAGGTTGGAGAAGTGCAATACAGAGGTGATATCATCTATGAAAATACATGTTTTATTTCGTCGGCAATTCCTGATGACTGCTACTGTCCATTCAATAGATGCTTGTTGTCGAATGGTCTTTTCACTCAATTCAAATGCTGTATCTAATAGATGGTTTTAAACATCCCAGATTCTGTCATGAATTCTCACATTCATGAAATGCATCTTTCCTTGCGTCTGAAATCGCTTTTGTCTTCTAATATCCATTCAATAGATGTTTGTTGCCCAATGGTCTCCCGTCGAAATGGGAGAATTTCTGCAGAAAGCCCCTTTCAAGAACTTGCAAAAACGAGTGAAAGCACCAAGCAAGATTTCCGTTTGATCTCCTTCCTAGCACTAATGACACTTGGATGTGCTCATGTACTTTGCTTTCTTGGGAGAATGGAATCCCCAGGAATATGCTATTCATACTGGGGAGGGGGGGGGAGACTTTACAACTCGACAAAAGGGAAGCATGTGCTAAAGCGTGCTGAAAGTCATCGATGAGAGGCAAGCACATGATGGCAACTTGCTTGTAATTTTAGCACATTTTTGAAGGTTTCTGGAGAGGAATTCGTATGAAAATTTGCTTACAAAATCTAAAAAAGATCGATTTTAGCCACAAAGGTGAGGCGATAGCTCCGGCCAAAAGCATAAGAAAAATGCAATGGAGTGGAAAGGAAAATAATGACAACTAGACTTGATTTAAGTTTTATAAATTCCTGGAAATTTGGGTTGTCAGAGATCAAATAATTCTAAAAGTAATGGAACATTTTAGCACTTCAATCAGATATTGCAAAGTATCATTGCTTATACACTAAGGGAGCTGTAGCCTTTGAAACGCCAGACATTTTTTGACTCACACGGTACCTTTCCTTTGGTTCTTTAGAATCCGTACGCTCCTTAGAAAGGTGTACTCGGTCCTGACATGTTTGTTAAAATGCACAAATGACTGGTATCTAAATGTTGACAGTGGGACTTAAAGAGCCTTTTATGCCGTAAGTCATGGTATTTTACTGAAATGATGGAACACTATGGGACGAGAAACAAAGGACCAAGCTGGTTTCACTCCTGCCTGTCGAGCAGGATGTAATGTTGTAAGGCAAATGGCAAACTCTACAAGTATAAAACATTTACATGTAAAGTAAGTAAGCAAGCAAGCAACCAAGCCAGCAAGCAAGCAAGTAAGCAAGCAAGCAAGCAAGCAAGCAAGCAAGCAAGCAAGCAAGCAAGCAAGCAAGCAAGCAAAGAAGCAAGCAAGCTAAGAAGCAAGCAAGCAAGCAAGCAAGAAACAAGCAAGCAAGCAAGCGAGCAAGCAAGCAAGCAAAGAAGCAAGCAAGCAAGCAAGCAAGCAAGAAAGCAAGCAAGCAAGAAAGCAAGCAAGCAAGAAAGCAAGCAAGGAAGCAACCAAGCAAGCAAGCAAGCAAGCAAGCAGGTAAGCAAGGAAGCAAGCAAAGAAGCAAGCAAGCAAATAAGTAAGCAAGCAAGCAAGCAAGCAAGAAACAAGCAAGCAAGCGAGCAAGCAAGCAAAGAAGCAAGCAAGCAAGAAAGCAAGCAATGAAGAAAGCAAGCAAGCAAGCAAGCAAGTAAGTGAGCAAGCAGGTAAGTAAGTAAGTGAGTAAGTAAGTAAGTAAGTAAGTAAGTAAGGGAGTAAGCAAGTAAAAGTTTGCCACCCAAATGATGAATTTACAATGGTTAAAAAAGAAGAATAGATCAATGAATAAAATATTTACAATACGATTTACATAGGAACCGTGATAAATAAAAGTTAAAAACACCCCTAGTTAAAGTGGCGTGGATAGCATGAAAGGCATTGAGTCATGGTAAATAGTGATTCTCCGCTGGGGGTCTGTCTGCTTTCATGTGATCAGTTTGTCTTCATGTGATAAGACATAAAAGTTTGTCTGCTCTGCCCATTGCGAGGTTACAAAATCATGTGTGCAGTTCGAGTAACAGCCAATCGGATTGACAAAGGCTATCATCATGACTCAGCAATTTCTGCAAAGTGAGTATACGCGGTCTATTTACCATGATTCAATGCTTTTAAAAGACCTAGTTGACCCTTTTTCTATAATGGTCCCCTTAGAGGTTGTTTGCGAAAATCACAAACATTATGTTTTATGTACATGTGGTGTGGTGCTCCACAAGGGTCATGCTCCGGGCCTCTCTTTTATCACTGAAACTCTCACAAGTTAACATGTACGCTGACGATACAGTAAAAACCTGCGTATAAGAACCTACGGGCTGAACTCTTAAATTTAGATCTCCATATATGAGAGCCCATTCAGCCTGAAATTTGAAATGGGTTCATATTTTAGAGATCGTTCAAAACATTCTTTTTGTTATTAGTTTAGTTAATGTAGCATAGTCTCTTTTTTGGGAAATACAATATGTCAGCAACACACTTGGGTTCAAGACGTCTCATATTCACAACAGAGGTTTGTGGAAGAATTAGAAAGTTTCATATGATTGAATGAGAAGCTTCGAAAGCTTTCATAGGATTATATAAAATTTCTGACTCTTCCAGACTTTGCTGTGAATGAGACCTTATGAGCTCGATTGCTGTGATCTGAAAGAAAATCATCGACCTGAAGTTTGAATCTGAGTTCTTGAAAGCAGGGCTGCAGAGGCCCAGGGACAAACTGTGAAATGAGGCTCCCTGCTAGCAAAACGAGTAGAAATTTTTTTCAATCGCACCACCCTTTAGATAGGCTTAAGATGCATTTCATGGCATTTCCTGCTGTCAAAATGTCAAAGATCTTCAGTTATGAGGTCCCTCAGGCCCTGAGGCCCTGGGGCAGATTGCCCCTCCTGCCCCCCTCTCGGGGGCCCTGAAGAACCAATGTAAGAATCTAAACAGCCTCACTTCCTGCTAAATACCCAATATAGAAGAGCCTAGTCAGGCTGAACTGCAAAATTGTAGGTTTTTATAAGCGGGTTTCTACTGTACTAGCATATCATTTTAAGGCCCAATCCATCCCTAACGTGCTTATGAGGACCTCGACAGTCTCAAAATGTGGCTTGCTGCGAACAAGCTATTACAAAACGTTTCCAAAACCAAACACTTAATGATTGATAGCAGGCAACAATCGGAAAACATTCAGCAAGCTCCGGCAGTAAAGCCATCTCTTGAAATAGACGGGAAGACAATTTCAATGATTAAGGATACTAAATACCTTGGGGTCTATGTTGATCAAAACTTGAGCTGGGGTGTACAGATAACAAATTTGATATAAAATATCTCTAAGGCGTTAGGAATTAAGCGCTATTCCCAACAATATTTCCCAATAAAGTCAGTGCAGACCATGTATGAATTTCTAGTAGAGCCATACTTTCGATATCATTGCTCAGTTTGAGGGGTGTCTGAAATCACGGCAAAGACAAGCTACAAACTATTGCGATCAGAATTGTAACATTTACCCCTTATAGCGGGTTGTCGGAGATCAATTCTCGGGAACCTTGTGAACGCTCTGAAACCGATATCTTGGACTTACTCCAAGCCTTGCTTCTTTTAGAGGGGCTAAACTGTGGAATAAATGGTCTTGAAAAAATAATCAAAGTTATCAAAAACAATTTAAATCCTGTCTCCAAGACTCCAGAGGCAGAAGAAATCCTTTTAGATTTTTTGCTACTATTTTGATCTACCTTTACATCAGCGTTTTAACATTTTCGTTTTACAGGACAGTTAGGAAAGCAATGTTTCTAACTGATAGCTTGTTCCTGTTGTAAACAAGTAGGAATGAAAATGAGAATGGAGCGGATTTTTTGTATGCAGGCCACGATCCTTGCACTTTGTCCTTAAAAATTGCAACGTCGCTTTGCCATCAGACTTTATAAGTCTCAGATAACAAATTCAGAAATCTTGGTCGTCAGAAAGGAATCGAAAAAGAGCTTTTTCGTACATTGTTTGCAGCTTAATTCTGCCCATTCACACTGCAAGTTAAACCAGCTTAGATTAAACCAGGTTTTTGAATAAGGCCTTCTGATTGGTCAATCAAACAAATCCAGTCATTTAAACTGGTTTAGAAAAGCTTGTCTAACAGTGCCCGTGTGAATGCAGTATTTGACTATTAAACTAAGCATTAAATGATTTGAATGAAGCGACTATGATCGTAGCGTATCTACAGTAACTTTATTTATTTATTTTTTTTATGCAAATATAAAAAGTTTACAATGTGTGCTACATCTAACTAAACGTTTCTAATTACTATACGACACTACAGGTACGATACCATGGGGAGCGAAAGATAATGACTACCCCATGGCCAATATAAAAGGACACGCAACGTTGAACTGACTACGACTACATTACAAACGACTAAAGACTAATGGATAATGTACCAGATTCTGTTCCACGTCAGATGTCAGGTCAGTGTTGAAAGTAACTTTATGTCTAGGGACATCAGTTACGGCTAAACATCTACACAACATAAAGCGAAAGTATTGCAAAACATCTACTCACCTCCAGACCTTGCTTGAAAGTGAAATTCATGAGCTGTTGCATGTACTTTATGCATTGCATGTGGTCAATGCGAGCATCCCTGTTGTGGTAATCAGCCAATCAGTTCGCCTCTATTGTTTTTATTAGCCAATCAAATAACTTCCATTGTTATGACAGGGCACCATCTTTACCACAATCTAACTACTTTGGAGGCACTCCCTGTTTTCAATGTTGCATGTCTTCCTTTTCTTTGAAATGATGGCGCTTTTGTACGGTTTAGATAAATCTACAAAAGATCATGCACATGACTTCTGAATAAATACCATTGCCTTACTAAAATAGGAATTTATAAAACTTAAATCAAGTCTAGTTGTCATTACTTTCCTTTCCACTCCATGGCATTTTTATTATGCTTTTGGCCTGAGCTATCGCCTCACTATTGAAGCCTCTGCAGCGACAGTTAATTTAGGGTACAACACTCAGGATCAAATAAGAGTTCTTTTGACTATGATGTGAACAAGACGAAAAAATGGGAATTGTTTTCAAAATTTTGCAGAAATTACACAAATTCCAACTTTCATCTTTGGAAATCAGATACTACTGTTCCAAGTCTTCGTCTTTTATGTCTATCTGAGCGACTCTAACGACCAAAAGACTTACTCTAAAACAGGCTTAACAATTTGCAATCTTAGACATTTAGACATGCAAGGGCTAATGACCCTAACACTCCAACATTATTCCACCAAGAGCTGTTCTCCTTTCAAATACCTATTTCTAAAACTACGTGTGGGATAGTTTTCAATCGTATGTTGTTGCAAATCTCATCCGTTTCTCTTCTCCGTGGGACTCAAGAACATCCTTTCATGGCTTCTGCAAGCTAAATAAATTTGCATGAAAAGAGATAAATTTACATAAACAACCTAGAGAGAATACTAGCTTGCTCCACAAATGCTTCCAAGTGTTTCAATAATCTTTTGCATTTCGATGATTGACCCTTGTGAATCTTATCACATAAATTCAGACCAAGCTTTTGCCGTCAAATCTTGCATAAACCTCCGTGAACATATAATGCCATTGATGGAAAAATAATTGTAAAATCTTGAGGTTAGCGGAGTGGGTAATGAAGTTTATCTGAAACCTGCAAAATGCCTTGAAACAGGCTTATTTTCACATCTAGACAGCGAATAGGCTAGAAATAAAACCATTTATTAACAGCGCACCTAGGATTGCTACAAGTCTCTTTCAAGGAAAATAAAGGAGAAGAAAAAAAAGGCGATAGAGACTTGTAATACTTGGCATGCTCATTAATATTCATGAGCTATAGAGCTGTGCTTCCATTTTCAAAATGACGGGGTTGTTGTCAACTGTTTCATCGAAACTTGAGTGGGCTATTATCAAAGAACATCGAAGAGCCTCGCTATGTTGCATCAATGTCCTTTCTAAGCATATGATTGGATATTGGTTTTTTGTAAAAGGATGCCGACTGGACAGAATCCTGTCCAGCCAACGACCCAGGCTACCAAGTATTATCTCTCTCGCTTTTATTCCTTCTCCCGTTTTTGCCGTGAGAGAAACTTGCAGCAAGTCCACAGCTCACGCCACAGGCTGATTTCCACTCAATAGAGTTTTCTGAATGGAGTGCATTTTAAGGCCAATCTCCAGTCAACTGGGTTTGCCGAGTGCGCGGAATTTTAGTAGGTTGCTCAGCCGTAGTTGTCTACTCATTTTCAGAATGACATTTCTCTTGCGAACAATAGAAATTCCAACCTCTCGGAGAATTGCACCGACTGGAAAACAGCCTTTGAGTGTCACGAGCAACATTCTATTCAATTCAGAGCGGTATTTTCTCACGTCAACTAAAGATTTCATGTCCAATCGGAAGGATTGAAGGAGTGGAATTTGACGCGTATTTCTTTGACGCACCTGGTACACTCAAATGTTTGTAGTGTGTGTTTTTTTCCTTACACCAGATTTATCGTTGTATTAAATTTTTGTAATATGTCGTTCGTAGTGGGAACTCGATGACGTTGTGTCCCTTCTCACTAAATTCTATTTCATTTCATTTTAGAATTATTTACCAAAGGTAAAATTCAGTCTATATACTGCTTTACAATTGGCCCTGCAAAGACTACTTGCAAAATTAAGAATCTAGGCACTACAAATTTTACAATATAAAGGCTAAATCAAAGATGTATAGATTTACAAAAATACACCTCAATATATAAAAGGATCATTTTTCCTTGAGTTTGGACTTGAAGGTATTGATTGATGGAGCCATCTTAGGCCCCGTATACACGGGATCGGATCGAAAAGAATCGGATCCATTTGAATTCGATCCACTTTTTGAGGGGCATTTACACGGGATCGGATCCAGAACTGTTGGCGTTTACATGGGCTCGGATCCATTTGGATTTTATGAACTCTTAGCAGCACTCTAGTAAACCTTTCGTCTTATCTTAATCAGATCCTTTGAAATTTTGCACTCTATAAGAGACTCCGTCTCATCTCTGATTCTTCTCTTTGAAATGTCAATAAAGGATTTCAGATTAATCGTCTCACTTCCTTTCCGTACCAGTTTGGATCCGATCCCACCAGTGCGAGACCTTTTTGGTATCGGAGCCAAATTGGATCACTTTCGAAAGTGATCCACTGCAAAAAATGATGAAATTTCCCCACATTTTTTGTTGGGGAAGTTTTGGGGAAACGGACTCATTTCCCGTAATTTTCCCAAGGGGAAATGGAAATTTCCGTTTCCCTTAAATTTCCCACAGAAACTTATCCATTTCCCTTAAATTTCCATCCAAGAACTATGGGGAAATTTTGGTATTTTTTGCTGTGATCCCGTTTGGGAATGGATAGCAGATCCAAATGGGTTCGGATCCGTCGGGTCCCTTATAAACGCAAGGCCTATCCGTTACAGTTTGGGTATGGATCCATTTTGATCCGATCTCGTGTAAACGGGGTGTTAGTTTCAAAATCAAGACTGTTCTAGAAACTGGCCTCTCGATGTTATTTATCTTTATGATTAGACACCCTAGGGAAGAAACTACTATCGCTTAACTATTTCATTCTCCCCTAGTAATTCCATGTGTATATGTATCTTTTACTGAGATAAAATGCGGAAGGGATTTCACCAGTTTACAAAGTCTTGGTCCTAGGAAGAAAATATTTTTTAACAAATGTATCAAGTGACCGATTTGATGAGAAAATGTTAATGATATAAGCTAGACTCTTGGCTGCATGGAAAGATTTATCTCACGACAGTCAGGTGGCTAAATGTGATGTTACAGTCCGCTAAATGCTCCACTTTTTTCTAACTCATGCGGTAGTATATTTCTCTCTCATCACGATACTATATATCTACGAACGACATATCTTTCCTTTATGTATTCTAGTTTAATCATCGTTGTTGTCTGTGTATATTTTAACCTTTAGGACGAAAGAAGAAAGTACCGAGTGACAGGGTGACCCAAGAAAGACTTCACATGCTAGATCATAACTAGCTCCCCGAAATGAAAAGCTATTGCCAAATGCTTTCTATCACAGTTTGATTAAAAGGCGTAGCTATCTTTTAAGATGCTGCATGGTAATTTTATGCAATGACTACCAACCGAAAAACTAGATTCAATGAAATTTTTGAATCCAAGATTCCTCCTTTTGAGTGACATAATCGCCATCATTTTCAAGTCAAAATTTTGTGAAAACTCGACATAGCTAAGGATTGCAACTCGTCTGGGGAAATTTTTTGCTTGCAAAATGATTGACCTCTATTCCTCTTTCAAATTTGATGCTCCAAAGCAAATTGCGAAGTCAAGTTTTTTCACACTTTCCAAAAAATGGACTGGAAGGCGAGGTAATGGTCCGAGAAATGAATGAATTTCCACATTTTTGAACCTGTTTTTCAGACAGTACGCTTATCTCAAACTGACCAAGCAACATGTGAAAAGATAGCGGATCCTTTCAGCTACATGCTGATATCTTGTTTGTCTTCATAACGCTTGTGCTCTAGCTCCTGAAGTTTTCTTGGGTCAGCCGGTAGGCTTCGAACTAAGCTGTGAAAAGACACGAATTCGTTTTAAATAGCATCGTTTGATTACCAAGAAAATATTGATAATACAATGCATTTTACAGAATTCAGAAAGACCCAAAAGGTTCAAACGACCAAATTTGAACTCCATTTTAAAGCCTGGGTTCTATATGACCGTAACATTCGGCGACCTACTGCGACCCATCGGCGACGTGTCCCCGATCAGTCGGTGATTTATGGAAATGATTCCTGTTACGATCATATGGAAACAAGGCTTTAAATTCATCTCAACTCTTTTGATGCGTCTCCGTACTGTCCCAGTCTGTTCTGTCCCGGCGACGCGTCGTTGACTGTTACGATCATAGGGAAAAGTATATTTCATATATTTTGCATTTCAAACATATTTGTATAGGGTAAAAAGTCAATAACTATATTGTTTTACAAATTGGCCCTTTTCACATTAAAGTAGCAATCTACTAAGTCATTGTCATGTTAGGGATACGAACAGGCTAAGTTTTGAGCCTCTAGGAATCCCTCGCAAGACAAGACAAGGGAGCGCGTGGCCGAGTGGTTAAGGCGACTGCCTCGTAAACCAAAGGTCAGAACGGCCGAGGTTCGAATCCCGCGCTGGACGGTTTGGTCGCTGTCTGTTCATTCATTCATTCATTCATTCATTCATTCATTCATTCATTCATTCATTCATTCATTCATTCATTCATTCATTCATTCATTCATTCATTCATTCATTCATTCATTTTATATATTTAAGGAGGGTTGCCCTTCAACAAGTTGATTTTCAAGGGGCCCTCCAATAAAAACATTTAATTACAATTTAAAAAGAAAGTGAAAAGCTATTAAATAAATTAAACTATAAAACCATATTTACAATGTATGTTCAAAACCTATTTACAATGAAGTGAAAAATTCAAACCTAAAATCAAAATGAAAGGGATCACTTTTTAAATAGTTTTCTTGAAACTATACAAGGAGGTTGCCTGCTTTGACTCGGCTGACAGGCCATTCCATAATTTTGCACCTCTATACGAGAAACATCTCTGGCCATTCGATGACCTTTTCTTCGGTAACCTTAGGTCGATCCTCGTATTACGAAGGCTATATGATGAGCAGAGCGAATTTCGAGTGAAAAGGCCACAAAGGTATTATGGAGCCAGTTGATTCAGGGACTTAAAGACCATTGTCTTAGATTCACACGTAATTAGTTCGTCAATGGTCTTCCACCCCATCTCTTCGATAAGAGGTCCACCTGGGGCATCAAAGCTGCTATTTGTTATTATCCTAGCAGCACGGTTTTGAAGCTTTTGCAACTGATTAATTTCAGTTAAAGCGGCGCAGCCCCAGACGGAACAGCAGTATCGAAAGTGTGGCTCCACAATGCCGGTGTAGAGAGTCTGCAAAGTTTCTTTCGGGAGAAAAGACTTGGCATGTCTTAAAAAGCCAACTGCCCTTGAGACCTTGCTAGAAACTGCTTTGATTTGTTCTTTCCAGTTCAAAGAGCAGTCGATTTGCACACCAAGGTATTTTGTCTTTTTGACTACTTCAAGATCATTGTCGCGAATTTTCAGATCCAGGTCTTTATTTTGACTTTTGATACTGTACTGTTTTTGCTTGGTAGAGATAAGCATGGAATGGGTTTTCGCAACATTCAGGGAAAGCTTGTTGCCTTGTAGCCAAGTATCCAGCTTTTTGAGGTCGCTATTAATAGCCTTGTTCAGCCAAGTCAAATCGTGAGACTGGTAGCACAAACTGGTGTCATCAGCATACATGGACACAGTAGAATCCTGGACAGCTTGTGGGAGATCATTGATGAAGATGAGGAAGAGAAGAGGGCCGAGACATGAACCTTGTGGAACACCAATTTCTATGACCCCAATTTTTGAATCCACACCATTTACCCTGCAAAATTGTTTCCGGTTGGAAAGGTAGGATTTAAACCAAGAGAGTTCACGTTGCTGTACGCCGTAAAGCTCAAGCTTTTCGCAGAGAATGTTATGATCAACAGTATCGAATGCCTTTTTAAGGTCAATGAACACCAATCCCACAAGCTTTCCAAGATCCATTCCATTGTACCAGTCGTCAGTATTTTTAAGCAAGCATGTCACTGTTGAATGAAGGCGCAAAAAGCCTGATTGGCCAGGTGAAAAGTGTCCATTATCATTCATATACTGGTACAGCTGATTTGTTACTAATTTTTCAAAGAGCCTTGAGATGACAGGCAAGACTGATATTGGTCGATAGTTAGACTTTTCAGCCTTATCTCCTTCCTTGAAAATCGGAGTAACCCTAGCAACTTTCCATGAGTCGGGAAAACGACTTGTTTCAATGGATGTATTGAACAGGAAAGCAAGTGAGTTTTCAATAAAAGGCAGCGCAAGCTTCAAAAAGTAGCTAGAGATGTTGTCAGTCCCAAAGCTCTTTGCTGTTTTAACCGTGGCAAATGCATCCTTGATCTCCTGCACTTCTATAGTCCTGAAACTGAATCTTGCCTTACGTTTGTTAACTTCATAGTCACCTTCAAGAAGGGGATTTGGGGCTGGATCAATTTTTTCAGCAAGATTCTTACCTACTGAGCAAAAGAAACTGTTCATTGCATTCGAAATATCTTTTTATGAACTGTTTCAGAACCAGACTCTTTGAGACAATCAATGTTGCTAGACTTTGATCTTTTATTGAGGATTTCATTGATTGCCTTCCATGATTCTTTCATGTTACCTTGACATGCAGAGATCTTATTAGTATAGTACTGCTTCTTTTGTTGGATATTTAGGACATTGACCTTGTTACGGACCTGTCTATAAGAGTCCATAAGGAATTGGGACTTTCTTTTGGCTGCAGCCTTTTTTAGCTGCAGCCAAAAGTTTGTAACTCTAGCCCGGGTCGACCAGAGCCATGTGAGGGAAATCTGGTAGCTGCGGTGCGGCGGGTTGATGGTAAAACATCCGTGGCCCCTGCTGGAAATAAGAATGCCAAGAACAAAGCACTGAAACACGACCCCCTGGAAGAACAGTCCATTTTTTTCTTAATTTTATCTTAGTATTATTCACTCACATTGTATTAGGTTTTTAACTGAAGGGGTATCGTGTATAAATAATAATAATAATGAATGAATGAATGAAAGTATCTCGGACTTTTGCAGGCTAGCCACGTTAAATATGATTACCTACCTACCTACCTACCTACCTACCTACCTACCTACCTACCTACCTACCTACCTACCTACCTACCTACCTACCTACCTACCTACCTACCTACCTACCCCTAAAAGGGCTCCAGATCGCATACGCACTGACGATTTACAGTAATGACGATAAATCATAAGCTCTTTTCTGTTGACTATAAATGTAATAAAGAATTTCAAAAATATAGAATGCTCCTATGACGTTTCGCTTTCGCTTCATCAGAAATGACGCATATGAAAATTAACTTGACCGTGGAGAACAAGAGCAAGAGACAATAGCTCCAACGCGCATGACAGTGTGAGCTCCAGCGCTGATTCCCTATCAACAAAGCTGAAACACACTGTCAGAACATAAGGGTCAGTACTTCGTCTCCCCAACAAGGAGGTAGGATGCATCTCAATGTTGGGGGGGGGGGCACTTTTTATTTTCTAAAAATAAAAAGGGCACTTCTTTGTTTATTGCAAATTCTTGGGAGGGGGCACGTGCCCCTAGTTTCCTTCGGTTCCTACGTCTATTTACTAAACTATTTATAAATAAATTACATGAAATATATACATCCGACGACAATAAGCTATCTACAAAGCTAAACCAGGCTTTGGTTACTCAAACGACACAGTCAGCGAGAGAGGAAAAATTCTAGCGGCTGAGTCAGAAAAAGAGTGGAACGTTTAGCGCACTGTGACATCACATTTAGCCATCTGACTGTCGTGAGGTGATTTTCCACGAAGCCAAGAGTCTAACTTATATCACGAACCCTTTCCCATTGAAATAGATCATTTGATGCATTTGTTAAAATATTTCCTTCCTAGGACCAACACCTTGTACGGAAGTCTTTCAAACTGGTGCTGTCCCTTCCACATTTTATCTCAGTAAAAGTTGCATAACACATGGTACTATAAGGGGAGAATGAAATAGTTAGGAGATAGTAGTTTCTTCCCTGGAATTGAGGTTTAGGGAGCTGTCAATTTCAATGCTGAGATATCTATAATGGCTTGTATTCATTTGACGGGGAATTTGACGTAATTTTTCCATCTAAAGGTATATGTAGCCAACTACTTTTATGTCATTTTTCTTTGAAAATATTTCGATCTTCGGAATTTTGAGGACTTGTCTCCCTGTCCCGGACCCCCCTGTGATTGCCTTGGGACTCAAACAAGATATTCCATAGCTCGTGCAAGCACAAATGTCTCGTATGAAAAGAGATAGATTTGCACTGTCAGTCTCGAAAGATGATCGACTTGTCTTCACACGTGACTGCAAGCGCTTCACTGACTCTTTCGCAGTTTTGCCACTCGTAATCAACTGACCAGTTTTTTCGTTGTCGAGTAGACTACCAAACTTTAGAATATTACTGCAAGGAAACTGGCTAAGCTTTCGACTTCAAATTTGGCATGTGTGTCGGCGAGCATGTCGTGTGTTTATGTGACTGGTGAAAAGGCTTGATCAGAATCTTTAGATTAGCGGAGTGGAAAATGAAGTTCTTCTGAAGCTAGTAAAATATTTTGAATGACCCTTCTCCAAAGTTGTGAAAACAAACAGCTTTGTTTAATATGTCTTTCGATTGCCAAGAGTATGAGCAATCCTATAGTTTTACAGAATTACGATAGCCCGATTTGTTGCAGAGCAATTAACAAGTTTATAGTCAGGATGATTCTGAAAACCGGCTTTTTCATGCTCATCAGAGCGTGTTGCAGAGTCACCTTAACTTGATTCCATCAACGTATCATGTCTTTTGCTTTTCGCGTGATCTCATTTTGTCAACCACAATTTCATCTATTTACAAAGGTGGTTTACCATGAAAGTGGATTACCATACTGCAATGCAGAGACAGAGGTGAGGTCGGTGCTGCTTAGGTTAAGATTGTATATAGGTGTGCCACAGATGAAGTAAGCTGAAAAGGCACACACTTTATTGTTGAATAAACTACAATGCACATATGTTTGTGAAATCAGGTTGAGGTAAGGTTAACATTGTACATATATATACCAAATGAAATAAGTTCGCAACACAGGTAACTCTGCTTAGCATTCCAATGAGCAGGACCACCGTTGCCATTTTTTAGGACCACCTTCGTTGGAAGTCAATTGGCCTCTCAAAATTTTTTTTTCCAATCGATTAACTCAAAAGCGTTTGGTTTCATGGTCCTGGCAATGGAAATATGCATGAATCGCAATGCTTACATCAAAAACTGTTCATCTACACCTTTGCAAAGTGTGATTGCAAAGGTTAGGCTAGATTTCCTTCAATCGAAAGTTATATTTCTGCTTTCTTCTCGACATCAAACTTGAATCGAAGGATCTTTGTGGGAAGACTCCTACGTCCATCACTATTTACCATAACCAGACCAGGCTTTTTCAAACTTTTGGGAGGCTATAAGGGTGTCATACTGCAAAGTTTCGCAATTATTTCCCTCACAGCTATTTTCCTCCCTTCATTCTTTAATTTCTTTCTTTTCAATAGCTTTCACCTCTCTATGATTCATGGCTTTAAACGCCTTCATTATTATGTATTTATTAGCTTTATCGGGAAAAGGTACTTTTCGTCTTCAAAATCGCTTCAAAAAATTGAAAGGATACTAAGATTTTTGTATAATGATCATAAAAGTTCCTACGATGATCTTCTTATTAGGTCAAAGAAGTGCACAATGCAAGTTGCTCGTCAGAGAACCCTCTGTATCGAAATATTCAAGACAATCAAAGGTTTAAATCCATCTTTTATGCAAAGTATTTTTAGTTCAAGAACTTCAAAGCATCCTTCACGGAATCCGAACAATTCAAATCATTTTCGACCAAATCAAGTGACTTTCGGTTCCAAGAGTCTTAAAGCCATTGGACCTCAGATCTGGAACTGTTTGCCAAATGAAATAAAATCAGCTGACAATCTCAACAGCTTCAAACGTATGATAAAACAATGGGATGGTCCTTCTTGTAAATGCAACGCTTGTAAATATAATCATACCCTGTATATTCTATCTATTCAAATCCAAATTGTTTTTAGTATTTAGCTTTGTAAGTATTTATTTCCTTAGTTATTTCCTTTCACTTGTAATATAGTAGATTAATCTCGATTTAGATTAGTTGTATATGTATATATTGTGTATATGTATATGTATAGCTAGATTAAAATATCGAAGCAAAACAAGATTACAAACAAACAAACAAACAAACAAACAAACAAACAAACAAACAAACAAACAAAAGAATTTGTGTAATCTTCTAACTTTGAAGCCAGAACAGTCAGGCAGAGTGGGTTCGATACCCAGTAAGGCTCTACCACTTGAGCGTTATGACGAGGGGTTGCCGGTTCGATTAGTGCTTAGCTACTTCTGCGATACCAGCGTTTGGCGCTGAAAACCGAACCTTCACCTTCACCTTCACCTTCACCTCTTCACCAATTCTTATTCTTACTACGCAATTTTCATACCTAAAACACTTTATGCCTTCTCTGTTGTTTCTTTATTCGTAACATTACATAAACGGTATTCTAGTATGGCAAGTCGTAACTGTTTTTAGCAGAGAGAGTGTACTACATGTACCGACCTTCATAATCCCACTGTGATCTCTTTGCTTGGCTTGTGTTAGAACCCATCTTTAGGGATGCAGCTCGAAAAGTTCAATTTCTAATTCCATCAAACGTCTTCAAAGGCCCGAAGTCTATAGTTGAGGAAAAATATCTCCCAAACTTTTTCCGTCGCTTGTGCATCCCAAAGTCGCTGGGGGCACGTTCCCCCAGCCTCTGTTCAGGTTTGGGGCCACCATGCCACTGTTGGGGAAGTACAAGAGTGAAAACTGTAAGATTGTCGTACATTGATATGAATGGCCGCTTTGTGGAGGGGACCTTACCACAAATTCTTTGCTTTGATCAATTCTTTGATCAATTCAAGTGATTAACTGCCATTAATTTCAACAGGCATCAAAATCCACCCCAATGAATCACTTTGTTCGACGGCGGACCAGTGCAGCGCCGCAGGCGGTGCGCGGCAAGCCTAGTGTTATTTTATTGAAATATTAAGTCATTTGATAATCTCTTTACTTTACTGGGCCTAGAAAATATATCTTATGTACCTTTTGTTTGTTTTCAGTTCCAAGAGGAACGCTTCTCGCTATGGCCCTTATCCTCTTTCAACGGTACACGCGCCATACATTTCCAATTTTTGCGCTCTTTGCTAAGTTTCCAAAAGAAGGTCGTTTCTCACTACTCTTCAATGTTCCACTAACACTCAAATAGTATACATTGGTAGATTAGGCTGCATTGAAGGTTTGAAATGGAGAATTTTCACGGTATTTAGAGGGAGCAAGAAACAAGAACTGCAGAAAGGAATGAAATATTGAATGACACTCCCCCAAAATTCATGTGCTCTCGTGCTTTCACACTTCTATTTAAGCTCCCTTGCTGGCCGTTTTCAGCTCCTGCTCCCTTGGTCCAAAAAGCTCCTAACAGAGCCTGATTGCTTTGCGCCAAATTGTGGTATCACAATGAAAAATCAGACTGCGTTTACACGATGCCGGCACATTTTGAAAAGGATGAAAAAATCGACGGATAGGCCTCCCGTTCACACAAAAACGGCACATTTTTTACCGGCAGATTTTGAAAACGGTAGATGTTGAAAACGGAACTTTGACCTGCGCATTTTGGAAACGGCATCATATAAACACCTAGAAATGATGAAAAATAGAACATGTTTAGACGCTTTTGGAACGAGACTGGTCGATTCTAGGGGTGCAGGTACACTTCTTTGGCATCAAAGTCTTGCAACGAGTTTTTGCCGTCTAATTTCTTACCGTTTTCAAATTGTTCCAGTAACGTGCTAACGCTAGCTCAAATTTTGCCACCGTCACCTTTTTCATCGTTTTCAAAATGTGCCGGCATGGTGTGAATACAGTCTCAGTAGAGATGTGCTGTTTGAAGTATTGAAAAAGAAGGAATGTCGACACAAGCTGACAAAATGCCCTCTTGTGCTATTTTTAAACTGAGGTACTACGCTCCAGATAATAAATCTGGAGTTTGGTTCCTCATCAGATAATGATGACGAACCAAATTTAATAACAAACTATCCAACAGAATTGGAACCAGAGGTACTCATCAGTGAAATCAGAAAAGCTTTGTATAACATCAAAAGCAATAAAGCTGGAGGACTAGATGGAATAAGAGCAGAAGTCTTAAAGGCTGGTGGAGAAACAACGATAAGAATCATGAAGTCGATCATAGATGAAGTATGGGTAACAGGAGAGTGGCCTAAGGACTGGACAGTATCTGAAATCATAAGGTTACAAAAGGTATCAGGTACTCGTGATTGTGCAAAACAGCGCACAATAAGTCTGATTAGTCATGCATCAAAAATATTTCTTGAAATTCTAAAAATGTGAGTCAATTACTATGTTGGTCCTCACATAGGCGAAGAGCAATTCGGGTTTGTACAAGGCAAAGGCACAGCTGATGCAATTCTAACAATTAGGAATATGATAGAAAAGACACAAAAGAAACAAGGTTCTCAATTATGGATCATGTTTGTGGACTACTCAAAAGCTTTTGACACGGTAGCCCACAATATACTCTGGAATATGCTCATTGAATTTGGCACACCTTATCACTTAGTTTGGATGATGATAAGGAAACTTTATGAAAGTGCAGAAGGTGTCATTCGGGTTGACAATGGTCATACAGACAGTTTCAAATTTGAGCAGGGTGTAAGACAAGGATGTCTCTTCTCTCCAATGCTATTTAATGTATGTGGGGAGGCAATAATGCGCACAGTAGCAGAAAAAATAGGAGATAGACAAGGGTGTATAGTTGGTGGTCAATCTATATGGAATATTAGATATGCAGATGACACAGCGCTCATTGCAGCGTCTAAAGCAGAGTTAGAAAAGCAAGCTGAAGAACTTCAATGCGAGAGTTTGAGATTTGGCCTAAAAATTAATGCAAATAAGACCCAAGCAATGGTAATAAATGGAAACGGCGAGCAACCTATTAGTGTTAATGGTAAGAAGATAAAGGTTGTAGAAGAATTTGAATATCTAGGATCAATGATAAAGGATGATGGTGACAGTTCTCATGAGATTAAAGCAAGAATTGCTAATGCTCGAAATTCCGTTATACAACTAACAGCATTTTGGAAGTCAGCAGACATCAACAGAGAGCTTAAGGTAGGTAGTGCTAGTCAAAAGTCTGATATGGAGGACTTAGCTTTATGGCGCAGAAAGCTGGACTTTGAAAACAAGTGATGAAAAAGTGTTACAATCTTTTGAGATATGGATGTGGAGAAGGGTTTTTGAGGATAAGCTGGACTGAGAGGAAAACAAATAAATGGGTACGAGAAAGGATTGGGGTCAAGGAAGAAGATGGTATTGTTAAACAGATAAAAGGGAGGAAGCTGGCAAAATATGTGCATTAGAAACGGAGGCCGAAAAGTATAGTCACGATGTCAATAGAGGGTGAAAACGGGAAAAATAAGAGAGGAAGAAGAAGAATAGCGTGGGTGGACAACGTCAGAGAATGGTCTGGAGGAATGTCAATGGCTTGTAATAATGCATGAGAACGTAAGACTGTTTTGACTTGAAGGGTGCCTACGGCTCCAACGGGGCTCTGGCGTTAAAGAAGAAGAAGAAGACTACGCTCCATGCCTCTAATTAGGATACTGTAATAACTTCGCTGCACGTTGTTGCATCACAATTACAATTGGTAAAGGTGGGTAGTTTGATTAGCTGAAAACGATAGAATATGAACACAAGTTGAAAAATTACCCACTTGGGCTACTTTTAGACAAGGGCGCTAAGTTCCAGGCCTCTATAAACGATGTCGTAACCATGTCACTGCAAATTCTGAAAGTAGTATGAAACTTGGTAGAAATGAGCAGTTTGGACATACTGAAAGGATTGGATGCTAGCGGACTGGATTGAATGGCACAATTCTATGTTTGAACTTGCTTTTTTTGGCCCAATGCGAGTGCCTCTTGTTGAGATTCGGAGTTGGTGTTGCAAAGCTAGCTAATTGCCAAAATGGCTCAATAGCAAAATGATCATTAAAGTTCTTATGTATGCTGTGTCTTAACACCACCTGACCTTGGGGGACGGATTCCTCCCACCTCGTACATTCTAATTTATGCGTTTTTCCCTGTCCGCTGGATGCCTCTGAGATTTAATAAGTTTAACTCTCTATCATACAGCAATGGAACGGTAACAATTTTGGTGTTCTATTTTTAGCCTTGTCTCTATGGTAACCACGTTTTCGTGCACCACTCTGTGAAAAATTTACATTAAATCTCCCTTAATCCTTTTCAATTGGTCCAATCAAGTCGAAACAATTAATTTACATCTATTTTTTGATCTATATATTTCATTGCTACACAAAAATTAAATTTTTATGACCATTTAAAATACTTTCATTTTCATGACGTCATATGACGTCATAATATTAATTATGCTCTAGCAACAACAACAACAATTCTAATTAAACCATTGTTTTAAAAATTCATTGTTTATATAATGAACAACGTTTGTGCCAAATTTGGTTGCCATATCTCAAGGAAAAACAGAGATAAACAAGGGGCGGAGTCCGCCCCCCAGGCATTGAGTGTTTGAAATTACCCAGGTCAGATAGGGTTGATACATAGCTACTGTATACCATGTCAATAATAGATAAGTCATTTTGTCAATTAGATATCTTAGGACACTGCCCTCCAAACTCATAAAGGTCTATGCATCTCCGGTTGAATTTTTTGCATTGCATCTTCTTCCACGGTTACGTTTGCATCCACATTTTTTGCAAGCTCATAGCAAGCCTTAGACGCTCCTGGTAGCAGCGTCCACTTTGAAGGTATCAGTCGCTGTGCTTGTCTCCATCAAACACGTTTTCACGCTTTTTGAGATCAATGATTTCATGTGGTAGATATCATGCTTTAGCTATCGTCGCTTAGTGCGCGAGACGAAGGCTTTTTATAAAAACTTTCAAAGACCATGATATCTATACTCATGACATAAGTCTCAATAGTATTGCTATATTTTTACTTTTTTTATGTGAAAATAAAATATCAGATTAAAAACAAAGAACGAATACAAGGAATCACGTCGTCAGTCTTCATGATATTCGGGTTTCAGAATTTGTAACATTTGGTTTGTTTTCGGTGGAGCTAACAGATCTCCCAGCTTTCTATACTGCCTGGGGAAGAAACTTGGAAACCGGGGAAAGGAAATCCTAGCTTTTCAAGTCCTTTCTCTATCTCTTTTCTTTTGGTACTGGAAGTGGTAGAGCCTTGATGCGGCGCCCTTTCTTGGTGAACAGTGTTTGGTAGCGTTCATTCACGTCCTGCAGCGCGCTTGATCTGTCCAATCCGTCATGATTCGGCATTACTCGAGCGACTTAATACCTTCATCAATAAGGGAGCAGTCATTTTTTTCCTGGGTACTGGGGTGGAGGATTTTTGGCAGGGTTATGAAACTTTTCCCATCATTTTATGGGGGTAAGAAAATTTTAAGAGCAATTTTTATGGAGTGGATTATTTTGCTTGAAAAATTTTTGGATGAATCGTCGATCATAGATTGAGATATAAGGGAATATCTGGAGTGATGAATCACTTGACCTGTATGAAAATCGCCTGGGACAACTTGGTATCATTCCATATATCTATGTTCCATGGACAAAGACTTCTGAATGAGGGTACTAAACCATTTCGCAGTAATATGATAGGGTGCGAAAACTTCATCTATGCTCAAGATGGGGGTATGAAATTTTCTCTAATTGTGCGAAATTATCCTCCGCCCTGGTACCCAGAATTAAAGATGGCCGCTCCCTAATTTACCTGGTGTTGCTGTGCCATCTATTGCACATCTCTACCAATTTTCATTGTGACGCCACAATTCGCAGCACAGTAATTGCAATATCTCTTTTATAAGTTCTATGCCTCTAAAAGTCTTTAGAGGTATAGAACTTAGTAACGTAGTATAAGAATAGTACGTAGATACGTAGTATAAAAATAGCATAAGAGCGCACTTTTCTGCTTGCTTTCATAGCACATCTTTTTCAGCTTACCAAACTGCTTCTCCTACAAAGTTTAATGTTGGTATCACAATTTGCAACAAAAACATTACGATATCCTTATACAGAGGCCTAAAATTTAGTACCCCAGTCTGAAAAAAGCACGAGAGAGCATTTTCAGCTTGTGTCTACTTTTCAGCGTACCAAACTGCCCATTTCTACAAAGTTTCATGTTGGCATCACAATATGCGGCAAAGTAATTAGGATATCCTTATTAGAGGCCTGGAACCAACTAACTCAGTCTAAAAATAGCATAAGGAGGCATTTATCAGTTTGTATGAACATCCAATCTTTTCAGCGTACAAAGCAGCCAATATGTAGCAAGCTTTATGCTTGTATCATATTTTGCGCAAACAATCTAGTGTTTTGCAAACAGCCCTCACGAATACCACAAGAAAAGACTCGAAGAAATTATTCTACAACTATGTTCAAATTTAGGCTGCATGCAGACTTAATTGTGGTCAAATGTTATAAGATACAGTGTACGGCGAATTGAAAAGGTGTTTTTTTTGACTGAATTGAATAATCGTTCCGTGTGTGCTGCCTATGCTATGAAATTTTTCAGCTTGAATTGTTCAGGAAACCTTGATTTTAATTTCATTGAAATCGAGTGAAAAAGGATTTTTGACTAGATAAAAGATAGCCCAAACAACTGTCAATAGGAAAATAACTGTGGTGTAAGCGGTAGATCCACAGACGATATTCCCTTCGTGTTCTTTTCGGTTCATTTCAACGTAGTGGGCAAATGAGATTAACGAAATCAAGCATGCACATCAACAGTTATCCTCAACAGTGGTGGCATAACATGGGGTTGGGCGATTTGTCCCCCAAAATTCCAAAGCCCTAAAAAAATTGTCAAAGAAAAATCGCATAGAATTGGTTTGGTACACCTTTACACGGAGAATTCCGTCAAAATCCCCGTACTTCTTTCTGATTTTCAGGTTGGGCGCACCAACTAATCCTCGATGGCAACGCACAAAGATGGTGAGGTTTTGTTAGGGTTGGCAACAATCTTTGGAGATGAATAGTTCATTAGCAATGCTACCCCTTCGCGCGCCTTTTTCACATCGTAAGAAGTTCTTTGTATGGATTACACCGTAGAAACTTATAGTTTTCACCAAACATAATAGCATCTTCTTAGAAATTTTTTGAAGATTCCTCTCTTCGTTATACTTTCCAAAACAATCAAAATACAGAAATCTCAGTGACACGTACTTTGGCAAATGGAGGCTCAATGTTGCCTTGAACTGTCAATATCGCAACTAGTTCTGCGTTTTATCTCAAATAATGAGCCAAATATTGAACAATCTTTGATTCAAAGCTGTGGCCATGTTCAAATCTCACCTAAAGGAGATGCCGAGTTTTGTGTGTATCGGTGTAGCTACTGGACTTGCTCCAAGTCTCGCTATCAAGAGTGAGACTTGAAGCAGGTCCATGTAGCTACAAGAAATCTCCCTTAAAGAGTAGCCATTCTATTTCACGAGATGAAGCCCCTTAATATTGAATCGCCCCCAAAATCCCCCATACGTTTTGTGGAACATTTTCAACCACCAAGGATGCCGACGGTGTATTGGTTCATCGATGTAGCAACGAGAAGTTTGCCTCATTTTTCTTCGACTGTTTATCGGTGTGGCTACAAGAAATTGCACTAACACTTAACTAGCATTCCAGTAACCTGTACCTTTACCTGAAAATATTTTGAATCACAGTAGGTGGAAGTGTCAGAGACGATTTGCAATTATTAGAATAAAGTCAGTCGAACTTTCCATCTGATCTAAGTTGTTAGTAACCAATATACAGTGTATTTGTGTATCTCGATAAATCGTTACAATCAGAATGTGCATGGGTATTCCAGAATCGCTCCCATAATTTTATCAACCTCTAACTTGTCCTTTAAAACTTCTTCTATGTAACTATATCAAGAATGAGACAATGGAGCATACAGGTCCTTCGAAATTGCCAGGCAATAGGATACAACTTGTGGGACAATGCAAAAAATGCAGTAAAACTCCGCAAGCAAGAACATCCTTTTCTAAAAAACAGACTGACTAGGTTCTTACAAATGAGGTACTGATGAAATTTTCAAGGTGTGGTTCTTATCGCAAGGGCAATTGTTACTTTGATGAATTCGTAGCTATACAGTATTTGTTAAATAAACTTGAGGGTAGAATGACTGCATTTAGATATTAGAGGGCATGGTATTTTGTTGTTAACAAAGCAATTTATATTATGCAGCTTCATAAAACAATTTGCATATCCCTGAAAACTGTTAGAGGTGTTCAGTTATCAATCGTTGGGAGTTTGTTTTCAGTGATATGATGAAAATCTTAATTAATTGTAATTACATTGGAGAACTCTTAAGAACATTGGAGTAAATCAGTATGTTTTTGTTCTTATCTTTGCAAGTCTTTATCACAAAATCTGTCTGCAGGTTCTTATTTCGTTATGTTCTTGATTGCGGGGTTTTACTGTACTCCTTTTGACAGCAATATTGCAAAGTTTTGGGAAGAACATTGCAAAACGAGCTTACACCATAAAGAGAGGTTTCTAAACAAGCGTGTTTTTGCTTTAGGCAAGATGATCCAAGACAGAAACAACTGGCAAAAATATCAATCACTGCAGATATATTTATGAAAACCATTAAAGATACAAAATGCAGTCACACAAGAGACAAAGGATGTCCAATTGACAGGTTTGTCTACAACGTCCTTGCTACGTACTTTCTTTGTGATTTTGCATCCAAGTTCTTCATTCATCGCTGAAAAATTGACATGAGTTTAGAGCTACCATAAACTAACAATTGAATTGATCTTTTCGAGATGGGAGGCGCAAAAACGGAATTATTTTGTTGCTGGAGATTTTGCATTTTTTGGTCTAAAATCTTGCTCTAAGTGCAAAGTTTGGCATAGTAGCACATTTTCACTGATATATCTGTCTTCGTTTGGAAATTATGGCACTTAGAAAAATTTTGAATTCACAAGAGCTTTGACCGTTAAGTCAGATGCCTGGATAAATTTTGGTCTAAACTTTGACTTCACGGTCAAAGCCCTTCTGAGTTTGAATTATTCATGTCGCTATAATTTCGAAATGAAGAGAGATATGAAGGTGAAAATTTGCGTCTTCACGAAACTTTGTACGTAGAGAAATATTTCAGACACAAAAAATGCAATACCTCTAACAAAAAAAAACTTCCGCTTTAGCAAATCTTCCCTTGAAAGGGTGGATTCACTGCAGGTAAAACAAATCAGTTCTTGGTTACATCTCTATTACATATACCAAGTGCGTCAGAAAAACGTCCGGTGTTTGAAGAAATGGTGCTCCCTGAATGTAAAAACAATAATATAAGGATAGGTCCACTTAGGTACAGTAATCTGCCACAGCAATGTAATGTGCCAATCCTTCCCGTCGAAATGGAAGTTTTCTGAAGAAAGGCTCTTTCGAAAACCTGCAACAACCAATGAAAAGAGCGAACAATGTTTTCTTATGTATTTCTTCCAAGCAATAAAGATATGCATTCATGAATTTCGTCCTCTTGGGAAAACGAAATCCCCTTCAATAAGTTATTCAACTCAATTGGAAAAGCATTCCATTCCCTCACGGGGATTGCAGTTGCTAAGCGTGTTCGAGTCATTGCTGCAAGATGAGGAAACTTGCTAGTAATTTTAGCAAGTTTTCTCAAGTTTTTCAGGAGGAGAATATTTTCAGAAAGTCCCCTGTAGAATCTGAACCAAGTGACCGATGTAAACCAGAAAAAAACTGTAAAACTAACTACGCTTGCTAGCTATTCATTCAGATATTGTAAAATCTTTTTCGATAGACACTAATTTTACCTACAAACTTGCTTAAGCTAAGAAGTTAGTTCAAGTTTTGCAAACATCATGAAAATATTGATACATGCGAAGGAGCCTTTTAACAAATGTGCAGAGAAGGGTGCGATTTTTTAAACTTTGTATCGTTGAAAAGTGATAAATATTGTTTATGATATTCAAATCTTATTATGTATCATATTTTTAAGAATATATTATATGAAATACCAATCCCAGAATTCTCATTGATATGACAAATCTTAATGTACATTGACATTCTATTTAGCCTCGATAGTATCGGGCATTCTTTTACTGAGAAGTAAGGCAATTTGTTTAAGAGCTACTTTCATAGGAAGAATTATACTAAATTCTGAAACTGCACCAACGATACGTAGCTGTGGCAAAATTTATCAAAAATTATAACTAAAGGAGACTTTCTTATTCAGATTGTTCCAAAAACATCTTTACTGACGAGACTACCAAACTGTCGATCTGCTGTTATTTACGTCATTAAAATATGCTGGCTGAGTAAATCAAATTTGGTGTGCTTGGCAGGTTACGGAATAAAGTATACGACCGATATTCAGAACTTAGACTTTAATCTATAGATCACAAGCTAAATTATATCAGAAAGTCCTTTACGGTAAAATCACACATCTTGACTCTATCAAGCCTATGAATCAGTCCCCCTAGCGATTTTTTGACTGTAGATTTTTACCAAGTGCACTTACAAAGCCAAAACTTTCTGACTTTTAGTTTTTATCCTTGTCACGATCAAACATAAATTTTTTGAAAAAATTATTTCATTCCAGGGGGCAAACGCGATCAGTTTTCGAGAGATGTATGTGTAAAATTTTGAATAATTCCTAATAAAACCTACAGCTAATAAGATAAAATGATGAAAAGGTGGAAATACATACTAACTTTGATGCTCTATCCAAAAAGTTGACTATTTTTAATTTGAGAGTATGGTTTTGCGGCTTTTGGCACTGCGCATGCGCACATTCTTTGCATTCCTGTGTGATGACGTCATCACTTTTTATTGATTTTTCTTCACGGAGCGAATACTATTAAGACATAGAATACAATGAAATTGGATTGATGTCCGTACTGCTTTTTGTTTTCTCACAATCAACGATTGAAAATTTTTAGTACTGAACCCTATTGACTTTGAAAAAATTGAACAATGTGACGTCATGGGAAGGTCACGTGACATATCTAAAAATAGATTTCATTTTTGGTTCACCACATGATGTACTATACACATGAAAAGTTTCAAGGCTCTAGGTTGTCTAGAACAGAAATAAATTCGGGGGGGGGGGGTTGAATCAGCCCCCAAGGCTTCCTAGAGCATCAAATACCCTAGGCCTGATAGGGTTAAAGACTCAATCATTAGAAGACTTCCAGTATGAGGTTTCTATGGGAATTGAGGATTCCACGTTTAATTCCGGCTTCTAATTTACACGCAAGTGCAGCTTACATTGCCACTTTGAAATACGAAATTCAAAGTTCAATAAAAGGTAAATCATTGATGATTTTGATTTACACATGCAGTTTCTCCACCCTGGGTACCAGAGCCTAATAAATTTCTTTTTAATTTTCTTTAGGATTTGGCACCCAGGGTACAGTTTCTCCTATAAACTTGCTCAAGATATGAAAATATTTGAACTTTTTCAAAAGATGAAAATTTAATGATCCATGCAAAGGAGCATTTTAACAAATATGCAGAGGAAAGTGCAATTTCTCAATATAAATCTTATCAAGTATCAGTCCTAGAAAATTCAGTGACGTTAAAATCTGGATATCAATTGAGAATCTGCTTACCCTCGATGGTGTCTTCTTCTGGCATCATTTTCACTGAAAAGTTAGAAAATTGATTTATAAACTGTTGTTATCAGAGGAACTATGCCAAATTCTGAAGCTACACAATTGAAATCTAGCCGTGGCAAAATTCATCAACGATTGTAACTGAAGTAAGCTTTCTTATTCAGATTGTTCCAATAGCATGTTTTCACTGCGCGTTTAAGTGCGTTTAAGTGCGTTTATCCAAGCGCGTTTAAGTTAAACCCTCAGTGAGTATGATGTGGGCGTTTAATTTTTGGGATTTAAACGCTCTTAAACGCACTTAAACCCTCAAAAAGTTAAACGAGCAGATCAAAAAATTTTGATCTTGGCGTTTAAAGTTCAAAAGCGCCGAAATATGCAACGGATTAACGCCGTTGAAACTGATATTGCGTTGTTCGTTTTGGTGCGTCAGAATAACTATTTCAGTATGAAAATTACTTCGACGTAAAGGAAGAAGGTGCTTTCACTTGTTTTTCTTGACACCTTTCTGGTATCATACGCAAGAAACGAAAAAAGTATTCTCTGTCGTGTTTTAACTCTTCAAAAAGCGTATGGAAACTACCAAATCCTTTTCGATTTCGCAGAGTATCATGTACCCAGTATCTTCTAACTTGTTTTTTCCTTCCTATGCTTGAAATTCTCCTCAAGCGCTGCAGTCCGATAAGAAACAATAATCTTTTCCTCAGCTTTACTCTGTCCATCGCTCTGAAACCAAGTCTTGGCGTTAATGCCCGCGTTTATCTTCTGGCAGTGAGTACGATCTTGGATCTTATCCAAGATTTTTAAACGCACTTAAAGCGCACTTAAACCCGCAATGAGTACCCAGCTTTACTGACGAGACTTACAAAGCGTCTATCTGCTATTGTTTGCGGTACAAATGTATGCCGCGTACTAATGTAAGCTCAGGTACCCCTCCTCAAGGCAAAACGCATAACGTATCGATGCTATAAAATGAAGTTTTGTCCGATGTCAGAAAAGCAAATTTTTAAGTTGATCATCTGAGTGCAGATGATGCATATGAGCATATTACCAAAACTTTTCGTGCGATAATAGACAAACATGCACCGTTGAAAACTAAGATACTTCGAGGGAACACAGCTCCATTTATGAATAGAGATCTGAGGAAAGGAATTTACACACGATCTATGCTTCAAAAGAAGCTAAAAAAATATCCTTCACGGGAAAATGAAACCAAGTAAAAAAAACAACGAAATATATGCGTTTCACAAAGGAAGAAGGCAATTAGAGACCATTTTAAGAATGCAAAAAGCAAAGGGTTGGTTTCAAATCAAGCTTCTGAAACCTCGTCAAACCCTTTCTTTCCAATAAAAGGGGTTTGCATGGTACTGATATTACCTTAGTCAAAGAAGACGAAATTATAACTGATGATAGAGAGATTGTTGGAGCTTTTAATGTCAGTTACATCAACATCGTTGAAAAGTCCTTGGGGAAAACCCTCCAGAATTGCCAAAAATGCTCCCTCTTTAGACTATCGATGTACAGTTAGACTGATACTTCAACAATATCAAAATCACCCAAGTGTTCTAGCAGTTATTCAAAGTCTAGAAAATCCATTTAACACGTTTGCTCTTCATGAAGTTTCAACAGAAGATGTTCTCCGACTTTTACGGGCAATGAATGATAAGAAATCAACTGGTGAGGATGAAATACCCCCTAAACTTGTCATTTTAGCGGCAAGGAGCTATCTGTCCCACTAACAAAGGCCATGAATATTAGTATTTGCAACAACACATTTCCAGAACGCGCAAAAAAGCTGCAGTCACACCTCTCAACAAAAGGTGAACTGATTCGAACAGTTGAAAAAAATTTTCGCCCAGTAAGCATACTTAACGCTTTCTCCAAATTATACGAAAAGATAGTTAAAGAACAGATAAGTCTATTCCTCGAGAAAACTCTTTTGGTCTTTATTGCAGCCCACAGGAAGGCTTACGGTATGCAACGCGTCCTAATTAGAATGCTCGAAGATTGGAAGAATAAACTTGACAATGATTTCACTGTCGGAGCAATTTTGATGGACTTATCGAAAGCCTTCGATTGTATCCCGCATGATTTGCTCATTGCGAAACTCCATGCATATGGTTTCAATGAGAATTCTCTTGTCTTCGTTTACTCTCATCTAAAGCGGTGCAGACAATCGGTTCGCATAAACAATGTTTACAGCAATTATCAGTCTGTTTTATCAGGGGTTCCTCAAGGATCCGTGTTAGGCCCTATTCGTTTCAACTTCTATATGAATGATTTATTTCATTTCATCAAAGAAGCATCCCTTGTCAACTACGCAGATGATAATACCCTTACACATTTTTCCAATAGTCTCCCACAACTAATTGATGTGCTAGAAAAGGAGGCATGCGTTGCTCTTACATGGCTCGATCGAAATGAAATGATCGTCAACCCGGAAAAATTCAACGCACTTCTAGTAAAGAAAGATCGAACGGACACTACTGGGCATAGTATTTCTATTCAAGGGAAAACTATCAAATCTGAAGCTTCAGTAAGGTTGCTTGGTGTAAATCTCGACCATCAACTAAACTTTGACCTCCACATATCTGATCTTTGCAAAAAAGCAGCAACCCAACTAAATGTACTGAAACGACTAAAGCCTTTTCTTGGTTTCGCGGAGAAAAGAGTTCTCGTTCAAAGCTTTGTCTTTGGTAACTTTAACTATTGCCCCTTAGTATGGTTCTTCTCGTCAGCTAGAACTATGGATAAAATCGAAAAAATTGAGGAAAGAGCACTACGTTTTCTTTATTATGACCATGATTCTTCGTATGAAGAATTACTTGGAAAATCACAAAAATGCACAATGCATGTAAATAGGCTTAGATACCTTTGTATTGAGATTTTCAAAACTGTAAACCAGCTAAATCCTACATTCATGCAAAATACTTTAGAAACAAGAGCCTCAAATCGACCTTCCCGTCGTCCAAATGATTTATTTACAGCACTACTTGCCTAACCAGACAACCTTCGGCTCTAATAGTCTCAGGTCCCTTGGGCCACAGATTTGGAATCGTTTGCCAAATGACATAAAGTCAGCAGAAAATCTGATCCAATTCAAAAGCTAATCAAGAGCTGGGATGGGGCCACCTGCAGGTGCAATGTATGCCTGGAAAATTAATCTTGTAGATTGTTATATATTTTAAATAATCGAATTACACTAGCTATATTCGTAGCTAACAAATATTTCGATTTAAAATAAGATCACACACACAATGTATGCCGGCTGAGTAAAAAAAGTTGGCGTGTTTCGCGAGTTATGGAATAAAAGCATACAACCGATATTTAAAACTAACACTTTACTTTATCAGTCACAGACTAAATTATATCAGAAACATTGCACATCTTAAAGAATCAGTCATTAGAAGAATTCCTGCATAGGGTTTATATGGGAAACGAGAATCGCAAGTTCCATTCCGGTCCATATGATTTACACGTCATTGTAGCTTACATTGCAATTTTGAGATACAGAATTCAAATTTCAATAAGTGGTAAATCATGGATGATTTTGATTTAAAAATGCAATTCTTAAAACAAACGTGTTCAAGGTAGGTATGAAGTAGACTTGATTACATGTCGTAGTTTCGCTGTTTGCCTGAACTGATATCGCTACAACTACGACTTAGGCCCCGTTCACACGGGAACGCAATCGTTCCGTTCCATATCGTTCCGTTCCGAAAAGTGGAACGCTCAGGGGTTGCGTTCACACGGGAACACTTGAAATAACATCGTTCCGTTCCAAAAAGTGGAACGATGAAAAAAGTGATACGAAAAGTGGAACGATACGCAATCGTTCCGTTCCGTTCCCGTGTGAACAGGCAATGAGGTCAAAACTGGTCCAAAAAACGGAACGATAAGATTTGTTTCCCTAAGCGCATGCGTGGATGTAGTTGTTACTGGGAAAAATGGCAAGGATTGAAGAAACAACTCAGAAACGGAACGATTGCGTTCCCGTGTGAACAGAAGCAAAAACCGATACGCAATCGTTCCGTTCCCGTGTGAACGGCCTATTTTTGCGTTCCAGAAACTGGAACGAAGATGGAACGGAACGATTGCGTTCCCGTGTGAACGGGGCCTTATTCCCATACGCTTGCGGAAACGGTAAAGTTCCGTACTGATTCTATTTGAAACCTTTCCGCTGCTCCACAAAAAAGTTCGAATGAGCAGTGTTGGAGTTTCCATCATTATTGTGTACATTCGAACATTCTAGAAAATGTATCAATCTGTCGTTCATTCATTTTTAGAATGTAGCTGTGGGCCTAAATCATCTGCTGCTTTTTCCTCACAACCATTGGGTCTAAAATGCCTTAAAAACCAGTTTTCTAGAACCGCGGTACCATCAGCTTAGGTATCAGTACTTCGGCAAAGGATCATTCTTGCCACAAAAACAAAAAACGCCTTGCTCTAAGCCACATGCTGATCGGTAGACGACGGAACGACAGAATCCTGTCGCCGATTGAAATTTTTGCCGTTTTGTTTTTTGTTTGTTTGTTTGTTTTTAATTTGTTTGAGTGGGCCTGTCAGGATTTCTAGCTACTAAAAGCTAATTTAGGCCCACTGTGCATGCCGCATCCAGGCACGGGACCACTAGTTTAACGTCCCTTCCGAAGGACGGCGAGGTGAGTTGCGAGGTCAGGCCTCAGTGGTCACCGATCCGAAATCTGACCTCACTCAACCAAGCTTAACTTCAGTCACCTGACGAAGACTGTATAAGCCACTCGGTCACTCACCCCGCAAGGTCCATAAGGCCCTCAGTGGAGCTGTAACAACAACAAAAGTTCAACTCAATGAGATGAACGAAACTTGAGGGTCCTTATGGTAGTGAGTCTAGGTATGAAGATATTTGAAGTTGCTCAAATGAATAGAAGATATTGACCCCTACAAAGAAACATTTTAAGAAATATGCAGAGAAAAGTGCAATTTCCAATATAAATATTTCGTAGAAAAGTGAAAAATATTCTTCGTAATATGCAATTCTTATTATGTATCTAATTCTCGGGAACAAATCTCAACAAGTAGCCGTCCCAGCAAGCTCAGTGATGTTAAAATCTCAATATCAGTTGAGACTCTGCTTACCCTAGATGGTAGCTGGAGATTCTTCTGGCATCATTTGCACTGAAAAGTGAGGGAATGTTTTTATTAACTGCTGTCATCCGACGAATTATACAAAATTCTGCAACTGCTCCATTGAAATCTAGTCGTTGCAAAATTCACAAACAATGGTATCCGAAGGAAGCTTTCTTATTCAGATTGTTGCAAAAACATCTTTACTGACGAAACTTGCAAAGCGTCGATCTGCTGTTCTTCACGGCATTAATATATGCCGCCTGAGTAAAAAAAAATTGGTTATAGAACGGTTGGTTATAATTTCAAGAGTTATAGAATAAAAGTATACGACCGATATTGAAGAGTACGAATTTAATCTATCAGTCACAAAATAAATAATATCAGAAAGTATTTTTGGTAAAATCACTCATCTTAATAACCCAATCATTAGAAGAATTCCTATGAGGGGTTGCTATGGGAATCGAAAATTAGTAGTTCTATGCTGGTCCATGATTTACACGTCCTTGCATCTTTCATTGCCACTGGGAGATAGAGAATTCTAATTTGGGACGACTGCACTTTAGCGGACCAGCTTTGTGTCATATCTCTCAGGAATTAAGCTTAACCTAACCCTGCTAAATCTAACTAACTCTACCTTACCCATAACTAACCCTAACTAACCCTAACTAACCCTAACATACCCTAACATACCCTAACAAACCCTAACTTACTCTAACACCCCTGAACCAACACCAATGAACCCTAACTTACCCTAACCAACCCTAACTTATCCAAACCCAAACCTAACCCCAACCGCTACACCATGACACCTACCATGCCGGTTTTGAAAACTGGTCCGCTAAAGTGCAGACTAGCCTCCAATTTCAATCAGGGGTAACAATTAGATGACTTGGATTTGAACATGCAGTTCTTCCGACAAACTTGCTCAAGGCATAAATGTATTTCAAGTTGTTCAAATAATAAGAAGATGTTGACGAATGCAAAAAGCATTGTAACAAATATGCAGAAAAAAGTGCAATTTCCAATACAAATATTTCGTAGAAAAGTGAAAAATATTCTTCATAATATGCAAATCTTATTATGTATCTAATTTTCAGGAATAAATCTCATCAAGTAGCCGTCCCAGCAAACTCAGTGATGTTAAAATCTCAATATCAGTTGAGACTCTGCTTACCCTAGATGGTAGCTGGAGATTCTTCTGGCATCATTTGCACTGAAAAGTGAGGGAATGTTTTTATTAACTGCTGTCATCCGACGAATTATACAAAATTCTGCAACTGCTCCATTGAAATCTAGTCGTTGCAAAATTCATAAACAATGGTATCCGAAGGAAGCTTTCTTATTCAGATTGTTGCAAAAACATCTTTACTGACGAAACTTGCAAAGCGTCGATCTGCTGTTCTTCACGGCATTAATATATGCCGCCTGAGTAAAAAAAAATTGGTTATAGAACGGTTGGTTATAATTTCAAGAGTTATAGAATAAAAGTATACGACCGATATTGAAGAGTACGAATTTAATCTATCAGTCACAAAATAAATAATATCAGAAAGTATTTTTGGTAAAATCACTCATCTTAATAACCCAATCATTAGAAGAATTCCTATGAGGGGTTGCTATGGGAATCGAAAATTCCTAGTTCTATGCTGGTCCATGATTTACACGTCCTTGCATCTTTAATTGCCGCTGGGAGATAGAGAATTCTAATTTGGGACGACTGCACTTTAGCGGACCAGCTTTGTGTCATATCTCTCAGGAATTAAGCTTAACCTAACCCCGGTAAATCTAACTAACTCTACCTTACCCATAACTAACCCTAACTAACCCTAACTAACCCTAACATACCCTAACATACCCTAACAAACCCTAACTTACTCTAACACCCCTGAACCAACACCAATGAACCCTAACTTACCCTAACCAACCCTAACTTATCCAAGCCCAAACCTAACCCCAACCCCTACACCATGACACCTAGCGTTCCGGTTTTGAAAGCTGGTCCGCTAAAGTGCAGACTAGCCTCCAATTTCAATCAGAGGTAACCCATGGATGACTTGGATTTGAACATGCAGTTCTTCCTACAAACTTGCTCAAGGCATAAAAATATTTCAAGTTATTCAAATAATAAGAAGATGTTGACGAATGCAAAAAGCATTTTAACAAATATGCAGAAAAAAGTGCAATTTCCAATATAAATATTTCGTAGAAAAGTAAAAAATATTTTTCATAATATGCAATTCTTATTATGTATCTAATTTTTAGAAATAAAACTCATCAAGTAGCCGTCCCAGCAAACTCAGTGATGTTAAAATCTCAATATCAGTTGAGACTCTGCTTACCCTAGATGGTAGCTGGAGATTCTTCTGGCATCATTTGCACTGAAAAGTGAGGGAATGTTTTTATTAACTGCTGTCATCCGACGAATTATACAAAATTCTGCAACTGCTCCATTGAAATCTAGTCGTTGCAAAATTCATAAACAATGGTATCCGAAGGAAGCTTTCTTATTCAGATTGTTGCAAAAACATCTTTACTGACGAAACTTGCAAAGCGTCGATCTGCTGTTATTCACGGCATTAATATATGCCGCCTGAGTAAAAAAAAATTGGTTATAGAACGGTTGGTTATAATTTCAAGAGTTATAGAATAAAAGTATACGACCGATATTGAAGAGTACGAATTTAATCTATCAGTCACAAAATAAATAATATCAGAAAGTATTTTTGGTAAAATCACTCATCTTAATAACCCAATCATTAGAAGAATTCCTATGAGGGGTTGCTATGGGAATCGAAAATTCCTAGTTCTATGCTGGTCCATGATTTACACGATCTTGCATCTTTCATTGCCACTGGGAGATAGAGAATTCTAATTTGGGACGACTGCACTTTAGCGGACCAGCTTTGTGTCATATCTCTCAGGAATTAAGCTTAACCTAACCCTGCTAAATCTAACTAACCCTACCTTACCCATAACTAACCCTAAATAACCCTAACTAACCCTAACATACCCTAACATACCCTAACCAACCCTAACTTACTCTAACACCCCTGAACCAACACCAATGAACCCTAACTTACCCTAACCAACCCTAACTTATCCAAACCCAAACCTAACCCCAACCGCTACACCATGACACCTACCATGCCGGTTTTGAAAACTGGTCCGCTAAAGTGCAGACTAGCCTCCAATTTCAATCAGGGGTAACAATTAGATGACTTGGATTTGAACATGCAGTTCTTCCGACAAACTTGCTCAAGGCATAAAAATATTTCAAGTTGTTCAAATAATAAGAAGATGTTGACGAATGCAAAAAGCATTGTAACAAATATGCAGAAAAAAGTGCAATTTCCAATATAAATATTTCGTAGAAAAGTGAAAAATATTCTTCATAATATGCAAATCTTATTATGTATCTAATTTTCAGGAATAAATCTCATCAAGTAGCCGTCCCAGCAAACTCAGTGATGTTAAAATCTCAATATCAGTTGAGACTCTGCTTACCCTAGATGGTAGCTGGAGATTCTTCTGGCATCATTTGCACTGAAAAGTGAGGGAATGTTTTTATTAACTGCTGTCATCCGACGAATTATACAAAATTCTGCAACTGCTCCATTGAAATCTAGTCGTTGCGAAATTCATCAACAATGGTATCCGAAGGAAGCTTTCTTATTCAGATTGTTGCAAAAACATCTTTACTGACGAAACTTGCAAAGCGTCGATCTGCTGTTCTTCACGGCATTAATATATGCCGCCTGAGTAAAAAAAAATTGGTTATAGAACGGTTGGTTATAATTTCAAGAGTTATAGAATAAAAGTATACGACCGATATTGAAGAGTACGAATTTAATCTATCAGTCACAAAATAAATAATATCAGAAAGTATTTTTGGTAAAATCACTCATCTTAATAACCCAATCATTAGAAGAATTCCTATGAGGGGTTGCTATGGGAATCGAAAATTCCTAGTTCTATGCTGGTCCATGATTTACACGTCCTTGCATCTTTCATTGCCGCTGGGAGATAGAGAATTCTAATTTGGGACGACTGCACTTTAGCGGACCAGCTTTGTGTCATATCTCTCAGGAATTAAGCTTAACCTATCCCTGCTAAATCTAACTAACTCTACCTTACCCATAACTAACCCTAACTAACCCTAACTAACCCTAACATACCCTAACATACCCTAACAAACCCTAGCTTACTCTAACACCCCTGAACCAACACCAATGAACCCTAACTTACCCTAACCAACCCTAACTTATCCAAACCCAAACCTAACCCCAACCCCTACACCATGACACCTAGCGTTCCGGTTTTGAAAGCTGGTCCGCTAAAGTGCAGACTAGCCTCCAATTTCAATCAGAGGTAACCCATGGATGACTTGGATTTGAACATGCAGTTCTTCCTACAAACTTGCTCAAGGCATAAAAATATTTCAAGTTGTTCAAATAATAAGAAGATGTTGACGAATGCAAAAAGCATTTTAACAAATATGCAGAAAAAAGTGCAATTTCCAATATAAATATTTCGTAGAAAAGTAAAAAATATTTTTCATAATATGCAATTCTTATTATCTATCTAATTTTTAGAAATAAAACTCATCAAGTAGCCGTCCCAGCAAACTCAGTGATGTTAAAATCTCAATATCAGTTGAGACTCTGCTTAACCTAGATGGTAGCTGGAGATTCTTCTTGCATCATTTGCACTGAAAAGTGAGGGAATGTTTTTATTAACTGCTGTCATCCGACGAATTATACAAAATTCTACAACTGCTCCATTGAAATCTAGTCGTTGCAAAATTCATCAACAATGGTATGCAAAGGAAGCTTTCTTATTCAGATTGTTGCAAAAACTTCTTTACTGACGAAACTTGCAAAGCGTCGATCTGCTGTTGTTAACGGCATTAATGTATGCCGCCTGAGTAAAAAAAAAATTGGCGTGTTTCACGAGTTATAGAATAAAAGTATACGACCGATATTGAAGAGTAAGAATTTAGTATATCAGTCACAAGATAAATAATATCAGAAAGTATTTTTGGTAAAATCACTCATCTTAATAACCCAATCATTAGAAGAATTCCTATGAGGGGTTGCTATGGGAATCGAAAATTAGTAGTTCTATGCTGGTCCATGATTTACACGTCCTTGCATCTTTCATTGCCACTGGGAGATAGAGAATTCTAATTTGGGACGACTGCACTTTAGCGGACCAGCTTTGTGTCATATCTCTCAGGAATTCAGCTTAACCTAACCCTGCTAAAACTATCTAACACTACCTTACCCATAACTAACCCTAACTAACTCTAACTAACCCTAACATACCCTAACATACCCTAACCAACCCTAACTTACCCTAACACCCCTGAACCAACACCCCAGAATCCTAACTTACCCTAACTAATCCTAACTTATTCAAACCCAAACCTTACCCCAACCCCTATACCATGACACCTAGCGTGCCGGTTTTCAAAGCTGGTCCGCTAAAGTGCAGACTAATCTCCAATTTCAATCAGGGGTAACAAATGGATGACTTGGATTTGAACATGCAGTTCTTCCGACAAACTTGCTCAAGGCATAAATGTATTTCAAGTTGTTCAAATAATAAGAAGATGTTGACGAATGCAAAAAGCATTGTAAGAAATATGCAGAAAAAAGTGCAATTTCGAATTTCAATATTTCGTAGAAAAGTAAAAAATATTCTTCATAATATGCAATTCTTATTATGTATCTAGTTTTCAGGAATAAATCTTATCAAGTAGGCGTCCCAGCAAACTCAGTGATGTTAAAATCTCGATATCAGTTGAGACTCTGCTTACCCTAGATGGTAGCTGGAGATTCTTCTGGCATCATTTGCACTGAAAAGTGAGGGAATGTTTTTATTAACTGCTGTCATCCGACGAATTATACAAAATTCTGCAACTGCTCCATTGAAATCTAGTCGTTGCAAAATTCATCAACAATGGTATCCAAAGGAAGCTTTCTTATTCAGATTGTTGCAAAAACATCTTTACTGACGAAACTTGCAAAGCGTCGATCTGCTATTGTTAACGGCATTAATGTATGCCGCCAGAATAAAAAAAATTGGCGTGTTTCACGAGTTATAGAATAAAAGTATACGACCGATATTGAAGAGTAAGAATTTAGTATATCAGTCACAAGATAAATAATATCAGAAAGTATTTTTGGTAAAATCACTCATCTTAATAACCTAATCATTAGAAGAATTCCTATGAGGGGTTGCTATGGGAATCGAAAATTCCTAGTTCTATCCTGGTCGATGATTTACACGTCCTTGCATCTTTTATTAACACTTGGAGATAGAGAATTCTAATTTGGGACGACTGCACTTTAGCGGACCAGCTTTGTTTCATATCTCTCAGGAATTCAGCTTAACCTAACCCTGCTAAAACTAACTAACACTACCTTACCCATAACTAACCCTAACTAACTCTAACTAACCCTAACATACCCTAACATACCCTAACCAACCCTAACTTACCCTAACACCCCTGAACCAACACCCCAGAACCCTAACTTACCCTAACTAATCCTAACTTATTCAAACCCAAACCTTACCCCAACCCCTATACCATGACACCTAGCGTGCCGGTTTTCAAAGCTGGTCCGCTAAAGTGCAGACTAATCTCCAATTTCAATCAGAGGTAACCAATGGATGACTTGGATTTGAACATGCAGTTCTGCCTACAAACTTGCTCAAGGCATAAAAATATTTGAAGTTTTTCAAATGATAAGAAGATGTTGACGAATGCAAAAAGGATTTTAACAAATATGCAGAAAAAAGTGCAATTTCCAATAGAAATATTTCTTTTTTTTTTACATTCAGATAGAAAATTTACAATATTAGTTACGTTCTATTTTACTTTCTAATTATGACTCTACGACACTACAGGGACAATTCCAAGAGGAGCGAGATTACACGGCTACCCCTTGGCTACATGAAACAAAACGAGGACAAAACAAGAAACTTTACGCAAAGAAACAACGAGGGAACGAAAAACATAAACGAACAACATACAATTAAATACGGCATTAAACTTTGAGTGTAGGTAGCTTGTTACCAAGTAATTCCAGATATAAACAAGTCTGAGACTTGGAATATAAATATATATATTCAGAGACTACGGATATAAATATTTCGTAGAAAAGTAAAAAAATATTAAACATAATATGCAATTCTTATTATGTATCTAGTTTTCAGGAATACATCTCATCAAGTGGCCGTCCCAGCAAGCTCAGTGATGTTAAAATCTCGATATCAGTTGAGACTCTGCTTACCCTAGATGGTAGCTGGAGAAAGCAACATTTTAACAAATATGCATAGAAAAGTGCAATTTCTCAATATACCGGGTGTCCCAGAAAAAAGGCAACAGACTTGATCATGGTTAGCGCTACGGATTTAGCTTAAATCGACCAGAAATAATCTTTAAACTATTCCCTGATAGTCAACTTGAAGATAGACACCTTGTTTGCTTATATTGGAGTATTGAAAGAAGAAATTTTTATCATGAAATTAAAGATTTACCTCCACCCCTAAACCAGAGCTTTTGGGTTTTGGCCTAAGTTGTTGACGCACTTGTTGTGGAATCTCCTGAATCAGAGCGAAGTACAAGCAAGAAACCTCATGCTTCGGAAAAATTCTTGATGGAAATCCAAATCGAACTTGAAATCAAATTCACGAATTTTTTCCCCAAAGAGACATCTCCTTTCATTCCACAAAACCTTTAAATTACACCTGCCGAATAAAAGTTATTCATCAGCGAAATAATTCCCTTGGGTGTGAAAAATTCTTCCTTGTTTGAATAAGCTGCATTTTTTATATCATTTTAATTATTACGAAACAAGCAATCGAGTATACCCAAAGGATGAAAATTAACAAGGATAAGATCCTTGAAAGTGCTAACTCGTTCTTGAATTGTTTCTATTCTGTAAATTCGTCTTGACTGATTAAAGACATTCCTTGGTGATTATATTTATTGATAAGTTTGTCAGTCTTTAGTTTTTACATTTCCATTCAAAGGTGTACCTAATCACACAGGTCCTTGTTCGGAATTTCTACGCTATGTCTGTCCTTGAGGAGATTCCCCAGAACAGCGCGTTTGTAGTTTAGGCCAAAACCTAAAAGCTCTGGTTTCGAGATGGAGGCAAATCTGTGCTTTCAAGATAAAAATATCTTCTCTCAATCTTCTAATATCAACAAACAAGGTATCAATCTTCAAGTTAACTGTTAAGGAATAGTTCAAAGATGATTTCCGATTGACTCGAGCTCAATTCTTTACACTAGCCTTGATCAAATCTGTTACCTTTTTTTGGGACACCCGGTATTTGTTTCGTTGAAAAGTGAGAAATATTTTTGATGATATTCGAGTCTAATTATGTATCATATTCTCAAAGATCAATCTTATCAAATACAGTTGCAAAAAACTCAGTGATGTTAAAAATATCGATTTACATTCAGATTCTACTTACCCTCGATAGTAGAATCTGGCATCCTTTTTACTGAAAAGTGAGAAAGTTTCATTTAAGAACTGCTTTCAGAAGAAGAATAATGCGAATTAAATTCAGATATGTAAGTAATAAGCTGACTTACATTGGAAAATTTTGTTCCTCAAAGGAAACAACTTTATGGCTCAAGAAATGCTTTTAAGGGGGTTTAATTAGAATCAAAGATTCCAATTCAATTCTGAACAATCATATATAGCACTGCAACTTACATTGCCAGTATGAGATACAAAATTAAAATATCAATCAAAGGTTAATCATGTATGGCTTTGATTTAAACATGCACTTTTTCCTACAAACTTGCTCATTGTATGAAGATATATGAATTTATGAACAGTACAATAGGAAAATGTTTTGAAGTAGCATTAAGTTTCTTAAGGGAATACTGTTGCACGCTCTCCATGGAAGCGTGCTTAATAGTCAAATATAAAATGCTCTTCAAGGCGTGGAGAATCACAGGTCATAGCAAGTACTTTTATGAAAGATAGGATCCCTCCCAATAAACCCCTCCCTGTTTTTAGTGAGTTTCAGGTTATATTTATCGAATGATCATACGTGCGATAGGAGTAATGTGTTTTCCCTGCTGCTTTATTTGGCACACCTATGTACAATCTTGCTAGACTGACCTCACTACTACCTGTGTATCGTTGTTTAGTTAATAAATAAAGTTATTTTCGGTTGAATGAAATGAATTAGAAAATAATTGAAGTTGTACGAATGATATGAAGATAATTACACATGCGAAAGCGCATTGTGTCAAATATGAAGATAAAAGTGCATTTTCTCAATGCATTCATTTCGCTGAAAAGTGAGAAATTTTCTTTATGATAATCAAATCTTATTACATATCATAACTTCAAGGAATTACATATCAAACACCACTACCGGAATTCTCATTGATGTTAAAGTCTCGATTAACTTTCAAACTCTACTCACAATGGAATGTAGTATCTGGCATCCTTTTTGCTGAAAATTTATAAAATTTCATTAAAGAACAGCCTTGAGAGGACGAATTATTTGAAATTCCTGAATTGCACAAACGATACGCTGCCGTGGCAAAATTCATCAACAATTATAACTAAATAAAGCTTTCTTATCCATGTTGTTCGAAAAACATGTTTACTGGTGAGACTTTCAAAGCGTCCATCTGCTGTTTTTCAGGGCATTAAAATATACAGAGTGCGGAAAAAATAAGCGTTTGGCTCTTTATGGAAGAAATACAATAGGACCGATTTTCAAAAACTATTACTTTATCCCACAATTAAACGCTAAATCATATCAGATAATTTTGTTTTGGTAGAATCACACATCGGTATATACCTTAATGATTAGAAAAATCCCTTTAAGGAATTCGTATGGGAATCGAGAATTCCAAATTCCATTCTGGTTTACATGGCATTGAAGTTTAAATTGCCACTTTTAAATACATAATTCAAATTTCAATAACAGGAATTCATGCATGATTTTGATTTAAACATGCAGTTTTTCTACAATCTTGCTCAAGGCATGAAAGATATTTGAAATTGTACAGATAATAAGAAGAAATTGACACATGTGAAGAAGCATTTTAAGAATACTTTTATCCTTTGATACTTTGAGATAACAATTTAAATTCCAATTACTGGTAAATCCTAGATTATTTTGATTTAAACAAGTAGTCTTTCATATAAAGCATCTCAGGGTATGATGATACTTGAAATTGTACAATTCATAACTAGATTTTGACACATGCATAGCAGCATTTTAAAAGATATCCAAAGAAAAGTGCAATTTCTCAATATATGCTCTTCGTTGAAAAGTGAGAAATTTTGTGTGATGTGAATCTCTTAGCAAATAGCTAACTTAGATGAGAAAAATGTGCTTTTAAAATCAAACAACTAGATGGCTCAATAACTAGAGAAATGCCTGTAAGGGGATATTATGGGAATTGAAGATTCCAAGTCCAATTCTGATCCATCATTTATACGGCATTGAACGGATTTTGAATTTTAATACAAGGCAAATCATTGATGATTTTCATTTACTAATTCAATTCTGACTACAAAAGTTCTCAAGCAATGAAGATATTTGAAGTTTTACAGAAGATAAGAAGACATCGATACATGCGAAGGAGCATTTTAACATATAAGCATAGAAAAGTGCGATTTCTGAAAACTTTTTTTTGTTGAAACGTGAGAAATTTAATCAAATCCCACCATGTATCATACTTTGAAGAATATATTATATCAAATTTAAAAATCTCTACTCACATTCAAATTCTACTTACCCTCGATAGTAGAATCTGGCATCCCTTTTACTGAAAAGTGAGACAATTTCATTTTAGAACTGTTTTCATCGGAGGAATTATGCGAAATTTTTTAGCTGTACAATTGATATGTAGTCATGGTAAAATTTAATCAATAGTTATAACTGGAGCATGCGTTCTTATCCAGACTGGGGACGACTGCACTTTAGCGGACCAGCTTTATGTCATGTCTCTCAGGAACTAACCCTAACCTAACCCTACTAATCCTAACTTAACCCTAACTTACCCTAACTGATCCTAAGTAACCCTAACTAACCCTAAACTAACCCTAACTGACCCTAACTTACCCTAAAGCCCCATTTCCAAAACCTAACTCTAACCCTAACCCTTAGACCATGACACATAGTTTGCCGATTTTTAAAAAGCTGGTCCGCTAAAGTGCAGACTAGCCCCAGACTGTTCCAAAAACATAGTTACTGAAGAGACTTTTCAACGCGTCGATCCACTACTTCATTAATATAGACAGTTGTGATAATCAATGAAGCGAACATTACCAATTGCGGCAAAATAAGCTCGTACTTTGACAGGCCACAACAAATCTTTTGTCTAACCAACTTTGAACATTTTTAAGTTTTTGTTAAAGGTGGTCTGAAGCGAAAATTTTTTATTGATGAAAATAAATACTACTTATAAATGATGAAGAAAGTCGCTTATGATTTTGTGATACCTTGTTTCATTCTCGAGTTATCCATTATTCTGTAAGATTGGCTGATGACGTCATTTTGTTTGCAAAAAGTAAAGAACCTGTATGAAGCTGGCTATTTTTCAAAGACGAAATTGATCCAAAGAGCTTTTTTTCGATTAATAAGTCTTTCTTAACATCATAGCAGTCCATGAGACAATTTCTGTTTTATTTATTAAGATAGATACAACCATATTTCAATATATCATCCTAGAAATTTACAAACAAAATGACGTCATCAACTGAAATTTAATATCAGTGGATAACTTGAAAACAAAATGTGATATCACAGAAATTTAAAATGGATTCCGTATCATTCGATAGTTCTGTTCATTTGAATCAATAAAAAAAATCGCTTCAGATCACCTTTAAGCTTACATCCTGAATTTGATACCAGTATTTTTTGCATATTTTTTCCATCCATGGAGCTAAGGGTAAGTTCATTGGATACTAAATACAAGCTATAAAAATGTGCTGATAAAATTCTCTGGTTTTGAAAGAACCACTGATTTTGACTATCTTCCTTCTCAGATCAGCAACTACTTCTCAGAGTTGCTCACACTCTGTTTCGAACTCTAAAGATGAAATCTAGTCTATTCAAAATATTGAAACATGAGGCAGTTTCATGACTGCTCCACAGTTTCAGTTTCAGGTTCAGTTTCATCTTATCTAAAGTAGCCACAATAGCCATTGAAAAGGCGTACGTGTTTTTATTACACCCTGCGTGAATCCAAGGGGGGTACTTGATAACTTCCAATAAGGGGAGGTCCATGCCAATATTTGGGGTCTGAAAATCTTAGTAAATCAATATTCGGTATCTGTGAATTACAACATGGACAAAGATTCAATATTTAGGGTCTACAAATCTGAAAAAACGAAGAATCATGGAATTTGGTGCGGGTCTCCAAAACGATAGGCTCAATGCTTGGGGGTCAGCAAGGAGTGGCATGGACCCCACCGTATTGAAAGTCAGGGAGTACCCCCACAGGGGCGTGAATCCTTGAAGTTTAATATTAGAAAGATGGAAATCGCAAGTTCCTGCTAGATAAGCGTCAAAATCAGTAGACCCTTTAGCAATTTGGAAAAAGGGACTCAGAATAGCACGGCCCATCTCGACAGCCTTGGCAGCAACAGGAAATCAGATACCTCATTTCATAGGCTCTCGTACATCATTTTTCTTTCTTTTATCATTATTGTTTTGAGGCTCTGGTTCCCAAGGTATAAATCAGAGAATATCCTCTTTGCAGTTCGTTTGTATCGAGCCACTTGATTGCAGGCATCATTTTTCGTAGGCTTTGAAGCTGCTAATTTTAGGCCTAGCCAATCAAAAGGCCTAACTTTAAACCCGAGTGAGCGCATACGCATACCATATAGAGGCTCAAAATGCACCCAAAAATGTGAACAAGAATTACTATACGCCTAAACAACCCAGAGAAACTATCTACAATACAACAGGTGGTGGGTGAAAACTAATATAACAAAGGGTTAGGCCCGATACATTTAGTGCATTTAAATCATTGCATTTTAGTTCAACTGATACGCAAGGTTATCTTTTAATTTACTGAAGCATTGCCGTACGTCATTCTCAACACTTTATTACACATTGGGTGAAAATTAGCTTGAAATTGATAAAAACCAATCTTATTGCTTCAGTGCTTGCCGAATTTGTCTTTATTAGGCCTACGACGATGCTTTGATAGAGGGAGAGCACCGGAACTGTTCTATCAAAGCGTCGTCGTTGGCTTAACCCTATCCAGACTGGGGGGGGCTCATTCAGCCCCCACCTACATAATGGAGCACTGCTTCAAACTGGTAATTTGAACCAGCCTGTGGCCTTTTGACTTTTAGTTTCTATTTATGCAAAGTCTGATTTTGCATGAAATCTTGAAAAAAATTTAAGTGGGGTGGGTGGTGGCTGTTTCTTTTCAAGGTGGTCAGGGCTAACTTTTTTAGTTAAGACGTTTTTGGATATAATTCCAATTCACATCATAAACCTTTGAAATTACCCTTGCTACTTCTTGCATTTGTGATTTGTAAGGCCTCAATAACTTTTTACATGGACAATAGACCAATTATCTGTCACTTGACTTGATCTATGACGGCATTTTTAAGAAAATGGCCGCATTTTGTTAGGTAGCCTTTCTGCCAGAATATTTTGACCCCAATTTTTTTCCAGCACAAATGAATCGTTAAAAGATAATCAGTAGGGTTGTTTTTACCTAATTTGTGTAATTTTGTGGAAATTTTGTGCACCATTGGCGCTTTTTTGTGTTTACGAATTCTAAGCTCTGTAAAAACTCTCAAGTGTGGCTGTAATAACAATCAATTTTTCATGCATATCCTGAGAAACTATGTCAATATGTCAATATATTCTCAAGTTGACATCAAACTACTATTCTCAGCCCTCCAGCTCCCCCTACTCCTTTTGTTCCAGTTTCTTTGTCAATAGAATCATCATGAAGTCGATAAACCAGAAAGAATTGCTAACGTCAGCATTTTCTACACAAAAATTACCAAAAATATGATAAAAAAATGAAGCATACAACTACTCATCATTGAACACATTGTCATTGTAATATATGGAGACATTTTTTATTTTGGCTACATTCGTCAATTAAAAAAGACAAGATTTTTAATCACTCTGTCCGCCATCTTGGATTTGCTAAAATCATAGTTTTCAATATTTAAGTAGATTTTCACCTTCCATCACTGCTTCCATCAACATAGTTTAGCTGCAGGAATGAATCTTAGAAAATTACTTAGATTCTAAAAAAGGTAGTTTTTTCTCATTTTTTGTGAAGTGGCGTCATTTTATGACGTCATAATTATGACGCCATAGCTATTTTTAGAGTTCTTTTTACGTTACATGATACATCATACAAACTGCTACCAGTAGGGTGAGTTTCGTCACAATAAACAAAGAAATGGTGATTTTAGATTGGGGGCCGAATCAACCCCCCGTAATCTTCTAGTAGCTGAAAAAGCCCAGTCTGGATAGGGTTAATCAAGACAAATTTGGCAGACAATTTGGCAAACAACAACAAAGGAATTTATGTATCATTCAGCTATTGAACTGAGCAATTATATATAATAAATATCGAGTTTGCAGGGATGTGCAGCCGAGCCGCAAGTCGTACACTTATCACCGAAGAGGAAGAATTCCCCGGACCTCTAACAAGGCTTTCAGAATGGGCCATGCTTAGCCTGCGTGCATCCCCTACTGTTTCCGTTGAGTTGAAATTTCCCGTTGAACTGAATCATTTTCTGACGCCAGTAGGGTCTTCGAACCAGCAAATGAAAGCCTGTTCTGAGTCACGTGCTGGTTCCGCAAAAACACGGAACTATTTTCATTGGTCAATAAACAATCTATCGTCTTGCGAAGTACTTCATGTGGGCTTTACTTCATCCTAATTGCAAATGGCGTTGTCGAAGAGGAAAATGGCCTCGCAAGACAATGGATTGTTTATCAATCAAGGAAAATAGTTCCGTATTTTTGCGGAACCAGCACGTGACTCAGAACAGGCTGTCATTCGCTGGTTCGCGGAACCTACTGGCGTCAGAAAATGAATTCAATTCAACGAGAAGTTTCAACTCTACAGGAACAGTAGGGGATGCACGCAGGCTAGCCATGCTCCCCTCATTCCCTATCTCAAAATTGTGGAAAAGTCTATTCACATAGAATTCCTTACCTATCCAACTGCGAATCTGAAACAAGAGATGGAAATGTTATTTAAAGTTGAAATTAAATGCTCATGAGAGCTTTTTCGGTTATGAAAATGGCAATACATTAAAGGAAGTCCTTATGATAGCAAATCTATCAAAGTTTCATGTACGGCTAATTAAAAAAGACGAGACACCTACCGGTAGTCCCCGGTAGTGAGGAAATAAGTATGCAAGGAAAACGATCCAGTCTGAAGATTCAGTCAAACTTCTCGGGATTCATCTAGACACTACACTAAACTTTGATCCACGCATTTCAGTACTTTGTAGAAAAGCTGCAACTCAACTCTATGTCCTAAAGAGGCTTCGAGATCATATTGGTTTTGATGCTAGAAAAGCCCTTGTTGATTTCAATTACTGTCCTTTGGTATGGCATTTATCTTCAGAAAAATCAATGCTTAAGATTGAGAAGGTAAAAGAAGGTGCACTTAGGTTCCTTCATAATGATCATGTCTTTCATATAATGACTTTCTGCTGAAATCACAGCGATGTGCCATGCATGTTTACCGACTTAAGCTATTCCAATACAATTTTTAACCCTAAATGTTTTCCACCCTTTTCGAGTTTTTTCTTGCTGTGTTTTTAAAAGACATCAACTATGTTCCCCAAACCCCTCTGATTTTTACTAATTATCTATTCGCCACAATTTGATCAATAAATTTTCAAAAAATAGAGCTCATAGGTCACGTGACATGCCCATATTTGGAAGCAGGTAGCAGAAAAATCATTCTTTTTGATGATTTCAATGGAAAGATTTGATCAAATTACATAGTATTATATACCAAATGAATCAGTAAGCGAAGAGCTTTAATTTGATACCAGAATTTCTGGAATTTGATGATGTCAGCATTTTGATGATGACGTCATTTTGGCCGACACTTTGGGCTAATTAGCAAACTTTTTGAATATTTTCGAAATTTTTTTATTGAAAACACTCCAATGACATGTTTGTAATGGAGTATTACCATTTTGCAGCTTCTTTTTGTCTATTTCTACAGAGAACAAATTCATTGCATTAATGACGTCATTCAAATTGGGGGCCGCAAACACATCGATTTTTCCCCAACAACGTCGTTTGGACGTTTTTTGGGGGGAGGGGTTTCGCTCAAGACGTTTTCAAATTTAGACGTTATATCGAAACAAAGGTCTGATAAAAAATCACAACCTGTAAAATCTGAACGTTGTCTTTGTTGACTGTCTCTCATTGTCAAAATAAGCCTTCTAATATGCTCGGATCTTAAACTCTTTCATTTTAAAAGTTGGCCTACAAAAATGACACTCAGACCATAACATAAAGATCTTTTTAAATTCAACTCAACAATGATACGAAATCAACTTGTAAATGAACTCAGCAATAGTACGATATCAGCTGAATCCTTATCCTGGTGGCTAAGGTACAGCAACGTCGACATTTATGACTTTCACAATTATGTAAAAAGGACTTCCCGTCAATAGTATGCAGGGAACATCCCTCAAATTAGGTTCTGTAGGAATTACATTTATCTATGTAGTTTCGCAAGAAATGTAAAGGCTTGTAAGAAAACTTGTCAGTTACTTTTATGACAATCCTTACCAGGTTCACTTTTTCTAATGATACTATTTCACTATTCATTATCAGACACAAAGGAACACAACGGCTCGCAAAAGTTACTTTCAAAGGTAGTTCGTCCCCTTGATAATTTGTTTTAAATTTGATATGAGCGCAGGGTCAGTCTCTACACTAAGCATTGCAAAATCCAGGCCTATAACATGCACAAATTTCGCTTATGTCGATATTTAGGTCATGGACGTTTTTTTGGGGGGGGGTAGGGGGGTCTAAACGAAAACGTCCAAACGAAGTGTTGGGGAGAAAATCGATATGTTTGTCGCCCCTTGGCTAATTTCTGCCTAAAAATCACTCCAAAATAGTTAATTACAATGAAATTATTTTTTCATATCAAATTTGTGGCTAAAGTGAGCCAAAAACTGCAACATGTTCATGCAAAACCTTCTTTAAATTCAAATTTAACTAGGAAGCCTGATTTTGACTGATTTTCAGCTTCATGACGTCACTGTGACATCATAAGGTGTGACAGCCACACCAAAATTTTGCTGCATTCTAGAAACTACCTGATCTATAACTTAGCCAAGTTGCATTGAATTCTGAAGAGGCTAAGGCAGTTTTCAGAGGGGGGGGGGTGGAAAGACCAAATAGAGAGGCTATAAATGGTGAGCAGGACTTGCCGCATACTAATTACTAATGTCTTATCATAATTTATTTTCATAGGTCTCTTTTGTATTCTGGTTTGATTGCATTTAATTGTCCATAATGTTTGTTATAATCAGTCAGTCAACAACCTCAACACGAGTTGCACGTCTTTTTGCTCGCTCTCGATTTAGGACTATTCGAGATAACAGGGAACATTACCGCTAGTTCTACCCCTGTTATAATGGCAGCTCGAAAAAAGCCCATATGGATTAGGGTTAGGGGTAGGCTAATTTTTAGATCAAAAGTGCCATGAGTTGGCATTTTCTAGACAAAACATGCCAAATTTTTGCATTCTCTGGACCAAAATTTGAAAAGATTTGGGTTTCTTAACAGGAATTGCCGAAGTTTGATAATACTTTGACCGAAATCGCCAAAAAGCATACCCTTGTCGATACTAAAAGTGTCAAAAGTATACCCTTGCTCAGACTAAGTGGACTAAAATTTGCGAAAATTATACCCTTGACTAGACTAGAAAGTTCCAAACAATATACCCTTGCGGGTGGCACATCCTCAGGTACCTTTACTTTGGAAGAACTTGAAACAGTGAGTCCTAAGAACTTGAGACAGTGAGTAACGAAAGTAACATGGTTTGGTATGTGATGAGTAAGGTTTGGGGGATCGATTTGGCGATGAATCTTTGAGGGATCGAACATTGAAAATATCTTTAACGAAGGATTATTTGATAGGAGAAATACTATAAATTGATAAGAAATGGAGGCAAAGAAACGAGACTTTGCATCAGCACACTAAGGCCTCTCGAGAGGAGAACATAAGTTCGAAAGGCCTTAGTGTGCTGATTCAAAGTCTTGTTTCTTTGCCTCCATTTCTTACAACTTTTTTTTAACGAAGGATGGACTCAGACCATTTAGAGTCTTAACCCTAACCCTAACCCTAACCCAACGGTATCATTTTCACAAGGATTAGTCAAGCCAACGCTGCCATTTTGAAACTGTGGGTGGCACACCCCTACCCGAAATTTAGCCGAGAGCCCCCTCCCCTCCTGGTTAAGGACTGCAGATTTGGAATTGCTTACCAAAGGAGCTAAAATCGGCTAAAGGCCTTGATACTTTCAACAGGTCAATAAAACAATGTAATGGACCGACACGCAACTGCAATGCCTGTCGTATTACTGTAAATAATGTACACGTCGTTTAAAAGTATTTATCTTATTTTTATTACTGTATTCATAGATTTTGAATAGTTTAAACGTACATTTGAACATCGCAGACTAGATTCTAATGAAAAGATATGAAATAATGATGAAACAACAACATGAACGACAGCAGCAACGACAATAACAACAACAACAAAGTTTGAAGGAGTGGAAATCATATTCATTGACCTGGTTGGGAGAAGCGTCCGCGAAACATTCATGAGAACAAATTTTCACAGATTATATATTTTTGAAATTTTGTGGAATAAAATTTCCTGGATTCGGTCAAAGATGGGAGAGAGTTTCTTCCCTTAAAGAAATTAAAATCTTGGATACCTTTCATTTCATCTTCGTCGTATGATTCTTCTTCCTCTTCATCCTTATCAGCCTCGTCTTCATCCTCATCAACCTCTTTTTCATCTTTATCAACCTCGTTTTCATCAGTTTTTTCATTTGGGGAAGCCTTTGGAATAGGATCGCTCTCAACCTTTGTATCACCGACAGTGCTTGTGGCCTTTGCTGAAATTTTGAAATAGAAATCCTTTCAACTTCTCGCTTTTGATATTTTGCAACTCTGCCAACAATGCTCTTTAGCAGAATGTCAATTAAGTAAACCTAGTCTAAATTTAGACCCCTTGGGTGAAAGGGACAGATGTGGTGCTGCGTACCAACTGCAATCATGTATTCATTTCGTCTTTTGGGGTTGTTATTCTCATACATTTGAAGGTTTGTACAAATTGTATACCAGCATTAAACTTGGGTCGGTCAATAATGAAACAGAAAGATAATTAGAGCCTGCAAAGGAACCCCTCATTGCCTATTTATTCAACCCCTCTGTACCTTCTACCTTTCCTGCATGGAAGCAACTTACCAACAGCACTTTTGACTTTGTCTCAATCAAGCCCCTCTAATGTAAGCCTACATTCAAGGGGAGAAAGTTTTTGAACATGCTGACCGACAGCGTATAGAAGCTAGTTCTAGTTAGTTGCTTTGGATTTCATTCCTTGTCAGATTTTCAATTTCGCATCCTTTCCAGCGAAACTTCTGTGGCCTTCATAGCTTTAGAATGAAGTAACGCATGAATTAATATGAAATGGACACATGCGCTCTCAGCTTCGATGCAAACGAAGACATTGCCAAAAGAAATGAGAGAGATCGCTCAATTTTCAATGTGCATTAAGCGTAATTAAGTTGCTTATTAGGTCAAGTCAAGGGCCGAGATACAAGGGGGTCCAGCGGGGGCCATGGCCTCTCAAAATTTACAATAGTTGCTGCATTGAACCTTTATTGTACTCCAGGCTCTTATATATATCTCGTTCAATTGAGACTTTACATTAGTTTAGGAAGTCCTGTGGAGGGGGAGGTAATTACATGCTAACAAACTTGTCTCACACCGTAAACATGAGGCTATCAACTGATTTTGATTTGGTTTTATATTCTTTTGGCACAATGGCCACATCAGTCATAGGACTGATTTACAGTGGGCAGTGGGCCTTGCAAATAAATACAAAACTAACAAATGCATACTTAAATTTAAAAAAAACCCTATTTACAAAATTTTCTAATTAACAAATTAAAGTGATGCTAACTATAACATGAAAGAGAGAATCAGCATTCGGTGTTGGCATTGTTGATACGTTTTTTGAATATTTCATAAGATTTTAATGATTTGACTTCAACCGAAAGATCGTTCCAAAATTTAGCCCCCTTATGTGAAAAGCATTTCTGGCCGAAAGCCGATTTGCGACGAGGAACGGCCAAATCTGTTTTAGTATTGCGAACTCCTCTCTCGCATGCATCGGACAGCCTGGCAAACATTTCTGTAAGGTAAATGAGAGCTTGTTTGTTTACCGCTTTGTACACCATTTTCAAGGTTTCTGATTCGATAAGTTCATTGATGGTGGGCCAACCAAGTTTTCTGATTATGGTTAGGGCAGAAGCATCATAAGCACTGTTTGTGACGATTCTGTTTTGGAGTTTTTGCAGCCTATTGATAGCATTGATGCCAGCAACTCCCCATACCGGGCAGCTGTATCTGAAGTATGGTTCCACCAAACTTCTGCATATTTTTTGTACAGTAACAATAGGCAGGTACTTATAAGAAAAACGTAACATCCCTAATCCACGTGAAACTTTTTTTCGTCACTGCTGAAATTTGTTCGTCCCAGCTCAGATGTTTATCAACAATTACACCAAGGTATTTTAAACTTTCTACCATAGAAAAGCATACAGATCAAATCCTTACTGGTTGCTGAAGCACGCGGAAATCATCCAGTTTCACGGTAGTCATCCAATCAAATCAAATACCCCCTTTCTCACCACGTGATACCAAATTGGCCGTTCGAAGTCAATTCTTGAATACCCCCACAAAAGTTGAAATGGCTACTAAGTTACAATAATTAAATGGAATTTTCTTTGATAAATCAGTAAAAGGGATGCCCCTCTACAGTTTGTAGCGTGCTTGGAAAACTATCTCATTTGGAGCCCAAATTACAGTCATTTTCCGATCGAAGAATATTGACATTCGTTCAAACATCGATAAAAGTCGCTGCAATTGAGATATAAGGATAAAAATCTCAGCGATTGTGGATATTGCCCTAAGCAATAACCCAAGCACTATCCCTTCAACTACATCTCAAAATCGCAGGTGATTTTCAGCAATTTGTGATTTATTCTCCCTTTAATCGAGAATTCATATTATCAGCCTGATTTCTAACTTGTCTATACCCACCCATTCATTAATATTTCAGATTTTGCCTTGACCGCTGCATTCTTAATTCTGTCTCTAGTTCGAAACAGAGCCTTCAGATCAGGAGATAGCCAAGGACTGTACTTTTCTGACACTCGCCTCTCTATGGAGGGAGCGTGCTTTTCAAGAACTAAAGATAGCGTCCTCATAAATTTATCTACTTTCACATTTATATCGTCCGAACAAACTAGAATAGCAGACCAGCTCACAGCATTGAGGTCAGCTAAGAAAGCTTCTTTATTGAAGTTTTTCAGCTCTCTTGTATGGATATGCCTATGATTATGTTTGATTCCACCTTGATACTTTGTGTTTGATTATGTTTGATTCCACCTTTGATCCTTTGTTGGTATAGACCCCCAAAGACGGATAATGACAAGGAAACGTTTGAAGCCCTTACAAACTTGCTATCAAAACTCGATGCAGAGGGGAAAGAAATGTATCTGATGGGGGATACCAATTGTGACTTTAAAAAGCCAAACGAAGGCTCTGCGAGACAGTTAAATTCAATTTACAACGAGTTCTAATTTGAGCAGCAAATAAAGGAGCCCACAAGAGTTGCTAGTGTTGTTAATGAAGGTGGATCAACTCGAGTAACAAAAACCTTGATCGATCACATTGCAACTAACTGCCCCAGTTATATTTTAAGGGCAGAGGTACTAAAAATCGATATGACCGATCATTACCTTCCATTCATCCAACGAAAGATTAATGCTAAGAGGCTCTTTAATAAACGAACAAAATTTATAGAAACTCGAAGCTTAGCAAATTATCAAAAGGACCTCTTCTTAAGTGATCTAGCATCAATAGATTGGGACTCAGCTTTTGAAGCTGCCGCTGGTGACCCTAACATCATGGTGCACTCTTTTCACGATCTTTTCAGCTCGATTCTTGAGGTCCATGCTCCATTAAAACGTAGGAAAGTTTCGAGTAACAACACACCCTGGACTTCACTTTTAATAAAAAATTTGATGAGAGAGCGTGACCAAGCAAAGAAAAGAGCCGAAAAAGATCACAAAGTATGGCCTAGGTATAAGAAACTGAGGAATAAGGTAACAACTGAGCTACGAAACAATGTGTGAGATTACTATCACAATTTAATCGAAGAAAACTCAGGTAGTCCAAAGGGGATGTGGAAGACGATAAATAAGGTGTTAAACAAATGTAAAGCTTCCGCTCCCTTAAATTCAGTCACACTGAACGGTCGAAAGTACGTTCGTCCAGATGAAATAGCTGAAGCCTTCAATGAGCATTTTGTGACCATTGGGCCTAAGCTTGCAAGCAAAATTGAGGCACCTACAGATGCCGACCCAATGGCTTACGTGCGAAGTGTGGTGAAAGACAAACGTCTCCCGAAATTCTCGTTCAAACATGTTGAAGTATCTTATGTCAAGCAAGAGACAAACAAACTAAAGACCTCAAAATCGCCAGGTCCAGATAAAATACCCATTAAAATACTAAAAGACGCTGTAGAGATTGTAAGAGGGCCTTTGACAACAATATTTGATAGATCCCTCGACACTGGCATTATTCCAGATCTTTGGAAACTGGCAAGAGTGACACCAATCTTTAAGGCAGGTCAAAAATCAGAGTTAACAAATTACAGACCAATCTCTGTTGTTTCGATACTGGCAAGATTGCTGGAAAAGATAGCCCATGATCAACTCTTTTCCCATATGAAAGATTGTGGTCTTCTTTCAGACAACCAATTCGCCTTCCGTAAATTACATAACACGCAAACATCGATAATGAACACAACAGAGACTTGGTTCAGGAATATCAACGAGCAAAAAACGAACTTAAGCGTATTTTTAGATTTAAAAAAGCCTTTAATACCGTCGACCATGATGTTCTGTTGTCAAAGCTATCAGTCTATGGAGTCACCGATCTTGCATACGGTTGGTTCACTTCATACCTTGCCGGGAGAGAGCAATATTGTTATGTAGAAGGTAAATCGTCAAACAAGCGTTTAGTACAGTGTGGAATACCACAGGGGTCGTGTTTGGGTAACAACATAAAGTCTGACCCACGCCCCAAATGTAGACTGGCACACTGCCCTTGACTACGTTTGGGGCGTGGGTCAGACAAGTCGAAGGCAGTGCGCCAAGCCTACAAATTTAACATCTAAATAAATCATGCCAGCAAAACACTCAGGAGAGTCGTCACTACCCCAGTATGGATATCAATGAACTGCGCTAGCAATAGTGTGGTGAGATAGCTCAACTGGGAGAGCGTCTGCCTAGATAGCAGAAGGTCCCGAGTTCAAACCTCGGTCTCACCTCAATTTTTCCATTTTCTCCATTTGTCGAACATTTTAGTATGAAATAAATGGTTATATAAATTCTTAGTATCAAAAAATTAAGTCAACAAATTATCATAGCCATAATTCCAGTAGCTTATGTGTTGCATCCAGGCTATAATTTCAGCATTTTCGACCGAAAATATCATCTTTGGAAACATTCACATCCAGGAACCTCGAACTGACCTTTCCGCATGTGAATGTGCTCAGTGGCCTCCCTGAGGCAAAAAGCAGTAGCTAGTGATTCTGGAGACCGGAGGGGGAGATGGACATTGATTTTTTTTACGTCAACATAAATCACTGCAAGAAAGAGCGGTTGCCAGACAGGTATCAATCTTCGGATCTCATAATGCTAATAAAGCGAGAAAGGCCTGTTGCTAACTTTTGCTCCATAGTTTTGTTCAATTTTCAATGTGCAAGGCGCTGTACTAGTGGCCAAAGTTAATTTTCGACAACAATGATAAAATTTCATTACTTGTTTCCTTGGAGAAACTTTAAGGGAAGTGGACACTTCTCCGCAATTTTCCAAAAGGGACATAGAAAGTTCTATTTCCTGTCATTTTCCCCCAAAGAAACTTTCCATCTCCCCTCAATTACTCTTCAAAAACCACAAAGAGACAATGTTATCTTCCACTGTGTTTATTATAATAACATTTTTACCCTTGAAAAATGCCACACAGCAAATGAGTACACTCAACAGTAGAAGAGTCTTCATCTTGAATTTTTTCTGCAAGGCAAGAAATTTTTCAATTTCACTTGGTGGGTCAATAAAAACTCCCGGCGTTTAAGAATACTTTCCCCCTTGGATATCAAAGTAATAACAATAAGAACTGTATTGTTTCATTGCCGGCATGCTGAAATAGTCCTTCATTCCCTTTAACATGAAGATTTTCCACAGAATGCTCCTTTCAGAAACTGGCAGGAGTGAAAATCATCAGCAAACATTTCTTTGTATTCCTTCTGAATAATAAAGGCGCTTGAATGTAGCCATTCGCGCATTTTGTCCCTTTTGGTAAATGGAATTCACATGAATTAGTTATTTGTGCTATGAGGGGGCTAGCATATGAGTTAGATGAGTAAATAGAATAGAATATCTATAATTTTGTCTTGAAAGGAAGGGGCTTATTAGGGAAGGGGGGATGTGATAGAGCAGAACCGAACAGAGCTTCTCCTTTCTTTCGTAATCGAAACGAAAGCAAAGTATCACGGCGGGCCAGCGCAGTGCCGCAGGTAATGCTTGGCAAGCCTAGTATTTCATATTCTGTGCTGTCTGAAGAACTAATGAACAGGAAATCATCTGGACCTGCCTATGAGCAGTACTTGAAATTTCTTCAACTACGAACTAAAATGAAAAAATTAGAATTAACGCACTTTGACCAAACCCAATTTTGACGGGTGCTAGAAAAATACTTTGATGGCCATAGTTTTGAAGAAACTGAACTTTTTCATTTCATTTTGAATTCCTTAAACACGGTGGCCCCATCAGCCAAGAGTGGCTGCTTTTCGGGGGGGTGGGCTGCGTCAAAACCTACTTACAACACTAAGATGAATTTTTAAAAGCAACAGAATGAATGAAGAGTTAAATGTTATTTACATTTGAGTCTAGATTTACAAGTAGACAGGGAGGGGTTAGCTTGACCTCATATTCTTACTCATTCCAAACCTATTCTCAGCTAAATTTCGGTTGTGTGCCGCCCACAGTTTCAAAATGGAACCATTGGCTACCAATTTTTGTGAAAATGATACCCTTGGTTAGACTAATTTCTCCATTAAAAGTGCCCTGAAAGGGCGTTTCCTAGGCAAAACTTGTCAAATTTTTGTATTCTCAGGACAGAATTTTTTTTCAATTTTGGTTTTTTTTACAGAAATTACCTAGCTTATGCAGTTCTTTGACCAAAATTGCCAAAAAGCATACCCTTGCTAGACTAAATTCGACCAAAATTGCCAAAAGCATACCCTTGGCTAAATTAGAGGTCCAAAATAGTATACCCTTGTGGGTGGCACATCCCCAATAGAGGAAAATAAATACAATGATACAGAAAACACAATATAATTGAAAACTGTACAGGGTGTCTAATAAAATTGTTTGACGTCTGATTAAACATCGAAAGATAATGGCAATATGAACAAGCTCATGGGAAGATGACCTTGTTCCTAACATTAAAATAATTTTAGAGACTAAAATCTTACGAATCGGTTGAAAATTCAGTGAGTTGTGAGCTTTCAAAGATAAGAAATATGCGATTTCTGAAACCAGAGACCCCCCAGATTCCTTTCTTGACGGATAATGTCTCACAACCGTTGACTAACAAAGTCCCAGTTACAAATATTTCGTCGAGCTTCGTCTTCAACACAGTATTAAATCAGATAGGCATCTTTCAATAACCCTTTCTGAATTAGCTACTTTTATTCTAACACAGTGTATATTTAAGAGTATGCAACACAATTGTTCGAGTACTTTAGCTCGAATCAAAACTTTGGATTATGTTGCTCAAAATTTTAAGTTCTTCAAATAAACGAAAGGGAGAATGTGGTAAAAAAGTCGTTGCTGTATGTTGCTACTACCTGTTCCAGTCTGGTGACCCAAAGATCTTTTCTAGTCCATGTTCAGAAGATGTTAAAATGCCAAGCTCCAAACTTGCGGTGGAGGAGCACGCATTCGAATTAGGAAGAGGATCATTTTGCAAAGAACGAAGCTCCCTAGCCTCACGACATAGTCCCAAACATTGCAACAGCAATAACAATAGTAAGCTCCCCGGACGACCTCAAGTCAATCGGTCGCTAGAGTTTTCACTGAATGTTGACTGGAAAATGATGGTGATTATTTCAGTATAATTGAAAAATCCGGGATTCGGAATTCTCTTCGAGTCTGGTGTATCGGATGGTAATCATAGCTCAAAGTGACCATGGAGCATCTAAAAAACTTAAGAATTTCCACTAAACGGTTATATGCAGCATTTGTAAATAAATTTGGTTTCAGGGCCTGCTTACATGAGCCCGGGTTGGCTCCAAGTCCTACCCATCGCAAAGGTACAGCCTTCTAGATTCAAATCTCTTCAAGCGTTTACACGAACCCGGCAGCTATCCCGTGTCAATCCACCTATGCGGGTATCCCCTTTCGAGGGCAGGATTGACCCATTGAGGCGGGTTGGCTCTTAGTAAAATTTTTCGATGTGAAGGCGGGTCAGCTCAACAGCGGTCGTGTAAACACTTCGAATAGCCTACCCAGGCACATTTGAACAAAAACACCCTCATGAAACAAGACAATCACTTGTCAACTAATACAACTCACAGAACTGTCCCAAGGTGGCTTTTTACCACGCCACAGAGCTGCCTCGGGCAGGGGCGGCGCAAGCTCTGAGAAAGTAAGGTGGAAATGAGGTAAAATTGATTGCCAAAACGTATACCTAATGTTTTTTATATTATTTTTGTTTTGCAATAAATGCCGACGTGAGAAATTTCATTTCTACATTTCATTTCTACCCCAGTCTACCCCAGTCCACTCCGTAGCGCTGCCACTGGTCCCAGGCTCGTGTAAACAGTATTTTTCTTCATCGAGGCAGTTAGACCTGACCAGGGGTGAATTCTCAGAGAACTGTGGTTATGATGTACCTCGAGAAGTGAGATGGGTCCGGTACATGTAAGCACTTTTCAACTTGAAGCGAAATTGCCAGTGGTGTAACGCAGTTTAGGGCATCTTAGTTCAAAAACCCGACAAGGGCCCCGGCAAAGAGGAGCGACCTGTGGGGCCCCACCTATTTTCAAGCTGAAGCTGTGGCTATGATTAAAAAACCGCGGGGCCTCAAGCCTGTAAGATGTGACCGTCTAAGTCAATGGAAAGTAATTTTGATTTACTAGCAGTTGTAATGTGCTCTGTAGTAGCAGACTAATGAATCTACATTTGAATTGATGGAACTTTTCAAGTTACTGCTTTGTGAAAATGTGAAAGTATCGATTTTATCGTAAAAGTTATGCACTTTTTACAGTAAATCATTGCAAATGCTTTATCTTTGCCTGCACAACTTATTTATTTCAACTTAAAACTGGACACGGAATTTATGTTTCTATCACGTCAGTTACAAATGCTTTAGCAGGGGGAGGGGCGGCCTCTCATGAAAAATCCCTAAGGGTCCTGACTCTCTCCGTTACGCCACTGGAAATTACTTGAAACTCTGTGCAGCTAAAACTTTTTCATTCCGCTCATCGAATGAACCAAAACTTGGTGCATTAACCAAGACATTCTTTAATCCTCCATTTATTCACGCTGTAGTGATCCCAGTGGATCAATTTTACGCCGTTTGAGATAAATTCTAGACTTATTACATGAGCCATTGTTTTCGCAACATTTACCCCCCAACGATGCCCCCACAATACCCATTCGGCTTCAACGAATGATTATAATCTGTATAAATGATTATGAGTCTTAGTTTTAGAGGAATGACTATAACAGTAAGTATCAATTAAATTCAATGGAGTAAAACTTAGACGAAAATCATCAGTCTAATAAAAATCCAGAGACAACCGTTGTATGCTTTATGCTCGATAGAATAACAGATTTTTCGTACCCTATATGCAGGTTGATTAGATTATGAAATATACGTTTTCAGTGATTTGAATGAAAAGACTGTAATCATAACACATGCAATAATTTTATGCCTAGAAAATGTCAGTTAAGGCTAACATGTCAACACAACATTATGATACTCTTCCAGATACTCACCTCTCCTGACCTTGCTTGAAAGTGAAATTGATGAGCTGCTGCACACCTTTTACATACTGCATGCTGCCTATCAGGTCATCTTTATTGTTGTCATCAGCCAATCATGTCACTTCCATTGTTGTGATAAGCCAATCATGTAATAACAATTTACCACAATTCCAAAAGCTTTGAACACATTCTTTGTCTCAAGCATTTGCATTTCTTCCATTTCTTTGAAGCTGTTGTTTGGTATGAATTTTTCCTGTGTGCGAAGGAGCCTATCAGAGTCTTTGTATTGTTTGTAAAAGCCAATCATGTCAGTGCTAACCAACCGCAAATTTGGGATGGGCAAAGATGTTCCCTTGTCAAAATGGTTGAATTTCTTCCTGTGCCCACTCAAAGATTTTCTCTACTTCAACAGAAATGGGACTTTAAATTCAAAATTGATGAACGAAAATATAGCGACATTGTCTAAGCATAACACAAAAGAACAGCAGACACCCCTTATTCCTTTGTTGTTTGCATCGATCAAGAACGTCAAATACAATAGGTTATATTTGGACAGACACAAGTCCCCCTTGCTAAGAAGCTGTTAACCCCGTTGATTTGCTTTAAATCAAATGTTCGAGTTCATCCTAAAACGGAACTCCTTCATGAACAGATACTATCTCCAAATACACGGTTATAGAATGGGGAGTCCCTTCGTCCCTCGCTATGCTAGCATCTTCATGTGAGAGATAGAGAAAAATGTCCTTGATGTCACAAACCACAAAGAACAGCCAAAACTGAGGTTATGATTTATAGACGACATTGTTCTCGCAGTAAACAAGTTTCAGAAAGCTGCACTCAGTACTAACTTGTTCGCTAAAATGCACTAATGACTGGTACCTAAAAATTGACAATGGACAATGTACGTCGGTAATATTCATCATCTTAAAAAAACCTTTGACACGGTCAGTCATGATATTTACTGAAAAAGTTGGAACTCTATGGCTCGAGAAATAATGAAGCTTAACTAGTTTCATTCCTACTTGTCGAACAGGACACAATGCTGCAAGGTAAATGGAAAGATGACCAAGTTTGAAAAGTTTACAAGTGGTTTTCCACAGGGATCCTGCCAAGGACCTCTTAGTTTCATATCACATATAAATGGGATAAATGGACTTCCTTTGCCATGGAAATACTAACAAGCTAGCATGTACTCTGACCAAACTAATATATCGTTTTCAGCTAACTCCATCCCGCTAATCGATGAACATGCCCAGGGGGGACTCCCTCTTAGTAAGTGACGGTGGGGACTCAGATTTTTTTGGGTTTGTAAAACGTTGTCTAGAATAAGATAGGAATCAAATGTTTTAGCGGAATTTTGCTCGTGGCCTATGACCGGAGATCGCCAAAACCTCATTTTTACGGATCAATCAAATGGCGAATAAGTGGGGGAGACAAAAGAAACGTGTGTAGATTTTTCTAAATTTTACATACCCTCATAAACGCAACCAGGACAAAAAACTGCTTGAAATTTCCGGAATTTTTTCTTGAAGAAATCTACTCTCTATACATTTGGGCATTCAAGTTTGGATGCCGGTCAAAATATCTCCCGATTCCAAGTAGTTATGGCGCCTCAGACTCGCGACCTTTGTTCGTTTTCAGCATTTCTGAGCTTCTAGCATTATTAGTACTCAATTTAATCCTAAAAAGTCTTCTAAAACGTACCTGAAACATCACTAATTCCCATAATGTCGATACAGTGGGGTTGGGGACCTTTTCTTGCTTCGTAGATGAGCAAATCTGACACGCTTTCTATGGGGTCCAAAATATGGCCTAGCTCTAAAATGTGCTGAATTACATTTTAGAGTAAGAAATTTCAAAAGTACCCACCTCTCTTCGTTTGCTTAACCCTTTCCGACTTCGCGTCCCAGTTGAGGTCCCAGCAAAAAATTGGGTAAAAATTGAAATCTCTTCAAATTGCTTCAACATTGGCGCAAAGCCTATTTCAAGTACGCTGATTACGAATATGGACAAAGATTTTGAAAATATTGTCGCAAAAGTGCCCAAAATGGCACAAAAAGTGGCACAAATGTCTTAAATTTGAAATTGCTCAGGATAGTCTCAACATTGGTACAGAGCCTGTATCAAACATACTGATTGCCACTGTGAATCAAATTTTTGAAAATATTGTAGCCAAAGTGCTCAGTGTGGCACACAAAGTGGTACAAAAAGTGGTGCAAGTGTCAAAAACTTGTGAAATCTCTTTAAATTGCTTCAAAATTTGGTACAGATCCTATTTAGATGGTGCTTATTATGAATATCGACAAAGATTTTCAAAATATTGTCTCAAAAGTGCTTCAAATGGCACAAAAAGTGGCACAAAAATGGCACAAATGTCCAAAAATTGAAATTGCATTGAATTATCTAGAAATTTGTACAGAGACTATTTCAAATATGCTTATTACGAATATGAATCGAGCCTTTGAAAATGCCATCACCTATATGCTCCAAATGGCACACAAAGTGGTACAAAAAGTGGAACAAATGTCCAAATCTTGAAAATCTCTTTAAATTGCTTCAAAATTTGGCACAGAGCCTATTTCGATGGTGCTGATTATGAATATCGACAAAGATTTTCAATAAATTGTCACCAAAGTGCTCTAGATGGCACAAAAAAGTGGCACCAATAGCCAAAAATTGAAAATGCATGGAATTATCAAAAAATTGGTACAGAGACCATTTCGGGAATGCTTATTACAAATATGAATCAAACTTTTTTAAAAGATTGTTACCAAAGTGCTCCAAGTAGCACACAAAATGGTACAAAAAGTGGAACAAAAGTCCAAAAATTGAAATCTCTTTAAATTTCTTCAAAATTTGGCACAGAGCATATTTGGATGCTGCAGATTATGAATATCGACAAAGATTTTCAAAATATTGTCACCAAAGTGCTTCAGATATATTAAAAAGTGGCACAAATGGTCAAAAGTTGAAATTACATTGAAATTCTCTCAAAATTGGCAAAAGGTGAAATTACATTGAAATTGTCTCAAAATTGGCACAGAGCCTATCTTGAATATGCTGATTACGAAATATGAATCGAGGTTTTGAAAGGAATATCACCAAGGTGCTCCAAATGGCACACAAAGCGGTACAAACAGTAGAACAAATGTCCAAAAATTGAACTATCTTTAAATTGCTTGACAATTTTTCATTCAGAGTGTATTTGGATGGTGCTGATCAAGAGTATCAACAAAGATTTTTAAAATATTGTCACCAAAGTGCTCCAGATGGCACAAAAAGTGGCACAAATGGCCAAGAATTGAAATTACATTGAATTATCTCAAAATTGGTACAGAGCCTATTTCAGAAATGCTAATTACGAATATGAATCAAATCTTTTTAAAAGATTGTCACCAAAGTGCTCATGGCATTTGGTCAACTTGAACTCAAAAATGACTGTCTTTGTTAGAGGTGAGCAGGATCTAATGTTAGTGCATGCAAGTTAGAGTGAAACAACGAACATGAAAAATCAATGACCTCAGTAAGTTTGGAAACGTGCCTAGTTCTCTGGAAACCGACAACTGGTGAAATGCTATAGTGATTCCAGTCATCGTGTCCTGGTCATGGAACTCCAAAACTCAAACATCTAAAAGAAGTCTTTCAAACTCGACACCTTAGCTGCCGACCGTCACTAGATATTTCATCATCTGTAACTCTTCTGAACTCTTGGTATATTTTGCGTGCCAACATCATTGCCGTACTCAGGGAACGCTGATTTGCCTGCTGAACGGCTGATTGGCTTGTTGCCTGCTTCGGTACATTGTTAGCTTTTAAATAAGATTGACTACCTAATAGCATCTAATTTGTACATAAGTGCCATCAAGTATTCCACTGGCAGAATCATTTCCATGTCCGTGCAATTTATCGCAAGTATCGAAATCTGAGCATAATGATGAAAGAGTCTAAAAATATTCTCTTTCATTGGTTATTGTCCTTCTCTCTCCGACAGAGACCTTAAAATTTACTTCTAACCTTACACTAGTTCTCGATAGTTTAAGAATCATTTCTATTTCAAAGTTCAAATCGTTGCAGTCACTTCAACATGCTATGGGTGATGATAGTACTTCAGTCTGTGTAATTCTGAACAAAAGAGCAAATAAGTGTAGATTGCAGGCTGTGCTTGCTTATACCTTTGAACCTAAAAGTAGATTATTGTGTTGATTGATGTCAAACGTTTATGTACTTACAATTGACAGTTGCTTTTGTCATAGCAATGCAATTACGGTGTGTATTATTTCGTTAAATGACAGTTGAAAAATTGGCAGAAAATGATAATTTTACCAAGCACGTTTCTTCTTGGTTTGGAGCAGATGTAAAATATAATCAGGTTTGAATTAGGTTTTCTGTCTATTTTCATCAAAATAATTCTCCTTTACTTTGAGTTTGACATAAAGAAATCCTGTCTTTGCTCTTTCTAGCAATCAAAATTCCAGGTTTTTTGTTGATCATGGATCTTCCGTACTATTCACATTTTCAATATTTCTGTGATCAGCACATATGTGAAATACGGACTGTTTAAATCTTCAGTCAGTTGGAAGCAAATTCATTGTTTGGTTAATTGCTCTAACCTCTGTGCTTGTGGAAAACCTTAGTAACAGCATCTTGAAAATTATGCTCATATTTGTGATCAGCACATGTATGAAATAGGGTCTATAGAAACTATCAGGCATTAGGACTTTGGAAGCAATTCCATTCTGGTCATTTGCTGTGCTTTGTGTGCAATTTGGACCACCTTTGATCTCAAAACATTTGTTCATATTGGTGATCAGCATACTTCAAATAGGACTTGTACTAATTTTGAGATAATCCTATGTAACTTCAGTTTTTGGACATTTGTGCCACTTTTGTGCCACTTCGATCACTTTGGTGACAATATTTTCAAAATCCTTACCGATGTTCATGTTCAGCACCATCAAAATAAAGTCTGTGCTAAATTTTGCAGCAATTTAAAGACATTTTAATTTTTGGACATTTTTCCACTTCTTGTACCGCTTTGTGTGCCATTTGGAGCACTTTGGTGATAGTCTTTTCAAACACCTCGATTCATATTTCGTAATCAGCATATTCAAGATAGGCTCTGTGCCAATTCTGAGACAATTTCAATGTAATTTCAACTTTTGACCATTTGTGCCACTTTTTAATCTATCTGAAGCACTTTGGTGACAACTTTTTGAAAATCTTTGTCGTTATTCATAATCTGCAGCATCCAAATATGCTCTGTGCCAAATTTTGAAGAAATTTAAAGAGAGTTCAATTTTTGGACTTTTGTCCCACTTTTTGTACCATTTTGTGTGCTACTTGGAGCACTTTGGTAACAATCTTTTAAAAAAAGTTTGATTCATATTCGTAATGAGCATTCCCGAAATAGTCTCTGTACCAATTTTTTGATAATTCCATGCAATTTCAATTTTTGGCCATTTGTGCCACTTTTTTGTGCCATCTAGAGCACTTTGGTGACAATTTATTGGAAATCTTTGTCGATATTCATAATCAGCACCATCGAAATAGGCTCTGCACCAAATTTTGAAGCAATTTAAAGAGATTTTCAAGATTTGGACATTTGTTCCATTTTTTGTACCACTTTGTGTGCCATTTGGAGCACTTAGGTGATGGCATTTTCAAAAGGCTCGATTCATATTCGTAATAAGCATGTTTGAAATAGTCTCTGTACAAATTTCTAGATAATTCAATGCATTTTCAATTTTTGGACATTTGTGCCCTTTTTGTGCCACTTTTTGTGCCATTTGAAGCACTTTTGAGACAATATTTTGAAAATCTTTGTCGATATTCATAATAAGCACCATCTAAATAGGCTCTGTGCCAAATTTTGAAGAAATTTAAAGAGATTTTCAAAATTTGGGCATTTGTTCCACTTTTTGTACCACTTTGTGTGCCATTTGGAGCACTTAGGTGATGGCATTTTCAAAAGGCTCGATTCATATTCGTATTAAGCATGTTTGAAATAGTCTCTGTACAAACTTCTAGATAATTCAATGCATTTTCAATTTTTGGACATTTGTGCCATTTTTTGTGCCCCTTTTTGTGCCATTTGAAGCACTTTTGAGACAATAATTTGAAAATCTTTGTTGATATTCATAATAAGCACCATCTAAATAGGCTCCGTACCAAATTTTGAAGCAATTTAAAGAGATTTCACAAGTTTTTGACACTTGCACCACTTTTTGTACCACTTTGTGTGCCACACTGAGCACTTTGGCGACAATATTTTCAAAAATTTGATTCATAGTGGCAATCAGCATGTTTGATACAGGCTCTGTACCAATGTTGAGATAATCCTGAGCAATTTCAATTTTAAGACATTTGTGCCATTTTTTGTGCCATTTTGGGCACTTTTGCGACAATATTTTCAAAATCTTTGTCCATATTCGTAATCAGCGTACTTGAAATAGGCTTTGCACCAATTTTGATACAATTTGAAGAGATTTCAATTTTTAGCCAAATTTTTGCTGGGACCTCAACTGGGACGCGAAGTCGGAGAGGGTTAAGGCATCCTGTAGTTCTGTGTATCTACCAGACTGTTCTTGGTTTCTATTTGACGATTTTCTTTCACAAATAATTGAGCAAGTCGCAAATAAAAATCCGTTTACTTTGTTTCTTCGCCCAGGCACTCATCGGTTTCATCACGAATCACAACACTTGCTGCGTTCTGCGAGGTCTGGGGAAGAGGCGGCAAGATGTCAAAACATCACGTACCACGTGATCACATATTGTGATTCGTGATGACACCGATGAGTGCCTGGGCGAAGAACAAAGTAAACGGATTTTTATTTGCGACTTGCTCAATTATTTGTGAAAGAAAATCGTCAAATAGAAACCAAGAACAGTCTGGTAGATACACAGAACTACAGGATGCCTCAAGCAAACGAAGATAGGTGGGTACTTTTGAAATTTCTTCCTCAAAAATGTAATTCAGCACATTTTAGAGCTAGGCCATATTTTGGACCCCATAGAAAGCCTGTCAGATTTGCTCATCTACGAAGCAAGAAAAGGTCCCTAACCCCACTGTATCGACTTTATGGGAATTAGTGATGTTTCAGGTACGTTTTAGAAGACTTTTTAGGATTAAATTGAGTACTAAGAATGCTAGAAGCTCAGAAATGCTGAAAACGAACAAAGGTCGCAAGTTTGAGGCGCCATAACTCCTTGGAATCGGGAGATATTTTGACTGGCATCCAAACTTGAATGCCCAAATGCATTGAGAGTAGATTTCTTCAAAAAAATTCCGGAAATTTCAAGCATTTTTTTTGTCCTGGTTGCGTTTTATGGGGGTAGGTAAAATTTAGAAAAATCTTCACACGTTTCTTTTGTTTCCCCCACTTATTCGCCATTTGATTGATCCGTAAAAATGAGGTTTTGGCGATTTCCGGTCATAGGCCACGAGCAAAATTCCGCTAAAACATTTGATTCCTATCTTGTCTAGAATACCTTTGGGTACTCTATTTTGTGCATAATCAATATATTTTTGGGGTTGCTGATGGAAAATTTTGACAAAGGTGAATGCTAGGCTGAGTTTTTCACCAAGATATTGCAGGGCAGTAGCCGAAAATGCTATACAACCCTTAGTTTTCATTTACTATGAAGCTATGAGTATATGTTTGGGGTCTAGAAATGTCCAAAATTTAGTATTTTTTTTTCAAAAACATCCCGTGTCTGACCCCCCGTCACGTATAGAAGTCCCCCCTCTGGGTGAACATGTTAACGAAGACCTAGACAGTCTCAGCACTTGGCTTACTGCGAAAAAGTTGCCACTAAGTGTTGCCAAAATCCACAGCTAAATTACCCGTTGTGGGAAAAAATTGAAAAGTAGATTTTCAGTAAACTACGTTGATGATACAATCTCTTGTAGGGAGACAATATCTATGATATGATCAAAGACACAAAATACCTTAGGGTATACGTTGATCAACATTTGAGCTGGGGTATACAGATAACTAGAAAGATCCAAAAGATCTTTAAGGCGTTAGGGATGCTACGCTATACCAAACAATACCTCTCAATAAAGTCAATGCAAACAATGTTTTAAAGCCTCGTAGAGCCGTATATTCGACATAGTTGCCTAGTGTGTGGGTATGCAGAATCAGGGAACTAGACGAGCTACAGAAATTACAGAATCGTTCTACCAGAATCGTAACAAATAGCCCCTAGAACGCTGCTGCTCTTCTTACCTTCTTATCATAAGATCATAAGGAAACTGGGCTGGCAGGCTGTAAATAACTTGATTGTAGAAGAAACATTGAAAATGGTTTACAAGTGCACAAATGCTGAGTCTCCCTCGTGCCTGGCATGCCTGTTTTACAGATTATTCTGAAAACAGTACCAGGGAACTATTTGGAACACTGTGAAACCGATCTACGCGTACCGTTTCTGCGAAGAACTTATGACCAAAAATACTTAAAAAAAGGCAATGCCCGTGATACAAAATCTAAATTAGCAAAGGAACATAAAGGAACCAGAGACTTATTCTCGCTGATCTTTCCAGCACTTTTAACTACTTTTATTTTGTTATTATACTAATATTGTAAAAAATTAGGGTTTTATCTTTTTCTATGTACAGGCCACTGTGATCCATAAGGCCCCTTTATCAAAGTGATGCCAAACAATAAAATTCTTTGTTGAGGATACCGAGGACTGCCCCTTTTATCTTAGTCGTTTGTTTCGCTGACAATGTTCTAAGCAGATCAGCAGCCGGGAAACCTATTTCCATGAGCGAGAATCTCTTTGTCTCATTGCTAATCCTTGTATGGATTGTGGTTGGATTCTCCACACACATTCTTTCCACAGACCAAACATGCTTTCTGTGCATGATCACAGGTTTCCCTCCTGGGGGATGACCGTTGCTTTGAACATTGACGACTCATATCCCCAACAATAATAGACTTGTGACATGCACCATAACCTAGGGGTTTGTATTTTCTATTTCTATTTCTAATTCTTTATACACCGAGACCCTTCAGCAACAAATAACTTTAGCTAAAAAAACATAAATCTAATTTACAATCATTTTTAAAACAGAAAACAAACTACTCCTGATCTTCCAGGGGGCCGTGTTTGTATTGGTTTTCAGCTCATCAAATGACTTTTTAACCGTTTTTTATATTGATACAAGGTAGGGAGCTCCCTAATATTCATAGGTTTCTCGTTCCAAGCCTTTAGAGCTGTGTAAGAAAATCTCTTTTTAGAATATTCCAGATTATACTTTGGGATTTGAAGGTTCTCACAAAATCTAGTATTATAGTTAGAGTAATGAGATCTTCGTTGAAATTTATTCCAAAGGTTTTCTGGACATAGCCTGTTCATGATCTTATATGTCATGACTGATCGATCGAACGTAATGAGTTGCTTAACTTGTAAAAGATTCTTCGACCAGTCATCCTTTATCCTGGCAGTGTCAATTATCGAAATGGCCCTGTCTTGAAAACGCTGTAATGATTCCATTTTGGAGTTGGATACACTACCCCATATAACAGCAGCGTATCTTATATGACTCTCTACGAGCTCACGATAGACATTGCTTAATTGAGATTGCGAAACAATGTTTTTTAGGGTTTTTAAAGAAGCAAGGTCCGGCGTACTTTCGCTTTGATAGCTTTAAATTGGTCCTCCCAATTGAATCCTTGATCGATAATTACCCCCAATGATTTCGTTTTCTTCACTCGTTTTATTTCTGAGCCATTTAATTTTAGTTTTTCTTGCTCGGTTATCTTATTAGTTCTATTTGGGTGGCCCATAAACATATATTCTGTTTTTTTGTGGATTAGCACTTAATTTATTTAGTTGCATCCACTCAGAAATATTACTTAATTCATCTTGGGCTTTGCGAACCAACTCATCGACACTTGAAGATGCCAACGATACTTGAGTATCATCAGCATACATGCCAGCCTTAGATGCTTTCAAACATTTTTCAAAGTCATTTAGATACACTATGAACAGAAGAGGGCCCAAACAGGATCCTTGAGGAATCCCGCATGTGACGGTCTTAGTCCTAGACTCATAGCAGTCCATGTGCTGCAAGAATTTTCGAGATCAATCAACCGAAGGCGAAGATATTGATTTATGAAAATGGGCGTAAATCAAATCATTGTTTACGTGACAGGAAGAGGCATGGCACTGTTTTGACAGCAAATTGCAATTCCTTGTATCAAGGCTCAAACTTCACCGGTGTCTTTCATTTTAGTCTCATTCTTGATCATTTAAATGTGTGCTTTTAGGAAATGTAAAGCGTGCTAAATATTTTGCCTTTTTATGACTATTTTTAGACCATTTCAGCAATGCTACTTTTCAACAAATTTTTGTCTTCAAAAATCAATTGTAAAATCAATAGCTAAAGACAAAAAGTATGCTTCGCTATGCTCTTCAAAATATTCTCAGCAATTAGATACAGCTTGATCTAAAAATTAACCGGGATCTTTCTAACAAGTTTCTACCAAAGGACTGGTTCCAGTTCGCTTCCAAAAAATTTTGACAATGATATTAATTTTGTGAGTTTTGTACATTATTTTAACATTTTTGCATATTTTGTAGAGAAGAATCAGATAAATTCAAACAGAAAGCTTTCCAACTGTTCGAAAGCAATTCAGAGTCAAATGCATGCCATTTATTTGTCCTTTAAATGTCAAATAAAGGCAAAAGACATTTTTATTGACTTCGATCATTTAAGACCTGGAGACTGCGACGATTGCTTTCTTATTGGTGTGTGATTAGGCTGAATGTAACTGTTGTCAATATTAGATACAGCTGAAAGTGCTGTATTCAAAGCTGAGTAGCTCAAACCTTTTTCATATAAGCTATGTTAATAGCCCAAAACGTTGTTTACATGTCCTTTTGCTACCAAACTGTATCCATTGGTTGATGTAAACATTGTATTGCTTTTTGGTACTTCCTCGCCAGGAGAACATGATGAAATCGGCCCCCTTGCCCCTCCTCCCAGCACTTCTGCAAGCTAGGCGGTACTACTATGATACATTGCAAAAGTGTGCGAAGCTAGCAGAAAACTTTTTTTATACTTTGGTCGGTTTAAATCGTACCAAGCTGCCTTTAAGCAGGACTAGTAAATTGCAGCTCAAATTACTTGCCTACTGGTTTCTGCTGAACTATCGTGCATATTTCAGGATTTTTCTCAAATTTGCCGACTGAGTGTAACTTTTACTTGATTTGCCTACTGAGATTTAGCCAGGAGAGGTGCCGCATCCCCAGCATCCCCAATGTAGCTACAACCCTGCTGGAGGGGGGGGGGGAGGTTGAATACAGATGGATCCTTTGAGGTGACTTCAGCTCCTAAAGATACATCAAAATATTATGTTCACTATGCTGGACAATAACAAATAATGAGCTGGGATAAGGTTTCTTGTTATGGCCTAGGCATGAATTCTGGAACGGCAAAGTGCAAAGACCAAACAAGAAAACTTTTCATCATTTAATATTTGTGAAAATTTGGTATTGTGGACATCATATTTCAATGTGTCTTCAAGGGATAAAGTCAGTTTAAAGAATCTTGAGTTAAATATCCATTCTATGTACCCATCCAGTCAGTAGAGCCAGGAAGGGAGCCAAGTCCAAGATATATACAGTATGAAGTTGTCGAAAATTGAAGAAAAAGAAGTTGTTGATGAACAAAGAATTTTGAGCTATAATTTCCACACAGAGAATATAATCTGTCAGTTTCTTTAATCAGTCCAGTTCACTATAATATATCTTTGAAATGCCACCTTGAATTCCAGTTCTTGAATTAGGGCTTTCAATTTGAATCTTGAATTTTGGTTCTTGATTTAGGGTGCTTCGTTCTGCAACTTGAATCCTGATATTCAGGTCTTGGATGTTGAATTAGGGAGTCCTGTATGAAAAAATTTTTGAGAAATACAGTATGATATTGTGATGGAGTGCATCCCAGCTGTGACGTGACACAGAAATAGTGCCCTACTCTTGCCCCATTGCCCCCATTCAGAGTATTTTGTTTCCAGAGCAAATCAGCATACATCACTTCATATCAACCAACACCAAACAGGGGAAAGGTGGCGCTGATTTCTCAATTACAGTATGTCATCATAGCATCCTTACTACCTTGCCTCTGTTTTTGTATAAGAGATTCCTTACCATTTGATCGAGCATCTTCTGCCCTTTTTCAGGCATTGTGCAACATGTAAAATTACATAAAATAACGTTAATCAAAGTGTTTATCGCACGTAAAGATTTGAGAGGAATCATCGTACTGCCTCTGCCTTCAAGAAAATTTGACGCATTCAGATTCAAATTCTCCTGCTTTCATACATAAGTGTCACCTTGAGTACTTGATTTGAATGGTTGACAATCTAGTTAAAAGCTGAAAGACCAAATCATTTTATGATTTTATAACGTTTTTATTAGCACTGAAAATATAGGTAAATTCATCTGTACACAAATTACTTGGTTGTCGAATATGCGTGAAAGTGTGAACTGTAAGCCAGACAAAAAATTTCATTAATTCACAGCTCCCCTGTTTTATATGAGACCCTGGAATTTCCCAGATGAGCAAAATCAATTTGGTTACACGCCTTTTTCCTTGTAATTTTTGTGAATTATGCATACTTTCACAAACTGTATGCTTTATCAGTTTGATGTGAAAAGGCTTTGCAAAGACAACAGATGAAGTAAAGTTTGCTGTGTTTGGGTATATTCGAACAAAAGGCAATGCAGCACGTGTTAAAATCAGCTGCTAATGCCCATGCAGTCGGTTAAAGTGGTTAGCGTTTCAAGCTTCCAAAGGTCTGCCTCCGAACGAAATATGCTGTTTTTTGTCTTGGGTACGGCCTGATTATGGTAATATGGGATACATTCTCCTGATTGGTTGGGAGGTCGTTTGGGGATTACATAGAAATGTATTGAATCAAAGCCTATCTTAGAATTCATTATCATCATTATTTTTGCAGTATATGTGGCACGATGGATTCGGTGGATCAGGTTTGTTAGTTTTTCTAAAATGCACATTAAAGAATTGACAGTGATCGCACAAGCACTACCTTCACTTGCGTTTTGACAGAAATTCAGAAATTCCTTTTAGCTATAGATGTTCCAAACAAGCGTTTGACATTTGATTAGTTATTTTGAAAAAGTGAGATAACAAGTAGACTCCATATTAGATAACCCTGTCCCTAAGATCTTGAGATGATTTTTTTTTAGAAACCAGAACCTTGCAAATCCATTGAAGATTCTGGGAGTTATGAGCTGTTTTTATTCTACTTAAAGAAGCGTGGGAATATTGCTTGCTTTGGTTCTGGTTGCTTTCAAGCAAACTAACCGATAACCTAATCCTTTTCAAACATAAAGCCAAGCTGATGGATGCTGTGAGGAATTTCTTTGATAAAAGTTGAAAAATTACTCGGTCGCTTTTCAGTTAAGTGGTTTGGCCAAGTAATCACGTTATCGGAATTACAAAGCCACAAGCCAACAGCCAACACACTCCCCAAAAGCGACCCTGCTGAAACATTGCCCGGCTAAGGTTGAAAGATGACCCGCCAAGAAAACTCGTTTCCCCGCTAAATTTAAGCTTAAAGAGTTTCCCCGCCTTTATTTCGTTGTTTCCCCGCTGAAATTCTTGCTTCCCCATCAACACTATGCAAATTCCATCATAGGTAATAGCCTAAAAATTTCACATGATATTTCTAATCCCCGCTAAAAATGCTTGTTTTCGTAATTTCCCCGCTGTATCTACAAGGTCCGGCGGGTTCGTTACTGGGAGGTGTGCCAATAGCCCCGTACCAGTTGTCCATCCTTTTAGAGGTTGGTAAATGAGCACTCAGACGCCTCTCTCAGAGGCCTCTCTGAGGGCGCCAACTGTAATGCTGCAGGGCCACATCAGCTGTATAGCGACCACATTCGCAGCCTGCGTCAACAAGTAAATTTTGCCTCCTTCCTTGCTGGATCCTTGCATTCCACGCGAAATTTTGAAAATGACTACATTTGAAAGTGTAACTTGGTCTTTGAAGGTCATATCTCTGTGAATTTTTGTAAAGTTACAAGGATCTAGTGTCCATGCTTAGTTAAAGACCTTACTAACAGTGTTATCTACTGGTAGCAGAGAAAAGATCGGTAATATTGGGAAACTTGATAAAATTCAATCTTACCACTAGTCAGTTGTGTCACATTGCTCGTATCCTCTTTCAGTCGGTTCTACTGGCATTTGTATTTCGTTTGGGCCCACGATGATGCTGTGTTGCTGTAGTTACACGATAAAACCGGTCTATGACCTTTTGTAAATATTTGAAGCTAAATCGATTTAGTACCAGTCCTGTAACTGATTAAGAATAACTTCAGTATCTCTTCAGTTATACTGATGTAAGATTCTTGTATTTTTAGAATCTGAATATAAAGTTGCTGGACATCAGTGTAACAGACCCTGAGCGCTATCCGCACATGGTAAGTATCCATGATATTTTCCATCCACCCACCATTAGAAATAGGGACTGTCAGCAACCAGGACGGCAACGCCAGCCAGAACGTTACCTCTCACGACACAAGCCAAGGATCTGTTGCCCGCCTGACACAAACCAGGGTCTCTCATTTCACGTTATCAAAAATCCCAAAACAAATAATCTTTCTTCAATTATGTACCTTGGAAGTTGGAACTATATTATTCCCTTGACAGTTAACACGACAGTTAACACTGAGTATGAGCAAGTTTTACTTTGTAAGGCTAGGTCTGTTGAACAGCATGTCATAAATGAGATTTCAAAGTTGTGCAATTGAAAAGCAAGGATCTTTGAAGCTGAAGTTTGGAAACAAAGGTAGCATTGCGTTACAGATGCAGTCGCTTTCCTGATTGCTTAAAGTCCGTAATATTACTTGGTTTGGAAGACCTTATCTTTGAAGTGCTAAAGTAGTGAAAATAGGGAAAACCATCCTTGTGCGAACATTGTATCACGGGTTTTTCTATGGAAAACAACTCAAAATCTACAGCAGCTCCTTTAATGATGTCTTCTCGTGCTTCGGAAGAAGCTCAATTGTGGGAGGTTTACTTTTAGTCATCTCATGATTTTTACGCTCTGTATGGACATTGTATGGTAAATGATTCTCAAAGCTGCTGCTGATGAAATGTGTAAAAGTCTTAAAAAAGCCATGGAACATTTTCTAAAGATGTTGATAACATTTGACACTAAGTACAACATAAAACAATGCATCTGATAAGTGAAAACCAGTTCATTGTCAGCTGCTTTTGCAGGGAATGAGCTTTTGAAACTAGATTGTCGAGAAAACCGCTCTAACAAGGACAGTAATCATTAACAATATCCTTAAAGAACCATTTTGAAATTGATCTTTGTAATGTTGAAACAATTGAACTTATCTTTCAGTAGAATACCATTGCATGATCCATATGGAAGGCAATGTTAGGAGCGAAATTGAATTCGTAATTTTTGACTCGTTCTATCGTTTTTTCAGTGTCTTTCACTTGTATTAGATCTTGCAATGTAGTGAATATCTTTTACAAGTAAAATGCCGATAGAGATAGAAACGAGGTATGATATGAGCAAGTTTCTCGCATTAGACACTTGATTTGATCAAGTTGCTTTCGATGATTAGCAATTTTGCTAGATTGGTTGTTATGTTTTTCTCAAACAATGTCGTTTATGTTGTATTCAATGCCAACCAAATTTCACCACAACCCTTTTCAGAAAGTCTTTTAGAAATTTTTCATAACTATCGTTATTTGTTGGGCACACACATCAGTTAGTTTAGTTATTTCTCAAGCTTTTACTGTATTTAGTTTCCCTCTCATAGCTATCTGTGAAGAACTGTTTCATACGGGGTTCAGTGCGCCTTTAATGTTATGGAAAAGCAAAAGCATTGAAATTCGACAAACAAGAACAGATAATATTACAACACATCCATTGTTTTTGATTGACATCTAAGTTTAGAGCAACTAGCCGTTGAAAAGGGGAGTTCTGAAAGTAATGATAAAAATCATAGAATAATTTAAGCAAGCCAGCATAGAGCTCAAATCTTTTAAAAGGCTGGGTGTAAAATTCTATTGCAATTTTCTCTGAATTAAAGTGCTTAAAAGGAACTTCAGGTAATTCGCAATCAATTTGCCGTGGCAATTTCTTGATACCTTGACTACTTTCAAAATGGTGGCATTTATTAATTTTGAGGCTGTGACGTCATCATCGCCATCATCATCGCCTCTAAATCCTTAACCAGAAGAGCAACAGATTTCTGCTTGCAACCATGTTGTAGACCTTCATAAACCATGGTTATCTTGAAGATTGTATCAATTCCTCTCGATTGATTTAAGATTTACGATGATTTTAATTTCTTCAAAATGTTCGATGAATTCTTGCAAAATAAGTCAAAATGCCACCACTTTGAAAATAATCGATGTATCAAAAAATGGCCACGGTAGATTTACAGCAAATTACCCAAAGTTCCTTTCAAGCACATGAATTCAAAGAAAAATGTGATACAATTTTACACCCACCTTTTTAAAGACTTGAGAGATTTGAGCCGTATGCTAAGCAAGCCGCAATAGTTGCCGGGAAATCCAGAGAGCAAGCTGATTCGTTATGCATTCCCGAAATGGTTTTAATAGCAAACATGAACAAATATTTAAGAACGAAGAGCACCAACAGCTATCAACAGCTTAGCAGCAAGTATTTTAACTACATTTAAAACATAAGAGTTTGATCGAAGACCAATCGGCTGCTGAGCACAACAAATAGGATGTATGTTTAGTATCCTTCTGCTTTCGAATTAACTTCTCAGGAACAATTTTTTACGCTTTAGTTATATCGTTCAGTGAAATTGTTTTAGAAACTTTTGACATGAAGATTCCTGGTTCCATCCCAGGCAAGGGTACATTTTAATTCTCCTTTTGCACCAGCCTACTTGTTGTAAATATATCTTTATCGATGTGTGTTTAAGTTTGCTCTTAAAAACCATTTCGGGAACGCCAAAATAGATTGTTCACAAGTGAGGAGAATGATTGTGTATTGGTTATTGTTCCTGACCACGCGGGAAGGCAATCTTTCCCTTCCACAATTGCTTTTTCATTTCTCCTCATTTTCCCCAGCAACAAAACAATCAGGCGAGCGCATAGGGCGACGATCCTATTGTTCCGTTGCGTTTCTTGTACCAGTTTACACCTCATTACCTGTTCACACGGGAACGGAACGGAACGATTTCGTATCAGTCCACTTTTTAATCGTTTTATTTTTTTTGGAATGCTATGGAACATATGAAACATTCCCATATGAACTGGGTCTTTCCTTTGTCTGCAGTCGCTAATCGCTTTGTACTTGGGTGTTAGTCAGCAATGGCAGATTCTACCAAATCATATGTTTCATCCGGGTTACCAGGAGATACGCACGCACCGCCGTGAGTCAGTACTTTAAAGATCATTTTGTGGTCCTGATAGAGAAGTTAACATCATGCAAAATAAAATGAAAAGAAAACGGGAGGGTCACTGTAGGGTTGTTAAGGGCATGTTAACCCTCCTTACAATACGTAATTTGGCAGAATTATCTTCAAGCTTCAACTTACAGGTAAGTCTCGTTTAATATTGAATTCTACCAAATCACATGTTTCATCCGGGTTACCATGAGAATTGAAAGCAAGGAGCACAAAATGAATTGTTCAATATCCAAGAAAATAAACACAATGCTCCATTACTTATTCATTCCAACACAGAAGTACTCATCTGGTTCGTTAATGCAACTGGTCTGTCATAAAATTTCCGAAAAAATGATTCCTCATTCCATCCTGCAGCTCGAATTATAATGTCAGCAGAAACGGTTGCAACAGCCTTACTTGTTGATGCACATCTTTCTTGTGCTCTATGCTGAATACACCTTTGTATCAATGCCTGCTGATGCCAACTACTAAAAGGCTGGTTGAATTTCTACTATTTTCTGTTGCTTCCAGATATAACTCTAAGGTTTCATAAACACATCGTTCTTTGACAAGATATTTGTACAACCTTACATTTCCAAACACTTTCACGGCTCTAACTTGTTTAAGGTGCTCTGTTAATGCAAATTCAAAACAATCTTCATGTTTCCTCATGTATGGATCAGAGATGTCAAGGTAAGTCTGTGTTTGGCAACGTTGTCCAGTCGTCAACGCAATAGACGATTACGCTAAAGATGGGGGCAAGGAACTTTTTACCAAGATGCATTGCGTTCTAATTACGAATTCTTAACGATTCCATAGGAATCTATAGGAATTCGATTAAAGAACGCAGTGCATCTTGGTAAAAAGTTCCTCGCCGCCATCTTTAGCGTAATCGTCTATTAACATTACTAATTTCAATGTCAACTCTTTCAGAGTGATTTTATCAAGAGGCCACAAGAAACTGAGATAACCAAGGACGAGGTCAATAGACCAAATAGTGTTAAGCCTCGTTAAAACGCTCTCAAAATTGCACTGAACATCACTCAACATTTGCGGAGCGATGTTTAGTGATGTTGAGTGGTGTTGAGTGAGGGCGTTAAAACGCTCTCAACAATTTGACTCAAAATTTCTTAAGCGATGGTTTTGGACTTGTTGACAATTCTTCTTGGTTTTTAGCTTTCTTCCCCCTCGACATTAGGTATCTGATAGCTTCTGTTACTGCAGGATTTCAGGCGAAACGAGTCAATCCCAAGATCGATCTGCTCTTGTTCCGAAGTCTTGTTGCTTGTCTTGTATAATCACATCTTCTTATCCGCGTTCACCGCCAATTGCATCCATGCTTTCGTAGCGATTTGCCATAGTGATTCATAAACTTCGCCTCCTCTCTCACCTACTTGGACTAAGCTCTCGATATGTTTTGAACTTTCCTTCGTTTTCTTTCTTTGGCGCGAAAAGAATGAGTCTGGTGCGCTTGTGCCGACTGAACATTGTTGGATAGGGTGTTAAAACGCTCTCAACATCGCTCAACAACACCTAGAATAATAGAAATGTTGAGTTGACCCACTGAACGTTTTTGACTTCTTTCAAACTCCGCTCAACATCGCTGAACACCGCTCAACATCACTGAACATCACTCAACAAGGTGTTAAAACGCTCTCAACATTTGCACTCTACAAATGTTGAGCGATGTTAAGTGAATGGTTGAGAGCGTTTAACGGGGCTTTATATTTTGGCACTGGCTTCTGCTTATTGAATATTCCTTTGAGGTATCTGCACACAAATGGGTGCTTCCCTATTGGTGTGTGATTAGGCTGAATGTAACTGCTGTCAATATTAGATATAGCTGAACGTGCTGTATTCAAAGCTGAGTAGCTCAAACCTTTTTCGTATAAGCTATGTAAATAGCCCAAAGCGTTGTTCACAGTTGGATGCAATGGATCACATGTCCTTTTGCTACAAAACTGTATCCATTGGTTGATGTAAACATTGTATTGCTTTTTGGTACTTCCTCGCCAGGAGAACATGATGACATCAGCAATTTCTGGAGAAATTCTGCACTCAGACAGGGTTGCCTGGTAATCTGCATACCATCAATGTTAAGTTGGACTTAGCGGATGTGGAAGGTCCAGCTTTAGATGAATAAGATTTTTGGCAGTTGCCCTCACTACCAGGGGAATGTCTATAAGAAGATTCAATACTGCGGAGAAATGTGCCTGGCTTGGCCACATTGGTATAACTAGAACAACAGTTGCTTTTTCTTGAACAATTTTCTGTACACATCTAGAAATTAGACAGAATGGAGGAAATGCATAAAATGCATACTGAGACCAATTAACAGTAAATGCATCAATATGTTTTGCCATGGGATCAGGTTTCCATGACACATAGTTCTGCAATTGGGCATTGAGCCGGCTTTGCAAATAAATCTATCTGCAGGTTACTGGACCGTGAAAGGATCTTTCGGAAAACTTGCCTAGAAAACATCCATCCCAGTTTCATGCTAAACTTTCGTGACAGTGCATCAGCACTTACATTATTACAGCCTGGAATGTGGGCTGCTGACAACCAAATATTCCTAGCCACAGCCCATTCCCAGATTCTTTTGTAAGTCCATTACACTGAGGTGATTTGCAGCCACCCATTTCATTAATATGTGACACAACAGTTGTATAGTCACTCAAAACTCTTACATGAATATTATGGTTTCCTATCAAGGAGTGAAACTACGACGATTTTCGTAAGTCTAGCCCCCCCCCCCAGTCTCGCCCGTAGCGCTGCCAGAAGAACCACCTGCGAAGCAACGTTGACCTTGGGATAGACTGTGTGCGAAGAATTAGCACATTACGTGATGGGCAGATTTCTGTATAGGAATGAAGGAAGGAAGGAAGGAAGGGAGGAAAGAAGGATGGAAGGAAGGAACTGAGGTAGATAGGTAGGTATATATGGATGTTTTTTTGCCAGAAAATGTAGCAATAAGTCAGGCATACCTGAAATAGTGTGACCGTTTAGCATCATATTTGATGCTTTTACGAGAATTCGGCCCCTTCCATTCTTCACTCTAGAAAAGAAAGGAGTATATCTGTGGGAGGAGATTGTTTTAAAGTTGATCGAGGGAGTTTAGGTTGTTATTTGAAGCATATCGCCGGAGCAGAGAATTTTTTGGAAATTTTATATTTACTAAAACCGACATTTGGAAGCAGAAGTTTAGTTCCCCATTTTATGTATAACGATGAGTAACTAGATGGGACAGGAAAAAAGCAACTGATTTGCCTCACATCCTAATGGTGAACATGATCGCTGGAAGTAACGAACTCACTTTATGTCGAAGAATTCCATCTGTATACTCTAAATCACCCACTTCCAGTTCTCAGATTCATGGCTTTCACGTTCCAAACCACAGGGAGCCTCCTTAAAAAGTAGAGAAAACCAGACACAGAAAACCAGGAGCGAGTTAGCGATTGCGGAGGAGAAGGGAAAGAGCGGACCTTCTCCTCCGCAATCGCTAACTCGCTCCTGGTTTTCTGTGTCTGGTTTTCTCTACTTTTTAAGGGGGCTCCCTGTGTCCAAACCTCTCCCTCGATTATCAAAAGAATATAAAATACAACAGCAACAAACAAGTAGTGTCATCTACTGCTCTATGGACATCACAGAAATTCATTGTCGCCCCAATATTTTATATGCACCGGAATTCTTCGCACATCCCCATAGGGTCCTTTCTTCTAAATATCCCCTTCAACTTTGGCAAGAACCCTGCTCTTTTCAAGAAAAATCCGCAAGTCGCTTTCGTACGTTATATTTTTCCCAGTGCTGGAGTTTCTTAACTTTATATGGCGATCTGTTTCTCATAACCAGTTTCTTCTTACAAGAAAATACGGTTACTTGTTCATTTTACACCGCAACAATTTTTGGAAATTTCCGTTGGAATGAACGGCCCTTGCGGCAATGTTGACGTTATCTCGTGGGGTTCAGCCATGTACCCATGCTAATTCCACGCTTTGTTCAATGCGTTACTGGCTTGTTCCGCTTGTTACTGGCCTGTTCCTGGCTTGTTCCGCTTGTTACTGACCTGTTCCTTGCTTGTTCCGCTTGTTACTGGCTTGTTCCGCTTGTTCCGTGTTTTAGTAACGTCGCATGTACCCATGCTAATTCCACGCTTTGTTCAATGCGTTACTGGCTTGCTCCTCTTGTTACTGGCCCGTTCCTGGCTTGTTCTGCTTGTTACTGGCCTGTTACTGGCCTGTTACTGGCCTGTTCCTGGTTTGTTCCGCTTGTTACTGACCTGTTCCTTGCTTGTTCCGCTTATTACTGGCTTGTTCCGCTTGTTCTGTGTTTTAGTAACGTCAATTCTGAATTCACTTGCTATTATGGCCTAACGAAACTACAAGGAAAAAGCTGCAAGAAAAGCACCTAACTTCCAAGCGTAACAGGTTTGCTTGTGCAAAAATAACATATTTCAACTTTCCACTTACCCAAAAATTTTTTTCCCGATCAAAAATGGCTGATTTGCTCTCCTAAAAGCTCGAAAACCATTCATTTCATTCGTTTTAACATATTTATACACGGAAGATTCATTCAGTAAACTAAAAAAATATAACAAAAGTAATAGGCCTACATACAGTAATTGGTTATCAAACGACAATATGAATCCAATTTAGCTAACCCTAGATACTGCTCTTCCATGAATCCGTTTGTTAGAGTTTTTCTTTTTCAGCTCAAAAAAAGAGTTTTCAGTCTTTTTTGGATGCGACTGCTGACCTAGCATCTTTGATGGATTGTGGAATACTGTTCCATGCTCGTGCCCCGGTATAAAAGAAGCTCTTCTTTACGCATTCTAAGTTGAGCCTTTGAAGATGCAGGTCTCTTTTGTTTTTTTGCATTATCTTTTGAAATGAAAGACCTTTCCTGAAATTTATTCTGCAGGATTTCGGGACAAAGGTTGTTCACTATTTTGTATGTCATGAGTGAACGATCAAAATTCATTACCTGATTTAGATTTAGTGACCTTCTTTCCCATAAACTCTTGAGTCCGGATGAGTCAATTATATTAAAGGCTTTGTTTTGTAGCCGCTGAAGTGCTTCTATTTTGTATCGGATAAACTTCCCCAGCCTACATCTGCATATCTCAAATGACTTTCTACTAGTGCGTAATAAACCTCCATAAGTTGTGACTGGGAGATTATGTTCTTGAACTTTTTCAAGGATGCCAGGCCGCTGGCAATTTTTCCCTTGACTGATCTGAGCTGATCTTCCCAGTTTAGTTTGTCATCGACCGTCACTCCAAGGTATTTTGTTTTGTTAACTCTATTTACTTGATTTCTTCCAAGAAAGAATGGAGGTAAATCGGCAACCTTGTTTGTTCGACGAGGATTGCCCAATAACCATGAACTCAGTCTTATCGGAATTTACACTTAGTTTGTTAACTCCCATCCAATCAGAAATATTGTCTAGCTCTGTTTGAAAACTGCGAATGAGATCTCCGATATCAGAGGATGAGATAGTTGTTTCTGTGTCGTCTGCATATAAGTTCGCTTTCGAGAATTGTAAACACGACTCAAAATCATGAAGGTAGATTATGAATAAAAGGGGGCCGAGACATGAACCCTGCGGTATTCCACAAGTTACCCTCTTCGCAGTGGATCTGCAACCGTTTAATGAGCAGTATTGGTAGCGATCACTAAGATACGACACAAACCACTTTTTAGCATCACCATGCACACCATAACTTTCAAGCTGACTGATCAGTATTTCGTGATCTACAGTGTCAAATGCCTTTTTGAGGTCCAGAAAAAGTGCAATATTAACTTTCTTGTCATTTATATTTTCATACCAGTAGTCACAAACATTGATCAGTGAGGTGATAGTGGAATGCAGCTTTTTGAAGGAAAACTGATTCAGGATCAGTATCTTGCAAAGCTGCATAAAAGCAAGTAACTGATCGTGTACAATTTTTTCAATTAGTTTTGAAGAAATAGATAACACCGAAATTGGCCTGTAGTTGTTTTTGTTATTCCTTGCCCCTGTCTTAAAAATTGGACTAACCTTAGCAAGTTTCCAAATATCTGGGAAGACACCTAACGTCAATGATGTATTGAAAATCATCATTAATGGCTGTGAGATAAACCCCGCTGCATCTTTAACTAGAGTTGTAGGGATTTTATCAGGGCCTGCAGCTTTTCCATTTTTCAGCTATTTAATAGCCTGCAGCATTGTTTCTTGGTCGACCATAGAGAACTTGAAATTTTCCTGTGGATTTGCTCGCTTTAGGAATTGTGGCGGATTTTCATTTTGCTTTCTTTCAATTTTGCGAGCCAGGTTTGGTCCGACAGTTACAAAATGTTTATTTAGGGTTTCAAGTATCTCTTGCCTGTTCTCAATGGTGGTATCGCTTTCCTTTAACTGCGATATTGAGGTTGATTTCGAATCCTTATCTAAGACTTTATTGATCGTTTTCCACATTTTCTTTGGGTCATTTCTATTCTGGGAGATGAGATCTTTATAATGTTGCTTTACTGATAGTCTAATATCATTGGTGACCTTATTTCGCAGAGTTTTGTAGTCTTGCCAGTAGCTTGTATTTTTTGATGACAATCTTTTATGTTTATCCCGCCTTTCAATGTCTTTTCGGATGTTAGAAGTAATCCAAGGGACATAGTAGTTCCTTACCATTTTTTTCTTTAAAGGGGCGTGAATTTCCAACAGGGATTGAAAAATTTCATGAAAGGTCGAAGCCATCTTATCTGGATCATTATTCAATGGATCTAGAATAGAGATCCAGTCTATTTGCCGAAGATCAGCAAGAAATCTTTGTTTGTTATATTTTCTAAGATTGCGAGCTTCGATCACATTTCGGTGCCCGGTTCTCTGTCTCCATGCATTTACCTTTCTAACTGCAAAAATTAGGAAGTGATCTACCATTCCTAACTCTAAGATACCAGATCTTTTAATATATTTTGCCCTATTGGTAGAAAAATGGTCTAATAATGATTTGCTGACAATTCTTCTTTGGTTTTCAGTCGGAGTAATAGCAATCCTTGTATAATCAGTAATGACTTGCTCCAAATGATATTCCGAGTAGAGCTATCTCAGCCTCTTTCCATTGGCGTTTTTGTTGTTTTTAAAGTCACAGTTTGTGTCCCCAACGAGAATTATCTCTTTGTCCTCGGAATCTTCGCCATGAGACCTTCGCCATGTTGCAAACAGGTAGACTGATTACGATGAGTCCCAAGAATCGCTATCCAAAACGAGACTACTACACCAATAACGTTAACTACGGCCATATCATCAGTCAAGCAAACAGGAAGCCAAAGCAAGGTTTCAAACGAAACGTTATGCAATTCTCTATGTAAAAATGCACAAGCCATAGGTACTTCATGTAAAATGAGCATTCTGGATCGAGGCCATTTTGGTGGGACGCAGAAGTCCCGTCGGTAAACAAAGGGTTAGCACCAGAGTAAAGAAAACTTCTTTCTTGAAAATTCTAGGTTTCGTTTTGGGATATCAATATCTTGGCAGTTTCTCGTTGCGTAAGCAGATATTTGAGATCTCATGGTGAATTTTCCTTGAGGACTGTTCGGACATAAATTATTCATTATCTTATATGCCATAACAGCCTTGTCATATTTCATAAGGTTAGAGACAGAGAGCCAATTGCACGTCCATCCGTCCTTTACATTGGAGTTTTCAATCAATGTGCGAGCTCTGTCTTGGAGACGCTGCAAATGATTTAATTTGGTATCAGACAAACTGCTCCATAGTTCATTACCGTATCGCAGGTGGCTTTCATCCGGGGCTTTGTAGACTTGCTTTAACTTAGATTGGGTTAAAATATCTTGAAGTTTGCGAATAGAGGATAGTCCACATTTTACTTTGCATTTAAGGCTTTTGTATTGTTCGTTCCAACTTAAGTTTTCATCGACCCTTATTCCAAGACATTTCACTGTCTGAACTCTTCTTATCGGTTCCTCATCAACCTGTGGCTGCACGGGTTCATGGATACCGTTAAGTTGTCTTTTGTGGCCAACAATCAAGAATTCAGATTTGTTTGCATTAAAGAGAAATGACGGAGATATAAGGTGACTTAAATCAGGGGCCTGGGCAATCTAAATGTAGTCTATTGTATTCATTATATTTGATGATCTCGATAGATTATCAAAACAATTGGACACACGATGGCAGGCATCCATCTTTTGTTCTACTTTTAAACTAGACGCTATATATCCGTCATTTGTCTTTAAGACTAAGCTTGTTTTGTCTCATCCACTTTGAAATGTTTGTTAGTTCGGTTCTCAAGTCATCGCAAAGTGTGTCTATATCTTCTGCCGAACATGTTACACTGGTATCATCTGCATACATGTTTGGGGAAGACTTAACCAGACACTGAGCAAAATCATTTACATAAAGGATGTATAAAAGTGGCCCAAGGCACGATCCCTGTGGTATTCCGTGTTTTACAACCTTGCGACTCGACCTTTGATCACCTATTTGGCAATACTGTTCTTTCCTCGTTAGGTAGGACGAGAACCATTGATGAGGACCTCAAACGATGCCATAGGCAGCTAACTTTGCCAGTAACAGATGATGGTCCACCGTATCAAAGGCCTTTTTAAGATCTAGAAAGACCATCATGTTTACCTTTTTTCTGTCGATATTGGAGAACCACAATTCTGTCACATTGAGCAGTGACGTAACTGTGCTATGGAGCTGTCTCATGACAAACTGGCTGGAATGTTTCGACACAGAGAAAAGTTGATTTTCTGTACAGGAAATATTGCCCAGCCTCTGTTCAGTTTAACAGCGATAGAGCGCTGGTACTAATTCTTGCTGCACTGCAGGTAATAAACAGGGAAAACATGAATGAGTTTCTCGCTCGTGCATGGAGGATCGTCACTGGGGATGCGACTACAGCAGATCTCATGAAAATGAACATGTATGCTTGTGCGTTGATAGTACATTTGTATGTATTGCTGAACTGTGCAAGCATTACTGAACCATTCTCCGCCACCTGTGGTTTTACTGTACTCCTTTTGACAGCGTTATTGCACAGTTTTGGGAAGAAAATTGCAAAACGAGCTTACACCATAAAGAGAGGTTTCTAAACAAGCGTGTTTTTGCTTTAGGCAAGATGATCCAAGACAAAAAATTGACAAAAACATCAATCAATGCTGATCTATGTATGAAAACCGTTAAAGATACAAAATGCTGTCACAAAATTGATAAAGGATGCCCAATTCACAGGTTCGTCTACAACGTCCTTGCTACGTACTTTCTTTGTGATTTTGCATCCAAATTCTTCATTCATCGCTGAAAAATTGACATGAAGTTAGAGCTACCATAAACTAACAATTGAATCTATCTTTTCGAGAGGGGAGGCGCAAAAGCGGAATTATTTTGTTGCTGGAGATTTTGTATTTTTTTTAGTCCAAAATCTTATTCTGCGTGCAAAGTTTGGCATAGTAGCACATTTTCACTCATATATCTGTCTTCGTTTGGAAATTATGGCACTTCAAAAGATTTTGAATTCACAAGAGCTTTGACCGTGAAGTCAGATGCTTGGACAAACTTTTGTCTAAACTTTGATTTCACGGTCAAAGCCCTTCTGAGTTTGAATTCTTCATATGCTATAATTTCGAAATGAAGAGAGATATGAAGGTGAAAATTTGCGTCTTCGCGAAACTTTGTACGAAGAGAAATATTTTAGAATCAAAAAATGCTATACCTCTAACAAAAAAAGACTTTCGCTTTCGAACCTCTCACCTTGAAAGGGTGGATTCACTGCAAGTAAAAAAAATTTTATTCTTTGATGTATCCCTGTGAGGGCTCTTGCCTACCCCCTGGTTTACCCCAGGGTAAAATTTTGATAAAAAGACACTAAAAGGGGCTAGACCCGTGCTAGAGAGAGAGAGGAGGATCTTTTTGTTACAAAGGAGTGGGGAGAGAATACGAAATAGAAAACAAACAAGCAAGTAAAGGGTTCAGACAGTAAGAAACTTCGTTTGTGTTGATGTGAATCATATAATAGCGATACAGTTGACAAATAGACGCGTTGTCTTTCATCTTGTATTCCTGATGTGATGGAAATCACTGCGTGTATGTCACATCTCTATTACATATACCGAGTGAGTCAGAAAAACATCCGGTGTTAGAAGAAATAGTGCTCCTTGAATATAAAAACAATAATATAAGGATAGGTCCACTTAGGTACAGTAATCTGCCGCCGCACTGTAATGTGCCATTCCTTCCCGTCAAAATGGATCACTCTCTCTATGTATTCTAGTCATAGATTCATCCAAGTATCAGATCGACATACAGGCTGGACGAAAATGGGCCTAGAAAGTTGTTGATAACAGACCACCCTTGTGGCTAAAGACAAGTCTTAGTAAGACTCCCCCTTTTTGAGGCTTACCAGCCCCAGCATAGCATTGGCTTTAAATTCTTAAATCTAAGTGAACGGCATAAAAGAAACTTTACCTACATATCCATAATCATACTGTTGGACTTTTCAGAACTTATAATATTTTTCCAAATTGCAGTCTATTGCATATTTCAACTCATTTTAAGATATGACGCAATTGTAACTAAGCCAGCTTTCTTATCCAGATTTTTCGGAAAATATCTTTACTGACAAGATTTTGAAAGCGTCCATCTGCTGTCATTTACGTACTAGTGTATAGCAAGTGAATCAAAAAAGTTTATAGGTTTGCGGTCTATGAAGAAAAAGTATGCGACCAATATCATACTTAAATGTGAATCTCTTAGAAATAAGCTGACTTATATGGGGAAATTTTGCTTCCGAAATCGAACAACTTTTAGACTCAACAATTAAAGAAATGCCTGTAAGGGATCTTTATGGGAATTGAAGATTCAAAATTCAATTCTGATCCATCATTTATAGGACATGGAAGTCTTTATTAGTAGTTTGTGATACAGAACTTGAATTTCAATACTAGGTAAATAATGAGTGACTTTCATTTCCTCATTCAATTTTACCTGCAAACTTGCTCAAGCTACGAATGTATTTAAAGTATTAGAAATATTATGAGTATATTGATTCATGCGAATGTACAAATATGCAGAGAAAAGTGCGATATTAAGAGTTTGTTGCGTTGAAAAATAAGAAATTTTCTTTATGATACTCAAGTCTTCTTAAGTATCACAGGTCCGTCGGAACGAAATTTATATTGGGGGGCTGAATAGAGGTGCGAGCGAAGCGGGTAAAAATGGGGGTCCGGGGGCTTGCCCCCGGGAAAATTTTTCATGACCATGCCCTTTAGATCGTCGGAAAACGCCCCTATTTTTGGAAAATGTACTATTGACGGAAGCACTGGACCACGACTAATGCGAGTCTTTCCATGAAAATTTTGAAATTTTTGACTTGTATGACATCAAAAGACGTTGCATTTTTGATGGATTCTGGCAGCTTCCACGAATACATACGAGTTTGAATCTTCATTCCTACTACCTTGGCTTTTGCAGCCTTTTTCATTTACAAAATCAATAAACTTCAGAAAATTATTTAGGGGCTGAAGCCCCCCCCCCCAGCCCCCTCGCTTCCGACTGGCCTGTATCATATTTTCAGGAATGTATCATATCAAGTACCAGTCCCGAAGTTCTAGTTGATGTTAAAAATATCGATTTGCATTCAGGTTCTACTTACCCTCGATAGTAGAATCTGGCATCCTTTTTACTGCAAAATGAGAAAATGTCATTTAAGAACTGCTTTTATCAGACGAATTATGCGAAATTCTGAAACTGCACAAATGATGTGTTGCCGTGGCAAAATTTATCAACAACTGTAACTAAAGAATATTTGTTACACTTATCCAGATTGTCCCAAAAACATGTTTATTTTCAGTTTCGACTTAGTTTTGTTTTTATTCTGCCTTTTTCTATTACCATTAAGGTGTTTGGAGGAGAAAGCTCTAACTTTCTTGATAATTTTGCAAAAAAGAAAAAAAATCCGGAAATTTTTTTCCTGCAACCACCTTAATTTACCGTTGATATTTTTAGAAAATTGTAAGTGGCATTTGTAATAAGGACCCGGTGACCTTGTGTCTTTCCTCGCTACAAATGTCACGGTATTTGTATTAAATTGTTGCTTTTTTAAATTTTAGATTGATAAAAGAAACAAGTTTATTGACGAGACTTTCAAAGCGTCGATCTGGTATTATTTACTGCATTGATATATGCCATGTGAGTCAAAGAAAGTTTAAGCGTTTGGCGGGCTATGGAATAAAAGTATACGACCTATCCTCAAAACTAAGAATTTAATCGATCATTCACAAGCTAAATTATATAAGAAAGTTTTGTTTGGTAGAATCACACATCTTCATAACTCAATCATTAGAAAGTGCCTGTAAGGGATTTGTATGGGAAATGAGAATTCCAAGTTCCAATTCCGGTCTATGATTTACATAGCATTGAATCTTACATTGCCACTTTGAGATACAGAATTCAAATTTCAATAAGTGGTAAATCATATATGATTTTGATTTAAGCATTCAGCTTTTCCTACAAACTAGCTCAAGGTATGAAGATTTTTGAAGTTTTACGAATAATAAGAGCATATTGACACATGCAAAGAAGCATTGTAACAAATATGCAGAGAAAATTACAATTTTTCAATGTATTTGTTTCGTTTAAAAGTGAGAAATTTTCTTGATGATAGTTTAATCTTATTTTGTATCATATTTTCAAGAATATATAATATCAAGTACCAGTCCCGGAATTCTCTTTGATATTACAGATCTCGAATTACATTCAGATTCAACTTACCCTCGATAGTAGAATCTGGGATCCTTTTTACTGAAAAGTGAGAATATTTCATTTAAGAGCTACTTTCATAGGACCAATGATGGAGGAGGATTCTTGAACTGCACATATGATACGTAGCCGTGGAAAAATTCATTAGCAATTGTAACTAAAGCAAGCTTTCTTATCCTGATTGTTCCAAAAACATGTTTACTGACCAGACTCTCAAAGCCTCGATCTGCTGTTTTTTTACGCCATTGTCGTATGCAGGGTGAGTAAAAAAAGTTTAAACGTTTGGTGGGCTATGGAATAAAAGTATACGACGGATATTCAAGACTAAAAGCCGTCCTCCACTTGCGGTAGTTCCGGTCGGCGACCAGCGTGCTTGTCTTTTGCGCATGCTCTGTTGCTAAAGAGCATTCGCACTAGGCAAACGCACAATTCACCGACCAAAATTACTTAAGTGGGGTTCGGCCTTAAGCCTATAATTGATCAGCCACAAGCCAGATTATGTAAGAACATTATTTTGGTAAAATCACGCACCTTTATTACTCAATCATTACACAAATGCTCGTAAGGAGTTTGTATGGGAATGGAGAACTTTAAGTTGTATATTTAATAGGGTTGTGTAAATAGGGCTGTATATATATATGATGTATCTATTGTGGTTACAATTAGGTTTTCTTTTGTAGGGCTTCCTGCAAAACAGTGTAACAAGAACAGTGTAACTAAGTGGAATACCGTGGATGGAAAAGTTAAATGAAAATATGAAATGAAAATTAAAGTTCTTTTCCGGTCTGTGATTACACAGCATTGAATCTTACATTGCCACTTTGAGATACAGAATTCAATTTTCAATAAGAGGTGAATCTTTTGTGACATTGATTAAAACATGCAGTATTTCCTATAAACTTGCTCAAGGTATGAAGATATTTGAAGTTGTAAAAATGATAAGAAGATGTTGACACATGCAAATGAGCATTTTGTAAATATGCAGAGAAATATGCATTTTCTCAATATATTTGTTTCGTTGAAATGAGAGAAATTTTCTTGACCCATAGCATGGTTTGAGTTTGGTGTGGAACTGCCAGTCCTTTCTTTCTTTAATTTTTGCTGTGTTTTCCTTACTTTGAAGGTGTATTTGAAAATTGTGAATGCCGTTCTTGGTGTAGGCGAGATGACCTTGTGTCTTCTTACACCAAGAGCGGTACAGTATTAATGTATTTAAATTAATTCTAGTTTTAATTTATCATGAATAGAAAAATATTTTTCTTGATGATATTCGAATCTTATCATGTATCATATTGTAAAGAATAAATCCTATCAAATTCAAGTCCCAGAAAACTCGGTGATGTTAGCGATCTCTTAACAGACTCAAGACCTTTTTGAAATCATTATTATCATTTTGTTTAATGTTGGCAACTTACATAGCAAAATTTAAAAATGCTAATTCAAGCCAACAAATTAATTTACAATATTACAACAAAATAAGTAAAACAAGTCAATGAAATTACAAAGTTCATAAAATCTATATATACAATCTAAAAGAAGTGTAAAACTATAAAAAACCGAGCTGAGGTATGTATTGTTTGCAGAGTCTACAGTCACAGTCTACATATTTCCAAAATCTTATTCTATTCTTGAATTGTTGCACAGAATTATCATGTGTGAAAAATCATAGGTGTATCCCCGGATGAGGGCTATTACATCGAAACCAGTTTTTTTTATCAATCTTCTATTTCTTTTCACTTCAAATTGAGATTTGTTTTCCTTTGATCTTATTGTAGAGTTTCTATCATAGATAAATCCTGTAATTAGGTTAGATTTTATCTTTTTCTTTAAGCAGGGCACATTGTAAAACAGTTTTCTTAAACACAAACTGAATGTATTACCCTGGATAAATGATTAAAAATGAAATGAAATGAAATGAAATCTCGATATACATTTAGATTCTTTTAACACTGGATAGTATCCATGATCCTTTATATGAAAAAGGAGAAAGTTTCACTTAAGAAATGCTTTCATCGGACGAATTATGCAAAATTCTCTATATGCACAAATGATATGTAGCCGTGTCAAAAATTGAACTGAAGCAAGCTTTCTAATCCAGATTGTTCCAAAAAACCTGTTTACTTACGAGACATTCACAGCGTCATTCCGCTGTTATTTACCGCATCAATATACAGGATGTCCCAGAGAAAGGTAACAGATTTAATCAAGGCTACCGCTAAAAATTTAGCTCAGATCAGTCGGAAATAAAGTTAATGCTAATCATCTATAGTTAACTTGAAGAAAGATACCTTTTTTGTTGATATCGGAGTATTGAGAGTAGACATATACCCCGTTTACACGGAGCATAAATATAGGATCGCGATCCGGATCGCAATCCCGTCCCGAAAAAATTAGCCGTGTAAACACTTGATCGCGATCGCGATCCCCTAAAATTCGATCCCACTCCAGAGGTGGATCGCAATCCGGATCGCAATCCCGATCCCAAGAATATGTGCCGAGTAAACGCTTCCCGGATCACGATCCCATATCTTTGCTCCGTGTAAACGGGGTAATATTTATCTTGAAAATCTTGATTTGCTATTATCTCCGAACAAGAGCATTTGTTCTTTGGCCTAAGCTGTCAACACGCTTGCGGTGGAATCTCCTGAATCATAGGGATTTGCGAATAACAAACAAGAAGCCTCTATGTTCGGAAAAATTCTCATAGATATCCAAACCGAACTTGACAATCAAACTCAAGAATTTTTTCCCAAAGAGACATCTCAGTTTATTCTACGAAAGTTTTGAATCACTTCTCCGAATGAGCGTTATCCTTCAGGGGAATTGATTCTCTTGGGTGTGAAGAACTAGTTTTTGTTTCCTTGTTTGAATAAGATGCATTTTTTATCATTGAAATCATTGCGAAACAAAAAATAGTCACTTGATCCTTGGAAATGCACAATCACGATGACACTGTTTCTTTTTGTAAATTCAGCTTGCCTGAAGAAAGATATCCCTTGGTGAATATATTCATTGATATGTTGCTTAGTTCTCAGTTTTTACACTTGCATTCAAATGCACAATCAAGCACACAGGCCTTTCCTCTTCCGCCCTCCTAGGTTATGCCTATCATTGAGGAGACTCCGCAAAGGAGCGCGTTCGTAGTTTAGGCCAAAATTTAAAAGCTCTCTTTTGGAGGTGAAGGCAAATCTGGACTTTCAGGATTAGAATGTTTACTTTCAATGCTCCAACATCAACAATCAAGGTGTCTATCTTCAAGTTAACTATCAAGGAATAGTTTAAAGGTTATTTCAAATTGATTGAAGGTAAACTCTTAGCGTTAGCCCTAAAAATCCGTTGCCTTTTTTTGGGACAACTTGTAAATGGGGTGAGTCGAGAGAATCGATACATTTTGAGCTCAATAGAGTAAGAATTACAACCGATTTTTGGAACTAAAATGTTTAATCTCTTAGTCAAAAGCTAACTTGTTTTTGTTTCGTAAAATGAAAGATTTTTATGAATTAAAAATTGGAAGAATTCCTGTAAGGGCTTTGTTTGGGAACCGAGAATAGACCATTTCGACAATTAAAATCGGAGACTGGGGAGAGCGGTTTGTTCTGGTAAATGGCGGAGCAGTTCTTGCAAATGGCTGCCGCGTAGTTGGGCCGTTGAAGTGAATAAAATGTGAACATTGAGTTTTGCAAGCTGAAGTGAGGATCGTTACAGCATCGGCGCTGTTAAAGAAATTCATTTTTGAAATATCAGTTTTGAAGTATGCTCAACCGTCAGATTTAGAAAATTCGAATTATGTTCGAACTTTTGCCTCGCGTCAATTTTAATCGAATTCAACAAGGATATTCAAAGTTAAAAACTTCAGTTGAATTCCATTTACTTGAAAATCAAAGTCAGAGAAAGCTGTCTTATTCTAAATACTTCAAATGTATAATGTATTTCGTCAGGTTATGCTGAAAGAGCCTAAACTCGAAGCAAGCATTGCTGTTTGCAGCACTGAAATAAAGGCTCAAAAGGAAATCAGTTGCGAATAGAGGTAAATTACAAATTTTTCTGTATTTTGCATGGACGGCTATTTGACTAAATCCTATGACAGCTGAATTGCTGCGTTTTTATGCAGTAGCGATTGCCATTTTTACATTATTCAATTCAACGGGATCACTCAGTGGCAGCCATTTACAAGAACTGCATCCGCCATTTACCAGAACAAGCCGCTCTCCCCAGTCTCCAATTTTAATTGTCGAAATAGTGTATTCCAAGTTCCATACCTGACCATGATATGCACGGCATTGAGGCTTATATTGCCACTTTGAGATACAGAATTCAAATTTCAATAAGAGGAAAATAATGGATAACTCTGATTCATGCAGTTTTTCCTGCAAACTTGCACAAGGTTAAAGAAATTTGAAGATGTACACATGATAAGAAGGTATTGACATATGCAAAAGAGCATTGTAGCAAATATGCAGGGTAAACCGCAATTTCCCAATATACTTGTTTCGTTGAAAAGAGAAAAATGTTCTTGATATTCGAATCATATTATTTACCATACTTTCAAGAATAGATATCAACAAATAGGAGTGCCGAAATTCTCATTGATGTTGAAAATCTCGATTTACATTCAAATTCTACTCACCCTCGATAGTAGAATCTAGCATCATTTTCACTGAAAAGTAAGAAAGTTTCATTTCAGAACTCCTTTCATCGAACGAATTATGCGAAATTCTGAAGCTGCAAAAATGACATGTAGCGGTGGCAAAATTTATCAACAGTTCTAACTAGGAAAGCTTTCCCATCCAGATTGTTCCAAAAATATGTTTACTGACGACACTTTCAAACAGTCGATTTGCTGTTATTTACTGCATTAACATATGGCGATGAGTTAAAAAAAGTTTATGTGTTTGGTAGCTATGGAACAAAAGTATACAAACAATATTCAAGTCTAAGACTTTAATCCATCATTCACAAGCTAAACTGTATCAGTAGATTTTGTTTGGTAAAATCACACATCTTAATGACTTAATCATTAGAAAAATGCCTCTAAGGGATTGGTATAGAAATCGAGAATTCCAGGTACCATTCTGGTCCATAATTTACACTAAATTAAAGCTTGCATTTCCACTTTGAGATAACAAATTTAAATTTCAAAACAGGTAAATCATAGATAATTTTGATTTAAACATTTAACCCTCTCTGACCTGGGGGGGGGGGCGGATTCCACCCCCTCGTACATTTTCATTTATATTTTTTTCCCTGTCTGCTGAATGCCTCTCAGATTTAGCCAGTTTAACTTTTTATCATACAGCAATGAAACGGTAATAATTTTGGTAACGATGCTAATTAAACCATTGTTTCAAAAATTCATTTCTTATATAATGACAGAGATAAACAGGGGGGCGGAATCCACCCCCCAGACACTGACTGTTTCAAATCACCCAGGTCAGACACGGTTAATTCTTCATATAAACCATCTCAGCGTATGAAAATATTTGAAGTTGCACAATTCATAAGACGATGTTGACACATGCAAAGGAGCATTTTAAAAAGCATGCAAAAAAGTGCAATTTCTCCATATATTTGTTTCTTTAAAGAGTGAGAAATTTTCTTGATGATATGCAAATCTTATTATGGATCTTATTTTGAAGAATAAAACTTGTGAAATATAAGTCTTAGAAAACTCAGTGATGTTAAAACTCTAGATTTGCAGCTAGATTCTCCTTACCCTCGTCTGGCATCCTTTTTTCTGAAAAGTGAGAAAATGTCATTTAAGAACTGCTGTTATCTGATGAACTATACGAAATCCTTCTAATGCACAAATGATATGTTGCCGTGGCAAAATTTATCAACAATTGTAACATAAGCAAGCTTTCTTATCCAAGTTCTTCTGATAATATATTTACTGACGAAACTTTAAAGCATCGATCTCATGTAATTTACGACATTTCTAAAGTAGGTGAATCAAAAAAAAGTTGGCATCTTTAACAGGCCATGGATAAAAGCATGCGACCGATATACAAAGGAAACACTGAATCTCTTAGTAACAAGCTGACTTAAATTTGAAAATTTTGATCCTAAGTTCAAATAACTTTATGACTCAACAATTAGAGGAATTCCTGTAAGGAGCTATGATGGATCACAACTGAATCTAAAATTTTCGAAACCTATAAAAATCTAATAAGGCAGTTCTAAAATTGTTAAGTGATGAAATTGTTTGATCAAAAAATATGAAAAATTTTCTTTATATTAATCAAATCTTATTATATTTCATATTTTCAAGACTATATCATATCCAATACCAGTCCCAGCATTCACATTGATATTAGATATCTCAACTCACATTCAGATTTTACTTACCCTCGATAGTAGAATCTTGCATCATTTGCACTGAAAAGATAAAAAAATTTCATTCAAGAACTGCTTTAATCGGATGAAATATGTGAAATTCTGAAACTGCATATATGATAGGTTGCCGTAGCAAAATTTATCAGCAATTTTAAATGAAGCAAGCTTTCTTATCCTGATTCTCGCGAAAACATGTTTACTGACGAGACTTTCAAAGCATCGATCGCTTGTTATTTAAAGTTGATATCTTTTGCAGGCAGTGGATCAAAAAGCGTGCACCCGATATTCAAAAAGAAATGTTGATCTCTTTTTACCTACAAATGTGGTCAAGCAATGAAGACATTCGATGTTTTCCAAATGATAAGGAGCTATTGACATATGCAAAGGAACATTTTAACAAATATGCATAGACAAGTGCAATTTCTCAATGTATTTGTTTAGTTGAAAAGTGAGAACTATTTTTGATTATTTTCGAATCTTATTATGTATTATATTCTCAAGTATAAATCTTATCAAATACAGTTGCAAAAAACTCAGTGATGCTAAAAATATCGATTTATATTCAGATTCTACTTACCCTCGATAGTAGAATCTGGGATCTTTTTTACTGAAAAATGAAAACATTCATTAACGAACTGCTTTCATAAGACGAATAATGTGAATTAAATGTAAATCTCTCAGTAATAATTGACTTATATGTGAAAATTTTGTTCCTCAACTGAAACAACTTGATGACTCAAGAATTAGAGAAATACTTTTGAGGGGCATTTATGGGAATCAAGGATTCCAAATTCAATTCTGAACAATCATATGTACGGCAGTGAATCTTACATTGCCAATATGAGATACAAAATTAAAATATCAATAAGAGGTAAATCATGTATGACTTTGATTTAAACATGCAGTTTTTCTTACAAACTTGCTCAAGGTATGAAGATATTTGAAGTTGTACAAGTAATATTAAGATATTGACACATGCGATGGAGCATTGTAACAAATGTGCAGAGAAAAGTGCACTTTCTCAATACACTCGTTTCGTTGAAAATTGAGAAATTCTCTTTATGATAATCAAACCATATGTCTAGGACTATGACATTTCCAATACAGGGGCGGATCCAGCCAAAAGTTGAAGGGGGGGGGTGGCAATTTGCATAGTGGGCGCCAAAAAAACAATGAGTGTTAAGCGCGCCGAAGGGGCACAGAAATTTTTGGGCCTCTATTCAGGAAAAATTCTCTGGTTTTTCAATTGAATAACGCATTGATTTATATGTTTCCCACATTCAGAACGAAACACGAAGAAAAGAGTGCATTTGGGTCAAGATAAGGGGCGCCCTTCTTGCCGAAAATGGGGGCGCCAAGCTAAGTCTTCATTATGAAGGGGGGCAGTTGCCCCCAAAGGCACCCCCTACATCCGCCACTGATCCAATACCAGTGCTAAATTCTCATTGATGTTAAAATTCTCTCCTCACATTCAAATTCTACTTACCCTCGATAGTAGAATCTTGCATCGTTTGCTCTAAAAAGTTAGATAATTTCGTTCAAGAGCAGCTTTCATCAGAAGAAATATGCGAAATCCTAAAACTGCACAAATGATAGCTTAATGCAGCAAAATTTATCAGAAGTAGTAACTGAAGCAACCTTTCTTAATTCTTCTTATGATTCTCCGGAAACATGTTTACTGACGAGACTTTCAAGGCATCGATTTTCTGTTATTTACAGCATTAATATATAGCAGGTGAATCAAGCAAGGTTCATACATTTTACGCAAATTGGAACAAAAATGGGCAACAGATATTCAAACTAAATTTTAAATTCTTTTTACCTACAAAAATGGTCAAGCAATCAAGATATTCGAGGTTTTCCAAATGATAAGGAGCAATTGATATATGCAAAGGAACATTTTAACAAATATGCATAGACAAGTGCAATTTCGCAATGTATTTGTTTAGTTGAAAAGTGAGAAATATTTTTGATGATATTCAAATCTTATTATGTATCATATTCTCAAGCACAAATCTTATCAAGTACAGTTGCAAAAAACTTAGTGATGTTAAAAATATCGATTCACATTCAGATTCTACTTACCCTCGATAGTAGAATCTGGGATCTTTTTTACTGAAAAATGAAAACATTCATTAACGAACTGCTTTCATAAGACGAATAATGCGAATTAAATGTAAATCTCCCAGTAATATGCTCACATACATGGGAACATTTTGTTCCTCAAATGAAACAACTTTATGACTCAAGAATTAGGGAAATGCTTTTAAGGGGCTTTTATGTAAATCAAAGATTCCAAATTCATTTCTGAACAGTCATATATACGGCACTGAAACATGCATTGCCACTATGATATATAATTTTCAAACATCAATAAGAGGTAAATCATGTATGACTTTGATTTAAACCTGCAGTTTTTCCTACAAACTTGCTCAAGGTGTGAAGATGTTTAAAGTTGTACAAATATTTAAAGATATGAACAGATGAAAAGGAGCATTGTAACAAATTTTCAGAGAAAAATGTATTTCTCGATACATTTATTTCTCGATTAATTTATTTCACTGAAAAGTTTGAAGTTTTCTTTATGACAACAAAATCTTATTATGCAACAAAATCTTCAAGAAAATATCATATCAAATACCAGTTCCGGAAATCTTATTGATGATAAATAACACTACTTACGTTCAAGCTCTACTTACCCTCGATAGTAGAATCTAGCATCATTTTCACTGAAAGATGAGAAAATATCTTTTAAAAACTGCTTTCATCGATCAAATTATAAGAAATTCTGAGACAGCACAAATTATCTGTATTCGTGGCCTAACAAATTTATCAAAAACTGTGATCGAAAGATGCTTTCTGATTCAGATTACGCCAAACAAATTTTTACTGACGAGTCTTTCAACGTGTCGATCGGCTTTTATTTTTAGCATTGATGTGTGTAGAGTGAGTAAAGAAAGTTTAAGCGTTTGGAGGGCTATGGAATGATAGCATACAAGCGATATTCAAAAGTAGTACTTCAACCCATCAGTCACAAGGTAAATTATATCAGAATGTTTCGTTTGGTAAAATGACAAATCTTTATGATTCAATCATAGACTGATGACGACTAGTCTGTAGCTGCCCTGTGCTCTTTGACTTGATGATGGCGCTTCGGGCAATAGAGACTCATAGTATCACTCTGAAAAACTTGGCCCTATTTAGGCGCAAACCTAGCAATTCCTCCAGTGCCAATCAGATTGAGAGATTTATGAATTGCTATTGTAAGATGTAAATGTGATAGAATTTTCGATTCGATTGAAGAATTGAAAAAACTTCCACGGGATGGAGTTTCGAAGCCGTGATTCTTTCATAATGCCATTGATGATTGAAGAAAGTAGGGCCAGGTTTTTCACTGTTTCATTATGAGTCCCTCTTTAATAAGGTTTACCGCAGGGAAACAAGAGACTCATCACCATCAGTCTAATTCAATCATTAGAAAAATGCTCGTAAGGGATTTGTTTTGCAATTGAGAATAGCAAGTTCCTTTCCGGTTCTTGATTTATACTTTATCGCAGCTTACATTGCCACTGTGAGATCCAGAATTCAAATTAAGATAAGTGGTAAATAAAGGGATGATTTTGATTTATACAGTGGATTTTTCCAGCAAACTTGCTCAAGGTATGAAGATATTTGAAGTTGTAAAAATGATAGGAAGACATTGACACATGGAAAGAAGCATTGTAACGAATATACAGACAAAAGTGCAATTTCTCAAGACATTTGTTTTGTTGAAAAGTGAAAAAGCTTCTAGATGATATTCGAATATTTATATTACTATGTATCCTATTTTGACGAATAAATCTTATCACATAACAGTCTTGGAAAACTCAGTGGTGTTAGAAATCTCGATTTACATTCAGATTCTACTTACCCTCTTCTGGCATCCTTTTTCCTTAAAAACGAGAAAGTCTCATTTAAGAAATGCTTTGTCGGACGAATTATATGAAATTCTTTAACTGCACAAATGATATGTAGCGGTGGCAAAATATTATCATCAATTATAACTGAAGCATACCTTCCTATCTAGATTTTTACAAGAAGCTGTTTACTGACGAGACGTTCCAGGCGTCAACTCTCTGTTATTTTCAGGATCAATAAACCGGGTTTTTCGGAACAAAAATAGGAGAATTGATCAAGGTTAGCGCTAAGAATTTAGCTTAAGTCAGTCGGAAATAACCTTAAAACTTTTCCTTAATAGTTAATTTGAAGATAGATGCCTTGTTTGTTGATACCTAAGTATTGATGGTAGACATATTTATCTTGAAATTCTTTATTTGCCATGATCTTCACACCAAAGGCGTTGGTCTAAGCTGTCAATGCGCTTGTTGCGGAATCTCCTGAATTATTGCGACTAGCGAATTACAACCAAGAAGCCTTATTCTTCGAAAAATTTCTCATAGATATCCAAATCGGACTTGACAAGAAAACTCAAGAATTTTTCCTAAAGAGACATTTCTGTTCATTTTACGAAAACTTTGAATTACTTCTACCGAATAAAGGTTATCCTTCATGGAAGTGATTCTCTTTTGTGTGAAAGACCTTCCTTGTTTGAATAAAGTGCATTTGCTATCATTGAAATTACTATAACACAAAAAATTTCCACTTGATCCTTGAAAATACTCAATCATAATGACATTGTTTCTTTTTGTAAAGTCATTTTGCCTGAAGAAAGATTTTCCTTGTAGTCTATGTTCTTTGATATGTTTGTCACCTCTCAGTTTTTAGATTTTAGTTCAAATTTGCACCTAGGCACACGGATTCTTCTCCTTCTCCTGACTTTCTACGTTATGCCTATATCATGAAGGAGATTCCCAAAAAGAACTCATTTGTAGTTTAGGTAACGGCCTACAGGCTCGCTGAAAAGTGAGAAATTTTCTTTGTGATAATCAAATTTTGATAATAATGTTTTCAAGATAATGTATATGATGTTTAATAATGTTTATGATAATGTTTTCAAGAATATATCATGTTAGATACCAGTCCCATGTTAAAAATCTCTACTTACAATCAAATTCTACTTACCCTCGATAGTAGAATCTGGCATCATTTTCACTGAAAAGTAAGGAAATTTTATGTAAGAACTGCTTATGTAACCGTGGCAAAATTCATCAACAATTGTAACTGAAGGATGCTTTCTTGTTCAGATTGTTCCAAAAACATGTTTTTTAACTAGACTCACAAAGTCATGATCTTATATTATTTATGGTATTAATGTATGCCGGGTGAGTAAAAAAGTTTACACATTTTGCTGCCTATGGAATATAAGGAAAAGATTTATATTTAAAAGCAAGACTTTAATCTATCAATAACAGGCTAAATTATATTAGAAAGTTTTGTTTGGTACAATAACACTTCTTTATGATCTAATCATTAGAAAATGCCTATAAGGTAATTTTATGGGAATCCAGAATTCCAAGTTCTATTCCGGTCCATGATTCAAACTAGACTGATGACGATGATTCTCTTGTTGCCCTGCACTCTTTGACATGATGATGTTGCTTTAGGCAATAGAGACTCATAGTATTACTATGAAAAACTTGGCCCTATTTAGGCCCAAACTTCACAATTCCTAACGTACGAATCAGATTGCGAGATTCGGCAGAGAACAATGATGTCGAACTCTCGATTCGAATGATGCAGTTAACTGGATCTTGAACAAAGTTACTACAACTGGTGGCTGAAGTTATTTGTGGTTTGTTTTGAACTAAAAACAAGGAAAAAGTAGCGTCGAAAGATTCATTTTGGACTTACCACGTAAAGTAAACATCCTTCTTCAGATATATACCAAGTCTCTTTGATAAAACGCCTGCTTAACATGGTTTTTATTGCATTTTCGTTCCGAGGCGTGACCGTTGAATAGAGCTACGGCAGTTGTTTGATCCCGATTCGATAGATCAGAGAATAGGAGAGCACCTAACCAAATATGAAGTAAAGGACAAAAACTCCGTGTTCCATAAACATGTAGAATAAAAACACGGCGGTGAAAGACAAAATGTTAAAATGGAAGTGGTTTCATCTTGTGGCAATGACGCTTTGCTAAGACAGGTGACAGAAGCTGTGCTCATTAAGGAACTGAATCCGGAGCTGAACACAAAAGAAGAATGGGGAAATTCGAGCGCCCTGCGCGAAAGAAAGACTTTATTCGACGTGATGGATCAATCGAACTTGATCGAAGCGAACTTTTTGAGAACACAAAAATCGAAATCAGTTCTCACTGAGGAGGCTGCCGAAGGGCAGCGAAAATTCTGAGAAAGATAAAGAGCGTGTAAGTGTGTTTTTGTTATGGTTATTTGGATCTCATAGTAGGTATGAGGCTACCTAAATACCAATCATGATCAAAGGCAGTGGATAGGATCGGGGTTCTCACTGTTTCATAATGTGTCCCTCTTGGGCAAGGCTTACCGCATGGATACAAGGGACTCATCGTCATAAGTCTAGATTCACACTGCTTTGAAGCTTACATTTCCGCCTTGAGATGGAGAATACAAATTTCAATAAGAGGTAAATCATGCATGATCTGATTTAAATATACAGTTGCTCTTACAGTTGATCAAAGATGTAAACATACAGTTGATCAAATATAAGTCTTAGAAAACTCAGTGATGTTAAAAATCTAGATTTACAGCTAGATTCTACTTACCCTCGTCTGGCATCCTTTTTACTGCAAAGTGAGAAAATTTCATTTAAAAACTGCTTTCATCAGACGAATTATGTGCAATTCTTCTTATCCACAAATGATATCAAGCAGTGGCAAAATTTATCAAGAATTGCAACTGAAGGAAACTTTCTTATCCTGCTTATCTCGGAAACATGTTTACTGACGAGACTTTCAAAGCATCGATCTCCTGTTAGTTACGGAGATGATATATAGCAGGTAAGTCAAAATAATTGATACGTCTTGCGTCCTTTGGAAAAAAACTGTGCGACTGATATTCAAGCTAAAACATGAATCTCTTTTTGCTTGTAAACGGGCTCATGCAATCAAGATATTTAAATTTTTGCAAATAATAAAAAGACATTTGATATATGCGAAGGAAGATTTTAACAAATATGCATAGTAAAATGCAATTTCTCAATATTTTTGTTTCGCTATAAAGTAAGAAACATTCTTGATGATATTCTAATCTTATTATGAATCGTATATTCTAAGCGTAAATCTTATCCAATTTAAGTCTTAGAAACTCAGTGATGTTAGAAAATATCCATTTACATTCATATCTTACTTACCCTCGATAGTAGAATCTGGCATCCTTTTTACTGAAATATGAGAAAGTTTCATTTAAGAACTGCTTTCATAGGGCGAATTATGCGAATAAATGAAATTCTGTTAATAATAAGCTGACTTAGATGGGAAATAATTTTCCTCAAACGAAACAACTTATGACTCTAGAATTAGGGAAATGCTTTTAAGGGGCTTTTATTGGAATCAAAGATTCCAAATTCATTTCTGAACAGTCATATATACGGCACTGAAACATGCATTGCCACTATGATATATAATTTTCAAATATCAATAAGAGGTAAATCATGTATGACTTTGATTTAAACCTGCAGTTTTTCTTACAAACTTGCTCAAGGTGTGAAGATGTTTAAAGTTGTACAAGTAATAGGAAGACATTGACACATGCAAAGGAGCATTGTAATGAATATGCATGCAAAATTGCATTTTATCAATACATTTGTTTCATTAAAAAGTGAGACATTTTCTTTAGGATAATCAAGTCATATAACGCTTCATTTTCAAGAATACATCAAATCAGATACGAATCATGGGATTCTCATTGATGCTAAAAGTCTCTACTTACATCAAACTCTACTTACCCTCGATAGTAGAATCTGGCATCCTTTTTACTGCAAAATGAGAAAATTTCATTCAAGAACTGGTTTAATCAGACGAATTTTGTGAAATTCTGAAACTGCACAAATGATATAAAGCAGTAGCAAAATTTGTCAACAATTGCAGCTGAAGGATGCTTTCTTGCTCAGATTATTCTAAAAACATGTTTACTAACAAGACTTTCAAAGCGTTGATGTGCTATTATTTACGGCATTATTGTATGCCGAGTGAGTATAAAAAGTTCACGGGTTTGTCTGTCTATGGAATAAAAGAAGAAAGATTGATGTTCAAAAGTAGTACTTTCATCTATCAATCACAAGCTAAATTGCATCGGAACGTTTTGTTTGGTAATACACACATCTTTATGATTCAATCATTAGAAAAATGCCTGTAAGGTAATTTTATGGGAGTCGAGTTCCTTTCCGGTCCGGTCCTTGATTTACACTGCATTGAAGCTCAAGACGTTGTCTTGAGGCATTTTAGAGTATTTACATTGGCAATTAGGGGTTTAAATCAAACAATGAATAACTGATGTAGAACAATAATGAATATATATATATATATATATATATATATATATATATATATATATATATATATATATATATATATATATATATATATTTTCTCAAAAGCTCATTCTAAAAGATGCTTTAAAATTAGTATAGATGCTCAAAGAAAAACACTTCTGGTAAACGTTTCGACTTGCGTCTTCATCAGTATTGCTTCTCAAATCCGAAAGAACGTACATATAACCAAAAATACAATAGATGTGTTATTCAATAACTTCAAACGAAACCTACCTAGTACAAGGTGTGAATGAATTATACAGCTTTTGCGGCAGAGGAAAGATAAAAGAAAGCGCAGAACAAAGAACCGCTGGAGCCGGCGTCTGTGTGTGTCTCGCCGAAGCTGAAAAGATAGCATGTATAACAAAAAAAACGATAGAAAGATCCGAGAGCGGATTGGCAGAACAGAAAACCCTAAAAAAACAGCGTGTGTATCTAACGAAAAGCTCAGTGCAAAAATCAAAACAACATAACAACCAAAATTAAAACAAAAATGAAATCTATGTATCTACCTGCCTAGTGTTTAAACCCTTAGGGGCAAAGCAATCCAGCCGATATTGCCAGAAGCTTTCCCGCATCCTATTTCCCCCCGTTAGCCTATCGATTATCTTAACACTAATATCCTTCAGAAACCCGTGGTGGCCTTCTTCAGTAAAATGCCTGAAGAATTCCACCTGGGGTACTGAGGCCCCCGAATTAAACTTACGACTGCACGCCTTGTAATTATTAAACCTAAGCCTAAAAGGCGTGCAGGTGCTACCAACATATTGTACACCACAAACAGTACATTCCAACAAATACACAACATTTGACGAGTCACAATTAAACGAATAATTTATCCTATATTCCCGGCTATCTATGTTCGAATGAAAATGCTCACTATTACTCATGACATTACACACTTGACAACGAGATTTACCACAACGAGAACATCCCTTTTTATCATTCCCCCCATTTCCCTCATTACTCAACCTAGCCCTAACAAGTATATCCTTAAGGTTCTTACATCTCCTAAATGCTATTAAAGGTGGCTCAGGAAACACCTTCCTATGCTCCTCCGAATTCGTGAGCATAGGATGGAGTCTCCTGGCAACCTTCCCCAAACTATTGAGCGCTGGATGATACGTCGCAACAAGTGGAACCCTTTCCCCCCTCCCTTGGTCATTGGTCCTATTTCCCGAATTTGCTAGAAGAGTTGCCCTATCTAACCTACGTACCCTATCTATTTGCTCATTTACTAAAGACTCTTCGTAGCCCCTGTCCTTAAGCCATCCAGCTAACTCACCTACCCTCTCCTCAAATTGGCGATCCTCCGAACATATCCTACGAAACCTAAGTGCCTGACCATAGGGGATCGCCTTCTTAGTATGCCAGGGGTGACAAGACTTCTTGTGCAAGTACTGATGTGTATCAGTTGGCTTGCAGAATAAGTCTGTCGCAAGGACTCCCCCCCTCCCCCACGCTAACCTGGACATCTAAGAAACTAATACTATCCCGTGATTGCTCGCTAGTAAACTTAATGGTTTCGTGGCTACTGTTGAGATGATTGATGAAAGACTTCAACTTTTCTTCCCCATGCATCCAGATAAAGAAAACATCATCGATGAATCTCATCCAGATGAGGGGCTTGTCAGGTGAAGCTTCCAACAACATCTCTTCCAACCGGGTCATGAAGAGATTGGCATAGGCCGGAGCGAACTTCGTGCCTATAGCCGTGCCCAATTTCTGCCTATAAAACCTATCGTTAAATTCAAAATAATTATTCTCCAAGACCAAGGACGCCAGCCCCACTAGGGTATCAGTAGCCACGCCCGGGTTTTCCCTTCTATCCAGCGCCTCCCTGATGGCCTCTAAACCCTCCCCGTGTGGAATGCTGGGATAGAGCCCCACAACATCAACAGTGCATAACAAAGCCCCCTCTGGTATCCTACCTAACTTACTTAGCCTAGATAAAAAATGGTTAGTATCCTTAACATATGACCTACTCTGGCTAACCAACGGGTTAAGGTGGTGGTCTAAATACTCTGATATATGTTCTGTTACTGTACCACAATTGGAAATGACCGGTCGCCCCTTAACACTACTAAGACCCTTGTGGATCTTAGGCAACAAATAAAATCTACCTAGCCTAGAATCTTTAACTTGTAAATAATCAGTCACTTCCTCTAATCCCGGGTCCTCCTCCCTCAGCTCGTTCAACCTAGAATTAATGGTCTTACCCAAATCTACCGTGGGGTCCACCTCTACTTCTTCATAAACCTGCCTATCGTCTAATTGTCGGTTAGCCTCACTTATGTAATCCCCCCGATCCTAGTATTAGTTTCTTAGATGTCCAGGTTAGCGTGGGGGAGGGGGGAGTCCTTGCGACAGACTTATTCTGCAAGCCAACTGATACACATCAGTACTTGCACAAGAAGTCTTGTCACCCCTGGCATACTAAGAAGGCGATCCCCTATGGTCAGGCACTTAGGTTTCGTAGGATATGTTCGGAGGATCGCCAATTTGAGGAGAGGGTAGGTGAGTTAGCTGGATGGCTTAAGGACAGGGGCTACGAAGAGTCTTTAGTAAATGAGCAAATAGATAGGGTACGTAGGTTAGATAGGGCAACTCTTCTAGCAAATTCGGGAAATAGGACCAATGACCAAGGGAGGGGGGAAAGGGTTCCACTTGTTGCGACGTATCATCCAGCGCTCAATAGTTTGGGGAAGGTTGCCAGGAGACTCCATCCTATGCTCACGAATTCGGAGGAGCATAGGAAGGTGTTTCCTGAGCCACCTTTAATAGCATTTAGGAGATGTAAGAACCTTAAGGATATACTTGTTAGGGCTAGGTTGAGTAATGAGGGAAATGGGGGGAATGATAAAAAGGGATGTTCTCGTTGTGGTAAATCTCGTTGTCAAGTGTGTAATGTCATGAGTAATAGTGAGCATTTTCATTCGAACATAGATAGCCGGGAATATAGGATAAATTATTCGTTTAATTGTGACTCGTCAAATGTTGTGTATTTGTTGC